>CM062805.1:1253608344-1254213385 GCA_031772625.1 Pinus tabuliformis
ACACTCGCTGCCCTGAAGATGATGACGAGACCACCTTCCACCTGCTGTGAGAAAGTACTCGTCCGCTTCTGCAATACAAGGCCTGTGGCCTCTCTGGTAGGTGAACCGAGGTGAGGAAGCTACATGTCTCGGAACAAGTGATCACGGGCTAGTGAGATGGACCCCCTCCTCATAAATGACCTCTGGCTCAGGCTGTGGCTGTGGTGGCGCTGTGAAGATTTCATGGGAGATGAATCTTCCCATGGAATGCCCTGCTGGCTCAACTGATGGGAACCAATGAGCTGGCTGAGACCCATAGTGACATAAACTCGTGAACTGCTGGGCTGGGGTCTTCCTCTGTAACATAGGCAACATCCTCCCTCTGAATATTCTGGAAGAAGAAAACCGGGATGTTCATCATCCTCACGCGGGTGAAGTGCATCAACAGACGATGTGATAAGAGTACACTTGTGAAAACCTGCCCTCACATAAAAGTAAGTAACGCATGATGAGTTTCAAGATCGGAGCATACTCCCTCCGGAGAAATCTGAAAGGAAAGACCCCCGACAAGTGTCTCATGAAGGCTGGCATGACATATGGCTCAAAATGAACATAATCCAACACTTTGCGCTTGGGCCACACCTCACCCACATTTGGTATCCCAGTAGCCTCTGAAATCACTTCCGGAGACAACACAAAGTTCACTCCTGCCAGAGTGACCTGCCCATCATGAAGGTGCAAAACAAATAAGCGGGCCAACTCCCTGTGGTGCTGGATCTGAGCAAGCCTCTCGCAAAACTGAAAACATGACATATACCGAAAGCAATTCACTGCCAAAGGACAGGCCTGCAATTCTGCCAATGAGGTGGGCTCCTCTCTCTTATGATGACCACCTTTGCCCCCCCTACGAGGCCTCCGCTGTACCTCAACCTCTGTAGAAGAAGACTGGTCATCACCTTGCTCATAGGTCTCGGTGGTTGACATGGTGCTTTTGAGCAAAGTGGAGAAAATAGACAAAGTAAACTGCTGCCCTTGCCTGCAAAAATGCTGAGTTGTATGCTGTTTTCAAGGGGAAAAAATCATGAAGGAAATGTTAGGGGAGGGGATTTTTTAATAAGGAAAGGGAAACATATGAAAACAGGGAATTTTCAAGGACAATTCACAAACTGTCAAACATATAATCTCATCTTAATCAGCGGGAAATCATTTGCAAAGAAATGTTTTATTAGGAAAACATGGATAATAATAACCAAGGGAAATGACATGTATGCTCAACAGGGGGATGGGACAGCATAGATAACTTGCTCATTTGATTTCTGCCTTTCAATGTACATCATAAGGCACACTCTGTTTTTTTCAAAGGGGTTCATGTACATTTGAGGCTAGGGGAAAAGGCTTCATTGACATTTTGTCAAAAGGGAGAAGGGGTTTCATTGACAAGGATATTAGGGGATAGAAGGGAAAACATGGTTTTTGCTTTTTAGGACCACAGCAACATTACTTTTGATCAAATATACATAGCAATATTTCCTTTGCTTTTGTTTATATACACAGCCACATTTTCTTTATTTTTTGTTTTGGCATTTTATCACCATATTGCTTTCTTTTTTTGCATAATCATTTTGTTCTTCTTTCATAGCATTTTATTCTTTTTGCTGTGTGTGTTTTTTATATCACAATGGAGGGTATTTAGGGTTTTGGGAATGTGTTTAGGGAGGGGTAGGGTTTGATACTTGGAAGGAGGAAAATTTCATATTCTTTGCAAATAAGATAAGATAGAGACATATGATGACAATTGTGAAATCAATGGGGAAACATGGAGGGAACATAAATGGGAATTAAAACCTTGAAAAAAAAAACACCAAACCCTAGCATTATGCCTACATTGACAAGCAATCACCAAAATCTATTTTCTTTGCATTCTTAGTGATATAAAACATATAAATGAAAGCTCATCATTCACCATTCATCAATTCATCAAGTGTATAGACCCTACCTCGGTCGATTTTGCAGCTTAAAAGGCGATTGGACAAAATTCGGGGCGGTTTTGGTGTCAACAGCTTGACGGGTAGCGCAGGGCACCCAACGGGTCGCGCGCGACAGCCTGACGGGTCGCGCCCGTTACAAATTACCACTGCTGGGAGGCGCCTGACGGGTAGCGCACAGCCCAACAGGTCGCGCACAACCTCTGACGGGTAGCGCACCTGAAATTGTTTCAATTTCTCTGCACTTTGCCTCCTTTCGCCTCTTCGCCCTCTCACTTCTTCTTGCAAGCTCTTTGGATGCACAATGAGGGTATTGAGAGGGAATTTGACTCTTTATAAGCTCAATTTAAAAAAAAAATTTACTTACCAAACCCACTTTCTAATGTTTTGCCTTGACACTTTCTTTTAACACTGTTTTGAGTTTTCCTTTGTTCTGAATTTGATTTCTTGGGTGTTTTAGCTCCGTTCTTTTTGCAGGTAGACCATCTAATGGACTCTGGCGAGGAGACCAGGGTTATTGCCGGCATTTTGAAGAATTTTTGAAATTTCCTTATTGCTTTACAAAATTGACATGACCTTGGCTTTAAAAACAGGGTTTTTAAATCCAAGGTATAAATAAGCTGTACATGATAAAAAATATCAATGAAACATATTTACAAACCTCCTTCTGGCTTGCTGGGGACTCATGGACCTCTGACTCATGATCTTGTAATGACATTTGACTGAAACCCTAGACCTAAGACTTTGGACTTCAAGACAAAACAAAACAAGTGTGACACATGCTCATTAACTGATATGACCTGATCCAGCAAAGCCAAGAAGGGAACAAGGACCAGCTCCTCCATCAGTTTTAAGGGCATGCTAATGGCAGCAAAACTGTTGTGTGTGGAGGAGACATCCTCTTATACATGTGCAAAGAGTTTTTGATCACTGATGGAGGGCTCATGAAGAACCGATAGGGGTGTGAGGATGTCCAGGACTTGGTGAATGAGGCTGAAGAGTGGCTAAGGTGGGTTGGTTCAAGGATAAGAGAAGCAATGTTGTGTGAGAGTATAGGAATTAGGGCAGAGTGTGAAAATGGAAAAAGTGAGGCAGGAATCCAAGTGGATGATGGAGCAGATGGGATTGATGGATTATGGGCGGATAGAGAAGTGGCACAGGTGCTCTGTAAGTCGTTTCTCCAACTGAACCAACGAAGACTTGGAAAATCAGAAACTTAGTTACGTTAACCTAATCTGACCTAGCTAACAGTAAAGAGAATGAATCTGAAGTTTATTTGTAATGAAACCATGTATACTAACTATGCAATGAAGCAATCAAGAATCTGAACATGTAACCAACTTCTGCAGATAAAAATCGAACACTAATGATTGCATGGCAAAGCAAAGATAGTGTTTTTGGGGCAGCAAGGTCCTCTTGATCCCAGCTCCTGATCCCACCGAGGGAGAGGTGAAATCAGAGGTGCTTGTTGGCCTTTTTCTGAAGCTTTTCCCTGTTAATGACCTATCAATTCAATATGAATCATCAAAAGTCTTTCTAATCATCTCTAGTGACCTATATAATCAGCAAGACTTTAATCTATTTAACAGAAATGATTTTGCAAAGACATAAAAAGCAAATAACAGTACATAAGGAGGCCTTGGCTCTTAGGTTGGGCCCAACCCCAAGAGCTACAGGCTCCTATAAAGAACTCAAAGCTGATGCCAAATAGAACTGCTTTTCATTACCCAAAAATAATCATGTCACCAGAAAGTTATACAGCAGGAGCTACAAAAACGAGTTAAGAAGATGACAGCACTATAGTGCAAAAACAACAATTCAAAAAGTAAAGTACGAAGGCTAAAGGCCTTCCTATTTATGCCTACGAGGGTCCTCAACAGCCCTCCTTGACTCAAGGGACTCGGCTGTTCCAACTACTAGTAAACAGTCACTCTCCATAAAGCTGCTCGGCTGCCTATAAGATTCGTTTAGGTGGCCTGCCGAGCTCCGAGTTGAGGGTGGAGATTTCGAGGAAGGACTATTCAATGCAAGAGACAACCTCCCTTCGAATCCTCACCCCTGTTCCTTCATGCTTGGCTATCACCTGGCTCATAATTGCTCGGCTTTGTTCCAAATTTGTCCAAAAGACCTGAAACAACCACGTATTAGCCATCTTGGTAAAGTGACCAACCTTATTCGTTCAATTAACATAAACATACTCAAAAACATGCATAAACTATGAAAAATGGTGGATTGATCAAGAACAATTAGGCAAAATGAGCCCAATAAGTTACCCAATTCGGGGCTCATCAGCTTGAGGACTCCTCCTCATCCTATGTCACTGGCATTAGTTTCAACAATTTTATAGAGACTTTCATCAGAGATGTACATAATGGGAAGCATTTTTACCTTTTCTTTAATCTTTTTAACAACAGTTGTATGTGTTGCAGTCCATGGTTCTAGATTCTTTTGAAGTCTCTGATTTAGCATCTTTCTATCTTGTGCACAATCTTTGTAGAAATTGCAAACATAGTTGAGACAACCCAAGAATCATTGAAGTTGGGTTTTGTCTTTAATCTCATCCGGGAATTTGTCTACAAATGCTACTGCATGTTGCTGGAGAGAAATTTGGCCATTTTCTATGGTATGTCCAAGGAATTTGACCTTGGTATGAAAGACTTCCATCTTTTTCTTGCTCAAAACTAACCCACTGCTTTTGACTATCTGCTTGAATTTATTTACATGCTTGAAGTGTTCATCTAATGATTTGGAAAATACTAAAACATCATCAATATATAGAATTAGCCAATCAAAATATGGCATGAATACCAAATCCATAACTTTTTGGAATTTGGAAGGGGCATGCTTGAGGCCGAATGACATAACATTCCATTCATAATGTCCAGAGGGGACACTGAATGTTGTCTTGAACCGATCTTCTTCTTTGATTGATACTTGCCAAAAGCTTGATTTCATATCAAATTTTGAAAATATTTTTGCCCTTGCAATTTTTTATATAAGATTTCCCTTATGGGGGATTGGATAAGTATCATCAGCCAAAACATTATTTAACAGCCTATAATTTATCACCAATCTAGGTACTCCTCTAATCTATTTAGAAAGTTTATTTACATAGAAGCCATAACAATTCCAGGGACTGTTTGATTCTCTTATCAATTTTCTCTTCAAAAGGTCCTGTATCTCTTTCTGGCAGAGCTTTCTATATTCTTCATTCATGGGGATGGCTCTACTTTTACAGGGTTTTCCTTTATAATCTTCCTTGTAGGGCAGTTCCACAAAGTATTGTTTCATGTGCCATAAAGCATTTGGTTCTTCTGCACAACATTCTTTCTCTAACTGTCCCTTTAATCCTTCTATTTTTCTGATGACTACATCTTGCTTCAATCCTTCTTCAATCTTCAGGTAGGACTTTAGATCCTTGAGCTCTTCTAGACATTTTTCTGTTTGTCCTAATTCCTGCATAGCTTGGACCATGGTTGAGATTCTTGGTGTTGATACAAAGGCAATGTGATAGCTTGCAAATATCCTTGTTGATCTGGAACATAAATAAAATATCCAGATCTGCCATCATCTAGTCTTGTTGATCCATGGGGTTCTACAACTGCAAGGAATGGGTTTCCTAGGATGCAGTCTACTGGAATACCCCCTACTGCAAATTTGATGTTTATGTAGTAATTTTCTAGGTAGAGGGTGGCTTTAGGGACTTCATATTGGAAGTTGTATTCTTGTTTTCCCAATCATATGACTTATCTTTTTGCCTTAACCCAGTATTTTGCAGGAATTGAGGTTTTATTTAACACATTTAGGTTAGCTCATGTGTCTAACAAAGTCTTTAGAATAAAGACTTCCCCTTGTATTTTGAATTTGAGCATGACATGGTATGGTTGGTGTTGGACTGCCATGATTTTCATATTGCTTAATCTTGAGAAATCGTCTGCCTTGACCTCATAAATTTCCACATTGGTATTCTTTTTGAAAAGAGGTTGTTGTTCTAAGATATAATCTTCCTGCTTCTCTTTCCCCTTTTCTATTTTGGAAACCTGAGTTCTAAGTTCACTAATCTCTTTCTTCAAAATTTTTATTTCATGGCTAACTTCATTTAATGTGAGTATTCTCTGCTTATCTTGTTGATGGTTTCTTTGGAATGATTTAGTGTTTTTCTCATATGAAGCATCAACAAAGAGGGTCTTTGTGATAGTACCTTTGCTTGAAGGAGTTGAAGTAGACCCTTGATTTTTTATCATAGTCTGCAGAAACGTATCCATCAACTTTTCTTTCATTTCTCCTTCAGGGAGCATCTTAATGCCTGCCAGGACTTTAGCTTCTTCATCATCTGAACTATGTGCCATGCATATTTTAATTTTTGTTGTAAGGAAGATTCATCTTCAGTGCTATATTCTGATTCTGACTCTGAGCCTTTGCAATGACATTCTTCTGAATCTGTACAGTCACAACAGTCAGCAAGAAAAATTGCTTCATGATCATCTTCAGATTCTGTGTCAGAATTACTGAAACTGGAAGTTTCTGTAGAATCACAACAATTTTGTCCCATAATATGTATTTCTTCTTTGATATGAATATTGGGACAATTTTCAGTTTTATGTAGTTTGGAACCACATTTATAGCACTGGATGTGGACTAAGGGTTTTCTTTCTTCTCTTTTTGCCTATCCTGTTGGTATTTTCTAACATTTTCTTGGGACCTTTTCCCTCTGTGTAGTTTTGATTCTTCCCCCTGTGGACAATTATTTGAAGTATGTCCTTTTTTCCCACATAACCAACAGGTGAGCCTGTTCCAGGCTTCTTGTTTGTGAGTCTTAAGATGAATATCTTGAGGACCATAATAGTGGGAATTTGGAATTCTTTTGTAGTAGCCTTTTGCTTTTCTTATTCTTTGGGGTTTTGCAAGATGGTTCATTTTTCTTTTTGAGATTTCTTGAGGGCCTTCTTCACCCTTTTCTTTTGTACAACAGGATCATCTATAGATATACCATATTTGTTGCAGATAGATCTACTGTCAGGTAGCCTGGACAATTTCTGTATAGATTTATTCACCTTCATATTTGTGCATAGTCCAACCAAGGCTTCTATTACGGTACTATATATTCCCCCCCAAGTATAAGATTCATAGGGGTTTTGGAATACTTCTTGAATTTACAAATAATCTACAAATTTAGAAGGCAGAGTTGCAAGATACACTTGTTTCCATAAGATATTATTTCTATCTTTTACTTCATAGATTCTTTGAATCCAATTCCTATGGAAGTCTTCACACTGGGACATTTTTTTACATTTGTGATTCATTAATATTAGAGAGTGTTTATCTGATATTTTTTATCCCGCACCACACCAGTGTTCAAGGATGAATGATGTCAAAGCTCCAATCATGTTATTTTGGGGATCCCCGTTTTCATTATGTACAACATTCCTTGCTTCATCTTTAACTATTTCTTATGCCATTTTATCTACCAATGCTAGAGAGGATTTTGTTTCCCGCCATCTTCTGAGTGTACCAGTAAAACATTGGATTAGTGCCTTATATGCTTCTACTTTAGTTTTAGCCCTCATGCACATTAGCTTATATTCAGTGAAAATTTGATCAGTCATTTGCCTTGTCTGACCAGAACTTAGATTGTCAATGTTCCATTCTTTATGTGCATCATTGAAAAATGTTTGAGATTCTGGAAGCTTACTCTTACCACTCAAATCAGGAGCAGGATATCTTGAGTACGGGTTGGGCAATGGATCATAAACTAGCAGTAGATGAGAGTCAAATGAGGTTTCTGATTTTTCTTTAGGAAAAAAACTGGGAAATTTACCTACTGATTTCTAGATAGAATGTACAGGGACGGGATGGCTAAACAATAGTGAAGAAGGAATGTCTTTATGTTTGGACGTAGAAGACAGTTTTCCCAATTGTGAGGAAAGATCTTCAATCTCTGTATGGGTCAACACAAAGTCTTTATGGATTTCATTTTCAATTTCCTCAAATGTCCATCTATTTTTGTAGACAATGTTCTTGCTTCACTATGACCTTCTCGTACAAATCTTTCTATTGTAGAAACCAAAAACTAGAAATCATTCAAACTTTTATTTATACTATTTACAGAGACTTGCAGAGGCTCTACTTGTTCTTTTGTGCATTTGATGCTGATGCATGCACATCTAAACCTTTCAAAGCAGTATTGGCCCAATTTACTTGTTCACTGACTCTTTTTATTCTTCCCTCAATTCCTATGGTTGAGTCATATTTGAGGACTAAAGGTATTGCTTTAACCACTTTTCTTGTTTCTTCAAGGACTTTTCCTTTATATGGAGGAAAAGTAGAGGTGGATTCTATCTTACTACCATCACAAGTTGTCCAATGGTGTTTAGAAGAAGATTCTACTGATAACATTTGTAAATCCATGTTTTCTTCTTGCTTCTTCCATTCATAAAAAGAAATCCATGAATCTGTATAATCCATATATTCCTTCCATCTTAATGAAAGATTTGTTTTTTTCTATTAGTGATGTAGTCAAATTGAATTCCTTGGCATCTGGATGAGTAAATAAATCCCAATTTATCATTCTTTTCATCCAGTCTGAATTTACTTTATACTTAGGACAACCTTCCATGAAAGAGAAGAACTTAAACATCTCAGGCTTGGATGGCCTTTTGCAGTCACTTAGGACAGTGTTATGAAATCAGCTTGATGGGATGAGATGGTCCATTTGTTCCAAATACCCTAATCCATATATGGGCATACATGGTAGCCTCATTTTGCTAAACACTTTTGTTAGCATTGGATCTTCAGTTTTGAGGGATGGAAGTTCATGTATCATCATGGCAGTATCATGTGGAAATGAGATGTCACTGAATTTTGGATTTGGATAAGAATTGTTTAACAGAGCATATGGAGCTTCTCCTATCCCGAGATTATGATTTCTATGGGAGGTAATATGCACAAGAGCCTTTATATTTACTAATGTCTGTGTTGGGCCTAAGAATTATCCTTAAAATACATCCACTTTCACTCCATTCACACATTTTCTCACCTCTATTTCACCACCATGTCATCACATCAAGCTTCACTTTCATCATTATATGGGTTACCCTTGTGTTTTCCAAAACATTATTAATTCTTAGTATTTTTAAATGAATTTGTGGTTAAACTTTAGAAAATAATATCCTTATACTTATACCTAACAATTGGAATGAGAAATTTGACATGTGTAGGTACAAAGGAAGCTTCCAAGGCATCTTTATGTGGCACCCTATGTTCAAATTCGAATTTGAAGAGATCATGGACCTCATGGAGAAGATCATGGACCTCATGGAGGATATCATGGAGGATAGGGTTATGTGTCACCTCTATTCCACCACCATGTACCACATCAGCTGCACTTTCATCATTAAATGGGTTACCATTTTGTTTTCCAAAACATTGTTAATTCTTAGTATTTTTAAGTGAATTTGTGGTTAAACTTTAGAAAATAATATCCATAGAGTTATGTTTAACAATTAGAATGAGTTTGTTGACATGTGTAGGTACAAAGGAAGCTTCCAAGGCATCTTTATGTCGCACTCTATGTTCAAATTCGAATTTGAGGAGATCATGGACCTCATGGAGGAGATCATGGATGATAGGGTTATGTGTCACCATTGGTTGAGAAATATGTGGATCAAAGGAGGAAATAGTGGATCTATATTTATGAGTTTGTTATCATAGCTTTTGTATAAATAGGAGCGTTATCTCCTTCATTTGTAATCTTAATCTTAATCTTGATCTTAATCTTCATTTGTAATATTAATTTTTAGAATCTTAGAACCTAGTCCTTCATTGTAACCTAGTAATGTTAATCTAGATAGAATTTAGAATAGTTTTGGTTTGGATCATATGAGCTTATAGCCATTGTACTTTGAAAATTATGATGAATAAAATGGAGCTTCTTTGATCCTCTACATTTGACTTCTCTTTTGGTGTGCTTGTGAATCCTTGGGAGGATCCCCATTGCCTAGCAAGTACACTTTTGTTTTGGTAAGCTTTTATTTTATGTTTGTTTGTGAATTTCGTTAGATTAAATTATTAGGTTCATATGTTTGAAATTTTAATAAATGACCTTTCGTAAGAAAGTATTAATGTTTCCTTCAATGAATCCAATTTGTTATTTAATGTTTGATTTCATTAGTTTAAGTTTTTGATTTATATGCTTGAGATATAAACGAATAGTCTCTTGTAAGAGAGCTTTAATATTTCATGCAATCAATTAGAATTATGTTTAAGAGCTTCAATTTCATTAGTTTAAATAGTTGATTAGAAATATTAATGGACAGTCTCGTGTAAGGGAGCTTTAATATTTCTTCTCCTAGCTTAGTTTAGTTTGTCTCTGAGTCCATATATTAGATGATCCTCGAAGTTTTACTTACCCGGGTTGACAGTAAATGAAACTCTAATTTGCATCCGCTTTTTAGACCCAACAATCTAATAGGCAAAACACTTGATTACTAAATCTGAAAATTTTAAAATTTGTGCAAGCTCAAATAACTCAATGTGGGAACAGTCTGTACAGGCGGATAGATGATGTGACGCAAATGCTTCAGAAGGAATAAGATGGGAAGATTTATATTCTTGGCATTCTCTTTCAATTTTTTGAGTTGGGATGGTGGATCTCCTTGGAAATGACAGAATGGCAGAGGAGGGATTCTCTTGAATTTGTGCAAAGGTGATGTTTTGTATTTTTGGAGATCTGGGCATGTCCACTACCCAACTTTCTGGAAAACTTAATTCTTCCCATTTTATGACCTAGTGTTCAATCTTCTGATTTTGAGCATCTGTAATGACTACAACACTTGACTTTGAATCTTGGCTGGGAGAATGTAACACAACAGGATACAAGGTATTTGTATGCCGAAAACAACCCCTTGTATGGATTGAAATATTTGTTCTCTTTTTCTTCATATCAAATCCAAAGGTTTTGATCTGTAGTTGTAGAATGTCTTTAATACATTCATCAAAGACATAGACCGAGAAATTTGGATAACAATCAAACCATACTAGCCCATTGGACAGGGGAGCAACAATCCCACCAAGCAGGGAGTCAGTGTACTTGTTATGAGTGAGGTCTCTTATAGTTGCTAAGACGAATGTGTTTAATCCTCTGTGAGTTAAAGCAGAGATCCCGACTCTTATACAACCAAGATGGACATATGAAGTATTATGTTTGCGGGCTTCCCGTTGAAGTTCTTTGGGATCTAATAGAGGAATGGTTTGGATGGCTTCTGTGTTTTCCTGGATTTGACTAACACATTCTTTAATAGAGACTCTTGTTACAACTTTGAGATGAAATACAAAGAGATTAGAGTACACTTATGAGGGGTTGATATTAGGAAGCTTCCAGCATGATGAAGGGTGGATTTCTACAATCTCTAGCTCGGCTGAATTTATTATAGATGACGATGCATTATGAAACAGACTTTGCATATCAAGATTTTTTGTTTTTTGTTCATTCTCTTGAACTTCACAAAAAGAAATAGATTTGCGTCCAGCTTCCATTTTTAACTGAGAAGAAGTTATAGAATTACCCGGAGAACCAGAAGTTACTAGCTCTGATACCAATTTGTCACAAAGGCTTCCTCCGACGGAGAATGAAGCTTGCAGATGAAAATGATTCTGGATTGAGCTACACAAACTCTTATAAACTTACAAAAAAAACAATATATTATTTTTTATAAATAACATCTTCAAAATAATTAATATTAAAATAAAATAAATGAGAGTCTCATAAAGTGAAACTAAAAACAAGTAAATATATTTTCCTAATGGCTTTAAACTTTATTATTCACTAGTTATACTTTAAATAATATAGAATTTACTATGAATGTCATTTTCTAAATTAGTGGAAGCATTTAAAGGTTTTTTTTTAAAAGACAATATTTATATTAACTTTGTAATTAATATGGTTGGGAGCATAGTTTGTTCTCCCTTTCACCAGAATTCAATTATTGTAAATGGGTATATTGGCTCATTGTGATAAGCCTAGAAAAGTAGAGAAAAACAAAAACAAAAACACAAAAGAAATCAATTGATTAATTGAAATGAACCTTGGTCTTGAAGATGAACTTCATTAGTAGATTTGAAATGTCAACAAAGCATTCTATGTGATTAATCCGAAAATTCGTCTTATAAATCACTATGGATTACAAAAGTCTGAGATAAAAAATAATTGAAATGTATTTTACTTAAACAAATCCAATTTTTTAATTAAAAAAAAACTCAATTAATTAATTATTTATATTAATAAAAAAATCACATTCACTTGTCATTTTCAACAATTATGCATTAATATCATTCCTATAAAAAAGGAACCACTAAGTAACTCTTCAACTAATTAACATTTATATTAATAGGTAACAACATTCATATTATTTCTTCAATTAATTAATCATTTATATTAACAAGATTAATATCTGCAACACAACATAGTCCCTACCTCTTCAGCTATCGCTAATTAATTGATTAAATATTGTACAAAGTGTAGAGAAAATTACGTACAATAAAAGCCAAAATCTCTTCGAGCAAAGCTCTCTCCACAATAAAATATCTCTGCAAAAATCTCTATGCACAGTGAAAGCTTCCGCATAAACTTCAACAAGTAGTTTAAATGACACACTTACCATTACAATTGAATAAAACAACAACTAGAATACGTGAAATTGGTCTATAAAATTAATTGTGCGGAAGTGCGAAGGAAAGTGCTTTCATTGTGTGGCATCTCTTACTTAGTTCCCCAGCTCACGCTAAGACATAGAGCTTAAAAACATTTACTAGACTTGTGCGGAGCTTTGCTTGTGTGGAGCTTTCACTGTGCAAAAAACTTCTCGCAAACAAAGCTCTAAATATTGTTTTACATGCAAAGTTCGGCATATTGTTTAAAAACTCTAAACATTAGGTGTTAACAAATGTTTAAGTTTGCATGTCTTCCTGTCTTCCTTAAAAAAAAAAAAAAATCAACACCACGTGTTCCTAAATGTTTTCTTTTATATGCATTGAAATAAATGATTAACTCATAAAAATATGATTAATTTCATGAATTTAATAAAATATTAAAGCTAAGGTTTCAATAATGCAATTACTAATGTGGAAATTTGTATTACTTTTACATGCATTGAAATAAATGATTAATTGATAAAACCATGATTAATTTCATGAATTTAATAAAAAGTTAAACCTAAGGTTTCAATAATGCAATTACCAACGTGGAAATTTGTAAAGGTAATAGTCGTATCTTACTTAGCTCTCTAAGAAATAAACCTTAAAAATATTTACTAGAGTTGTGCGTGACACTGCTTTACATACAAAGGTCCACATATTGTTTAAAAACTTTAGTTTACATGCCTTCCTTTCAACAACAACAAAAAATCAACGTCACGTGTTCCTAAATGCTTAATTTTATATGCTTTGAAATAAATGACTAACTAGTAAAAATATAATTTCATGAATTTAATAAAACGTTAAAGCTATAATTTCAATAATGCCATTATCAATGTGGAAATCTGTAAAAGTAATAGTCGTCTCTTACTTAGCTCTGCAGCCCATGCCAAGAAATTAACCTTAAAAACATTTACTAGACTTGTGCGGAGCTTTAATCAAAAATCTAATTTAATAGTAAAAATAGGTAACACAACATCAACTACCAATCCAAATAAACATGCTTTGAAATAAATGATTACTGGTAAAAATATTATTAATTTAATGAGATTAATAAAACGTTAAAGTTATAGTTTCAATAATGTTACTACCATTGTGGAAATTTGTAAAAGTAATAGTAGTCTCTTACTTAGCTCCCTAACCCACATTAAGAAATAATCCAAATAAACATGCTTTGAAATAAATGATTAACTAGTAAAAATATTATTAATTTGATGAGATTAATAAAACGTTAAAGTTATAGTTTCAATAATGTTACTACCATTGTGGGAATTTGTAAAAGTAATAGTAGTCTCTTACTTAGCTCCTTAACCCATACTAAGAAATAAACCTTAAAAATATTTACTAGACTTGTGCATAGCTTTGCTTGTGCAAAGCTTTGACTGTGTGGATAGCTCAACACACTGCACATTGTTTAAAAAATTTAGTTTACATGTCTTTCTTTCAAAAAA
The DNA here is from genome assembly GCA_031772625.1 of Pinus tabuliformis. Lineage (NCBI taxonomy): Eukaryota > Viridiplantae > Streptophyta > Pinopsida > Pinales > Pinaceae > Pinus > Pinus tabuliformis. The sequence continues at coordinate 1,253,622,449 of CM062805.1, forward strand.
AAAAAGAAAAATCAACGTCATTTGTTCCTAAATGCTTAATTTTACATGCTTTGAAATAAATGATTAACTAGAAAAAAATATAATTTCATAAATTTAATAAAACGTTAAAGCTCTAATTTCATTACCAATATAGAAATTTGTAAAAGTAATAGTCTTATCTTGCTTAGCTCCCGAACCCATGCTAATAAATAAACCTTAAAAACATTTACTAGACTTGTGCAGAGTTTTAATAACAAATCTTAGTTAATAGTAAAAATAGGTAAAACAACATCAACTACCAATCCAAATAAATATGCTTTGAAATAAAAGATTAACTAGTAAAAATATGATTAATTTCATGAATTTAATAAAATGTTAAAGATATAGTTTCAATAATTTCATTACCACTATGGAAATTTGTAAAAATAATAGTCATTTCTTACTTAGCTACCCAATCCACACTAAGAAATAAACCTTAAAAATATTTACTATACTTGTGTGGAGCTTTGCTTGTGCAAAACTTTCTATTGCAGAGCTTTCACTGTGCAGAAAGCTCTGCACACTGTTTAAAAGGTAGGTGTTAATGAAAGTTTAAGGTTACATGTCTTCCTTTCCGAAAAAAGAAAAAAATCAAAGCCACATCTTCTTAAATGTTTAATTTTACATGCTTTGAAATAAATGATTAATTGGTAAAAATATGATTAATTTCATAAATTAAATAAAACTTTAAAGCAATAATGTCATTACTAGTGTGGAAATTTGTAAAAGTAATAGTCGTCTTTTACTTAGCTCCCTAACCCAACCTAAGAAATAAACCTTAAAAATGTTTACTAGACTTGTGTGGAGCTTTGCTTGTACAAAGCTTTCACTGTGTTAAAAGCTTCGCACACTGCTTTACATGCAAAGTTTCGCACATTGATTAAAAACTCTAGTTTACGTGTCAACTTTAAAAAAAAAAATCAAGAGCACGTGTTCCTAAATGCTTAATTTTACATGCTTTGAAATAAATGATTAATTGGTAAAAATATAATTTCATGAATTTAAGAAAATGTTAAAGCTATAGTTTCAATAATGTCATTACAAGGGTAGAAATTCGTAATTAGATAGTCGTCTCTTACTCAGCTCTCCAACCCATGCTAAGAAATAGACCTTAAAAACATTTACTAGACTTGTGCAAAGCTTTAATGAAAAACTTACTTAATAATAAAAATAGCTAAAACAACATCAACTACCAATCCAAATAAACATGCTTTGAAATAAATGATTAATTGGTAAAAATATGATTAATTTCATGAATTTAATAAAACGTTAAAGCTATAGTTTCAATAATGCCATTACCACTGTGGAAATTTGTAAAACTAATAGTCGTTTCTTACTTAGCTCCCCAGTCCACGTTAAGAAATAAACCTTAAAAATATTTACTGGACTTGTGGGGAGCTTTCACTATGTGGAAAGCTCGTCACAAACAAGGCTTCACATAGTGCTTTACATGCAAAGCTCCACATATTATTTAAAAATTTAGTTTACATGCCTTCCTTAAAAAAAAAAAGGAAAAAAAGTTGGCGCCATTTGTTCCAAAATTCTAAATTCTACATGCTTTGAAATAAATGATTAACTCGTAAAATATAATTTCATGAATTTAATAAAGCGTTAAATCTATAGTTTCAATAATGTCATTACTAGTGAGGAAATTTGTAAAAGTAATTGTCGTCTCTTACTTAGCTCCCCAACTCATGCTAAGAAATACACTTTACAGACGTTTATTAGACTTGTGCAAAGCTTTCACTATGCGAAAAGCTTCGCACAAGCAAAGTCCTGCGCATTTCTTTACATGCAAAGCTCAACACGCTACTTTACATGCAAAGCTTCGCACAATGTTTAAAAACTTTAAACACTAGGGGTTAACGAATGTTTAAGTTTACATGTCTTCCTTTCAAAAAAAAAAAAAAATCAAAGCCACGTGTTCTTAAAAGTTTAATTTTACATGTTTTGAAATAAAAGATTAATTGGTAAAAATATGATTAATTTCACGATTTAACAAAACGTTAAAGTTATAGTTTCAATAATGTCATTACCAGTCTAGAAATTTGTAAAAGTAATAATCATCTCTTACTTAGCTTCCCATGCCATGCTAAGAAATAAACCTTAAAAATGTTTACTAGACTTATGCAAAGCTTTGCTTATGTGAAGCTTTCATTGTGCAGAAAGCTTTGCACATTGTTTTACATGCAAAGCTCTACACATTGTTTAAAAAATTTAAACACCAGGTGTTAACAAATGTTTAAGTTTACATGCCTCGTGCCCGGCACATAACACCCCTTTGGGTCCCTGGATGCCCATTTTATTGTGTATCACACATCACTCTACCACAAGCTTCATCGAACTCATCCTTGCTTGTTCCGCACGTCATGTTGACTACCACTCATGTAGCTGGATCATACCTGTCTCACATCTCGCCCTGCCCATCCCCAACTTGCAAATATTGTCGGCACCCTTCGCTTAACTCGGCGATGGCACCCATCATGCAGTCATGTCGCCCGATGCTTCAGCTTGCCCGATTCTCATTGACTCGTGCATGAAATCCACCTATGGGCACTTGGGCACCTTGCCTTCATGCGGGTGCACCTAAGGCGCTCTCCTTTCTGTCATGCACTCTACGCGACACCCATGGTTCCACTTCATCCAACCAATCCCAACCCATGCGTCCAACATGTCATGTCTATGCTCCAGACCCATCGCATCACACAACTTGGGCGCGCACAGTCTATAAGTTGTCAAGGATAGTCATGGGCGCTCGTTTGACCATGGTGCCAACTTGAGGTCCTAACAATTATGTGTCATTTTCCATTCGTTTGTTTAGGTGGGTGCCCCTTCATAAGTCCGTGTGTCGTGCAAGCACACCCCTTCGTTCGGGTGCCCCAGCTTTCCTGGCACGCAATGCCCCATTGAGCACCTGGTTATCCTTCCATCATGCAGACGCACCTAGGGCATGGGCACCCATGTCGCCATGTATCGCATGCTACCCTATCACACACTTCACCTGACTCACCCACGGTCATTTCGCCCATAACATGTCTTGATCGGGTGACTTCCAATGCACGTATCGCCCCACCTGTGCCTTTTTCTTACTCTGCATGTCATGCCTGAACACCTCTCATGTGGCCCGGTTCATGCCCATCGCACATCTCGCCCGACCTGCACTTGTCATGCTCCAAATTTCCCACGTATCATTGAATTGTGCATGCAACCTAACCTATAGACACTTGGGCAGCACACCTTCGTGCGATTATGCCCAGGGTGTTCACCTTTGTGCTTGAAAGCTTTAAAATAAATGATTAACTAGGGATCCCACGCTAAGAAATATATCTTAAAAATATTTACTAGACTTGTGCGACACTATCACTATGATTCAAATTTAAACAAGAACGCAACAAATTATAGATATAACCATAAATACAAAAATGCAGCAGAAATAACACTTCATTTCAGTAATATCAAATATTGAAATATGCTTACAAACATAATGGAAATAAGACTAGCTCGGGGCGATGGTAGCTTATCTCTAAGAAGAGATGTGGTGGCTACATGCCTCTGAACTGTGTTACAATGAGGCTCAAGGGCCTATTTATTATTGAAAAACATGAGAAAACCCTAAACAAACAAAACCCTAACCCCAGGAGATGTAACGCCAAGAGTCTGTGGGCCCTGTTGGAGTTAGTTGGGCAACCAACTTCTTGGGGTCACAACTTGGTCATATTATCTCTGTTTGGTGCGTACAATACCTTGTTGGAAAGGTCTCTCCAAGTACTACAAGATTTGTCGCATGCCCCTACCTTTAGCCATGGGTTTGTATCGAACCTAAAAAAAATGTCGTTTAGGGGGTCAAAACTGCTTCGAAAGTTCAGGACCCAAAAAACTACTAAAAATAGTAAATGCTGAAATAAACAAAGAAACAAATGAAACTAACTAGAGGTATAGGTGGGATAGGTGGGTGGTTGCCAATATCCACCTGGATCATTCCTTTCCCTTTAGGAAGCAATGGTCCCCATTGCGTGCAGAGCCTCCATGAGGTGAGCAAATTTCTATTGAACCTGGTCCCTGGTTACATGCCTCTGAACTGTGTTACAATGAGGCTCAAGGGCCTATTTATTATTCAAAAACATGAGAAAACCCTAAACAACCAAAACCTTAACCCCGAGAGATATAACGCCAAGAGTATGTGGTCCTCGTTGGAGTTAGTTGGGCACCCAACTTCCCAGGGTCACAACTTGGTCATATTATCTCTGTTTGGTGCATACGATACCTTGTTGGAAAGGTCTCTCCAAGTACTACAAGATTTGTCGCAAGCCCATGCCTTTAGCTATTAGCTTGTAGTCGACCTCAAAAAAATGTCGTTTAGGGGGTCAAAACTGCTCCGGAAGTTCAGGACCCAAATAACTACTAAAAATAGTAAATGCTGAAATAAACGAAGAAACAAATGAAACTAACTAGAGGTATAGGTGGGATAGGTGGGCGGTTGCCAATATCCACCTGGATCATTCCCCCCCCTTAGGAAGCAATGGTCCCATTACATGCAGAGCCTCCATGAGGTGAGCAAATTTCTGTTGACCCTGGTCGCTGTTGAACCACTTGCCTTGGTGCAGGAGTTGGCTAGCTTTAACAACTCGATATAGTTGGATCTTTTGTTGGCGAGTGTTCTTGACCTGTGTGTCCATAATCTGATTAGTTGTGACTTGTTCCATGTAGTCTAGGTTTAACTCTGTTGGTGTGAGTTGTTCTGCAATGTCTGATGTACCCAACAATGGTGGGAAGTATGGTCGAAGGTGGTCCACATTAAACACTAGGTGCAGGCCAAGGAATGGGGGTCATATTATCTCTGTTTGGTGCGTACGATACCTTGTTGGAAAGGTCTCTCCAAGTAATACAAGATTTGCCGCAGGCCCATGCCTTTAGCTATGAGTTTGTAGTAGACCTCAAAAAAATGTTGTTTAGGGGGTCAAAACTGCTTCGGAAGTTTAGGACCCAAAAAAATTACTAAAAATAGTAAATGCTGAAATAAACAAAGAAACAAATGAAACTAACCAGAGGTATAGGTGGGATAGGTGGGTGGTCGCCAATATCCACCTGGATCATTCCTTCCCCCTTAGGAAGCAATGGTCCCTATTGCGTGCAGAGCCTCCATGAGGTGAGCAAATTTCCGTTGAACCTGGTCCCTAGTTACATGCCTCTAAATTGTGTTACAATGAGGCTCAAGGGCCTATTTATTATTGAAAAACATGAGAAAACCCTAAACAACCAAAACCCTAACCCCGAGAGATGTAACGCCAAGAGTCTGTGGGTCTCGTTGGAGTTAGTTGGGTAACCAACTTCCCGAGGTCACAACTTGGTCATATTATCTCTGTTTGATGCGTACAATACCTCGTTGGAAAGGTCTCTCCAAGTATTACAAGATTTGTCGCAAGCCCCTACCTTTAGCTATTGGTTTGTAGCGGACCTCAAAAAAATGTCGTTTAGGGGGTCGAAACTGCTCCGAAAGTTCAGGACCCAAAAAACTACTACAAAGAGTAAATGTTGAAATAAACGAAGAAATAAATGAAACTAACTAGAGGTATAGGTGGGGTAGGTGGGCGATCGCCAATATCCACTTGGATCATTCCTCCCCCCTTAGGAAGCAAAGGTCCCCATTGCTTGCAGAGCCTCCATGAGGTGAGCAAATTTCTGTTAAACCTAGTCCCTGGTGAGCCACTTGCCTTGGTGTAGGAGTTGGCCAGCTTTGACAACTCGATATAGTTGGATCTTTTGTTGGCGTGTGTTCTTGACCAATGTGTCCATAATCTGATCAGTTGTGACTTGTTCCATGTAGTCTGGGTTTAACTCTGTTGGTGTGAGTTGTTGTGCAGTGTCTGATGTATCCAACAATGGTGGGAAGTATGGTCGAAGGTGGTCCACGTTGAACACTGGGTGCAGGCCAAGGACTGGGGGTCATATTATCTCTGTTGGGTGTGTACGATACCTTGTTGGAAAGGTCTCTCCAAGTACTACAAGATTTGTCGCAGGCCCATACCTTTAGCTATGGGTTTGTAGAGGACCTCAAAAAAATGTCGTTTAGGGGGTCAAAACTGCTCCGGAAGTTCAGGACCAAAAAAATTACTAAAAATAGTAAATGGTGGAATAAACAAAGAAACAAATGAAACTAAATAGATGTATAGGTGGGATAGGTGGGTAGTCGCCAATATCCACCTGGATCATTCCTCCCCCCTTATGAAGCAATGGTCCCCATTGCGTGCAGAGCCTCCATGAGGTGAGCAAATTTCTGTTGAACCTGGTCCCTGGTTACATGCCTCTGAACTGTGTTACAATGAGGCTCAAGGGCCTATTTATTATTGAAAAACATGAGAAAACCCTAAACAACCAAAACCCTAACCCCTGGAGATGTAACGCCAAGAGTCTGTAGGCCTCATTGGAGTTAGTTGGGCAACCAACTTCCCGGCGTCACAACTTGATCATATTATCTATGTTTTGTGCGTACGATACCTTGTTGGAAAGGTCTCTCCAAGTACTACAAGATTTGTCGTAGGCCCATACCTTTAGCTATGGGTTTGTAGCGGACCTCAAAAAAATGTCATTTAGGGGGTCAAAACTGCTCCGGAAGTTAGGACCCAAAAAACTACTGAAAATAGTAAACGCTGAAATAAACAAAGCAATAAATGAAATTAACTAGAGGTATAGGTGGGATAGGTGGGTGGTCGTCATCCGCAATCTAATGTGTAGTCCAAGTCATCAACCAATGGAGTGACCTGGATCATGCCTCCCCCCTTAGGAAGCAATGGTCCCCATAGTGTGCAGAGCCTCCATGAGGTGAGCAAATTTATGTTGAACTTGGTCCCTGGTGAGCCACTTGCCTTGGTGTAGGAGTTGGCGAGTTTTGACAACTCGATATAGTTGGATCCTTTGTTGGCGAGTGTTTTTGACCTATGTGTCCATAATCTGATCAGTTGTGACTTGTTCCATGCAGTCTGGGTTTAACTCTATTGGTGTGAGTTGTTCGGCAATGTCTGATGTATCCAACAATGGTGGGAAGTATGGTCCAAGGTGGTCCACATTGAACACTGGGTGCAGGCCAAGGAATGGGGGAATGCTAAGCTCAAAAGAATTGTCTCCCACAACCTTGGTAATGGTGTAAGGACCATATCAGAGTGGTCTGAGCTTCCGATGGGCTCTGGTAAGGCATTCTTTCTGAAAATGCAACCAAACTTTGTTGCCCACCTGAAACTTGTGTGGCACCCAATGTTGATCATGTCGCTGCTTATACTTGGCATTTGACTTCTCCAAGATGTTGTGAACCTGCTGGCGAATGTGTTGGATGCGTTCAATAAATTTGGTTGCTCTATCATCCTCGGACATTACATTTATGGATTCTGTATGCGTAGTTGCATGAGGCATGGCAACATCAATTGGACACAATGGTTGAAATCCTAGACCCACTTGAAAGGGACTGCGACCAATTGAGCTATGGAGATCTCTATTATAATTGTGTTGCACATATGGAAGACTCTCATCCTAGGCTCGAGGATGCCTGGAGTTGTACATGCAGAGTATGTGCACTATCATCCTATTAACAACCTCCGTGTGGCCATCAGTCTGGGGATGGAAGGCAGTCGATTTCATGAGCTTGGTATCCAATAGTGTCTAGAGGCTTAATGAGAATGTGCTTAGGAACCTGCTATCCCAATCTGATATAATGGTCTGTGGGATCCCAAAATGTATCCATACTTATTCAAAGAAGAGTTTAGTAGTGTCCTCTGTTGTGATACTCTTCTAGCAAGCTGCCAATATAATCATCTTAGAAAATCTGTCCATGGCCACAAATACACAGTCATTACCATGTTTGGTAGAAGGGAGGCCAGACATATAGTCCATGGATATGGATTCCCACGACTGGCTGGGAGTAGGCAAAGGAGTGTACAAGCCTTGCTTCTTGATGGTTGGCTTGGCAATGGCACAGGCAATGCAGCATCTGATATATTTCCCAACATCGAGTCGGATTTTGGCTAATAAAAGTACTTTTGTAGTACAACCACAATTTTCTCCACACCAAAGTGTCCTACGACCCAACTGTAGTGCGCCTCCCAAATCAGCTTGGCACGCTCGCTTGAAGGAACACAAAGATGGCCCAGGTAGCATAATAATGCATCCTGGGGGTGGAAATCAGTGACTTTCTTGCTAGCTACTAGCATCTAGTATGTCGAGGTGAACTCTGGATCATTTTTGTATAGTTGTGGCCATCCAGAGGTCTCGTGACCACAAGAGTTGAGAACAGTAGTCAATGTTACAACTGGGGGTCAGCTGAGGCAGTCTGCAACATGATTGGTGCTTCCCTTTTTGTATTTAATTTTCAAGTGGAATTGTTGCAAATATGTAGACCACTTCTTATGGCGATTGTTCTGCAACTTCCCTTATGTCTGTATAAACTGAAGAGGTCGGTGACCGATGTGGATGACCATCTCCTTCCCTAGAATGTAGTGCTTCCATTGTCGGTAATACTGCATGATGGAATACATCTCTTTATCATAGGTGTGGTACTTCTGAATTGTATCAGAAAGTGTCTCACTCTGATAGGCCACTGGATGCCCGTGATGGGTGAGGACTGCACCAATAACATAGTTTGAGGCATCTATCTCGATTTCAAATGGTTGTTGCAGGTCTGGTAGTGTGAGTATCGGTGTAGAGCAGAGGCGGTGCTTCAACTCAACGAATGCCTTCTGTTGGGACTCAGACAAGGAAAACTTTGCTTTCGCCCCACCCTTAGTAATTTGACTCAAAGGCCAAGTGGTATGGGAGAATCCCAACATGAACCTCCAATAGAAATTTGCAAGGCCCAAAAAGCTGCAAAGCTCCATTAGAGTAGTCGGGGCTGGTCAATCCCGAATGACTTGGATATTGTTCGGGTACACATGCATGACACGTTCATCTATGATGTAATCCAAGTATTGGACTTGGCTCATGCCAAAGGTTCATTTCTCCAAGTTGGCACATAGTTTGTGTTGCTGAAGGTTTTGAAGGACATGTTGAATGTGTTGCAAGTGTTCTTCCCAACTCTTGTTGAAGATGAGGATGTCATCCAGATAAACCACCAGGAACAAGTTGGTGAAGGGCCACAAATGTCATCCATTAGCCTCATAAAAGTAACAGGGACATTTGTCAACCCGAAGGGCATAACAAGCCATTCAAAAAGGCCTTCCTTGGATTTAAAGGTGACCTTCCATACATCTGTGGGCTCTATTGAAGCTTGGTGATAACCAAGCTTCAGATCAATCTTGCTGAAATACTTTGCCCCCTTGAGTTGGTCCAGCAGGTCATCAATCCATGGGATTGGATACCTGTTGTTGACAACAATTTTGTCTAGTGCCTGATAATCAATGCAGAGCCTCCAGGTCCCATCCTTCTTCTGTACAAGTACAATCGGGCTCCCACAAGGCGAGGAACTTGGTCGGATGTGCCCTTTTTGCAACAACTCCTAGATTTGCCGCTTGATCTCTTCATTTTCCAGAATGGAGCGGCAATATATCGGCCCGTTGGGTAGAGGTGCTCTGGAGTCAGATCAATTGAATGCTTGACCTAACAATGCAAGGGTACCCCTATGGGTGAGGAGAAGATGTCCCTGTATTCTTCCACGACCGTATCCACCTGCTTCTGTTGCTTGGAGGAACCCTTCTCAGGGGCCATGGATGTGGCTACGACCTTCCCCTTACTTTGAGAGTGAATCAGAAAGAAAACAAATTTCCTAGTCTGGGAGATGACCTTACTGCATTGCTTAGTAGAGATCAAAGAGATGGCGGTAGGTGGGGCTACCTTCGATATCCTATATAACTTAGTACCCAAATAAATAATAACAGAGTGAGGTCTAGACTCATATATAACATGTCGCTTCCATAAGTATGGTTGTCCTAATAATACATCACAAACTTCAAGAGGAGCAACATCACACAGTACCTCATCCGTGAAGGGCTTGATGTTGTAGGGAAGGCAACATTACTGGCTGATGCAGAGATCTCGTCCTTGGTGAAGCCACTCGATGGTATATGGTTATGGATGTGTTGTAGTCGATAGGCCCAGCCACTTCACGACCTCTATTGAAATGAGTTTCTTTTGTCTCCCGCTGTAAAAAATGAACTGTAGCGGAGAACCCTTCACCCACATCTGTGGGTGGAATAGGCACTACCCCTCTTTTGGATCTTCAGGCTCAATCTTTTGGATCTTGGTGGTGGCCAGAGTGGCACTGGGCTTCGCGTCAATGATATGATTCACTTTGTCATTCCCCTTGTCAGGTTCTAACTCAGAGTCAGAACAGGCATCATAGTTAGAAGCCTTCAGCTCGGACACCAGTGACTTCTTGGCTTGACACTCACTTGTGTTGTGAGTGGAGCTCTTATGGAACTCACGCCACTTTCCCGTGTCCTTCTTTGTCTTCATGGTGTTGTTATTTACTTGTGGCTTTAGCGGGTTATCTTGGGTTGCCCCGCCTTGGCTTTGCCCTTTGTTCTACGGTTTGGGGGCGCCTTTCCCTTGCTTCGGATTCACAGATCCAAAGTCTCACTTTTTCTGTTTAAGCTTCTACTCGATCTTGACAGTGTATCGGTACACCGTGCCGAGCGAGGAGATGTCTAGGAACTCCTTCTCATCCTGGATGTACCTGTGTAGGCAGTCGCGGTACTTGAGTACCAAATGTTTCTCAAAGTCCTTGATACCCAACTTCGTGTGAAGGGTATGAAAAACATTGGTAAACTTTGTCATGTCTTGGTCCCTTCCCTGTTGCAGTGTGGTCCACTTTATATATTTATCCTCATAGCTTCTGATAGGGTAGTACTGATCCTTGATGGCATCCCAAAATGAATCCCAAGTGGGTGCGATTGAAAAATAGTGAGGGCGTACTTTCATCCTTTTGTTCATAGAAGGTTTCCCACTAGTCCTTGATGTGGGGGTGGGCTTTAAGAAGAGAAAAAGTATTCTTTTCTCGACTGGAAAAATCATGAACAGAAAAATACCCTTCTAGCAGATTTAACCATTTATCTACGACGTCTACATCTATCTAACCCTCAAATATGGGAATGTCAAAGTTAACTTGTACCTTAAAGGGCGTGGTGCTTCCAAAGTAGCTGTTGGAAGTAGATACATCGCCCTTGGGTAGCCGCTGAAGGATCTGGGCAAAGCTGTCCATCATCGCATTCTTTTGTTGCTCGAGGGCTTCTTCAAGTAATATTTTGAAAGGATCTCCTACCCCCTCGTCTTTCTTTTCTTCCCCCATGGAAGGCCATCGATATTTGTGAGGTTGGTCTTACAAAGTTTCTACCAGTTCAAGCCATAACTCCTTATATCTTGACCTCGTTGGGGACATGCAAAGAAAAACAGAGAAATAACAGACTGCTCTGATACCATTGATCCAAATTTAAACAGGAACGTAACAAATTACAGATATAACCATAAATACAAATATGCAACAGAAATAACACTTCATTTCATTAATAGCAAATACTGAAATATGCTTACAAAAAGAATGGAAATAAGACTAGCTCAGGCAATGGTAACTTATCTCTGAGAAAAGATTCGGTGGCTACATGCTTCTGAACTATGTTACGATGAGGTTCAAGGACCTATTTATTATTGAAAAACATGAGAATACCATAAACAACCTAAACCCTAACCCTAGGAGATGTAATGCCAAGAGTTTGTGGGCCCCATTGGGATTAGTTGGGCAACCAACTTCCCAAGGTCACAACTTGGTCATATTATCTCTGTTTGGCGCGTACAATACCTTGTTGGAAATGTCTCTCTGAGTACTACAAAATTTGTTGTAGGCCCTAGCCTTCGGCTATGGGCCTATAGCAGACCTTAAAAAAACATTGTTTAGGGGGTCAAAACTGCTCTAGAAGTTCACGAACCAAAAAAATGCTAAAAATAGTAAATGCTGAAATAAATAAGGAAAAAAATGAAACTGACTAGAGGTTTAGGTGGGATAGGTGGGTGGTCGCCAATATCCACCTGGATCACACCATGCGGAAAGCTCTACACAAGCAAAGATTTTCACACTGCTTTGACTTATAGATTATGCACGCCCAAGTCATGTGATGATAAGTTGGATGAATGGGTTGAGTATTTGGTGTATTGGTTGGACGAAGTGTACCTGTGGGCGTTACGTAGAGTGCACGATAGAAAGGCGACTGCCGTGGGTGTTCCCACACGAAGGCGAGGCCTAGACACTCATAGGTAGACTGTGTGCGTGAGTCAACGAGAAGTGGGTGAGTTGAAGCGTCAGGCAACACGACTGCAAGATGGATGCCATGGTCTAGTCAGGTAAAGGGCGCCAACAATATACATACGATGGGCACAGGTTGGGTGAGATGTGCGATGGTCATGACCGGGCTACATGAGCAACAATCATCATGATGTGCAGAATGAGCAAGGGTGAGTTTAGTGAAGCATGCGACAAAGTGACATGTGATACACGACGACATGGGCACCCAGGCACCCAACAGGGCATTGTTTGTGGAGAACGAGGCACATAAACTTAAACATTCGTTAACACCTGGTGTTTAAAGTTTTTAAACAGTGTGCAGAGCTTTGCATGTAAAGTAGTGTGCGAAGCTTTCCACACAGTGAAAGCTCTGCACAAGTCTAGTAAATATTTTAAAGCTTTATTTCTTTGCATCAGTTGAGGAGCTAAGTAAGAGACAATTATTAGTTTTACAAATTTCCACACTCGTAATGGCATTATTGAAACTATAGCTTTAACGCTTTATTAAATTCATGAAATTAATTAGATTTTTACCAGTTAATCATTTATTTCAAAGCATGTAAAATTAAACATTTAGAAACATGTGGCGTTGATTTTTTATTTTTATTTTAAAAGAAGGCATGTAAAGTTAAACATTCGTTAACACCTAGTGTTTAAATTTTTTAAACAGTGTGTGGAGCGTTGCTTGTGTGGAGCTTTCTGCACAGTGAAAGCTCTGCACAAGTCTAGTAAATGTTTTTAAGGTTTATTTCTTAGAATGGGCTCGAGATCTAAGTAAGACATGACTATTAATTTTACAAATTTCCACACTGGTAATGGTTGTAATGGTCCCTTCTCAGAATGTCTTGAAAACCCACAAATTTTCTAAGCTTATACAATCCGTTCAGTGGATAATTTCTACAAACAATTCGTATGCATGGTATTTTAAGTGTGTTTTTCATTTATTTAACTCATAGAATGTGTACAATAGTCATTACATGCCATGAGAATGTTTCCCAATTAACCATACTAATTTATAACCACTCAAAGATACATAAAGAATGTTGATGCAAAATGAAATGACATAAGAGACAAATCACATTAGGAAATGAGAGTAATGCATGCCATTGATAAACATTTGCTACAACTATAAGAAATCATAACATCATTCACACTAGCAGTATATATGATAACAATAGGCAACAAACAAATCTAAGCAGGGAATATATAAATATCATTGTTCGCCAGGTGTACACTTAAGTAAAAGATGACTGGCCTCATGAAATATCAGATTGCATGCTTTAACTCAAGATATTTTTCCTTATTTCTTTGAACATAACAATCACTCCCAACATTACAAATGTTTCTAAGAAGGAAGAACCATGCGCAGAGGTTCCTCTTGAATGGGGAGGTTTCCAGTAGTAAATATATCATTCTCTAATCCAGGTGGATATTGGTGTCCACCCGCCTATTCCACCTAAACGTCGAGTTGGTTTCATCAGTTTCCTTGATTATAGCACAATTTACTATTTTTAGTAGTTTTTTCTGGTCCTAAACTTCTAGAGTTGTTTTGACCCCCTAAACAACGCTTTTTTAGGTCCGTAGCAGGCTCATAACCATAGGCTAGGGCCTATCGTAAATCTTGTAGTACTTGGATAGATCTTTCTAACAAGGCATCGTACACGCCAAACGAAGATCATATGACCAAGTTACGACCTCGGGAAGTTGGTTGCCCACAAAATCTTGGCATTCCATCTCATAGGGTTAGGTTTTTGGTTGTTTAGGGTTTCCCCTTGTTTTTCAATAATAGAAAGGCCCTTGAGCCTCATTGTAATTAATCTGATTCTCACCCTATGAGTGAGCTCAGTTAAAGATTTAATAAACAAAGGTATTAGAGACTCATGTGCTGGTGTGTGTGTTCTGTGTGATTGAAACAATGGATCGATCAGATTGCCAATACACAGACAATTGGAATGGAAAGACAGCAGAGAAATAAAGTAAGCAATACTAGACACAGACAATTTTTAATAAGGAGTTCACCCTAGTCTCCAAGGCTACGTCTCCGGCCCAGCTTCAGTGGTGGCCTTGTTTTATTGTGTCTTTTAGCAGAGAATTACAAATGCAGGGACTCAATATGAGTTCTCCTGAAGCAGAATTTGCTTGGTAAGGTGGTCCTTGGATTCCCCAAGCCACTCGGAGTACACAGACTCTCGTTCTTCCTACCAGCTCTGTGACCATAGATCTACAGTGGAAAGAGCCAACTGTGATGCTCAATCCAGATAGATTCCCCTATGGGAAAGCCTGAATTTTCAAGCTCTCTGGTGCTCAATGCTGCCTATGGTCAGCTCGGCCCTCTGTCTCTTCTGCTCGGCTTTACTGCTCTCTGTGTTCAGTCCTCCTCTTCGGGTTCACCATTCACTGTCTCTCTGGTCACTTGGACTCTTCTCCATAACTTCCCCGTTCCCTTGACTGTCTCTCTGCTCACGGCTTTAACCAATCGATCCTGTGCTAGTTCGGTTCCCCTCCTTCCTGCGTCGATTCACCTGTCGCCTGTGTGCTTGGAATTCCCTGTTCGGCGTCAGCATAATGCTTAGGAAGTAGCCACGTCTCTTCATCGGAACTGCACCAGCTCGCTTGTCGATTCGTTGCTTTCTCCACCGTGGCGGTCAACGGATTCCAAATCCATTTAAATCGCGGCTTAATCCCATGTCAATTCCGCTCTGTCTATCGGGCGCAATCTCAACAGTCCGATCTGGGCTCCTCCAGATCCAACGTCATTCACACGTCGAGCGCGATTAACTTGCTCGACCGTTAACGCGCGATCGCAGCGGTTTCTCTCTCTCCTCTGCTGTCACGCGTCGATCGCTGATTGTGATCGCTCCGCTTTCTTCCGAAACCGCTTACCGTTCAAGGGCGTCCCGGGGAAACCGCCGGTTTTCAGGGTGTGGGTCCCACCATTGTACGTTGGCGCTTTTTTACTTTTTTCTGCCCGTGGTATTTCGGCTCCTTCATGCGACCAAGTGCTAAGCTCTACCACTTTGGCCCTATTTGCCCAGCGAATCGCGCATCGAAAACTGCCTCCTTTCTCCGATCTGGGGCTCCCAGGGGCTGTTTTGGCCTCCTGCGCAGTCTCCATGGGCCTCGGTCAGCGCGCTTTGACCAAGGTCCTCGTCGTTTCGCGCCGGCTGCCATGGTCACTGGTTCAAGGCATTTTCGATCGCTGTTTTGGATTTCTCAAGGATTTGTTCGACCTGATTTAGTCACGGTTCTATGACAGTCGTTCATGGATCCGATTCGGATCAGTAATACAGTTCAGAGACATGTAGCTGCCACATCTCTTCTCAAAGATAAGCTACCATCGCCTAAGCTAGCTTATTTCCATTTTGCTTGTAAGCGTCTTTAAGTTCTTTGATATTAATGAAATGAAGATTTATTTCTACTGCATCTCTATGTTTATGCTTATATCTGTATTCCGTTGCATTCCTGCATAAGTCTGGACCGATGGTATCATAACAATCTTCTCTTTCTATGTTTTTCTTTGCATGTCCCCAACGAGGTCAGGGAATAATGATTTAGGGCTTGAACTAGTTGAACCTTTGTAAGACCATCCTCACAAACCTCGACAACTTCCCATGGTGGAAGAAAATAAAGACAAGGAAGTAGGATATCCTTTCAAAATATTGCTCGAGGAAGCCCTCGAGCGACAAAGGAATGCAATGATGGATAACTTTGCCTAGATCCTTCAGGGGCTACCCATAGGCGACGCATATTCATCCAACATCCTCTCTAGAGGCGCCACTCCCTTTAAGGTACAAGTCAACTTTGACATCCCAATATTTGGAGGCCAGATAGATAGAGATGTCGTAGATAAATGGTTAAATATGTTGGAAGGATATTTTTTGGTTCATGATTTTTCCAATCAGGAAAAGATTACTTTTGCACTCCTCAAAGCCACCCCCCACATCAAGGACTGGTGGGAAACCTACTGTGAGAAGAAGGACGAGGGGGAATCCTCACTATTTTTAGTCACACCCACTTGGAATTCTTTGTGAGATGCCATCAAGGAGAAATGTTACCCTGTCGGGAGCTATGAAGATAATACATAAAGTGGAGCACGTTGCAGTAGGGAAGGGACCTAGACGTGCTGAAGTTCACAAATAATTTTCATACCCTTGGCACAAAGTTGGGTATCAAGAATACTAAGTGGTATCTAGTACTCAAGTACCACGACTGTCTATACAAGTACATTCAGGATGAGATGAAGTTCCTGGACATCTCCTCGCTTGGCACCGCCTATCGATATGCTCTCAATATCGAGCAAAAATTTAAACAAAAGAAGCAAGACTTTGGATTTGCGAATCCGAAGCAAGGGAGAGGTGCCCCCAAACCACAAAACAAAGGACAAATCTAAGGTGAGGTGACCTAGGACAACCGGTTGAAGCTGCAAGCAAAGAACAACACCAAGAAGACAAAGAAGGACATAGGAAAAAGGTGTTACATAAGAGCCCCCCTCTCAACACGAGTGAGTGTCGGGCCATGTGATCACTGGTGGCTGAGATGAAGGCTTCACAATTAGATGCATGTTCCAACTCTTAGTTAGAACTTGACAAGGGTAATGACAAAGGGAAGCAACTTATTAATGCGTATCCCAGTGCCACCATTTCCACCACCAAGATCCATAAGATTGAGCCCAAAGATACAAAGGAGGGGGAGCGTCTCTTCCACTCACAAATGTGGGTCAAGGGTTCTTTGTTGCATTTCATTATCGACAACACAAGCCAAACGAATCTCATTTCAGCAAAGGTCGTGAAGTGGTTGGGCCTACCAACCACTCCACAACCACAATTGTATAACATTGGGTGGCTTCACCAAGGACGAGATCTCTGCGTCAGCTAGCAGTGTCACCTTCCCTACAACATCAAGCCTTTCATAGATGAGGTATTGTGTGAAGTTGCTCCTCTTGAAGTTGTGATGTATTATTAGTCTAACCATACTTGTGGAAGCGTCATGGTGTGTATGAGTCTAGGTCTCTCACTGTTATTATTTCTTTGGGAAATAAATTATATAGGATACCAGAGGTAGCACCACCTACCACCATCTCTTTGATCTTTGCAAAGTAATGTAGTAAGATCATTTCCACGACTGTGAAATTTGTCTTCATTATGATTCATCCTCATGGAAAGAAGAATATTGTGGCCACATCCACAACCTCTAGATAGGGCTCCTCCACATGGCAACAATAGATGGACATGGTCATTGAGAAGTACAGGGACATCTTCACCTCACCCACAGGGGTACCCCTGCACTGTCAGGTCAAGCATTCCATCGATTAGACCCCAGGCACGCCGCTACCCAATGAACCGATCTATCGATGCTCTGTTCTAGAGAATGATGAAATTAAGAGGCAGATTCAGGAGTTATTGCAGAAATGGAACATCAAGCCAAGGTCATCACCCAGTGGGAGCCCGATCATGTTGGTACAGACGAAAGATGGCACCTAAAAACTTTGTATTGAATATCGAGCATTGAATAAGATCACTGTCTGAAATAGATATCTAATGCCACAGATTGATGACCTTCTGGACTAGCTCAGGGGGCCAAATATTTCAACAAGAATTATTTGAATTCTAGTTATCACCAGGTGCCAATTGAACCCTCTGATGTGTGGAATACTACCTTCAAATCCAAGGAGGTCCTTTTCAAATGACTGGTCATGCCTTTCGAGTTGATGAATGCCCCTGCAACCTTCATGAGGCTGATGGATGACATCTTGCAGCCCTACACCAACTCTTTCATGGTAGTGTATTTGGACGACATCCTGATCTTCAACCAGAGTTGGGAAGAGCACCTACACCACATTCGATAGGTCCTCCAAAACTTGTGACAACATAAGCTGTGTGCCTATTTGGAGAAATGCACTTTTGGTAGGATCCAGGTTCAATATCTAGGGTACATAATTGATGAGCGGGGTGTACATGTGGACCCAGCTAAGATACAAGTTATTTGAGATTAGACAACCCCAACCACTCTAACAGTGCTACACAACTTTTTGGGTCTTGCCAACTTCTACCGTAGGTTCGTGTTGGGTTTCTCTCATATCACTTGGCCTTTGAGTCAAGTCACCAAGGGT
Organism: Pinus tabuliformis; assembly: GCA_031772625.1. Taxonomy (NCBI): domain Eukaryota; kingdom Viridiplantae; phylum Streptophyta; class Pinopsida; order Pinales; family Pinaceae; genus Pinus; species Pinus tabuliformis. The sequence continues at coordinate 1,253,640,829 of CM062805.1, forward strand.
GGAGCGAAAGCAAATTTCTTCTAGTCTAAATCCCATTTTTTTCGAATTAAAGCATCGCCTCTTCTCTACACCAGTGCTCACATTACCAGACCTGTGAAAACCATTTGAGATTGAGACAGATGCCTCCGACTATGCTATTGGGGCAGTTCTTACTCAACAGGGGCATCCAATGGCATATCATAGTGACACACTTTCAGGCACAGTATAAAAGTATGCCACCTATGACAAAGAGATGTATTCCATTATGCAGGCTTGCCGATAATGGAACCATTACATTCTAGGGAAGGAAACGGTCATCCACACATACCACCAACCCCTGCAGTTCATACAGACACAAGGAAAGTTGTAGAACAATTGCCATCAGAAATGGTCCACATACCTACAAAAACTCCATTTGAACATCAAGTACAAGAAGGGAAACACCAATAATGTTGCAGACTACCTCAGTTGACCGCCTGTCAAAGCGCTGACCATTTTGCTCGACTCTTGTGGACACAAGATTTCAAAATCGCAACGTCTTTACAAGAGTGATCCAGAATTCGACACCACATACCAAATACTCATGGAAGGTAAGCAAGTTCTAGACTTTCACCTCCATGACACACTGTTATGTCACCTAGGACGCCTATGTGTTCCTTCAAGCGAACATGCCAAGATGATTTGGGAGGCGCACTATATTGAGATCGTTAGATATTTTGAGTAGAGAAGACAATGGCAGTGTTGCAGAAGTATTTTTATTAGCTGAACCTTCAACATGATGTTGGGAAGTACATAAGATCCTACACTGCCTGCGCCATTTCCAAACCTACAACCAAGAAGCAAGGCTTGTATATTCCCATGCCTACTCCTAGTCAACCTGGGAATCCATCTCCATGGAGGACATGTTACACATTCCTTCAACCAAGCATGGCAATGACTGTGTTTTTGTGGTCATCAATAGATTCTCCAAGATGGCCATTCTCGCGGCCTACTAGAAGAGTATCACAACAGAAATGACTGCCAAACTCTTCTTTGAACGAGTATGGGTACACTTTGGGATCCCACAGTCCATTATCTCATATTGGGACAGTCGGTTCCTAAGTGAATTTTGTTCAAGCCTCTATTTGTTGTTGGATACAAAGCTCACTAAGTCCACAACCTTTCACCCCCAAACTGATGGCCAAATAAAGGTCGTCAACAAAAGGATCATGCACATCCTGTGCATGTACAACTCGAAGTACCCACGCACATTGGATGAGAGCCTTCCCTATGTCTAACAAAACTACAACAGAGTTCTCCACAACTCAACTGGCCATAGCCCCTTTTGACGTGGGATTGAGATTCCAACCACTATGTCCCATTGATGTTACCATACCATTTGCAGCTACTAAGGCAGATTCAGCTCATGTCTAGTATGAAGCTAACAGGTCTAACGACTTCATTGAGCGCATTCAACATATATGCTAGCAGTTCCATGACATATTGGACAAAGCAAATTCTAAGTATAAATAATGTCATGATCATCATTGGGTACCACACAAGTTCCAGGTGGGTGACAAAGTTTGGTTACATTTGCAAGAGGAGTGCCTCGCTGGGCCCCACTGCAAGATTCACCCACTCTAATATGGGACTTACACCATCATTAAGGTTGTGGCGGATAATTCTTTCGAGCTCAAAATTCCACTATTCCTTATACTACACCTAATATTCAATGTGAACCAGTTGCGGCCATACTTCCCCCATTGTTGGACACATCGAACATTGTTGAGCAACTGACACCAACAAAGCTCAATCCAAGCTGCATTGAGTAGGCCACAATTGATAGGATCATGGACACACAGATCAAGAACACTCACTAGCAAAGTATCCAACTATATCGAGTTTTCAAAGCAGACCAACTCCTTCACCATGGCAAGTGGCTCACCAAGGATCAGGTTCAATAGAAATTTCCTAACCTCATGGAGGCTCTGTATGTAATGAGGCCCAATGATTCGTGAGGGGGTGGGGGGGGGATGATCTAGGTGTATATTGGTGTCCACCCTCCTATTCTACCTAGACCTCTAGTCAGTTTCATTAGTTTCTTTGATTATAACACAATTTAGTATTTTTAGCAATTTTTCGGGTTTTGAGCTTCCAGAGTTGTTTTGACCCCCTAAACGGCTTTTTTTGAGGTCATACCCATAGCCATAGGTAGGGGCCACCTATAGCCATAAGTAGGGTCCCCCCACAAATCTTATAGTACTTGGATAGATCTTTTTGACGAGGTATCATACGCGCCAAACAAAGATCATATGACCAAGTTACGACCTCAGGAAGTTGGCTGTCCAACTAAACTCAACTAGGCCCACAAAATATATGCGTTCCATCTCCTAGGTTTATGGTTTTGGTTGTTTAGGGTTTCCCCTTGTTGTTCAATAATAAAAAAGCCCTTGAGCCTCATTGTAATACAGTTTAGAGGCATGTAGCCGCCACATCTTTTCTTAGAGATAAGCGACCATTGCCCGAGCTAGTTTATTTCCATTTTTCTTGTAACCATCTTCTAGTCCTTTGATATTAATTAAATGAAGATTTATTTATGTTGTATCTCTGCTTTTATTTTTATGTTTTCATTCTGTTGCGTTCCTACATAAGTATGGATCATTCCCACTTCAATTGAGAGGTACAGTGGCTACTCCAAATAAGTTTTGTACATATCTGAGTCCCCAAAAAAGTAATTCGACCAACAAAATGAGAGGTTTCACCTCTGTTCAACTAGCACTATTACTATGAGACTCTGCCCCAACAAAATTATGAATAAATCGACTTATGATTAGCAAGAGAAAACGACCTCTACAAGCCCACTCGACCTCCAAAAGAGTATGTGCATAGTTAGAAAATAGATGGATAAATGATGAAAAATTTGGCCTCTGTTGTTGGTCATAAGAAACCCTCTTAAGGAAATCTGGAAAGTGAAATTCACCTCTGCTACAGACTTTATATCTAAGATGATGGATTTGGAATGAGACTGGGCATCACATTTGAGCAACTCGGCCTTTCCATAAACATATTTCTACTCCTGGAAAATGAATAGATCAACACTTCCACTCTTCTATAGACTTGGTCTTGGCCCTCATTTGGAAATGCACTTGTCCTAGGCGCCTTGAAGTCTTTACAAGCACGATCTCCCTTCTTAAATTGAAATTTGGCCTCTAACTTCTTAACAATTATTTTGGACTTGAGGGTACTAACTCAGGCACAATTGAGTTTCGCTCTAAACTCCTGGAAACTCGCTTGAGTTTCTTCACAATGTCAAATGGAAATGATAAAATAAAATGATTTGCAATTGAGTCCCTCTTTTATTTATAATTCTCCATTGAACCTCATTATAGCTTCTAGTTTCTCCTTTTTCCCTATTATTTTATTGGTGGGGCCCATTTTCCACTAAGATACTTTTGCCGCCATTTTGAATAAAATAATCATTTGCCTCCTTTCCCATTAAAATATTATTTACCCGTCATTCTCCAACAAAAATAATAATTGTCCTCCATCCTCTGATAAAATATTAATTTGCCACCATTCTTGATTAGATTAATGATTTATTTCTTCTCTCACCAAAATAATATCTCCCCTTTTCAATAATTCCAAAATTATGCAAAAATCCTAAGTGATTTTGCATGCACAAAATTTTTGGGAATATCACAGTCTTCCCTACCAAAAATTTCTTTTCCTCAAGCAATACCACCCTATGTTGTTGATCCACAGGCTAGCCGAGCTTATGCTAGGGCCCCAAATGTGTCACTAAACTACTCCTCATTGTCACGCTACATCACATGAACAAATCCTATGCTACCAGGGTCCAAAACCAACCTAATCCCCTCATGCAGAAGATCCAAACATACTAGTGAAGTTCCCCATGTTATTAATGAATCGCCAAAGTCCAATGGAATTTATAAATGATCTCCCCTTATAGAAACCAACTCACCCCTAAGGGTAGCTGAACCACCAAATCCTGTGATGACTTGATCCCATGCTAATCACAGAATGGTACCATCACACTCATGTTGCGCCACTCTGACTATGACAGATTTCCCATCATGCGCAGACTGTGTCCTTCTCTCCTAGAACCTGATGACAAAAAATATGTGAAGGCCAAGCTCATCCTGCCCAGGCATCTACAGGATGTCAATGTCTATCCATCCACTGTTAATCTCAGTCCTAAGCAACTATAGGATAAATCTGCCTAGCCATACAATGGAGGTCTAAGCGACTCCCCATGTATCAAACCCAAGGCGAATTGAATCAACTACTGCCCTGATCGTGCTAATAATGGAATGTAGTGTCGTATCAACCAAATTAATCCTAGGATCCCATAGCCAGATCTGTTTTGGTTGAATTCTGACTGTTGTTGGAATCCATCTATGCCTCGTCTCTGGCCATCCATATAACTAATTTGTATATCATTAATAGACTTGATGCATGCTAAATTGCCTTGTGCCGTCCATACCACCCAATGAGATCGACTATCCTGTCTCTTGAAGGCGCACCCTAATACTACTAAGAGTCTAAACATCTATTTGTAAGAAATATCCACCACCTATTGTATATTCTATTGTAACTCCTGAGAATGCAATTGTGCATATGAAGCCTGTATGTTTCTGACGAACGGGGCGAGATACTCATAGTTTTGGATCAACATTCAGACCTTTACTTTGTCTAGCTTTTCTTGTGGCTTCATCATCTTCGACAAGTAAAGTGGGGCCCCTTTTTATCACATTGTCTACTCTTGCACATGGGCGATGGAAGCATGTATGTCCCTGAGAGTTTGAACCAACTTTTTGCTTCGTTGTTGCAAGCCATGCACATGGAAAACTGCATTATGCACGATGAAAAATATGTCATAGAGCTTCCACATTGTAGTCTCAAGTGTTGATACTTCAACAAGTATCACTTTCCTCATCTCTGCCATTGCAGAAACTGCGCTCTTATCTCTAGATTTTTCTGCCTCTTGCCTGGTTGCATGTAAGTTTTTTGCCATTTGTTCATTCTTGGCTAACAAGAACTTAACATTTGAGCTCATGGCTCCTGCATAGGCCAAGGTGGCATCGACAATGGCAACTGGATGCTTTCTGACATCTGGCACTATCACCCTTTCCTTCGTGAGTGCAAGTGACGTGTGATCATATGGAAAGTGCTTTCCCTACACCTATACAATCTTCTTCTGCAACTCATCAAATGATAGATTGTACACATCCATCACCAGATCATCATCAAGGAGAACAACCTCTCCTCGCTTGCTCGTAATTGGTTCTAACACTTGAGGTGGTGGAGACTGAAGGGTGACCTCAGGTGCTTTCGGCATGAGGTCAGTGTCTTGATCCTACGACTCCTACCTGAGCTCCATGTCTGTCACTTCGATCAATTACTTAATCTACTAAGCAAGCTCCCGATCCTACATTTGTACACCGTCTTCTTCGACTAACGGCTGTTCTGACTCCTCAACCTATATGGGTGCTATTTACTTCGTCATTGCACTTGTTCTTTCTTCTTATTCCTATTTATGCTTCTCTTCCTTCTCTCTTCTTCTCTGTTTCCTGCAAATTTCGTTCTTCTTCCTCCAGCCTTTTCTTTTCACTCTTCCTTTGCTCTGCTCTCTTTAGCCATTGCTCCCTCTTTTCCTCCGTTGTGAAAGCTTCTTTCTCAGTGATGGGATTCACTCTCATCTTGTAGCTTTGTTCTGCCTTTGGGTTCTCGGAAACCTTCCTCTTGCCTTTGTCTTGCACTTGCAGGCTACTTATTGTTGTTTCTTCCTATAAAGCATCTTTCCAGGCTGTGGCTATACTGATTGGCTCTTGGAGCTTAGCGTCATTGTAACAATACCTCCAAGGGTCCTCCTCGTGCCAATGAAATGTCTTGTGGATCCATGGATAATACACCTTCGCATAATGGTTCTTGCAAATACCTTGGGGATCACACAGATTAATGTCTTTGGTGCCAAACTCGAACTTTACTATTTCCTTAGCTTCGGCATCCACATCCTTCAAGCTCTTAATCTCATATAATCCAATCCACAAAGGAAAAGCAGGCCATGGTGCCTTCTTCCTCCTATGCAACCCTACTGATAACCATGTGGAGATGTGATATGAGACCTATTGCATGACCAAATTGTCCATGGCACACCTTGGTAGAACATGCAGAGGCTTCTCTCTGCCAAACATCCTGATGAAGGTGCCACTGGGTGAGGCACAATAATATGTAATGTCAAGTATTTCCTCCATCGCCTCTTGGGACATGTAAGGTGGATCCTTCTCAAAGATCAACTTGTACAACGAGATGATGAAATGGTCAGTCAACCTCGCCATAAATCCTCGATCACTGCAGTCGAAAAGCAACTTGCAATAAATGTTGATGGGAGTCCCTTTCGGTGTTCGTGTCTAGCTCATGCCAGGAAACTGATGCTGGGCACAAATTGCATCAAGTAACTATGCAGACATGTAGAATCTCGCTTGCTCATCGTTGGGCAGATTCTGGGCGTTAGTCACATGGAATTTCAACTTAAAGAGCCAACAAATCTGACCAGTTGAATGGCTTTCCATCATTAACCAACTGGTCCAACATAACCACCCAATCTTCAGGAAAGGTCTCCATGCTCTCTTGACCATATAATCGACATACGAAGATGATCAAGAATTGGTAGGCCTTCCTGAGAGACTTTGTCTTGTAAACATGATTGGGTGTTATTCTGAACTTTGACGGCTCTTTCACCCAACACTTGACAATATCTCTGGTGTTCACAAAGCTATGGGTGGCATAGAAAAGTGTGTCCATGTGGTTCACCGATTGAGGTAAATGATACATCTGTTGATAGTTCTGCAACTTGAATGTGGCAATATCTACCCCGCTGGCACTACTCAATGTCATAGTATCTAGATCTGTGTGTGAGACAATCTAGCGGATGATGTCCATACATGGGAAGGCGAGGTACCTGCATGCAACCTTGTATAAGCCTGATTGTTGGATACTGATATAAACCTGTCGATCCTCTAAGTCTTCCTTGAATTCCTTTGCAAAGATATCCTTAATTTGCTGCCATGTCAACTTCATGCCCTTCTCGATGAACAACTGAGTGTCTACATAAACTAGCAAGTTCACTGACACATGCTAACCTACTTCCCCAATATTGCTCTCAACAATATCCTTTGATGCAGCTCTCTTGGAGGCCGTGTTAATTGTTACTGCTAGAGAATTTCTCAACAACTATTAGAGGACACTCATGGCATGCAAATTTTAGCTTGAAACCAAAGCAACTACAAGAACAGACCAAGCAACAAATCGAGCTAATGCTAGGAGGGATTGCACAATTCTAGTTCACAGAGGTGACTGACTACCTGCTGGAACTGCGCATTGCGTAGTCCTAGCAGTCAGTAGGGAGGTACTGCGCATTGTACAATCTCAGTGGCCATGGCTTAGGAATGGCTCCTGGAATTGCATAGTGTGTAGTTGGAGCCAGTCTTGGGTGGCCTCTGCGTAATTCCAAATGCCAAGGTTGAGGCCTCGAGCTCCAGAAATGCGTAGTGCATGCCAGGAAAACAAGATCCGGGCCAAGGAATGCCAAATCTGCCTAAGGGGAGTGTGAAATATAACATATATGAATGATAGTGTGATGTTGAATTCATATCTAAGTGAATGATGATGCATGCAAGTGAAACAAAAGCGACAAAAAAAATAGCAAAAGGATAGAAACGCAAGACTTACCTGAAAAAGCAACGATGGTCATACCGAAGGTTCCTTGATCTCATCGGAAATGCTAGAGCTCCAAAAAAAAATGTGCAAATGAGCTCTGGAAGCATTGATTAAATATAGTTGGTTGATTTAAGGTTTATGATGCAAAGGCCAAAAATCAAGGAAAAAGCATCACTTGGCAGTAGTTTCCAAAATAAATCAAGTCCCTCCTTCAGACTGCTTAAAATAGATCCCTATTTTTTGGGGATGCTTTTTCACTTTTTTTTTTATAGGAAAAAGCTGCCATGCATTGCCCAGAGAGATTGCATAGTTCTGGCAAGGACTGGGTAACTCATTGGCTCATGCACTGAGCAAATTTTGAGGAGGGAGATTCTACGCAATTTCTCGGATGAGTGGCTCTTGGCTGCCTCTCATGCTTTGTATAGTTTCCCAGTTGAAGGTTGAATGTCAACTGGCTCTACGCAATTTTGGAGTTGAAGGCTGAATGTCAACTGGCTCTACGCAATTTTGGAGTTGAAGGCTCACTGTTAGCTTGGACCACACAATTCTCGAGAGCAAGGTTGGTTGCCCTCAAGGATTGCACAGTTCACAAAGGCATGCCTGGAATCGGGTGAAAACCAAGTCAAGAGATCGGCTTGTGGGTTAGACAATAAACCAAGTAAGAACACACAAGCTATAATGCAAAGAATGAAGCTCAATTAAAGCACAAGTACCTGGGTCAGTTCAAGATGAGATGTTGTGATTTAGGAGGGAGGCTCCAAAACAAAGCATGGGAAAAATTTTGGAGGGTAGTTGTAGCCACTACAACAATATCTTAAAAATATTTATGACTCCCTGGACACCAGGGACGTTGCCTTAAACACTCTTATACAAGACGATATATTTTCTTTGTAAGATGTGGAGTTTGGGATTAAGAAACTTGCTAATGGGAAAGCTAGGGATATGGAAGGATATCAAGTTGAATTCTTCAAAATGGGAAGGTATATCCTCTTCCCTCATATCCACAAACTTTTGAATATGACAGTTAAGCAAAACTTCCCTAATATTTGGACGCAAAGCCTCATTGTGCATATCTTTAAAAGTCGGGACAAAAAAATTCCCTCTAATTATAAGACCATTATGATTAGCTACATTCAAGCCAAATTGTATGGGTTCATATTGGAAATGAATATTAGCCTCTAGCTTCAAAGCCATGGTAAAAGAGCTAAAGGGCAAGCTAGTTTTAGAAGATATCACTCAAGTATCAATCATCTTGTCACTCTTCGGATTATTACCGAGGATTATCGCAGTAGTAATTTGATCTCTTCTGTTGTTTTGTTGACTTTAGAAATTATTTTGACATTGTTCTTCGAGATAAGCTATGGAAAATACTTGAAGAGATCATGGTTCCTCCTTAGTTAATGATTGTTGTTATTTGTCTCTAAGAGAATGTTTTTTCCAATATTAAAACCCACGAGGGGTGGTCTAAATAAATTAAATGCAATATCGAGGTTAAACAAGGGTGTCCCCTATCCCCCACCCTTTTTGGCATTTACATCGATAAGCTAGAAGAGTGTTTGGAAACGACAGGATGTAGTGGCCCTGAGCTTGCAAGTATGGTCATTACTCTTCTCCTATATATTGATGATATCATTCTTCTAGCGGAAGCCACGATGATCTCAATAAGCAGTTTAAGAACCTCCATAATTACTGCTTCAGGATGGATATGACAATTAATGCCGAAAAGACTAAAGTCATGATAATTAAATCTAAAAATATCAACCAAGGTAATTGCATCTATGATAACAATTACTTGGAGTAGGTTTCTTCCTACAAATACTTAGGTATTAACATTTATCATAAGCTCAACTTGAATTATAGCATTGAGAAAAGTATTATTAGGGTCTAGAAAGCTTATTATGAGCTTGAAAACAATTGTAAGTCAACTGATCTTTGGATTTGGAGTAAAAAAAAAGATCTTTTTTGAGACTCTTGTCACCCCTGTCATTTTATATGGTTGTGAGGTTTTGGGGTTCTAGTATATCCCGAGAGTCATGGAGGAAGATTGAGATGATTCAAAAGCAATTATAACCTACAACCTCAATATTAAAGGAAATGTTCCCTATCCTATCCTCTTAATCGAATCTAGCCTTTCCCCCATTGAAAGCATGGTTATGTTTAAGTATTTGATGTACAAGAAGAAGTAGTACAACATGGAAGCCAAGAGATTTCCCAAATTGCTTCCAACTCTAGCCAAAACCCCCGTCTCTGTCTTAAGCGGAGGTGGCATAAGAATGCCCAATTTTGGCTCGACCATTGGGGGTTAAAGGAGGAGATCATCTTGGGGAATAAGGATAGTATTGAAAATATTATTACCTCCAAATTCAAGGATAAATTGTGGGATGATAAGGAGCTAGAGGGGAAAAGGAAGCTAAGGTGTTATAAAGAGGAGATCAACCCTTCCCTTTCTAACTAGAATTATCTCTCTGTTTTAACCAGTACTAAGAAGAAAATGAACATTTCCAAGATTAGAACTAATTCTCATGAGTTGCGAAGTGAAACTTAGTGTTGGTCTATTCCCAAAACACCCTGGGATGAAATAATTTGTCACCTTTGCAATACTAGGAGGGTTAAAGATGAAAAACATGTTTTCTTAGATTCTCCAGCTCTTACTCACATACGTTCTCTTTCCAGAACATTTGCCACATCTTCAACCTTCCTGACATGTTAAGTAAGCAAAACTATAGTGATCTTGGAGCACTTCTCTCCCTTCTTTTTTATCATAGAAATAAAATATAAAAAATCATAATTAATCTCTACCTTCTTAAGGTGTGATAAACGACATTGGTCTTAGTGGACGTTAATCATCATCATCATAAACCCTAATATTAAACTCAATATTATAAACCCTCATATCGTAAACCCAATATTGTAAACTCTAATATTAAACCAAATATTATAAAACCCAATATTAAAAACCTTAATATTAAACCCAATATTATAAACCCAATAATGAACCAAATATAATAGTATTATAAACCCTAATACTAAACCCAACATTATAAACCCAATATTAAACCCTAATATTAAATCCAATATTATAAACTCAATGTCAAACTAAATATTACAAACCTTAATATTAAACCCAATGTTATAAACCCTAATATTAAGCCCAATATTATAAACCCTAATATTAAATCCTAATTTTCTAATATCACAATGTGATGTTCAAAAAATTACAATGTAATGTAACATTGTGACAATGGTTGTCAAATTGATTGTCACATTCCGACAATGTTTGTCACAATGTGATGATCGATAGATTTTTGTACCATTCCAACGTCACAATATTAAACCCTAGTAGCAAACAAAATATTATAAACACATAATTATAAACCCTAATATTAAACACATTATTATAAACCAATTACTAAACCCAATATTATAAACCCTAATATTAAACTCAATATTATGAACCCAATTTTATAAATTCAATATTAAACTCTAATATTAAACATAATACTAAAACCAATATTATAAATTGTAATATTAAATCCTATATTATAAATTAAATATTGAACCCAATATTATAAACCCTTATATTATAAACCCAGTGTTATAAATCTAATATTAAATCTGATATTATAAACGCAATATTAAACTGTAACATTAAACCCAATATTAAGCATTAGTATTAAACTCAATATTATAAACCATAATATTAAACCTTAATTTTGTAGTGACGTGGTTGTATCTGGGAGACAATTCGTGGTAGAGTAGAAATTAGTGCCTAAGACATTTATTAAAATTTACAGATTTGTTAATTGTCTATCTCATTATTTTGCAAACCCGAGATTATTAAGTTTTAAACCCTTTAATCTTCAATACATAAAATACAACTTTGAATGGCCTTTCAATGTTGGATACAAATCGATTGAAATTTGTGAGAAGTGTTGGTGAAAGATTGAGAATAAAAGGCTTTCTCTGCAGAATCTTTTATCTTAAACTTAGAGGAAAATGTGTTTGATTAGAAATGAAACTTAGGAAGAAGAGCATTGTTCTTAAGGATCTTTTTAACCTCTAAATTTACAGAGAATTATATCCATCAATTGTAAATAAAGAACATACTGCTTCAATTCTTTTAATGAAGAAAAACATACATAATATGACACATGAAAAACAAATCATACCCAACAATTTCTGGAATCACTGAAAGCTTTCTTTATCATTAAAATGAAGATCAAAGTACAAGGTGGTACTCTCTGAGGTATTGCAAAAATTTGGAACCCCTTTTCATCTTCTTGAGATACATTTATACAAACTTTTCAAAAGATAATTATCAGAACTGTCAGCCTCCTAACTACTTGACTATTCGACATTACATTGAAATATAAAATTATATGATTTGAAAATAAACAACTTCTAAAGTAAACATTTCATCTCAAATGATCTGAGATTGTGGAGCAATAGAGGATTTTGCTTCTGTGGTAGCAGCTTGTGGTGACATCCATTCCCTGGTCTTCCTCCACATCTCTATACTTGTGCTCGGAGGAAATATTGTGCCTTAGGGTGCAAAGCTGGTGCAGGTGAACTATTAATCACTAAATATACAAAAAAAGGAAAGAGGAGGCAAAATAGGACAAACCTTCATTTCTGGGATCAATTCTTACTATATCAGTCGAGAAGAACACTGATTGCTTCTACTTGAGGACGTCCATAATATTTAACCCTAGATGCATGGATTTCTCAACATTGGCATAAATGAATAAATACGTTACAAGTGAAGGAAACCTAAAACAACCTGTAAGAGTGAAATTCATGAACTAGACATTGATTTATTTTTCCCAATAAGTTGGTATATCTAATACAACCCCAGGCTTCATCATTACAACAAACATTCCTAAGATTGCTCTGTCAACTACTGTAATGTCCTATTTCCCTAAAATTATAGCCAATACCTGAAGAACTGGTCTTACTTCTTCAACAAAATTATCCAAGGGAAAGTGAGTGGAATATACATGGAATTGTTTTCCATTAGTAATTAGATACAAGTGAATTACAACAAACTCTGGTTCAGATAATTCTTCAAAGTAAGTAGTCATTGATTCTTCAGAGAAAGAGAAGTAAGACTCTGCTGAAGGATAACACACTGCTTGTTGAATCAGAAGGGACAAAACACCTTTGAGGATACTTTGTTGAAACACCTTTGAGGATACTTTGTTGAAACTAACCAATGAATAAACTTAGGGAACACGTATGTTTGAAGGAAAAAGGTAGCCAACACACCAAATTTTATCATAGCAGCATAAATTGGGGAATTGGATTGATTTAATTGAATATGTTGGTAAAATTCATGATGGTTGATAGGGAAAGGAACATAAAAAATGTCTCTTTCAGTATCCATGAGCGGAATGTGTGAGGATGAACCAGCTAAAACATATTTCTTGGCTATTTTTAAGAGATAAGTGGTTGATTATGGTTAAATACCTGGTACTGGTGATGAGGTTGACTCAGATGTGAGTTGGACATCGATTTTCTTGGTAGAGAAAAACAAAACATTGTACTGAACAAAGCCAAGAAAAGGTTTTTATAGAGGAATGAAAAAAATCATATGAGGGAAAAATAGCATTAAATTCCATCGTGGGAAATGACCGAATTAAATGGAGGATTTGACAGTTTGGATGATAACTGGACAAGAGATGTGACATGGCAAATGAAAGATGAATGAGCTAGCTCGATTGCTGTCGTCACTGCGGGTGGACTACTTTGTACGGGACCAATTTATGGGTGGTGCTCCCAAAGTGAATCTACACCGTTCATCCGAAAGTCAATAGGCCTAGAAAAAGTCTTTGCGGGGGCACTGCCTATGTTAATCTCCGACTCGATTGTGTTGTTGGGTTTTCTCCATCGGGCGGGTCCCATTCTTTACACCTTTCACACATCATGAACCTGCTTGCACTTTAACACCTCCGACTACCGCTGCAGGGTCCCACCATCGGACTCAATTTATTTCAATAAACATTATAAATACGAGATATTAGTAATGCAAAGACTTTGATTAACTATCATATCTTAGTTTAATCAAATAAAAAAGTCTTTCACACTTTCTTTTCCTTTTCAATATCTTCTTTTTTTCTTTTTTTACACTTATGTTCAATATGTACATCAAATTTAAAACAGGTTACAATAGTCGCAATGCGGCGTTGAATTAATTGCAATGTAATGTAACCTTGTGATAATGATTGTTAGATTGATTATCACATTGTGATAATGTTTATCACAATGTTATGTTGGATAAATTTATGTATCATTCCAATGCCACAATATTAAACCAAATATTATAAACCCTAACCCAATATGATAAACCCTAATGTAAACGCAATATTATAAACACTAATATTAAATTGAATATTAATGTAAGGCTAGGAGGTAACTCCTCAAAACGAATTGTCTATGCGTTAAGATTGCTCATGGATATATACAAGGAGGGAGAGACTCTTAGGCTTCACCTCCTAGTGTCTCTTCATATTCCTATTCTCCATTATTTATTATTTACATTATTTACATATATTCACCCAATCCTAAAGATTAGGTATCAACATTCCCCCCCTTAATCTGAAGGGATGTTGGTGAGTCCAAGCATCGTTATGAACCTTTCGAAATTTTCTATTCCAAGCGCCTTGGTGAAGATGTCTGCAATTTGCTCATTAGTGGTACAATGGCGTAGATGGATTGTCTTGGCCTCAACATGATGATGAATTAGTTGGTATTTTGTATTGATGTGCTTCGTTCGATCACGGAACTTTGGGTTCTTGGCCAACTTTATTACAGAGGTGTTTTCAATCATGAGTGAAGTTGAATGCAGTTGTTTCACCTACAAATATTCCATAATTTTCCTGAGCCACATAATTTCCTTTGTTGCCTCAGTTGCTGCCACATATTCTGCCTCTGTTGTGGAATCTGCTGGAATTGATTGTTTGCACGATCTCCAGGAGATAGCTCTTGATCCAAGACTCATAGCATAACCTGAAGTAGATATCCTAGTTTCTTTGTCTCCATCGAAGTATGAATTAGAGTATCCAATCAAGCTGAATTCGCCTACCTGTGTATACTTGAGTCCAAAGTCTTGAGTTCCCTTCAAGTACTTTAGAACTCTTTTTGTATCAGACCAATGTCCTTCACAAGGCTTTTGCATAAACCTGGAGTGGATTCCAACAACAAATGAAATGTTCGGTCTTGTAGTAGTTAGGTAGTTGAGACTTCCTACAAGTTGTTGATACTTTGTTGCATCCTCAAATTATTTTCCTTCAATGGATGTGAGCTTCATGTTCTATTCCATTGGAGTAGTCAAAGGATTGAACTCAGCCATGCCAAACCTGTTCAACAGATCTCCGATGCTCTTCTCCTGAGATATGAATATAAACTCAGGATGTTGAGTTACTTCAATACCAAGATAGTAATGAACATAGCCCAAGTCAGTCATTTCAAAACCTTTCCTCGATTCATTATTTATGGATGCAATGTAGCTTTCATTGTTCCCTGTCATCAAAATATCATCTACATACACCAGAAGATATACAACTATTTTTCCAATTTTCTTGACAAACAAAGTTGCATCATCAAGATCACAATGTTTGAAATTGAGTTTCAGAAGATGCTCAGTTAACTTTTCATACCAGGCTCGTGGTGCTCTCTTGAGGCCATACAAGGATTTCACAAGCTTGCATACTTTTTGTTCTTTGTCCTTCACAACAAATCCTTCTAGCTGGCACATAAAAACATTCTCTTTCAGTTCTCCATTCAAGAAAGCAGTTTTTACATCCATTTGATGGCCTTTCCAACTGTTCTGAGCTACCAAGGCAAAGAGTGTCCGAATGGTAGCCCATTTTGCTGTGGGGGAAAAAATCTCCTCATAATCGACCCCTTCCTTCTGTGCAAAACCTTTTGCCACAAGCCTAACTTCGTGCTTGTCAAGTGAGCCATCAACTTTATACTTGTTCTTGTAGACCCACTTGCATCCAATTGGTTTGGTTCCCAATGGAGGATCAACCAACTTCCAAGTGCCATTCTTTATTAAGGCATCATACTCCTTTTGCATCGCTTCTTTCCTTTCATCATGAGAAGCGAATTCTTTGAAGGAAGTTCGTTCGAAATATCTAGACAAATTCAGTTCACAATCATAAGAAACATCCATATCAACAGGTGAATCAGAATCATCTACATCACCTCCGTTTTTCCTAGTTGTACTTCGTGTTCATGTCTTTCCAACCTCATTAGATTGAACACTTTCAAGTGTCTTTGTCAGCCATTTTGGAGGACCTTTCTGAGATGGCCCAGGCTGCTCAGTTGACGGAGTTGGAGCTGAGTCAAGATTGAGTCTCCCAATTCTGTCAGTCACATCACTCAAAGTATCATCAATGGCTGGAGCTTCATGTGGGGGAGAGAGTGCTTCAGAAGAAGATTCCACAGATTGATCCATTATAGGAATCCCCACCTCAAGATGTGGAATCTGATTATCAAATTCTTGAAACGATTTTGCATGTCTAAACCTATCCAAACAATCAAGCTGCTGCTCAAAAACATTGTCAGCTTTGGAAGATTCAAGAAATATTAAATCTCTAGATACAAAAACCTTCTTATTAACTTCATCATAGAGATGGTATGCTTTGGAGGTATTTGAATACCCCAAGAATATACACTTACGACTCCTTGCACCAAGTTTGTTTCTATGTACCTTTGGTATCAAGGCATAACAGGTGGAACCAAAGACCCTGAAATACTTTACCGAAGGAACGTTTCCATACCACATTTCGTAAGGAGTCTTGGTTCTAATAATATTATATGGACATCTATTCTTTACATACAGAACACATAGAACTTCATCAACCCAAAACATCAATTTTACATTCTTGAAAAACATCATGGAACATACCATATTTAAGATTGTCCTATTCATTCTTTCAACTACTCTGTTCTGTTGGGGATTATAAGGCACAATTGTTTGATGTTTGATCCCATGTTGGCGAAGATATTTTCAAATTCATTTGAAGTGTATTCTTTTCCATTATCCATGCGAATAGAACAAATATGAGATTATGCATCATTTTTAATGCATGTATGAAAGTTCTTGAATGTTTGAAAAGCTTCAGATTTGTTCTTCAATAAATAAACCCAACACATTCTGGTGTAGTCATCAATAAACGTCATCATATTTTTATTTCCATTTGCAGAAGGAACAAGCATTGGACCACATAAATGTGAATGAATGAGTTCAATTTTTCTATGTGCTCTGGAATGTGAATCATGAAAAAAATGTTTGCGATGCTTTCCTAGAATACAAGCATCACATTGCTTAAGTTTCCTAAGAATTGTAGGCAAACTAGTAACACCATTTTTCTTCAACAAGCTAAGGTTGTCATATTTCAAGTGTCCAAATCTAGCATGCCATAAAAGACTCGATGGAAATGTAACTTCATCATAATGAGAACTGTATGAGAAGTTTTTTGCATGAGCAAAGGTACCTTGCAACTTCAGAAGTATTTCTTCTTCTATCCCCATCATGACAAATGAGTGATTTGATGCTTTTCTAACCTCAACCTTGCCATCAAACATATGAATGGAGTGTCCTTTCTGGTAGATGTGGGCCAAGCACAACAAGTTTCTCCTCAGCTGTGGGAGATATAAAACATCATGTAGAAGAAAGTCTGGAAGACCAGGAAATTTGAGCCTGATGGTGCCAAGCCCTGATGACTTGAGTTTTGATTTGTCTGCAAAGTATATTGCTCCATCAACATTATCAGTGAATTCTTAAAAAAAATATCTTCTAAAGGTCATGCGGCAAGTTGCTCTTGAATCAAGCAACCAATCATTTTTCCAAGAAGCAAGTGAAGCATTAAATAAGTCTTCAGTTACTCCAATATTACAATGTACCACAACATAGTGAGCGGTTTCAGGTGCTTTACCTTTCTCTTTTTAATTGATTTTACCTTTGCCTTGATTTATTTCTTGCTCAGTTTTGTCCCAAGGCAACTTACATGTAGATGCATCATGTCCATCTTTATTGTAGTGTATGCAATGAAGATTAGACTTTTCTCCTTGAGAGTGTTTGCCCCCCTTGTCTCTGAAATTTCTTCTTCCTCTTCCTCTTCGACCACCTCTTCCTCTGGAAGAATATTGAGCATGATTATTCTCTCTATGTGCAAGACACACAACTTCTTCAAAAGATTGAGGAGCTATGCTCTTTCCAAAATCTTTCTCTCTCTCAAAAAACTTCTTCACAAGGGAGTCAAAGGTAATGTCCTTGAGGTTTCCACTTGCTTGCAATGACTCAAGATAATTAGAATAAGACGTGGGATATAGTGCCTTGACAAAAGCTATGAGAGGAATGTCTAGTTAAACATCAATGGTTTTGATATCATGCATAATAGATCTTACTTCTGATGCTAAAGCAAGAGGATCATTATTTTTCAATTCAAAGATGAATAATTTAGTCATCAATTAGATAACTTAAAGTTCAGAGTGTGAGTCATAGAGTTCCTTCAACTTCTATAAGGCTTCAAAAGCATTTGAAAATGGTGAAATATGGTGAATCACCTCTTCATTTACAAATGTTTCAATCAAGGCATATGTGTTGTTGTTCTTGTTTTCCCAAATGGCGATCTCCTTACCTGAGGTGGGCTTTGCAGGTTCATTATCTCCTTCTCCTACACACACTCCTTTCCACAACTCATTGAAATTGAGAGTGTGTTTTATCTGCCGTGACCATTCAGGATAGTTCTCTTTTCCCGAGAGAACTATTATAACAATAGATATCAATGAATGCATTTTAATTGTGTGTACTGTGTAAAAAATGTATTTTGCTGCCAATATAATGTAAGAAATTGTACTTCTGGTGATAATCTGTGTAAAAAAAATGGAGTTTGATATATTAAAACAAAGGTATATTTGGGGGAGGGTTATATTTGGGAGTTGGTGTATGGGGAAAGGCATATGTGGGGGAGGAGTTAACCGAGAACTGTGGCAGCAAGGATATACGAAACTGTGGCAATGAGGATATAAGAAAACTGTGGAAGCATTATATATTATGGTAGGAGGCGGTATGGGAGGGAGGAGGTGGTATGATACGTGTGTGGAGGCACTAGCTTGGTATTTGGACAATTCAACACCAGCGTGGTATATGGACCAGGCTTCAAACAACATAGATGTGTGAGAGGAGAAGTGTATTAACTGAACGGTGGAGGGTGGAGAGATGGGTTTACCACAATGCCAACATACCGCAGTCACGCTAGTGTTCCGTTGGTGGATTTGAGTGGGAGCACAATGGGGAGAGCAATGTGGTATCACACGATGTTATGGGGAGTCAGGGGTTCATCCAACCATAACATATGATATATCATATATATTGTATAAATATAAAACACTGAGATGTAACACGATGTATATATAGATGCAGTGATGGCATACAAAGGAGGAGGCGGTATGGAGGGCGATGTTCAACTGGGAGTATGCCAATAGTCAAATGAATTGTGACTGTCTGGACAACAAATGCTAATACAAGAAAGAAATATAATTCAACATATTACAATACCAAAACATTCAATGTATGGACAACATCCCATCGACCATCATAAACTTCAACTTACGTGTTGTTAGTGGATTTCGGCCATTAATAAAAGAACTTACCAAATTGCAACAACATTTGGATAAAAATAGAACGCATACCAACGCACAACAATACCACCAAGGTATTCCAACGCACACTAGATCATGCAAATGATGGTTCGATGAACCACACACCAGTCTGCAAACGTAGAACCAGAAGTTGTACACACCAACAACCCCACCACGTTGAGCAACCACACCAAGATTATGCACCATGCATTACACGGTCTCCAACGTATTGCAAGAACGACCAAACTCAAACACACCAAGCACGATTCGTAGCATAGTTCACACACATACAACTTCCACTTTATTCCAACACCCAGAGCAACGTACACATAAAATTGTTCAATGCTGAAGGCAAAGAACACTCTGTCCAAACACAAAGAAAATAGGGACAGAGGAAAAAATATGACAGGAAATAATCGCAAGAATAGGAGTTACAGGGGCAGAAGGAAGCTAAAATGGGGCTGGCTTTGATACCATGTCAGGCCGGGAGGTAACTCCTCAAAACAAATTGTCTTTGCATTAAGATTGCTCATGGATATATACAAGGAGGGAGAGACTCTTGGGCTTCACCTCCCAATATCCCTTCATATTCCTATTCTCCACTATTTACTATTTACATTATTTACATATATTAAACCAATCCCAATGATTAGGTGTCAACAATTAAACCTTTATATTAAATCGAATATTATAAGCCCTAATATTAAACCCTAATATTATAAACCTAATATTAAACACTAATATTGTGTTGTTTGATAGATATATGTCATAATGCGACAATGTAACATTGCAATAATGTTTGTCACATGGCTTCACCAAAATCATCGATGAACATGGTTTGACTAATTTTACCATGGTTGACCATAGTTTTCTATGATAGATTATAGTTGTCTATATTGATAATGGAAGGCTATGATTGACCATGGTTTATCATGGTGACCAAGGTTGACCATATTTGATCATATCAACAATAGTTGGCTATGTTGAGCATGGGTTGACCATGATTTTTAAAGGTTAATTATGATTTCAGATTTAAGATTTCTAGGCATATTCATTAATTGTAATTAATTTTCCGGTTCCATCTCATTCAAGAAGATATATAAATCGACGTTTCAAACCTACGACTGAGGTTCATCATCAGGGAATAAAAGCATGTGGAAAACTGATTCAACCTTGGTATGATAAATAGGGAAATGTATTTTGGGGTTTAATGGAAAAAATATATATATTGTTGACAATGAAATTAATTTAGGTTTTATTAAGAATATTATAAAATTGGTGTGATATGTTAAAATTAATAAAACAATTGGAATTATAGAATATTACATATGTTTTTATACTAATATTTTTTAGATAAATCATTTTTATTCTTGAATTGTAAATATTAATTTTATTAAATAAATTAAAATATTTATGAAGGATTGGAATAAATATGAGTGATGGTTGAAATTAATAAAATAATGAGAGTAAATAATTAGAGTGTTTATATACATAATTAATATATTTTTAATATTTTCTAAAAATTAATAATTTGAATTTCATGAATAGTCAAAGAATTTAAAATACAATAAGATTAATTAATGAATTAAACTAAATGAATGAGGGATTAGAGTCAAATAGAGCAGGTAAAAATCAACCAAAGAAATGATGATGCAGGGATTAAAAAGTTTTGGATTTGGATGTCATGTAGGGATCCAATTTTTGCTTATGCTCCATCCCTCAACCCTGTTTAGGTTTTTAGGATGTTTATTGATTTCGATGGCTTCTCTGAATTTTCTGGGGAAATAGTGGTCAATTTTGGCAAAGATGCGGGCTTCTTCAATGCATATATGATGTTTAATATTATTGGAATGTTCAACAAGAGCAGAGTTTTTTAATCTATTATGTTTTATGTCTGCAGCATGTTCAAGGATACGAGTTTTGATTGATCGACCCGTCTCCCTAACATATGGAATACCACAAGAACAAGGAATCATATAAACTCATTTTTGACATTTGGGGTCAATGGGATCTTTGATAGAATTGAGGCGACTATAGATTGTATTTCTAGGTTTAAAGGTGGTCATGATTCTATGTTTTTTTAGAACATGAGCGATTTTATTAGTGGTCCCAAGAATATATGGAAGTTTTACCTTGCCATTGAAGTCATCCAAATTATTTTTATTTTTAGGATAAGTTTTTATGCTAACTTTATTTAGCGCTTTGATGTTTTTTATATCCATTTAAAAAAATGCATTTATTAGTTGGGCTTTTTCTTTATCTAGGTGATTTTTGTTAGAGATTCTGATTGCTCTTGTTGTAATAGTGTTTAGAATCCCTAATTTTTGGTTAGGATGGTGGTGGGAAGAGGCATGGATATATTTCTCTATATGGGTCTTTTTTCGGTAGACTTGGTGAGATATGGAGCCATTAGAATTACGAGTGATAAGGATATCAAGGAAATGAATGTTGTCATTAACTTCTACTTCCATGGTGAATTTGATGGATGAGGAAAGACTATTAAGATGTTGTTAAAAGTTTCTAAAGCTTCCCTACCATGCTGCCAGATGATGAAGGTGTCATCCACGAATCTTTTCCATAATTTGGGGTTTAAGGGAGCACTTTCAAGGGATTTGGTTTCAAACTCTTCCACGAAAAATTTCGCTGTGATTGGGGAAAGTTGGGAGCCCATTTCTACTCCACAAGTTTGTTCATATATTTCATCCATGAAACTAAATAAGGTAGATTTGAGACATATTTCAACAAGTTTTGAAGTGTTAGGATTAGTGATTTTTCGGACAACCTTCATTGCTTCATCAATAGGAATATTAGTATATAGAGCAGTGACATCAAAGCTAACTAAAATGTCATTTTTATTGAGTTTAATATCCTTGATTTCATTCATAAAATGGGTGGAGTCTTTGACTATGGTTGACTATATATGATCACAATTGTCCATGGTTAACCTAGGTTACCATGGTTAGACATGGCTAACCATGGTTGAAAAAGGTCAACCATGTTAAATAGATTCAACTATGGTTGACAATGTTTGAATATGGTTTGATTATGGTTAACCCAATATTATAAACCCATACATTATAAATTCAATATTGTAAACCATAATATTAAACCTAATATTATAAACCCAATATTAAACCCTAATATTGCGACGTTTAATAAATTTATGTCATAATGCAACAATGTTTGTCATAGTGTGACGTTTGTCACATGGCTTCACCAGGATAACCATGGGTGAACATGGTTTTACTAATTTGACCATGGTTTACCATAGTTTTCAATGATAGATTATGGTTGTATATATTGATAATGGAAAGTTACAGTTGATCATGTTTTGTCATGGTGACCAAGGTTGATTGTATTTGACCATATTAACAATCGTTGGTCATGTTGAGCATGGGTTGACCATGGTTTTTAAAGGTTGATTATGGTGTGTATGGTTTACTAAATATGACCGTGTTTGACCATGGTTGACCTAGGATGTGCATGGTTGAACACATGGGGGTTTCACTGGGGCAACAATACCATACCACGTGTGTTCATATTGGGGGATATATATTGAGGGGAAAATGACATAATATATTGAGCATATAATAGGGGGTAAAGGGTTTTTATATGTTGTGTATAAAAAAATGGAGCTCAAAGTTAATGGAAAAATATAAAGGGTATAAAAATGTTAATGAAAGAATGGATACCTACAATATCTAGTGAAAGAAGGGTTTTTTTAAATTGGGAAGGTGTATTAGGTTCATATTGATAGGGGGTTAAATATAATGATTTTTAGAGGTATTTTCCAATATGTAGTCAAATTAAGGGTATTGTTTAGTATACCACGAACGCACGTGTTACATCAAAGGTTTATTAAGTGAAGCACCCTATGGTTGAACATCAATCACCATGGTTGATGAAGGCCAACCATGCTAAATAAACTCAAATATGGTTTATAATGGTTGACCATGGTTTGAATATGGTTAACCCTAACCATCCACTACAAGCCTCCATGGTCAACCATGGCCATACACTATGGTTCAATATAGTTCACTATGGTTCACTATAGATCACCTATAGATAGATCATGATTCCCAGGGTAAGTATGGTTCACCATGGTAATCATTTTGACTATTGCTAACTATGATGCCCATGTTGACCTTAGTTGACCATGTCAATAATAATAAACCATAGTTATCATATGTTAATGTATAGATTAATTTATAGTTAAGA
Source organism: Pinus tabuliformis (assembly GCA_031772625.1). NCBI lineage: Eukaryota > Viridiplantae > Streptophyta > Pinopsida > Pinales > Pinaceae > Pinus > Pinus tabuliformis. The sequence goes on from CM062805.1 coordinate 1,253,664,394, forward strand.
CAATATAAATATGTAGATAAATATATTATTAATGTTATTTTAATGTTTTAGTATTGTTATTAAAGTTATATATGTGTGTGTGTGTGTCATAATTAAATATTTTTTTTTTTTTTCTAAATAAGACTATTTTATTATTCACATTAAAGGTATACAGTTACAACATGACTAGCATCAAAAACAGCTGCCCGGAAGGAAAGGCAGCATGAAACAGAAAATTGTCCAGAACAGAGAGTTTAGACTAGGCCATGTTATGCATTCCCACACAGGGGATCCAGAGTTATCCATCTTGGCCTTGCTGAGCTTACAAGCATTACAAAGAACATGCATATTTAACCCCGACGTAACAACAATTACAAAAATTAACAACAGTGGCAAAAAGCCCTCTATACTGGGCCGCATAACCTGAGACGGAGCTGTAGAGCATGAATTAGGCGCCTGGAGGCTCCTCCACGATCCTGCACCAACCACCATCAGCCAGATCCTGAGCTCGAGCATCATCGTTCACAGACGAACCCGGGGCCGTTGGCTCCATCACTATGTCATTAACATTGCTTGCAGGAGTCTCCATAGCTCGCGGGGAGCCAGAATTCGGCACAGAAACTAAGCCTGGGTCCTCCTAAAGAGCACTGGACTCGCCCTCTTCCTGGGCTTCCTCGAGAAAGAGCACCGAGACATGGGTTGTAATCCGAGGATGGTTCAGGGTGCAATTAAAAGTGAAGATTGCAGAACCGAAGGAGGGCGAGGACAAGGAACCTGGAGAGCTGGGCTCAAGAAATTGACTGGGCCACAGAAAGCGCCCTCTCCCACTACGAGTGCGAGGGTACTGGCTAGAAGTGAAGTCACTGGAGGGAGAGAGGGAAGAAGGGCTAGAAGGCGCCCTTCGAGAGGTGCCTTTGTGGCTTAACATCCTTTGGAGGGGTCGAGGCATGTCGACAGCGACAACGTCCTTGTGGATACCAGAACGAACAACCAGAGAGGTAGGACTTAGACCAGACAAACAAACAATCAGACGGGAGCCCAAAGCTTTAGAGAGAGTCAAGGAAATTGATAGAGGCAACTTCTCCGAGCTAACAGAGCAAGAGCCCAGCTTCGATGCATCCAACCAACATAACATAAGAGACACCTGAACAAACCCATGGAGGAGGCTGGTTTTATTGCCCATTCCCCTGCCTCGAGACGCTCCCCCCATTACTGTGGCATTCATGGGAGCCGAGAGCCAGAACATAACTGAGCATGCGAAGGTGAAAGGTAAATCAAAGTCGCCTGCACTAATTCCTTTAAACAGAGCAAAGCCCACCTGCTTATGATCATCTAGCCACATGTAAATAACTTCGCTGTACAAGGCTGGCAAGTGGCGGCCTTTCTCAGCCCACTCCAGTCCCATCGAATTTAAGGCAGACTTAAACACCCGCATCCGGGGGTGTCATAATTAAATATTAATAATATAGTAAATATTAAATAATAATATATTAAGTATGTATTGTTTTGATCAACTAATTATTAATAAATTGATATATTAATTAAAATATTTATATATAAATGTTTTAAAAATATATCAATTTATTAATTATTATTTCAATTTAACGAATATTATAGAACTCGATGTTATAAATCCTAATATTAAACTTTATATTATAAACTCAATATTATAAATCCTATATGATAAACCCTATATACTAAACTTAATATTATAAATCGTAACATTATAAACCATATATTTTAAATTAATATTATAAACCAAATAGGCATAGTGGTTAAGAGCATGTGTTTCCTCCTAAGAGCTCACAGGTTCAAAACCAGGGGGGGTAGAGTATGTATGCCTTCGTAAACTTAGCAATCAAATTGTTGCCGAGAGGTGGGTCCCTTGTCCCACAAACAAGGGGTATCATACATCAATTTGGTGTATGGCTTGACCGTGACCTTAAAATTGGATAATAATAATAATAATAATCTAAACTAAATATTTTATATAATATTAAAAATTTATCGGGTTTAATTCTAATATCACTGTTAATTGTGTATTTAAAACCATTAATTCAATGGCTTTCTCATATGGTGTTTCCTCTAAGATTGTGTTATGGTCCCCTAGCATTTCCTCCAAGGCCTTGTTATGATCCTCCTCGTACTTTTAGCGGTGGTGTTCATGTTTCTTCTCATATATTTTCAACTTGAATAATAAAAAATCCTAAACAATAAGCTCTCATAGTAATAGAGCCATAATATTATGTTATCAAATCTTTATCGAGCACTAATAATGTACTAATACTTGAATTAGCCTTATGTAAGTTTAGTTAGACTAATGTTTGAAAGCATCTCACAATTATTATTCCATTAATCCCTAATTAATGTTGCCATTCTTAAAAGCTTCTTTTCTTTTATATATGTCTCTTAAAAAAACAATGCCTATAAAAACATAATGTAATTAAGAATTTTAATTATATCCAATAATAAAATCATATATAATCTTATTATTGCAAATTTATATTTTTCTATTTAAATTTGACAAAATCATATTTAAAATAAAATAATTTTCATTTATTAGAAACTATAAAATGATTTTTTTCTGTAATAATATCCACAAAATATAATTAAATGTAAATCTTATAGTGACTAGCTTTCCCATTAGCTAAGACTTCCAAAACTCACCAACTATCCTTTTAACTATTTAATAGAATAGTTTGAATACAATGTATATATGCATAGATGCTATAAACCCTATATATTAAATTCTAATATAAGTCGAATATAAACATTAATATTAATCGAGTTTAGGCTTCTGTGATCCATATCTAGATTATAAAAAAAAATCGGTATTAATCACATCAAGAAATATTTGCCCACATGTTTCGAACCAGCTAGTGTGGTTCATCGTCAGGACTTGAACCACACTCGCTGGTTCGAAACACATCGAAAAATATTTCTTGATGTGATTAATACTGAATTTTTTTATAAACATTAATATTGTAAAGCCTAATATGAAACTCAATATTATAAATCTTAAAATTAAACCCAATATTATAAACCTCAAATGTTATAAACATGATCACAACCACATTAGTAAATAGAGTTGACTAAAGCTTATTAAATCTTATTATCAATAAATATTATTATTATTAATATTGAAGTATTTATACCATTTTAAATATTATTAAATATAAATCTTACACTTTATAAACAAATAATTAAACTTTCATTATTTAAATATTATTAACAAATAAATAGTAAAATTTAAATTTATTTTGTAACAACCATTCAAGTGATATAATACATTACTGATCGACCTAAGGCATGGCACAATGCTCTGGTTTTACCTGCGGCTGATCTCTTGGCCTCCTACTGAGGGCCTTCTGCCTTACCTTTGCGTGCGAGTCGGGCTCCTCTCATCCTCTTGTTGAAGTTCCCCCTCCCTTCCCCTATGTTTTCCCTCGGTTCTTGTTGGTCTCGGAGTGCCTATCTTTCTGGTCTAGGCCAGGATGGCAGCGTCGTCCTAGGTGGAGCTGCTGCTAGCCGATATCGCTGTGTTCAATTCCTTGGTGGCGTCAGCTCCAAAGTTTCAAAAGTAAGGTGCGTCCAATTTTGTGAAGTCGGCTGAGGAGATCCCATAAATAGAGATTAGCACCCGTCAAGCATGCTATCGTGCTTTGCAGCTCATTGAATGAGGGCTTATTGGCTAGTTCATGGGCCTTTGGTCATCTCCGCAGATGGTTAAATCCTGGATAGAGAAGAACTAGAACCTCTCATCAAAGGTGAGGTAATATCTTCTTTATCTCGCAAAGGTTTCTATAACATTTATTTTGAGAACATGCTAGACAAATATTTAGTGTTCAGAAGCGGTCCATACTTTATGGGGGTCCAGGGGTTGTATTTGGATCACTGGAGTCCAAGATTTACTCCGAAAGGTGACGTTCCTTCCTCGGTTCCAGTCTAAGTGAAGTTTCCGTATCTCCCCCTTCATCGCTGGAAAAATGCAACTTTTAGGATGAGAGGGAACTCCCTGTGAAAGTATATTGACTATTCCAAACCGAAGGATGACCTTTTCTCATGTGCTAGGATCTGTGTGGAGGTTGACTTAGAGAAAGTTATCCCAATGACAGTAAATCTTTGTATGGATAGCTTGATGCATGTGCAGGAAGTTGACTATGATCAACTCCCATTTAAATGTAAGCTTTGTCATGAATATGGACACTTTGCTAAAAGTTTCCCAAAGATCCAAGATAACTTGGAAAAAAAACCAGGAGAATCAAATGAACAATGGCAGCAAGTACAATGAAAAAAAGGAAACCCTAGGCAGAATAATGGGCCAACCCTAAGTCACAAATTGACCTCTAAGGATGCTAGTCCAAGTCGGAGTCTCCCCCCCCCCTGGGTTCGTCAATGGTGGGTGGTTCGGATCATGAGGAAGAAAATCGATTTGATGTCCTCACTTCTGCTCCTGAGGTTGGAAGCTCCCCCCCCCCACCAAATAATCACCGCGGATAGTGCCACTGTGATTGCGATTCCCTCCTCTGCCTCTAAAAAACAAAAGGAAATACACTCTAGTCCAGAAACAATTAGTAGTATAGAAGAATCCTCGGACGAAGAGGAGGAAGAAGAAGGATTTTTATCATCAAAGGAAGTACTAGGAATGGAAATACCTCGGAGATCAACAGATGAAAATTCAGAAGGAACAAGGGCCAAGCAAATGGATAGGAAGGTCAAAATATCATGAAGGAAATCAAACAAAGAAATAAGGACAGAAAAAATGGAAAAAGACAAAGAGATGGGATTTCAACATAGAATAACTCGTCATCTAGCTGACTTGGGGAACAAAGGAGGAAAAAAAGGAAGTAATATGGGCCCTGTCAAGGGGGCGATATCCACAAAAAGGTGATTTATGAATATAATCTCCTGGAGCTGTAGGGGACTAGGATCTGGGAAAAGAATATCTGAAGTGAAGTCTCTAATCCAAAAGGAAAGACCAATAGTCACTCTCCTTTAGGAGACAAAGTTGGATGAGTCTAACCTCCACTCACTCCATAATAAAATCTAGGGCTACAATAATATGGGAGAAGTAATTTCGAGAGGAGCATTAGGAGGGCTATGTACAATGTGGAATCCAAAGAAACTTCAACTGGTAAGCTCTTTAAAAACCACCCACTAGATAGAAACTTCTTTTAATAATATAGAGATGCAACAAATTTTCACCGTGATCAACATATACATGCTTACTAATTTTCAAGAAAAACAAGAATGCTGGAAATATTTGATTGGGTTAAAAGGTTCAGAGTATGGTTGAAAGTGCATTTTGGGAGGAGATCTTAATACCACAATGGGCATACATGAGAAAAGGGGAGGCTCAATTGTAAGAGACGCCCTTTAGGAGAATATGGAGGATCTTATCCTAAACCTAAACCTATTTAATGCCAATCCTCTGAAATTTATCTATACCTGGAACAATAAAAGGTCCAGCTCGGGTCACATTGATGCTAGGCTTGACTGTTTTATAGCCTCAGACAACGTTTTAGTTTTGAGCATCTGCCTAAAGTCTTCCATTTTTCTGTGGTGTGGCTCAGACCATTGTCTGATCAGCCTCTTGATCTCCCCGTCCCTTAACTTGGGCCCTATCCCCTTTTGCTTCTCCCCTTTATGGTTGGACTCTCTTGGATTCCTAGACATGCTCTCCCTCTCTTGGTCGGGGTGGGTCAAGGGCAACCCGGTCACTATTTCGGAAACAAAAATCAAAAGGTTGAAAGGAGACATTAAAAAATGGCTAAAAGAAAATAAACCTGAAAGATAATGTGACATAAAGGAAATGGAAGAAAACTTAGCCTCAATAAAGGGAAAAATGGAAACCTCTCAGGTAAACCTATCATACATCAAAAAATAAATTGATACCTTCAAGGCCCTCCACACTAATCTTAGAAGGGAAGAAGAGTATTGGAGACTGAAATCGTGAAACAAATGGCTATTGACTGGGGATAGGAACACAAAGCTCTTCCATAAGTAAGCTAAGTTCAGGGAAACCAAAACCAACATAGCTCAGATCAATTTTGGAGGGAACACCATAAATAATTCTAAAGAAATAAAGAGAGTAGCAGTGGAGCATTTCGGAAGCCTCTATAGGAAGGACCCAGTACATGATGTTGGGAATGTAGACTATTTCCTGGAAGGTATCCCTGCTATGGCCTCAATGGACATGAACAAAGAATTGGTCTGTATTCCATCGGTTGAGGAGATTAAGGTAATTGTCTTCTCCTCCCGCCCTGATAAGGCCACTAGCCAAGACGGGTTCTCGGCCAGCTTCGATCCTAAATTTTGGGAGGTAATTAAGAAAGATATTTTTAGAATGGTTGGGTACTCCTTTAAGAGATTCATTATGGGTGGGGGAATAAATAATCCCTTCTTAGCCTTAATATCCAACTAGCCAAAGCCTTCCTCCTTTTCCATATTCCATCCTATTTCCCTTTGCAATGTTTCTTATAAAATTTTCTCAAAGCTTCTGGGCCCAAGGCTCAAACTTATCTTAGCTAATTTGGTATCAGCCAACCAACAAGGTTTGTTTCGGGGAGGCAAATTTTTTATAATATTATTTTGCTCAAGGAGGCCATTGACTTGAGCTGGAGAAGAGGTGATCAAGGAATGATAGTAAAGCTAAACATGGAAAATGATTTTGACAGAGTCAGGCACAACTTTATGTTAAAATTTATAGGAAAAATGGGGTTCGATGAAACATTCATCAGGTGGATGGCCCTTTGTATTTCAAGTCCTTAGATCGTACCATTAGTTAATGGTATAGTGGTTGGTTTCTTCAAAGCCTCAAGGGGGTTGTGCCAAGGCTTCCCTCTTTCCCCCTTTCTTTATATCATGATGGAAGACGCGCTGAGTAGAAAATTGGAACAAGATCAGGATTTGGAATCAGAAGTATTAATCACATACAATTTGTGGATGAAAAAATATTTCTGGGAGGTGCTTCTGTTTTCATTTTCAGGCGATTCAAAGGAAATCTTGATAGGTTCCTAAGTGCATCGGGAGGTGTCATCAATGACAACAAAATTAATATATACCGTTGGAAAATCTCTCTCCGGAAAGCAGAAAAATAGAAGAAATTATGGGGTTCAGATCAATAAGGGACTGGAAAGACTTTAATTATTTAGGGGTTCCTATTTTCCTAAGATGAGCTGCTCCCTATGCTTGGAAAAGTCATTGAAAAAATCAAATCTAAAATAGTGAATTGGGGAGGAATCTAGCTCAACCATGTGGGGAGGGAAACCCTGGTGAAGTCAGTGCTTTCAACAATCCCATTGTATCAGTTATCTGCCCTGCAAACTCCCAAGTACGTTTTGCATCAATTGGGGATTTATATTAGAATTTTTTTGTGGGAGGGAGGAAAGAAGGAAACTAAAAAGTACCATTTGTAAATTGGAAAACTGTTAGAGCACCTAAACAACATGGAGGGCTTGGAATAAGGGACCCAACGATGATGAATATGGTGATGGGGGCTAAGCTCTACTGGATCATGACCACGAAGCCGAATCAATGTTGGATGCAGGTGATGGGAGTAGAGTATATAAAGCATCAGAACTGTAGAGTTGTGATAATGGAGGCGGCTCAAGGCTCTAAAAACTGGAAACTAATGAGATCCTCAATTTATGTAAAATTTTGGGGAAAGGATATGTTGTCACCAAAATAGGACCCTAATAGGCTGCTGATCAGACTATTGAAGTGTAACTATTTCAAACCAATCTTTTAGCTAAGGCTTAGCCTCCTCAGCCTGAGAGGGCTCTCTCAAAGGGTTAATGATATTGATTAAAGATATGGATAGATGGCTAACTCTATGATTTGGGATTTTATATGTTTATAGGTTGAAAGATGGAGACTTGCTACCATTGGGCTATGGAGTCAGTGACAGAGATAAGGATAACAAATAGCTCTTCTTATAAAACTGAGGCTTGTATATACTTCAATGAAAGAGTGACACATTCAGGAAAGTCTCAATAACTTGAAGTTCATAGGAGTCAGAGCATGTGGGCATGAATTCTGAGTAATGATACATCAAGGTATTCAAAAGGAAAGAACTTAAAGTGATTGATCATAGTTTAATACCTAAATGAAGTCAGAGCATGGGTAACCATGAATTCTGAGTAATAAGTATTAAAACATTGAAGAAAAACATCCAAAGATAGGACCCAAGAACTCAATTCACCATAGTTTAACACTTAAAGGAAGTCAGAGCATGTTCTCCCATGAATTCTGAGTAATAAAAATTAAGACTATGGAAGTAAAACATATCAAAGGTAAAAGATAAAGCTCACTGAAGTACACTAAGAATCTCAGCTTCAGAAAAGTCCAACTGCTTCTGTATATATCAGTCCCTGCACAGCATTTACAAAAGTAGTATTTTTCTATAACATTTTCCAACCCCTGCTCCTTTCATCCCTTGCTTCATATATAGCTTTTACAATGAGGATTCCATCATCCCTCATCAAGAGAATTCGAATTTGCCATCAACGACACCTATTCTAACCATAAAACAAACCTTTAAATGCATTTGACAGCTAACTAGCAGTCCTAGAGACCTAAAACAACTAGGAGTGTAACTCCTTATTATGATTACAAAAACCTTATCTAAAAATTTAAATGCATTCTTTGACAGCTGTAACCTCATGAAGTCGAATTTGATGAAGCCTCCCACATTGTCACCTGACTGCTGATGACAAATCCTAGAAATTAGGGAACATGTTTCCCTGTTTTTAGGTTTAGGATCCTTGAAAATGGCACGTGGGACAGAGCCCTTATCTTCTCATCCATGACATATTTTACGAAATTGAAGGAGGTTTTTTTATTCCATGCTGTCTAGAACAAAAACCTCTCTTGGTGTTTTAAAACACTTCTCCAACTGTCTAGAATCTGTCTTTGAAAAACATGTGTCAAACAGGAAAAATCCGTTCTCTGAAATTAGGGTTTCAAATAAAGATTATTATCTCCCAACTGATAACACTTGTGAAGAAAGTGAGATAGGTTATTGTATTTGGAGAGTTTTTGAAGAGAAACCTCCCTCAGAATTCCAAAATACCTTTTCCTGTAACCAGAAACTGATCTTGAAAAAAACTGCTAAAACCAGAAGACAAAGCTTGACTTTCAGCAATTTTGTAGCGCAAGTTTAACCATAAATTCCTCCCACCTTAGATCGAATTTGAAGAAACTGAAAGAGGTTTTTGTAGTTCAATATGTTAGGAAGAAAAGTCTCTTTCATTTTTCAAAAATTGAGTTCTCAGCTGCTCAGGAAACCTTCTGGAAGTTGACTAGTAAAAGCAGAAAGCATAGTTTTTAATGCTGAAACAGGCTTTTTAGGGGTTTCGTAGTGCGCTACGAAAACGCTGATTTCGTAGCGCCAAATAGGATTTTTACACTGTCTGTGCTACGAAAACGTGGATTCATAGCTAATTTCAAAATTTCTCCAAAATGATGTGAGATATGACTTCTAAACACATGGTGAGGCTTCTAGGACATGGAATGAGGTTGTCAAACTTTATTTGAAGATGGACATGAGACTCTAACCCTATGACTTAGACTCTAAAACATTAAAATGACTTGACCATGACTGACCCAAAAATTTAGAAACCATGTAAGTTGTCCAAATTTTTCAAGGAAGTTTTATAGTGATAACAGGATACACAACAGATTGTTTTTTGGATTCGATTTTGGGGCTTCAACCCTTGGGTTTGGACCATACCCTCAATCCTCTTCATCTCTATTTGGGTTAGATTTGGGTGGTATATTTAGACCAAATTCGGAGTGGGATCTCCAGGGTCTGTGGAAGGGGTGGAAGCTGGATAACATCTCGGTCGATGTGTTACCATTAAGAGAAAACCTTATCAAAAAATTAAGAGGTTGCTCCCCTATTGCGTATTCAATGGTGGAAAAGTGGGGATGGAAAAACTCCAATTTTATGGTTAAAGAAGGATACTCCCCCCTTTTGTTCAATGCTCAAGTCCCTCCAAAGTCCTTAATTTGGAATAAAATTTGGAAATCAAATGTTACTCCAAAGGTAAATTTTTTCTACTAGTTGTTAGCTCATAAAAAAATTCTCACAACTGAGAACCTTCAGAAACGAGGTTACGTTGGGCCATCTAGATGTCCTTTATGTGAAAAGTCTAAAGAGTCTATTCCCCATATCTTTCTCCATTGTCAGGTGGCTAAAGAAGTTTGGTCGGTGGCTCTTGGTCTGCTTTTCCTTAGAACAAATTGGCCTTCTTATCTCCTTCAATTATTTTACTCTCGGCCCAAATTATATTCGGTAACCCATCAAGCCAAAAGAACCTTCAAGGAGATATGGACTGCTCTACCCAAGTATGTCTATTGGAAAATATGGCTAACAAGGAATTAAAAAATCTTCAAAATGTCCCACATGACAGCTAGTACCACAACTCTTAAAGCCCTTTCATCTTGTATGGAACTGCATCGCCCGACAATAGACCCCTTTCTGGATCAAGTATAAACAACATGGATCACTCCTTGGGTTGTCCCCCCATCTCCCCAACCCTATGCAAAAGCCTCTCCTTTGTACCCTTCCTGGATTCTTAGATTGTCTTCTGAAGGGCTTGTGGATTGGATGCTATCATCAAAAAAATGGGCTCTGCAATTTGATGGAGCATCAAAAGGAAATCCTGGAGTAGCAGGAGGGGGAGGGATTCTCATTAATCCTGAAGGAATCATAGAAGATAGATATTGGGGTCTGGAATGAAGACATAGAATCAAGCTAAGGCTTGTGGGTTGTTCCTAGGGTTCTCTGGGGCCCCAAAAACAAGAATCAGGGATACACATATCCTAGAGGACTCCATGTTGATTATAAAGAATATGAACTACAACTCAATCACTCAAAACATTAAATTGAACTAGATCATAAAGAGAACCCAGGGAATGATACCTCTCTTTGAACAAGTTAAGGTTTCCCATATCCTAAGAGGTAATAATAAGGAAGATGACAAGGAATCCAGTTTGGCATGTAGGATGAAAGAAGAAATTAGCAAGGTGAATGACATTGTGGGATTGGTTACCCTAATGGTTGATATGAATCTCAAAATTTTGATAGTTAAGGTTGATTTTTGTAGGAAAAAGAGTTATAATAGGATTGAAATAATAGAGTTAATTTGCCCTATCTCCCCTAGCTTGACTCGCCTCCCGCCTTCTTCCCCTCTCCTCCATTCTTCCTCTCCTCCCTTGCCCCCCACCTCCGCCCCCCTCCCTTCCACCTCATCCTCCTCTTCTTACTTCACCTTCCACCTTGGCCACCTAGGCAGCCATTTCACTGTCCCCCTCTTCCCTTCTGTCCTCGCCCTTATCCCATCGACCTTCATATCCCCTGGACCCTCTTCGTGCCTCGTGGCACCTCTCCTTAGAGTGGCGTTTAGCTTATGATTGTAGATTTTCTTGTAGATTCACAAGCTCATGTAATCTACTAAAACAAGAGACAAGAATCTACTTCTACTTTCAACCAACGGAAGCCAACAGATCAATGAAAACAATGTGAACAAGAAGAAGACAAATCAATGGCACATAACACAATAAGTTTTCCTCGGGAAAGCCAATGCTCAAAATCATAAATATGAGTGAAGATACAAAGCTTGTTCTCACAAGAACAATTCCGCACAAGTATGCTCAACTCTCTACCTCACAAGCCATCTCTTAGCCAACACTTAGCCAATTTCCACTGCCTTCCAAGCCCCTATTTCCTTGCTCAATTCCTAGGATGAATAACCCATATTTAAAGGGAATTCATGCTTCCAAAACCGCACAATCCTAATTAGGTCCTCTTCTTGATTTCATGCATGATATTTACAACTCAGTAAATCATATAACTGATAGTACATTGTCCCTGCATTCTAGTCTCAACTAGGTCTTTCTTAGAATTGACATGCATGAGTTTCTGATGAGTGAATCTTTAGTCATCTGGAGTAGCACTTGTGGATGCACTAGTGCACTAACTGACTGCTAATCCTCTACTAGTTCAACAAACAATTAGAACTTGTTTAACTGACTATAACTCAGTAAACTGATTTATCTAATTACAACTCAATCTAAACTCATACTGGGCCCCTAAAATTCAAGGATAACACTTACATGACTTCCAAAAGACTTCCAACTCGAAATTCCTAAGATAATTAAGTTAAACAAACTTAATTAAATATTTACAAGTTGCTATGGGAATAGAATTCGATTTTAATTCACAGTTTAAATTTAACGACAAATTTAATTTGGAATTTCTTGTTGCCATTTCTCAACACTCCCTCTCAACAAGAAAGGTATTATCTGCTACGTCGATATTGTCTCTGTGAAATTCGAATTTACATCTTGACAATGCCTTTGTCAAAATGTCAACATCTTGACAATGCCTTTGTCAAAATGTCAACATCTTGATCCTCCATGGGAATGTACTCTAACAACATGACCCACCTCAATACATAATATCTTAGATGATGACATCGAATATCAATGTGCTTGGACCTATCATGAAAAACTGGCTTTTCAGAGAGTTTGATACAACTTTGATTATCACAGTAAATCACTGTCGGATCCATCTGTTGACCAAATAGACAAACTAGGATCTTCCTCATCCAGATGGCCTCACATGCTGCCTGACTTGCAACCATGTACTCTACCTTTGCTGAACTGAGTGCAACCGATATCTGTTTCATGCTTTACCAAGAAACTATTTCTGACCCAATATTGAAAATATCTCCTGATGTTATTTTCTGGTTGGATGGACTCCCCGCACAATCTGCATCCGTGAAGCCTTTAATCTTCACTCCCTCTATCCGTCTGTACCATAATTCATACTAAGTAGTGTCCATGAGGTATCTCAATACATGCTTTTCCGCCTTCCAATACAGCTTGGTAGGTCTAACCATCGCTTGACTAAGCTAATTAACTGCATAGCATAAATCCGATCGTGTGTTCACCAAGTAGATGAGTGAACCCACAAGCTCCCTGTAAACAATAGCTTCCACTAACTCTCTTGAAGTAGCATCCTCCTTCCTCCAGTTACCAACTAGAGGAGTCTCCATAGGCTTGCAACTCTCCATGTGGAACCTCCTGAGTATCTCGTTGGCATACTCGCCTTGAGACACAAACAAATCCCCATCACCCTACCATACTTCCATGTCCAGAAAGTAATGCATGATCCCCAAGTCCTTCATCTCAAACTCTCTTGAAAGGTCCTCCTTGCAAGATTTGATTAGCTAATCATCACTTGTCAGTATGAGATCATCAACATAAAGTACAATGATAAAAAATTTACCTTCCACCACTATGTGGTACAGGTTTGCATTTGCGTCACTCTTCGTGAAGCCCAACTCGGTGAAGTATCTGTCTATCCTAGTATACCAAGCACAAGGTGCTTGCTTCAACCCATACAACGCTCTCTTGAGCCAGCGCACATGAGACTCATGGTCGAAGGTTTCAAAACCTTGAGGCTGCTCTATGTACACCTCCTCCTTAATCGTGCCATTAAGGAAGGTTGTCTTTACATCCATCTAATGTATCTTCCACCCCATTTGTGCTGATAGTGCCAATATAGATTTGATCAACGAATACCTTGCAACAGGAGCAAAGGTATCATCATAATCAATCCCCTCTACCTGTGAAAAGCCACGGGCCATAAATCTAGCCTTATGCTTCTCCACACTACCATCGACATCTTGTTTTACCTTTCAAAGCCAACAGGAGCTCACCACGGACTTATCTTCTGGTCTCAGGACCACATCCCAAACAGTGTTACGAACTATGGAGTCATAATCCTCCACCATAGCCCGGCTGTTGCACTACTTCCTCAAAGGAAGATTGCTCTATCACAACACATCCGCTCATAAGATCCATGTATCCAGTGTACTTGTTATGAGACCTCCTATGTCTGCGCTGTGATGTGGATGCTCCCACATTCTCTCTAGCATTCGACAACAATCTATTTGCCTCTCTGGTGTGCTTTCTCCCATCTCTGGAAGAATCTGCCTGAGTGGATGCCTCCACTCCCAGATCCTCTTCATGTGGCTGCTCCACATCAATCTGAGGCTCCTTAACCTTAGGAGCTAAAAGCTCATCAAATTCATGTAGTTGAAGCTCCCTCTCAAGGGAAAGTCGCATGGCCTTCACCTCATCGAATCTGACATCTGTGCGAACCACTGTCATCTCGCGGGTCAACAAGTACACTCGATAGTTGTGAGATGTATCAGTGTACCCCACAAGTATCCCCAACTCTACTGTCAGCTCAACATTCTAAAGTGCATCTTTGGTCACATGGCAATATACCGATGACCCAAAAATCCTAAAGTGACCAACATTGGGCCTCTTACCGGAATAAGCCTCTTCTGGTGTCTTCATCCCAAGTATCTGATGCGGGCTATGGTTCTAAACATAAACCATTGTGTTGCATGACTCAACCCACAAGTGTAGTGGGAGACCCTAATCAGGCAACATTGCCCTCGCTGCCCCTAATATGCTTATGTTCTTCCTCTCGACCACCCCATTATGCTGAGGGTTATGGGGTGCCATCAACTCCCGTTTTGTTGGGAAATGGCAACAAGAAATTCCAGTTTAATTTGTCCTTGAATTAAACTATAAATTAAATTCGAATTCTATCCTCATATAAACTTAAAATAGTTAAATTAAGTTTATTAAACTTACTTAACTTAGGAAATTCGAGTTGGAAGTCTTCTGGAAGTCATGTATATGTTCTCCCTACTTTGTAGGAGTCCAGTGTGAGTTAATTGCAGGTTGTAAAATAGAAGACTCAGTTTCATGAGTCAGTTCAGTTAAATTAGTTCTCAAACTGATTGAGAGAACTAATAATGAGTTAACAGTCAGTGGTGACACTAATGAACTCCTCCAATGCTACTCTAGTTAACTGAATATTTACTCATCTGAAACTCATGCATTTAGATTATGAGAAAGACCTAGTTGAGACTAGAGTGTAGGGACAATGTACTATTTGTTTTAGATTTTTCTGAGTTGCACTGATAGTGCATGCAATCAGGAACTGATCCTTGAGGGATTGCGCTATTTTTAGAGGCTTTATTTCCCTTTAAATACAAGCTATCCTTCATAGGAATTACACATTGGAATAGAGACTTGGAGAGCTTGTGAATTGGCTAAGCTTTGGCCTTGAGCTTTCTTATGAGTTGGAGATTGATTATGCTGAGTGCTGGGATTGTTCTTGAGAGAAGAAGCATTGTAATTTCATCTTGATTTTCCGGATTAATACAAAAAAAAACGTGGGGTTTTGAGCTGTGGCTTTCCCTGGATATTTATTGTGTTATGTGCCTTTGATTCTCTTCTTCTATTGATTATTGTTTTCTCGATGTTTATGGGCTTCCACTGTAAAGAGTAGAAGTAGGTTCTTGTCTCTTGTTTTAGTAGATTACATGAGCCTGTGAAACTACAGGATTCTCTACATGGTACTATAGCAAGATTGGTTTTGGGCCGAGAGTTTGCAGAGAAGATCTGAGAATTTCTGTGCAAAAATTTCAGAAACAAATTGCAGATATCGATTCCTTGGGAAAATATACCCAAATTAAAAAAAAAAATCGGCCAAATTAGAGTTCGGATGAGGGAGATATCGCTGATTTAAAATAAACTCTCTAGAGGATATTTCGAAGTTTTGAGTTTCTGGGTTACAGGTGAAAGTCGAATTTGCAAAACATACTTCAGGATTGATAGATGTCGTTCCATGGGTTGAGGCTTGAGTATGCCTTGGAAGGAATCTCGAATTTCATAGCCTGGAGGGACAGGATGGAGGCTGTGCTAGAGGACAATGGCTTGAAGGAATTTGTTGAACAAGCAATTCCTAAGCCAGTAGCTACTGATGCATAGAACTTGGCCGAGTGGAAGAAGTGTGGGGTGAAGGAAAGGTGGATATTCCTTGAGGGAGTTCGAGATCATATTGTCTTGAGTCTCCATGGAAAGGAAACCCCACATGCTATGTGGAAAACATTGACGGACTTGCATCAGAATAACAGTGATCAAAAGAATTTGGCACTAAAGGATAAACTTCGTAAAATCAAGATGGAGAAAGGCGAGATGATTCAATAGTACTTGACCAAGTTCACTCAATTTCAGGATGAACTTGGAAGTGTTGGAATCACGGTTGCTGAGGAGGATATGGTGAGTCTTTCTCTTCTTGGACTCGTAAAGAGTTGGTATAGTTATCAGGACTTTGTCAATGGTCGGGAGAAGCTGCCAGATTGGGAACGACTATGGTCGGATTTGATGTAGAACGAGATCAGGAGGAACACCAGGGATGGATCTTCATCAAAGAATGATGATGAAGAGAATCGTGCCTTAGTGATTAAGGCGAGGAAGGGGAAAGGTAAACTTTCCCATTCCAAATCAGATTCTTATGATGGAGGTAAGAAGAAGGACATGACGAAAGTTAAATGCTTTCATTGTCACAAGATGGGACACTTTGCTACAAATTGTCCATTTAAGAAGTCCAAGGAGAAGTCCTTAGGAGGAGCGATGGGTGAGGCTTTGGCCTCCCAATTTGAAATGGATTTTTCCCTCATTGCATGCATGGTGTATTCAATGATGGGAAGTGTCTGGTACTTAGACAGCGGAGCTTCTTTCCACATGAATGGTGACAAAGAGTTATTTAGTGAATTGGAGGAGAAATATCTCAAGATGCATATCGAGATGGGTGATGATGGTAAGTATAGTGTTATTGGTGTGGGCGCTATTACTTTTCGGAGGGAGCATGCAGCTCCACTCACCTTGAAGAATGTTATTCATGTACCAGGGCTGACGAAGAACTTGGTATCCATTGCCATGCTTGGGGATAGAGGCTATGATGTGATATTTTCGAAAGGAAAGGCATTCCTTCGACACATAGCCACGGGTCAAGTAAAGAAGATTGGGATTCAAGTTCAGAATCTTTATAAGATAGAGGTAGAGGATTGGCTGCTTTGAGTTCAAAAGTGGAAAAGATGTTGAGTCGCGGCGTCGGTGAGTTGTGGCACAGGCAATTGGGCCACTTGCATCATGGGGCTTTGAAGATATTGCAGCAAATCTCTATCGGTCTTCCCAAAGGTATGCTTAAGCAAGTTGATACATGCAAGGGTTGTACTTTGGGAAAATACACCAAGTCTTCCTTTGGAGACAGAGACAGTCGAGTAGAGTCTATTTTGGAGAGAGTCCATTCAGAGGTGTGTGGACCATTATCGACAACATCCATGACGAAACACAGGTATTATGTTATATTTGTTGATGACTATTCTTGTAAATGCTCGGTATTTTTTATGCAAAAAAATGATCAAAATTTCACAAACTTTTGTGAGTTCAAAGCATTGGTAGAGAAAGAGTCTGGCAAGAAGGTTAAAGATATACTGAGTGATAATAGTGGTGAGTATGTCTCTAATGAGTTTAAGAACTTCTGTGCAGTGGAAGGGATTAAATGAGAGTTGACAGCACCCCATAAGCCTCAACAGAATGGGGTTGTTGAGAGGAAGAACAAGAGCATAGTAGGGGCAGCAGAGAAATGTTGCATGATCAGGGCCTACCACTACACTTGTGGGCTGAGGCATGCAACACAATGGTTTATGTTCAGAACCATGGTCCACAT
The DNA here is from genome assembly GCA_031772625.1 of Pinus tabuliformis. Classification (NCBI taxonomy): domain Eukaryota; kingdom Viridiplantae; phylum Streptophyta; class Pinopsida; order Pinales; family Pinaceae; genus Pinus; species Pinus tabuliformis. The sequence continues at coordinate 1,253,681,981 of CM062805.1, forward strand.
TAGATAATTGAGATGAAGGCACTAGAGGAGTCTTATTCCGGTAAGGGGCCAGATGTTGGTCACTTTAGAATTTTTGGGTCATTGGTTTATTGCCATGTGACCAAAGATACACATAAGAAGCTTGAGCCAATAACAGAGTTGGGGATATTTGTGGGTTACACTGATACACCCCACAACTGTCGGGTGTACAAGCCGACCATTTAGATGACAATGGTTCACAGGGATATCAAGTTCGATGAGGAGAAGGCCATGCGAGTATCCCTTGAGAGGGAGCTTGAGCTACATGCGGATGAGGAGCTTTTAGCTCCTAAGGTTGAGGGGCCTCAGATTGATGTGGAGCAGCCACATGCAGAGGTTCAGAGAGTGGAGACTTCCACTCAGGTAGAGTTTTTCAGAGAAGGAAGAAAGTGCACTAGAGAGGTTGACAGATTGTTGGATAATGCGCGGTAGAATGTGGGAGCACCCTTTTCTCAACACAGACAGAGGAGGTCACCAGAGAGGTACACTGGATACATGGCACTTATGGGTGCATGTGTTGTGACAGAACCATCTTCCTTTCAGGAAGTAGTGCAGCAACCAGTTTGGGTTGATGCGATGGTGGAGGAGTATGACTCCATAGTTCGAAACAATGTTTGGGATGTGGTCTCGAGACCAGAGGACAAGTCAGTTGTGAGCTCCCGTTGGATTTACAAGGTAAAGCAAGATGAAAATGGTAGTGTGGAGAAGCATAAGGCCGGATTTTTGGCCTGTGGCTTTTCACAGGTAGAGGGGATTGACTATGATGAGACCTTTTTCTCTTGTTGCAAGGTACTCATCAATCAGATCTATTTTGGCACTATTCGCACAGATGGGTTGGAAGATCCATGATATGGATATGAAGACTGCCTTCCTCAATGGCATGATTGAGGAAGAGGTGTGCATAGAGCAGCCCAGAGGTTTTGAAACCTCGGACCGTGAGTCGCAAGTGTGCTGACTCAAGAGAGCGTTGTATGGGCTGAAGCAAGTACCCCGTGCTTGGTACACGAGGATAGATAGCTACTTCATTGGGTTGGGCTTCACGAAGAGTGAAGCGGATGCAAAACTATATCACATAGTGGTGGAAGGTAAGTTGTTGATCATTGTACTTTATGTAGATGATCTCATACTGACAGGTGATGAGAAGCTCATCAAATCTTGCAAGGAGGACCTTGCAAGAGAGTTTGAGATGAAGGACATGGAGCTCATGCATTACTTTTTTGGCATGGAGGTATGGTAGGGAGATGGGGAGTTGTTTGTATCTCAGGGCAAGTATGCCAACGAGATACTCAGGAGATTCCGCATGGAGAGCAGTAAACCCATGGAGACTCCTCTAGCTGGTAACTGGAGGAAGGAGGATGATACTTCAGGGGAAGTAGTGGAAGCTACTATTTACAGGAAGCTTGTGGGTTCACTCATGTAATTGGTGAACACAAGACCGTATATTTTCTATTCAGTTAAACAACTTATTCAAACGATGGTTAGGCCTACCAAGATGTATTGGAAGGTGGCTAAACATGTATTGAGATACCTTAGAGGCACTACTTAGTTTGGGTTATGGTACAAACAAACAAAGGGAGTGAAGATTCAAGGCTTCACCGATACAGATTGGGCAAGGAGTCCATCCAACAGGAAGAGCACATTAGGAGGGATCTTTAGTATTGTGTCAACGACAGTTTCTTGGCACAACAGGAAACAAAGATCGGTTGCACTCAGTTCGGCAGAGGCAGAGTACATGGCTCCAAGTCAGGCAACATGTGAGGCTATCTGGATGAGGAAGATCCTGGTTGGTTTGTTTGGTCAGCAGATGGATTCAACAATGATTTATTGTGATAATCAGAGCTGTATCAAACTCTTTGAAAATCCAGTCTTTCATGATTGGTCCAAGCATATTGATATCCGATATCATCATCTCAGAGATTGTGTATTGAGGTGGGTCATGTTGTTAGATTACATTCCCACGGAGGAGCAAGATGCCAACATCTTCACAAAGGCATTGTCAATATGTAAATTCGAGTTTCATAGAGACAGGATGAAGGTAGTTGATAATCCCTTTCTTGTTGAGAGGGAGTGTTGAGAAATGGCAACAAGAAATTCCAGTTTAATTTGTCCTTGAATTAAACTATGAATTAAATTCGAATTCTATTCTCATAGCAACTTAAAATAGTTAAATTAAGTTTATTAAAATTAATTAACTTAGGAAATTCGAGTTGGAAGTCTTTTGGAAGTCATGTATATGTTATCCCTAATTTGTAGGAGTCCACTGTGAGTTAATTGTGGGTTGTAAAATAGAAGACTTAGTTTCATGAGTCAGTTCAGTTAAATTAGTTCTCAAACTTATTGAGAGAACTAATAGTGAGTTAACAGTTAGTGGTGACACTAATGAACTCCACCAGTGCTACTCTAGTTAACTGAATATTTACTCATCAGAAACTCATGCATGTCAATTCTGAGAAAGACCCAGCTGAGACTAGAGTGCAGGGATAATGTACTATTTGTTTTAGATTTTTTCTGAGTTGCACTGATAGTGTGTGCAATCAGGAACTGATCCTCGAGGGATTGCCCCATTTTTAGAGGCTTTATTTCCCTTTAAATACAAGCTATCTTTCATAGGAATTACACATTGGAATAGAGACTTAGAGAGTTATTGAATTGGATAAGCTTTGGCATTTAGATTTCTTATGAGTTGGAGATTGATTTTGCTGAGTGTTGGGATTGTTCTTGAGAGAAGAAGCATTGAAATTTCATCTTGATTTTCTAGATTAATACAAAACAAATAGTGGGGTTTTGAGTTGTGGCTTTCCCTGGATATTTATTGTGTTATGTGCCTTTTATTCTCTTCCTTTATTGATTATTGTTTGCTCGATTTTTATGGGCTTCCGCTGTAAAGAGTAGAAGTAGATTCTTGTCTCTTGTTTTAGTAGATTACATGAGCTTGTGAATCTATAGGATTTTCTACACATTTAATCTCTTTTGCTGCACTGAAGTTCTTAAACTCGTTTGAGACATACTCACCACTGTTATCACTTCATAGAGCTTTTAACCTTCTTGCCCAAATCTTTCTCCACCAATGCTTAAACTCACAAAACTTTGTGAAGGTTTGATCCTTTTTCTACATAGAAAATATCCAACATTTTCAAGAAAAGTCATCAACAAATATAACATAATACCTGTGTTTGGCCATGGATGCTATAGAGAATGGTCCACACACATATGAATGGACTCGCTCTAGAATAACTTCTGCTCGACTGTCTCTGTTGTGAAAGGAAGACTTGGTGTATTTATCCAAAGTACACCCCTTACATGTATCAACTTTCTCAAGTGTACCTTTGGTAAACTAGTGGATATCTGTTGCATGATCTTCAAAGCCATATGATGCAAGTGACCCAATATCCTGTGCCACAACTTGCCAACGTCTCGGATATGCACCATCTCTACTTTCATACTCAAAGTAGCACAATCCTTTACCTCCATCTTATGGAGATTCTTCACCTAAGTCCTTATCTTGTTTACCTGACTTGTGGCTATGTGTCGAAGGAATGCCTTCCCTTTCGAGAAGATCACATCATAGCCTCTATCCTCAAGCATGGCAACGAATACCAAGTTCTTCTTCAGCTCGGGCACATACATAACATTCTTCAAGGTGAGTGGAGCCCCATGCTCCCTCTAAAAAGTAACCGTCCCCAATCCAGTAGCACTATACCTCCTGTCGTCAACCATCTCGATATGCATATGGAGATCTTTCTCCTCCAAGTCACTGAATAACTCTTTGTCACCAATGATATGGAATGAAGCTCCATTGTCTAAGTACCATACACTTCCCATCATTGATGACACCATGCATGCAATGAGGGAAAAGTATAATTCGAATTGAGAGGCCAAAGCCTCACCCACCGCTCCTCCTCAAGACTTCTTGAGTGGAAAATTTGTAGCAAAATGGCCTAGCTCATAACAATGAAAGCATTTCACTTTCATCATGTCTTTCTTCTTGCCTCCATAATAAGAATCCGATTTAGAATGGGAATCTTTCCCTTTCCCCTTCTTCACCTTAATCACTAAGGCACAATTCTCTTCATTATCCGTTTTTGATGAAGAGCCATCCCTGGTGTTCCTCCTGATCTCCTCGTCAATCAAAACTAAACACAGTTGTTCCCAATCTAGAAGCTTCTCTCAACCATTAACAGAGTCGTAATAACTATCCCAAGTCTTTGGGAGTCCCAAAAGAGCAAGACTCACCATATTATCCTTGACAACCACAATTCCAACACTTCCAAGTTCATCATGACATTGAGTGAACTTGGTCAAGTATTTTGGAATAGTCCTGCCTTTCTCCATTTTGATTTTTCACAGTTTGTCCTTTAGTGCCAATTTCCTTTAGTCACTTCTATTCTTATACAAGTCTATTAATGCTTTCCACATAGCATACGGAGTTTCTTTTCCATGGGGACTCGAGACAATGTGGTCTCGAACTCCCTCAAGGATTATCTGCCTCGCCTTCGCCACACACTTCTTCCATTCGACCAGATTCTGTGCATTCGATGTTGTTTGCTTAGGCATGTCTCGATCAATGAATTACTTCAAGACATTATCCTCCAACAAAACCTCCATTCTATCCCTTTAGGCTATATAATTTGAGTTTCCTTCCAAGGCATACTTGAGCCACAAACCATAGAATGCCATCTGTCGATCCTGAAGTATGTATTGCAAATTTGAATTTCACCTGTAACCCAAAACTCAAAAATTCGAAATCTCCTCTAGTATAGTGTCTTCAACTCTGATACCATGTAGATTTTCCTATAGATTCATAAGCTCATGTAATCTACTAAAACAAGGGACAACAATATACTTCTATTTTCAACCAGCAGAAGCCAATAGATTGATGAAAACAATATGAACAAGAAGAAGACAAATCAGTGGCACATAACACAATAAGTTTTCCTGGGGATATATGCTGCTCAAAACATCGCCTATATTTATTGCATTAAATAAGAAATATGAGTGAAGATACAAAGTGTGTTCTCACAAGAACAATTCTGCACAAGTATGCTCAACTCTCTACCTCACAAGACAACTCTTAGTCAACACTTATCCAATTTCCACTTCCTGCCAAGCCCCTATTTCCTTGCTTAATTCCTAGGATGAATAGCTCGTATTTAAAGGGAATTCATGCTTCCAAAATTGTGCAATCTTAATTAGGTCCTCTCCCTGATTGCATGCAGGATATTTACAACTCAGTAAATCATACAACTGATAGTACACTGTCCTTGCACTCTAGTCTCAACCGAGTCTTTCTCAGAACTGACATGCATGAGTTTCTGATGAGTGAATCTTCAATTATCTGGAGTAGCACTTGTGGATGCACTAGTGCACTAACTAACTGCGAATCCTCTACTAGTTCAACAAATAGTTAGAACTAGTTTAACTGACTATAACTCAGTAAATTGAGTTATCTAATTACGACTCAATCTAAACTCATATTGGAACCCTAAAATTTAGGGAGAACACTTACATGACTTCAAAAAGACTTCCAACTCAAAATTCCTAAGCTAATTAAGTTAATTAAACTTAATTAACTATTTACAAGTTGTTATGAGAATATAATTCGATTTTAATTCACAGTTTAAATTCAAGGACAAATTTAAACTGGAATTTCTTGTTTCCATTTCTCAACAACGATGCAACATGACTGTTGTCCTTGGGCTGGTACTCCACTTGGAATATGGCAAAGTTTATGCATGGGATATTTGGTAATTGTTCCTCATATCAATCACGGCAACCGACGAAATCGAGATGCAAACATGTGAAATTATTGTGAGTGTGAGGGGAAATTAATCCATCTAGTCTAGGGTGGTCAGTTCATGCGAGGGAAGCAGGGGCTCGACAAGTTGAAGGTCATTTACAAGATCAGAAGAATTATGGAAGAGCATCGGGATTTAAGAGGAATGAGTATCTCTCCACTACTCTGCATCAGGATACATACCCTAATTCTCTATATAAGAAACAATAATGGTATGATTTTTTGTCGCAAGAATCAATTTGTTGTTATCCTTGGCGTTTCCAGCTTAAGGAAGCAGTGGATGGGTCAGGGTAGTCTGGGAAGTTTGGGCTGTGACAGAGTTTGTGTAGTTTACACGGTGGTGGCTTCACCGAGTAGTCGTGTGAATGAATTGGTCATTGCTGAGGGTGGCAAGGAGTTTTTTGAATTGGTCATTGCTGAGGGTGGCAAGGAGTTTTTTGAATTGGTCACCATGGCTGGTGGTGTAACAAAGTTTTTTTGATCACTCCCCCATGGTCAATATGGAAGCTTTGAGTCTAGCACAGGGGAGTAGCTCGGTTACAATTTCTTGGGGCCGCTGTCGGCCTTGTTCGGGTAGAATGTTTGGGCGCATTGTGAATGATCGAGGGAGGTTCCACCATGCTTACGGTCTCTGTGGTAAAGAGCATATGCAAATAAAAGAAGGGTTGAAAATAATTCAAAGGTGTATTCATCAACAATAGAAGAAGACTCTCGAGATGCAGGAATAACAGTTGATAAAAATGAGAGAATTCGTCAACTGGAAGACGAAGTTGACGCTCCACGTCTACATATTGAGCACCTTCAGCTCAAGCTGGATGAGAAAAGTCCGAGGGCGGATGAAGAAAATACTAGAATCAATCTTAACAACCCGACGCCAATGGAGGCGTAGCCGGTACCATGTGCCTTTTTTTGCCCGTTTTCTGTTGTCAAACTATAAATGTAAATGTTTGTTGAATTAGTTATGTAGGATTTATAGTAGTAATCAAGAAGTTAGAGAGAATTTTGTAATTTTGGGGATGAAAAAGCTGGGCTTGTTGGAACAAAATGAAAATTATGATGCCCACAAGTGGCTCTGAACTATTTTTGTAAATCTCCCGGTTTTTGGTCACATACGGGCATGAATTAATACATAATTCCTACTCTTTTCGGTTAAAAAAAAACTTAAATTTTATCATTAAACTTTTATAATATTAGAGTTAACTTTAATATGCAAAAACTTCAAACTTCAAGCATATCATATTAATGTTAATACTAATATTAATACTAAAGTTATAATATTAATATTAAAAAATTAATATTAATATGGAACAAGTTCAAACTTCAAGTATATAATAGTAATGTTAATACTAATATTAATACTATCATATTAATACTAAAGTTATAATATTAATATTAATTAATAATAATAATAATAATAATAATATTTATTATTGATATTAAAAAATTAATATTAATATTAATCATATCAACTTTAATAAATTTTAAAATTAAACTCTACCATATCCATATTCATATTCATATTCATATTAAAACCGACCATATTCATATTAAAACAACCACATTAAGATTAATTAAAATGACACAATTGCTTCTTGTTAGCCCAAACACACAGATTAATAAGCACCACAATGGTATAAACAAACCTAAATGTTTCGCAATGTGCCAATTCTCGTAGATTCCCCTACAAGGCACAATTGATTCTAGTGACTGTTGAGACTATGTTGAGGCATAAACAACTTTTCAACTATGAGTGTGTTTATTAATTACCAGTAGGTTAATTATTGACTATGTGTTTAATACATCTCATGGCTACTCACCACGCAAACCATTCACCCTGAACATTAGATTTCAATTCAGTTAAACTGTGAAGGAATTTAAATACATGTAAGTGGTCGAGGATTCACTTACAACGATCATGAATAAGTCAAATATGTGTTGTAATTAACTAAGCCTCTATTTGATGAACCTCAATTTTTATCGATTGGATGAATAATGAACAAGAGTTGCAAGCACCGGAAGTCCCTACTGATTTGACAGGAGAATAAGGATGTTTGAATGCTTTTTTTGTTAATTTAATATTGGTTAATTTGTAATTTAATGATTTTTTTAATTAATGTATAATATCAATAACTTTAATTTTTGGTGATTAAATAAGATTGGTGGACTTTCTTGTTACATCTAATGGTTAAATTTTAAACTTAATTACAGGTTCAATTATTTTAGGATTTCTTTGAAATATGAAATATTCAAGAAAGCTACTTTATCACGAATTAGTTGGAAATTTGATAAGTTCATTTATCCAAAGCTTATAGTTACATGTTAGCTAGAGTCAAAATATCAAGTATTTGCAATTACTTGCATAAATGACCATAAATCAATGCCCAAAGTAAATTTCCAGGGACGCGTGAGTCTGGCAATAAGGCTCCAAACCTTATCGACCAATAAGGTTTATTTATTGTATTAAAACTTTAGTTAAAATCTTCTGTGCACTTAAATGTTTTTGGTCAACGGAAAATTAATATGCAGTCAACCCTCTATCGATCGCTATAGTCCCTAGGGCAGGGACTAATAAATAACACCAATACTTCCACATATATGAAAGGTATAATATTAGATTAACATAGAACAAATTCAAATCCTACAACTTCTTTGCCACCTCTAACATTGAATCGTTAGTTGTGGAGTGGACTGCAACAAATCAAGAAATTAATTCATTATTGAGAGTCAAGTATGGTGTTTCCTATCGCTATCGAATAATATTAATCGAATTGTTATAGAAAATTGTGTTTATAATTGTTGTTTCAAATTCTTCTCAATTGGATTAATTCTGCAATAAGATATAAACCATAAAAGTGTTTGACAAGATTCATGAGTGGGAACCTATGTAAGTATCATTATTCAATGAACCTATGACATTAGGTTTGCACAAATATAATAACCCTCTCGTTTGCAGAAACAATTAAAAATTCCTTCACCTCAGAATCAAAATTGGAAACTCCATTGTATACATTCTAAGCTAGCCCTATGTATTGTTATTATGGTTAGGCTTTCCGCTAACTAAGAAGTTTTATTTTTATTTTCGTGGACTGATAGTTAAGCCGATTGCACTCAACATAGGAATTATATACTTTAATGGAATAAAGAATTTTTATACTTCATATTGCAATACTCTCCACTAAATAGTACAAATAACTATTGCAATCAAATTCAAACTAAAAAATTTACAAGTCAAAGCTACCTACAACATGATAATATCTTTTACATGAAGTGTTCGTTGCCATTACTTTTGTTTATCATCTTTATACATTTCAAATAATATATCATATTTGTTTTGCTTTTTTTTTAACATTAGGTAAATACAACACCACCATTTTGGTAAATACAATTTTCACATAAAATTTTCAGCCTCTCTTTGAAGTTAGTACAAAATGGATAATAATTGAAAAAGATGGAAACTTAGTATGAATTCTATTAAATAAATCATTTTCTTTTATGCGGTAAAACAACAATTCGATACATAAACATAAATGTGAGACATATCGTTAGCCATTATTATGATTTTTCTCTGTTTATTAGGTTTGGTTAAAACTTAATTTAGTATTTTCCTTTTATTGTCTTTCTATCAAAATTTTCCTTTCACATACATCTCTACCTTTTATAATTATATTTACAATATGCTCTAACAATAAACTCTAATCAAAATTACTTCTCCCACTTATACATTCTAAAAGTTTAAATTTTAAAGTAAGAAATAAGTATGAAAATATTTTCGTCTCCAACTTATACATTCTGAAATTTTAAATTAAAAAATAAATATGAAAACACTTTCCTGGTGAGTGCAGATCGAAAGGGGCCATTACCGGTAAAATCCGTGCAAACATTTGGTATTTCACCCTACAAAATTATAGAACGAAAAGTTCCAATCGAAAAGCTTGGATTCTCCAACTGAATGTGACAATGCTTCAGTCGTCTAACGATTAATGTAAACAGATCTGTGATGTTTTAAGATATTAAAAAAGTAACGGAACACTGCAAACAAGTCTTCTTCCATTATCATTTTCACCCGACCCTGATTCTAAAACTTGGTGCATATAATTGTCTCGTAACTTTATATATTTGAATAACTAAATGCCAACGACCCAGATATTGTTTACCCGACCTTGGTTCAAGACCCAGTCCAATTCAATCGTATATAGCTTGAATAATGGCTCATAATGTCAAACCCTTAACAACTCGCTTCAATGAAAATAGTAACCTGTTTAATATGAAACCTTGGTTACATGGAACCTAATTACTAGCTTCCACTTTGCTAGCAATCGAGGGAAAAATGGATTACCTGTTAATGTTCACACCAACTTTAATTCAATTTGCAGGCTAGTCGAAGCTTCACAAACATGAGAGGTATTATAATTATATCGCAATTAGGCTTCCGTGTGGAAGATTGTGTTCAACATTAAGGTATTTCCATTGATTAGCAATTGATTGCCATGCCCAATGAAGCAGAGCGACACCAATGTCATGTTTCTTAAATTATTTTTTGATAAATTATAATGTTTTCCACTTTCCATAAATCACTTTTAATAAATTAAAGACATGAGCAATCTTAATAAATTGAAAAATAATTTGCAAACCTTTCATATTTCCCATTGGATTGTAAAACTTTCATATTGTCCATTAGATCATGTATACCATGAAGAATATTCTGAGATTGTCTAATCTAGACCATTCATTATTTATTATATTTTAAAGTTTTTAAATCCATGCAGCCCAATTTCAATATAGACCACGTCTATTAGTGTAAATATTATTTTTAAACCAAATACTTAATTCAACATTTATGTTGTGCAAAATTACTACCTTACAAAGTGTTAGAGTTGATATTTTTCAACGCATCATTTCCCTATGAGCTAACTGTGGTGAGTTGTAATCTCACATGGTTATCCTTAATCATGGTCATGGTTATCCTTAATCGACATTGGGCCTCCTCTGTTGCTATATAATGGAGGTCATTTATGTACTTTTACATAACATTGTGAGTAATATAATACTCTTACGTAGTATTAGAGCGGGTGATTCCTGTCCTACTGAATTATTTTTGAGTTTAATAAATTATTTATGATCTGAATGGAGTTTTTGTTTTAGTGAAGTCTTGAAATCTATAGATCTAGTTCAAGTGATGATGGTTTCTCACTTCTTTCTTAAATATTTGTATATCTTGAATGGTATTTTGTTGTTCTAATTATGAATAAATGGATTTTCGCATTTTTTTAACTTCAAATCTTGTTTTTCTAGAATTTTTATGTGATCTTGTGTGCTCAGCTCAGATAGTGGAAAACTTGCTAGTAAATTGTTGATATCCAAGCATTGAAGATACAGTTTTGGATTATTCTATGAGTTCATATTCTTACTCACTTAGTGAATGTCTTCTTTGTCCTTGACCTGCTCATCATGCATCACCCTTCATAGTGGACAAGTTGGACTGGACATCACATGTTCCTTTCATGTGGCCTGAGAAATCCTCCCATTTGAAGGATGGGCACTACGATGCCTTGGAAACAATATTTCATTGGTTATCATAGTTGATCTTAATTGGAAATGAGAACATGGTATTTCATAGAAAACTCTTTTGTATACATTTAGAAATCAACTATGACAATGCTTAACCATATAAACTCCTTTTTGAACATAGACTTGTGTGATCGATAAATTCTTTCTCCTCAACCCACTCATTGATAGCTGAACATGGTATTTCATAGAAAATTCTTTTGTATACATTTAGAAATCAACTATGACAATGCTTAACCATATAAACTCCTTTTTGAACATAGACTTGTGTGACCGATAAATTCTTTCTCCTCAACCCACTCATCGATAGCCTTCATCGTGGACAATTTAGGCTCAACATCATCATGTTCCATTCTCATGGATTGAAAAATAATCCTCCCATTCAAAAAACAAGCACCAAGATTCTTTGAATGCAATAGTTTCTATGATTATTATAGTTGACATTACTTAGAAATGAGAACATGGTTTTTATTGGAAAATTAGTTTGTATACATTTACAAACAAATTATGACAATGCTTAACTAATGGATCATCTTTTAGTTTTCCATGAACCCTCCAACACATATCTCTTATATTCAAACAATGTATTATCTCGATTCATTGTACTATTCAATTTATTAAATAGCTAAGAGAACTATTCATGTGCATTTAAATTCAACCTGGACACTTGACATATGGTTGGGTGTCATCATATTTATATTCTTAATTTTTAATTATATTAATGAATGGATTGTTGTTTTCCACATTGTGTAGCCATGTTGAACTAGGGGTTCTTCAGATGTTTAATCACAAGATACCATGGGATTTCATCATAATAGCATCAATGACACCATTAAATTTCTATTCACATGTAGCACATGAAATACATGATTAATTTCAACAAAAATCATATAAGATTATATATTAAGATTATTATATATATTAATATGATATATAACCAAGATTAAGATTATATTAAAGTAAAATTAAATATAACATATAATTTAATTTAATTTTATGTTATATTATTTTATAAATTGTTAATTTAATATAATATCATATAATTATATGTAATATTATATTTATATTTAATTTTTTGTTTTGTATTTGCGGTCCAATATAAGAAAATAAAATAGTTTTAAGGCCACATTTTTTTGCTTCCTGTCGATTTGCATATGAGGGCACCAAGGCACTAAGGTTTCACTCACCTTTCGAAGCCTAACACTGCTTCACTCTCCTTTCAGAGCTCAACACCGCATTCACACTCATGGTTGGACGGTCCCCAAATTATTTAGTAAGCATGCTAGATATCTCAACATTTTGTTATTGGCATTTTGTCTTGGATGGCCTCGTTCTTCTGTAGATGGGTTTGCGCCTATTATCAAAGATTGGAGCTAATTAGGTGTCCAAATAGCTACGTTTTGATTGTTGATGTGTGTCACTATCACAAATATGTGACCTTACCTTTTGCCTATGATTAGTCCTTCTTTCAATGCGACAATTTTATTATTATACACTTGGATTAGGGTTTTCAAAACATAGACCCTTAACCATTATTTACAAAAATACACTCAACAACGATGCCAATTTTTTTTTCATTACTGTAAATTCAAAATAAAGGTACCCTTTCAGTGTTACCATAGGTTGGCTCATTGTTTGCTTGGACTGTGTATGTATGTGTGTCTAGAAATCATCACTCTTATGCACAGACTCTTTGTCTTCTTATGCCACTATACAGGACTACAACAAAGGTGATGAGCCTTCTCTTATATGTGTATAAACACTTAAGCTTCTCCTTTTGTTCTACAAGGGACTTTATGAGATTATAAGCCTAATGTTCCTTCATTCTAGGTCTCCCTCATGCATAGAAATGTAATAGGAGTCTTGGCTTCTCTTCTTTGGTGACTGAGGCTTGAATTGATTCTTTTGATATGTATTTATGCTTAGAACAAGAGGATAACCAACCTCGTTATTTTCTAGCCTTCACTTGCATGATAATTATCCTCGGACCTCATGCACAAGTATAGAGAAGACCTTTATATATCTTGTACAGATGTAGGGTACGAGTTTTGCTTGATAGTGAAGCTATGCTTTAGAAATTTGGTACTTTTATCTTATACTCAAAATATCCCTTCAACAAATTTGATCTTGGAACTAATATATGCATAGGTGTAGAAATGATCTATGTGCCTCTTCCAATGAGGAATTTATGCTTAAGACTATACAACAAAATTGTGAACCTTTGATAGAAGGTTTGAGTCCTTTCTAGGCTATAAATATGTCACTTAATACCATATAAACTTCAGATCTTTGAAAAAGTTCTAGAGTTATCATGGTTGACAGATAGATAGGCCTTGACTGCCTTAGAAAACTCTAACAGATTTACTGATCTATAGTGACTGTAATATTCATACCAAAGATGTGAATATGCGAAGATATTTTAGAGGTTTTGTAGACTTTGTGATGCTACTTCTGACCATTTCTCCTATACCAGTGAGTGAAGCCTCCTTAGGGTTTCTTGACAAACCTTTCGCCTTTGAAAAAAAGTGCTCCTTATGCTCTCGCTTTGCTACAATACATCTGCGGCCTTGATATAGTGATTAAGGGATAATGGAGGTTCCAAAAGTATTCGATCTATTTTCCAGAAGGATTAGATTTAAGAGGACTATTAAATTAGCCCTTAGATCCTTTTTCACAAGGCATGAATGCCCTCCAGCTGATCTCACTTTTGCACTGTGTAATGTGATTTTGTCTATGGAATTAGGGTTAGAAAACTTAACTAGAAATTCGTTCTAGTTGCCTCCACAAATTCGGCTTAGGGTTTTCACTTTCCTTGAGAAGAGATGATGCGAAACTAGCCTTCTTTATGCCCTATGTTCAAAGCCCTAGCTCTCATACCATGTTGATAAATCTAGGCCAAACAATTAGGGTATTTATTTATTTTAGTTCTCTCTTGACATTTTCTTGTGATTTATATTACGACATTATCATCATTATTTAGTTTAGTTTACCATCAAGACAAATGTCAATAAGAAGATCACAATGCAAACATAAGAACACTAGATTTAGGCTATTAGCTAGGGCCAAAACCTCTCCTAGAGACGAAAATCCACAAAAATATCTTCTTATAGAATTTCAATGAAGACTTCCAAGACCTTGACCTTGACCCAAGACAAAACTCCCAAGTGAAGAGTTAGCTAAACCAAAACAGATCACTCCAAAACCTGATTGGGGAAACCCTAGGTTCTCCACCAAAACTCACACATGTGAAGTAATAGAAACAAAAATTCACTTCCTTTCCTCCTTCACTACCATCCACAAAAACTCGCTTCCTTTCTTGCTACTTCGCTGGATCAGATCTCCTGTATTTTTCATGGATCAGATTGATATCACTTGATGTATGTCACTCAAATGAGGAGAGTGAGTTCCTTTTATATGCTTCTTAGGAGGTGAATTAGGCCTCTCTAGGCTGACATGAAGAGGGTTGGCTGACCCATCATTTGGAGGCTTCTAGACATGACGTTTTACATTAAATATTTTTCCTTCTTATCACATGGGTCCTCTAAGGGCTAGTACATCATGGCCTTGACTCTTAACTTGAAAACAAAACCCCTAGAGCACTTAATGGGTGCTTTGACCTAAGACCATAACATCAAGGGAAAGAAACTCATTTCAATAAAAAAAAAAATCTTTTCTTTTGACAAGTATATCAATAATTACATCAAGTCATGACTCAAGTACAATTTATGAAGGCTGACACTAGTTACATTTCAACGATAGGAATGGGCACAAGTTCTTGTTTTGCCTACATGTTTAAATGTTGAAGGTTATGAAGTGTGCTGAAAATTTATAAACATTACAACCTCTATCTTCTTGATGTGAGGTTCAATGGGTTTGATTCCATTACCAAACATCAATAATTTTTTTTTTAAACAAATATGGATAGTTTTTGTGTTAATAGTAAAAAGAGGGGTTTGTGATCATATTGTCCAGTCCTGTCCAGTTGCATATGTTTCTCAATGATGTCCTCTTCCATGTTTGTTGCTTGGTCATGTCCAAAAGAACCAACTAGTTAGGGAAATTTTGGCTTCATATGAAAGAAAGATAGTGAACTTTTGGCTTCATATATGGAGATAACACTAGGCCAAATTTGATTTTCTCTCTCTTGTTGAATGGGTTTCCATTTCATATTTAAGTTGGTTGGCACACTTGGGTGGGAAACATATAATATTACTAGAAATATGCCCTAAGCAACTTTTCAGCCCATGTGTCTCCCTTAATTATTATCCTTAAACGATAGTTCCATGTAGGTTTGGTGATTATCCAATTAAGGGAATGCATTTTTTTAGACTAAATTTTGTATGATAACAAGGGGGCTAAATTCTTGTGCATGCTTCATCGGGCATTATTTGTTTCTTCTAAACAAATGTTTAGTTTTTAGGTTTCATTCTTTCACACAAGGTCTAATGCAAGGAATGTAGGAGGATTGGGCACAAATTCTTATTTTTCCTACATGTTTAAATGTTGAAGGTTACCAAGTGTCTTGAAAGTTTATAAACATTGCAACCTCTATCTTCTCAATGTGAGGTTCAATGAGTTTGATTCCACTACCAAACATCTATAAATTTTCTTTTTAAACATATATGGGTAGTTTTGTGTTAACAGTAAAAAGAGAGGTTTATATTGCCCAGTCCTAGCCAGTTGCATATGTTACTCAATGACGTCCTCTTCCATGTATGTTGCTTGTTCATGTCCAAAAGAACCAACTGAAGTTTTCGTTATCCTGAAGTTTCTTGGTTATTCCTTCCTCCTCCTCTAACTTCTCTATGTTTCTTTCCCTAACCTCCAAAAGAACAATTTTCCCTTTGTGTTTTTCTAACTGGGCTTTCATATTAACTCATGGAACTTTTGTCTTCATAAGAAAAAAAGATAAGGAAATTTTGGATTCATACGAACTTCATGTGTCTGCATTAGGAAATCCTTCATATGAAGCACTATATCAATAATTCAAACACTTCAATCCTATGCAAACTTAGGTATTTGCAATGCTTTATAACTCAGATGATAATATTTTAGTTGCAAAACCTACTGGTAGTGGTAATACTATTTGAATTAAGTTTGGTTTACTACGATTGCCTCAAAAAGTCCCAGACATTGTATTAAATGTGTCTATATTTCTCCTATAGAAGCTATTTCCAAAGAGCGATATGGGGATTGGGAGCAGAAATTTGGAATAGAGACAAAACAAACCCAAAACTACCTCCTACTTCACTTGACAAGACTCCTTTAGGTTGCGGCTACTTCAGATGCTCTCCATGCACTTGGATTGGTAAGAATGAGGTTTCTCCTCACTTTATTTTATAGAATTCTCAAGGGATTCATCTAATCTACCATTGTGTGCTTCACAAGTCATGAAACCTTAACAACCTCGACATCCAAAAACTTTTCCTTTTATTCCATCGAAACTAGTTACATTCTTCAACATATCGAAGTATGTGTGTATTTTTTTTGTAATAAAATATTAAATTCTATGAGATTATGTTTAGTTCTCAAGTTATCAAGTGAGTTAATTCAACATTGGTTACGATGAATAGGTTCAAAAGTTCTCAAGTTTTAAAATATTACTTGAATATTTTAAATGCAAAGAAATTTCTTATAACTCACTTGTACTATTATAATGTTCTTGTGGTTTCATCAAGATGTTTCTCAACATACCTTATGACACTCACTAACAGTTTCTATCATTTTATGGGGTGTTATAGGATTTTCAACCAAACATCTATTTTCCAGATCTATATTCGTCGAGTGACGGAAGTTCAAGTAGGATAGAATAAATTGACCAAACATCTACTACATCTTCTATCAAGCGAAGATCAACTAGAGATGAAAAGATTAGAAGAAAATTCCATAGTCGTATGGATTTTTTTTCTCGCTAATGGGGGGTCATGTTCTTATGATAATGAGAGTATGTATGACATTGAGGTGCCCTTGAGGTACAAACATCTAGTGAAACAATGGACACCTAAGGATCTTCCTCAGATAAACGTTGATTCTTCTATCAATGAAAGGATATACCGCATTGCCCCATCGTCGTTCCATGGTTTGGGTCTATTTTTCATGGATGGCATAAAGGTATGTTACGAAGGAATAAATGAATTGATGGAGTATGTTAGACCCTGTTACAACTACAATGATTGTGTACGGATAGTCCAATATAGAAAAAGTATGTGAAGATATGGAGTGGCCGCAAATTATATACAACTGAAAGACAATGATCAAAATAAATGTGCATCTATGTATATTAATGGAAAGCCAAAAGCAACAGGTAATATTGCAGGGTTTATAAATAGTACACAGTTCGTGACCACACATAAGCAAGCCAATTGCATATTCGAGGGGTATGAAGAAAACTGTGTATTCATATGTGTCATTAAATCAATAGCCGCAGGGGAAGAGTTTCTCATTGATTATATTTTTAATCAAATAGATACCAATATTGCTATTATGGGGGTGATATGTATTCAATTTTAACCAACTTGTAAGCAATGTCTATTATATGTTATGATTGTCATTTACTACAATATATTGTCAGACATCTTGTAAGTTGAGGAAACATTTTAATATGTCGTGGTTAAAATATTTTGGGAGGTTGATAAAGGTCAAAGGGCACGAACCTCATAGAAAGTAAACATCAATGTAGTTGTACGTAAAATAATATAACCACGAGATTTATTTTAGAGTAGAATTTTAAGCATTATAGAGTAAGTCAATTTCATATTTTTAGGCATCATATAACTAAATGAAAGATTCATTAGGCATATGACCAGCTTGAGCAAATGCATTCCTTCATCCTTTTCAAAACATTGTTTGTATACAATAGGGAATATATATTGATCCTGTAATAATGCCTCTTCCAAGAGGCTTCCAAGATGATGAATTTTCTTATAAATTAGAACATTTTATATTGGCCATGATATAAGTTGAAGCTTCTATATAAATTTAGACATATGTCAGTAGTGGTTTCCTATGAAACATGGTGATAAGGGGAAGGCACCAGCCTTAGAGCAGTCCGTAGATGCTCCTGAGGAAGATCTTACTGAAGAAGAAATTTTTATGTTTGTCGATCTAATCCAAACAATAAAGAAGCTTCGAATGAAAGAAAACAAGAAATTCAGTTCTTTAGTTTTGATTGAGCCTCAGGTAGAAGAGATAAGAGGTGAAATCAAAACCTTGATGCGCCAAATTTGTCATTATTGGGTGAGCAACTCATTTAATTATATCATTTATTTGTTTATGATTTTAATTATCTTATACTTTATAAAAAAATTCTTTATTTTACAAGAGGTTTTGGTGGAGTACGATCCCCATGCTGCGACTATGGGAGTTGGCATTGGTAGAAGCACTAATGCTCTGCCTATGAGTGACGCACCAGTCATTGAGACTGGTACACCCACTCAACCACACATGGTAGGATCTACACCTCTTGAAAAACATACATTAGGATTTGCAGATGATGTTGTGGATGCAGAGCATGATATCATTGCACAATTTGAAGTGAGTTTTCCTAGATCTTCCCATGTTACTAGCACGAGAACACTACCAATTACATTTTTGGTAGATGAGGACAATGTCCCCATGAAAATAGAGAAACTTCTAGGTATTTAAGAAGTGTTTTAAATATTAAGTACAATCTAATTGAAATTAACGTATAGTCTGTGATAATTTTAAACTAATGTTAATATCATTTTGCAGGAAATGATGTATTCTATAGGTGTTTATGTGACCTAACCTTGGAAATCTTTGGGCCCACTATTTGCACAAATTGGAAATCAAAGTTCCAAGTTGAAAGATGAACTTATAATTAGGATGGTTTTCCTGTTCGATGAGGGTATCATCAATAAAAATGGAGTTAACTCCAAGGCAAGATTACATTTAAAATATTTGAGGACCAATATAGGTCTCATTTGGAAAGAACAAGGTCACATAAGAAACCTCCAGCGATTCTAGAGATGGAGTCGAAAGTGCTCGTGGAAGATGCAAATGAGAAGGCACTGTGAAAAGCAGCGAAGACACCACTCAGGCTAGGAAGTTATGATGCACTTTTAATAATGTAATTATGATGCTTTATCGTCATTGTGACGTCTAATTAATTTTTTCAATATTTTAAATATAGGCTTCCAAATACATCCAAAGCCACGATGGCTAGAATAGCCAAACATGGGCAACATCATCTTGGTTCGGGTGGTTACTCAAGTCTTGTCTCTAAAATTGTAAGTATATATAAAAAAAATTGCATCCAAATTATAAATTCTTAACAATTTTAATTTAATATCACAGAAGAATTAAAATTGATGTTCTCATGCAAAATTACAGGGGTCACAATTCAAAGAGGCTCCCGCGGAGGAATACCTAAAGCTTGCTTTCAAGCATGGCTATCAATTTGTGGTTGAACGTAGGACAAGCTTCGCGTATTCACAACCTTCCAACACCCAACCTAACACTCAAGCAAATAAAAGCAACTTATAAATGATTACTTGTACAATCTATTGGTTATTAGTTTTGGCCATAAAATAATGTTCTTGATTGTAAAAAGCAGGGAAGCAATGTGGATATAACACATGAGCTTATTGATAGTGGAGTGCATCCTGAGACTGATGTTCAACTTGGTATTGGAGGTATTTCATGTGTTATAATTTGTTTAGTATGGAATACAATTAAAAATATTTAAATGCAAATGGTGTATTAATTATAACATTTCTTGTTTCTACACCAGAGCATGTATTGGATGAGGCCAAAGAACATATGGCCACATCCGAAAGTATTCTGCTTCCCTCCACTACCGAAGTAGGTAAGAACACTCTACTACTCTTTTTATTAATAAAAAGATTGTAATAATAATAGCTATAAATATGAATTTAACTTTTCTTCTTATCGCAGTTGATGCTCAACCCCACTTGCATTAACATAGTTGTAGGACTAAGTCAATAGCAAGACATAGACTAGATCCCACAACAATTGAAGGGGGCCAAGATCAAGACATCCTTACTAACTACATATTTAAAAAGAGAAAAAAATCGGATAAAAAATAACTGCACTTGTTTATTTAGATCCTGATTTTTTGAGTACCACATTAATTTACTAAGAGGTTGAATTCCTCATGGCATGTGCACATGTAAATTTGGATTATCTTTATAAAATATTGTGATTTTTCCATCGGAAGAAGCTTGAAAGACCTTGTTTTATATTATGTAAACATAGTTTTTATGATAAAATTTATTGAGATCAAATATTATGTGGATGTAAGAATGAATGAATAATGACACCCTTTAAAGCATCATATATTTGTGATCTTTCTTCATCCAACTCTGGTTTGAGGTTATGATTAAACTAAATACAAGGAATTGTTTATAGAGGCTCAACCAAAACCCATGTAAACTAAATGAGGGGAAAATCTAGAAGACACATTCTAATATTTTCTCATATAAACTTTGTGGATTTTAAACATCTTAGTATACAAGTCATTTTCAAATATGTACAACCCTTATGACTACTAGACAAACCAAGGAAGCTTTCATAGGTTATATCTCTAGTTTACATAAGCTTTATAATTAGAACTACCATGCATTGAACTTGTTTCTAATGTACCAACATTTGTTAAATCAACCACCCATTTTATTCTTGGGGATGAGAAACTTATAAACATTTCCCCAATGAAGGATTGGAGTAACTCCAATTCTGAGTTTGTGGACTAATGGATTATTATAGTGCAATATACATGAACTTTAGGATTTTCCATCCACAATATTGTGTTACAATACTTCTAACGTTCTTGTTAATAAAAGAGTTGATGACTTTGTTTCCTTGAATAATACCCTTCTTTTCTTCTCCCTGAACTACTCCCTTAGTTG
The DNA here is from genome assembly GCA_031772625.1 of Pinus tabuliformis. Classification (NCBI taxonomy): domain Eukaryota; kingdom Viridiplantae; phylum Streptophyta; class Pinopsida; order Pinales; family Pinaceae; genus Pinus; species Pinus tabuliformis. Next base: position 1,253,703,245 of record CM062805.1, read on the forward strand.
TGATGCAGCAATCAACCTTCCAAATGAATATTTAAGGGTTTAGTCCTCTAAGTTTCAGGGATTAATTTTTTTTATCTTCATGTTCCCATTTCAATTACATAATGGTTTCAACTCGTGTGATAATTAACTCATCTATCCATATGAAAAGATCACGATCCGCAAAAGATAGGCTTCTCATTGAGATATAACATTAAATCGCTTAGTAATACTAACTAGGTCTCCTAATCTACAACCAATGCAAGTCAATCCATTTAAAAAAAATATTATAGCCCATTGGCCAGTCACCTCATGACAGTTCTCAACCAAATGATGCCCATTCCAATTGAGCTAACTCATTTAATTGGAATTTTTTATTGATCTAAATTGTTTCATCAAATTCAAATATTTGAATGTTTATAGCTGAGGATGGTGGAATAAAATTACAAATTACAATTATTTGATCAACAGGGTGATAAGGGGAAGGCACCTCCTCAGAGCAGTCCAAAGATCTTGTTGAGGAAGTGCTTAATGATCCTAATCGGTATGATGATGATTGTACATGTCTCTTAACCCAATCGTAATAGTCAATAAGCTTGTCGTCAGAATGAACAAAAAACTTGCTTGTTTGATTCACATTACAAATAAAACTCCTGATATTAAAGATAGGAGCAACATGTTCAACCAACATCTTCAGAGATATCAGGTAATAACCATATTTTAAAGTGATTTTTTTAATGTCATAAGTTTAATTATGAATGTTTATTTTTTAACTTTTACATTATCTAATTGAAAAACCATTTTCTTTCGTATATAGGATTTTTTTGGCAGAGATCACACCACAACATACAGACACCACTAGCCAACTTTCAATGGTAGAGAGTTCCATACGTGAGGATACTATACCAGAAGAGGAGCACATGGAAAACATTCCAACAGTGTTGACTAGTGCACGAGGTAAAGAAAACTCTAATGTTATTTTTATTAATGAATAATAACAAAAAATGTCAATTTAACATTTCTTTCTTGTTACAGTTGATGATCCACCCCTCTTGCAGCAACCTTGACAATGTCATGAGTACACGACCAAGTCATCAAAAATAAAGAAAAAGAAAAATAAATGATTGTACTAGTTATATGATTAGAAACATCACGTACCATATTATGAAAACATATTTTTGATGATAATTTTTTTTGAGATGAAGTATTTTGTGTCTATGATTAATGAATGAATGAATGTTATATGTTAATGAATAATTGCTATATGTTTCTTTATGTACATGACCTTGTTTCATATTATGTAAACATATTTTTTATGATAAAATTTATTGAGATGAAATATTTTGTGGATTTACGAATGAATGAATGTTTGCTATTTGTTTTTTTATGTATCTTAATGTCTTGTTTTCAACTATTTCCTATATATTAGATAGATCAGGTACTGGGGAATTGATAGCTATGTGAAAGGGGGGAGGGGCCATGAGAGATTCCACCTTCACGTGGTTGGTCATGTTCAATAGAGAATAAATTAAGATTTGGATAATCTTCGAGAAAAACACCCTCAATCTGATAGTGCAACAACAAATTCAATGTTGACGTTGTTGTTGCTTCATTCAGTGGAAGAAGGTTTGCTCCAAGAATAAAATACTCCAATAATTTATTCTTGAAACCAAGAGGAGCTCATTCAGGTATTCATGCACTCAAGTATTTTTAATTATTATTTATTCATGCAATTAAATTTAATATTTGGTCAAATTTAATCTAATTTTGCATCATTGGTATCATGAATATGTGTAGGACAACTAATATCAATTTGGATGTTGAAGTGGAACAACTATTTGAAGAAAATAACTCAAAATGGTAAGGGTTTAGGTGAGAGAACAAAATTTGTTTGATATTTGTGTTGTATGTGTTCGCCTAGTTGGAGTTACATAAAGGTTTATTAGAAATAAGAAACTTTTCCAGGAAAAAATTCATGTAGTATTTGTCTTTCTTTGACCATTGTGTTTGTATTTGAGTGAAAGACCACAAACTGTCATTTTTCATGCAGGGAAGTAGGAGAAACTCTTACTCTATAAATTGGGCGCAAGGCACTGATGTGATTTTTCTTCTATTTCATTAATTATTTATCTCATCTAACTTCTCCTCCTTCCTTTGTTTTGTAGGTACTTTCATTTGCATATATGTATTTGAAAGATTGACCAAGGTTGGAGTCATTTATGCGGAAAAAACTCATCGAAGTACTGCTCAACTTTATCCCACCAAGCACTTGGTTATTGGGTGTGTGATTTAGTTTTGTGTTGAATTTCATTTCAAGCAATTCTTTATTTCTACATTTCTAATCTTTGAAGATGGCATAGACCCAACTTCTTTTCTTATCAACTTTAAATGGGACTTGCAATACCATAGACCTAAATACAAACATACCATGATCGCCTGAAGGGTTGGCCAACTTGATCAGTTGGTGGACTCTAAGACACTTTTTACATGAAATAAATCTATTTTTACACTACCTCTCATGGCACATACCCCACCAGGTGTTCAACAGGTATGTCCCTTTAGGACTATTCTTATCTTGGATTACCAATCCTCAAAGAACATCGATCCTCTTCAACCACTCTTGTCTTGGATACCCCGTAATCTCCTCAAAGAGTGTCGGTCACGATACTACTACCTATCTTGGATTTATAATCCTCAAGGATTATCGGTCTCAGATGCTTACCCAATCCTCCGGACACCATTCTCTCCTCATGGCCTTCACTAAGACTTATAATTGTTAGTCATGGTCTAGTGCATGACAACATACCCTAAGCATCAAAATTTAGGGTTTCAACAAAAATGAACAAATGAGAAAGGTAGATTCAATCTAGTGATTTATATTCCTAACAAAATATATAGAATTAAAAACCCTAAACATAAGATAGTAATACAAGGAACATTTAAAATAATTTTAATGAAAAAGTTTTAATACAAATCTTATAGTTTTAGACATACTTGGAGTTGCTCCTTTTACAAACCTTGTATATTTTCCTTTATCGATGTGTTCCCTCTAAATTTTAACCTTTATGCCTGCAATGCTTATTGACAAGTACAAAATATGTGATACTAAAAGCATGATGTTAATTTTGTCAATATAGGGTTTCTAAGCAACAATGGAGGATGAAATCCTAGGGTTAATAAATTCCAAATCAAGGACTAGGTACTTAATGTCAGATACAACTTATTATTCTCATCTAATCATACTTGGAATATACCCTAGTTAGATAACAAACCCTAGAGGCCAAGGGTTAGGGTTTCATGGTTATATAGTTAGGGTTTCACGTGTACTATTTGCAATCCTAGATAGACAACTATAAACCCTAGAATCAAATAACCTGCTCAATATCTAATGTTAGAATTTTAATAAATAACTTATACATACCTCATGAATTAGTACCTTTATTATTTATGATCATGGAGACTACTATAAGGCTTGCTCATGATTAGAAAAAAATCCTTCAAGGAGTATTGTGTCTTTCATTAATGTCATGCCAAAATTTCTAACTGTAGACATCCTTCTTGTTTGGAATTGTTGTGTATAGGTCTCAAGATATTGACTTCTTTCACCAATGATTCCATTGATGTTTTTAGTCTTCAATGTTTTAGTAGAGACTGTTACTCAAAGATTTTTTTCAAGAGGGATGCTTTTAATTTTTTGTTTCTTTTAGTGTAGGTTGGCTCACTGACTTGTATAGGCCTGAACTACATATATCTATATCTATATATATATATATATATATATATATATATATATATATATATATATAGATATATATATATATATACGTATGCCAATCTTGACATTGTAACTATGCATAGAACTTACACACTACAGATTCTTGTCTTCTAAGGTGACTGTAGCTTGATGATAGGCCTAATGAGCCTTAGATATTGGTCTCCTTTATGCACATAAATAAGGTGGGAAATATCATTTCCTATTATTGAGGCCTTTTAATACACTTATGCTCACAAGGTGGCCTTTCTCCACAGTGACTGATGTCACTTCTTCTAGTCTTCCAAATAGAATTGTAGGATGTCTCCTAAACATGCTCATTACTTCATCTTCTTTTAGAAGATGGTAGATATAACTTATAACTTTATGAGGAATATATCTTGGTCTTCAATGATACTTATGCTTATAATTGTCAACCCCTTTAGTGACTGCTTAAATTTTGATTTGATGTTACAAATTTGTCATGAATTCAAGGTTCATATACCACTTGATAGGTTTTGCATTTTATCAAGATAAATGTAACATTCTCACTTTCTCTATTGTAAGGATTTTTCCTTTAGAAACCCCAAACATTAACTCGGTCAAATACAATTATGAGAATTCATATCATTGTGACAACACATAGTTCATATTTTTCTTTGATGACATTTACAGGCTTAACACACGTTGCTTATTTGATTATAATGCTTGGCCTAGCATTTCAATATTCGAGAAAAAGGCTCCTATCTTCTTTAATTATTTTTTGTTATCCAGTTAAAGTTTTGTGGCCTAATTATTGTAACTAGGGCTTATTAGAGTGCCTAGAATTTTCTTTTGTATCTTCTAGAAGCTCGATCATATGAGACTTATCTTCCTTTTCTTGTCTTGAGGCCTCAGTGACATTATTACTGCCCTTATGCAAAAGAGTCGAGCTTTGATACCATGTTGATAAATTTAGGGCATTATGTGAATTATATTCTTCAAGTGTATTTCTCTTACCTTTGAAATTTTCTTGTGATTGTTCTTATCTCTTTATTAGATCTTTCTTTCAATTTGTTATGTTCATCAAGAAAAAATCCAAACAAACAAGGACACAAGATATAGGCACAAGGCCAGGGAAAAACTCCTATGAAGGGGAAAAACCGAGTCAACTCTTTCTCTAGTAGATTATCTCAATTTAAGACAAACTTGACCCTTTGACCAAAGATCCATTCTATCCACCAAGTTAACCCTTACTAATTTCTCAATCCTTCCTGCAACTTCTATTCTTGTTTTATGCAACTATTAAAGTCAATAGTCAAACTAACTTGCCAATATGATGATCCAATACCAGTGATCATATTCAAATAGATGGCCCAGTCAAAGTCTGCAATTCTACCCTCAGTCAACAACAACCAAACTCTTCCCTAACCAAAAAGTTAAAGGCTTGTCAAACTCTTCCAAAATAGCTTTGTCAAAGGAGAGAGGAACTTAGCCTCTCTTAAAATTCAAACAACAACAAAATGGTAAACTTTGGAGTGGTCAACCCTACAGTCAAACTACCACCTCAGGCCTGTGCTCAATGTAGGTCAAACCTACCTAGATTTCCTAGATTCTTGTGCTATTCAATGCAACCTAGTAAAATATAGCTAACCATCCAAAAATCATAGTCAAAATAGGTCAAATGAACCTTTGTCAAAGATTGTCAACACTCGCTGAAATAAGAAGTTATCGCAGAGCTAAAATTCCCTGTCAAACTCTCACATGTGCGAGGAGAATAACATCCCTTGGAGGTTGATCCAATCAGAAGTGGAGAGAGAAAGATGTGTGATGTGAAGATGCTAAAATGAAGTATCCTTGACCTTTATTTATACAAGTCAATGTGGGTCAAAGGTAATGTCTCTTGGGCTTCATAAGCTTACATGACTGGTGGGGCTGAACTTGACCAAAACCATATGTATGGTCTTGACCTCAAAAACAAAATTTCCCTTGTCAGAATCCGACGCTTGGTCCTCTCGAAAAAAGGAATTCATTCCAATAATAATCTTTTGCAAATGAGTTGTCTAAGGTGGAATTTGACTGAAGTTGCACATTTTAAGAAGAAATCACTCCATGACGTAACACAGGAGGATCCATAAATGATCCTTATTATCAGCCTGCAACAACATCTTTATATCGGTTGGTAGAATTTTATATCATGTTCATGAATCCTTTTGTATGCTATTGTTAATTCTTCTCTTCCAGGCATCCACAGTTGCACGATTATACCATGAATCTATAAGATTGCCCAAGGATCTAAGGGTCCTTACAACTCCCTCCTTCCATCATGCTTGCCAAAATAGAGGATGTACTCACCTTTCTTCCTTTATTTCTGTACCTGCAATATTTATTAACAAGTACACCCAAGAAAAGTATACAATAACAAAATCATGATGTTAATTTTTCAATCTAGGGTTACCATGGAAACTTAGAGGATGGACTCCTAGGGTTTTCAAGTGTTAACCCTAGACCAAGGGATCCATATACAATTCATCAACCTCATCCATATATACATACTTGTCATGAGCCCTAGATTGTACACAAACCTAAAAGACCAAGGGTTAGGGCTTTTATGAGGGAACAAGGTTAGGGTTTCCATATGACTAGGGTTTTACTTACGCTGACGAAGGTTTTAGATATAATTACCAATATCAACAATTTTAACAACAAACCCTAGAACCATACACTCAACATACAATATTTCATGTTGGATCCTTAATAAAATATGTAATACACACCTCAAGGTTACACACATTTTCGTAGTGACCTGATATTCCAAATGCAATCGTATTTTTATTGCTTTTCTTTAAGGTGTGCATCAACTCAAGATATTATTTATTGTATCGATACATTGACCTCTTATTGCTTCAAGATCAGTATGCTACTGCTCTACTACTAGCTCATTAGTGATGCAAAGATCTAGAGAACTGTCTACAACGATATCCCTTTTACCCAATAATTTCTTGAAATGACTATCAACAAAACTATCTTGTACCGATTCTTGTTATTACTGTGAACTATTGATGCAACGAAAACTCTTTCCCATGATGGAACAAAATTGAAGGTTTCCTAATCTTTAGTGATAGGATGACAACAAATAAAACCTTCCTTCAAATAGATGACTGTCACAATGACCCTACTTACTACCTCTGGACTGTTATCTCTTCAAAATCAATAAATTGTTTCTTCTTTGCTTGCAACTTTGTGATGCACAGGTCCCACAGAGCTGACTGCTACAGGTGCAACAATATTCCTTATACCTGAAAATTTCTTCAAAATGTTTACTTGAGTATTATAATGACTAAACACAAAATTTTCATGCACCAAATGTTGTGACATTACCACTACCCATAGCTTTCCTTTTTCTAACATTACCAATAAGATTATTATACACTTGAATTAGGGCTTTCAAACATAGAAAATTATTCTTGTTGATAACCTTATTGAGATACACTAAAAAACGATTCCAAAAATAATACCATTGTAAATTCAAATAGGTGTATCTTTAAATGAAGGTCGGCTCACTATTTGCACAGGTTCATAATGTGTATTTTTACATGCCAATATCGTCACAAAACCTACACAATGATTCTTGTCTTCTTATAACACTTACACAGGTTAGTGAATTCTATCTTGATCAATGGTGACTATAGCTTTCAAGATAAGTCTAATGTTACTTTTAGAGATTCGAACTAGGTCTCTTTTGCTTAGAATTAGAATAGGAAGTTTGACTCCCTTTTCAAGATGACTGATGCTTCAATGTATGCCCTTTTGAAGTGTGTTTATACCCAAAACAAGAGGAGATCTAGACTTGTTTCTTTATAAGACTGAAATTAATCCTTCTCGATTTCCAATTAGGCAATTACCCAAATTTAGTTGAGACCAATGAGAGAAATTATCCACACTTGCAATATGACAATATAAAAAAGGAATGTGCCCAAAATTTTGATGTCTTGATGCATAGGTGTAAAGTATGGTTTTTGGAATTATTTAACCAAGAATTAAGGTTAGAATGAGGTCATCAATACCCTCGATCTTGGATCTCTTTTATGCACATGTGTATCCTCTTTAGTGCTTTCGTCTCCCCTTGAAAAGGCGATAATGACAAACCTTTTAGGCTTCCAAAAAGACTCATGCACATGCCTTTCAACTTGAAACTATGATCACTCAAAACTTTTCAAGAATTAAGGATTGGTGGATGAATTTAGGATCCTTTCATATGCAAGTGAAATTTATATGTCTCGATCCTCTTGTAACATGTTGACACAAAAATATTAATAGGGTTGAGACCCCGGGTTCGGGCACAGGGGCCAACAAAGCTCCATTGTAGTCTAGCACAATGCCAACATTTTCACATTCTCTTGGGTGGATAAGGAGTCTCACCCGAGGCGTGCCGTGACCCTAGTCAGATGGGGGGTGGGAGTCCGATATTGGGTTGGAGTCACATGAGGAATGCACGAGTCAAAGAGCCCTGAACTATATTAATTAGACATCTAATCGCAATAGATCATGAACATACAAAGGACAAACACAATATAGATATGATCATATTAAAAATTTTAAGAAACCATGTAACCATCCATACACTATACAAATATCCCAACAACCACCCTTTTCTATTAATCCATGCATCAATATAGTATTACATACGAATCAAGAGCCTCATATCAACATCACAAAACTACTATGAGAGATCAATACATAACCGCATTAACCAAGACAACCGACACAGTGTGGCTAGAATAGCTCCACAACAATATTTTGATACTCTTCTCCTCTTCTTTTGCTCATCCTTCTTTATATTTCTGCACTTGCTTGGACTACCAATTATCTCTTGGAGGCTCTACCTTCTCCCTCATTCAACTGCTTCTATTTCTCAGCTGTTAGTGTTCTTCTCCGCTCGGATGTGGCTACCTTCTTTCGCCGTTCCTTCACAACTATTAGTTCTCAGCGTGTTCCTTCCTCCTTTCCAAATGTCTCCCTCACAGCTTACCAATGACTATCTCCAAAAAATGTCATCATCCTTCCATATTATCATCTAAGTTCTTTAGTTACCCAAAGTGAAAGACCTAATAGGCCCTGACCACAGTTCATTGACTCGTCCCCGAGTCGATCTCTTTCCGACACCGTTGATGGTGCTGATCATTAGGGGAATTTTGAGGCCTAAAATGGGCCTCCTAAGAAAAATGTACAACCGAAATAAAATTTATAAGAACCAATAGGATTCAATATGATGATGTCAACCATGGGGGATGATTGACCATTTTTGGAGTAAAAAAATTTAAAAATAATAAAACTACTTTTTCAACTCATATTTTCAGCTTATCTCCCTAAGGTTTTACTCAAATTTCGAGTGAGAGTACTTGTTGGATGCGAAATTTGATTCATCATCCAAGGAGTACCCATGTTGCATAATTTCGATGGACCTTGCTACACGAAAAATGAGAAATACATGAAAAATGTGATTGCAGTCACGTTTTTCATGTATTTCTATTTTTTCATGTAGAATGGTCCATTGAAAGTATGCAACATGGGTGCTCCTTGGATGAGGAATCAAATTATGCATCCAACAAGTGTTTTTGCTTGAAATTTAAGTAAACCCATAGGGAGATAAGTTGAAAATAAGAGTTGAAAAAATGTTTTTTTTTTTTTTCCCTCTAAAATTTGATGATGTGATCTAATATTATTTTATTAGTTCCACTATTATTTTATAATTTCCATAGGAGGCCCATTTTAGACCTCAAAATTCCCCTAATGTGCTCCTGGTGTTGATGATGCTTCTGGTGCTGTTGATGCTTCTAGTGCTCCTTGCATTTCTTCCCCTTGGCTGGTCCCTTCAAACGAAGGACCCAACTCAGGAACAGATTCGATGGCTGCCTTTCTGAACTGAGTGTAGGTGTTGAGTGCTTCCTGCCATGTGCTTATGAGAGTAGCTATTTGGGAAAGGAACTGAGTTGCAATGTTGGTCATAGGTTGGGTTGGGAATGTCATCAGTAGAGAGACCCACTGCACATCTGTTTCTTCCCTGAGTTGCTGCAGTGTTTCCAAATGATTCTGTGTCAGTGTTTGGAGGTCCCGGAGTACCTACTTGGTCTTGGATGATTCATCTTCAATCCATTGGATTTGGTTCTCGATATTGTTCACCTACGCTAGAATATGCTTTCGCTGGCTCTTGCCCTTGGTACCCCTAACTTCATTAGGAAGGTGATTGAAATGACTGCACAAAGGGTAGACTGGTTGGTTCTTCTTTGCTAGACAACCAGACCAGTTGTGAACTTACTGTAGAAGGGCGTGAGCTTCTTCTGCAACATTGATCAGTGAATATTTGAGGTCTGCTACATCTGCTAGTTTCTGCACAATCTCAGATGAATACTGGGTGGTAGGGTCTAACAGTGTCATTTGGGTGTCAGCAAGGTTTCTCTTGAGCTTGCGGTTTGTCAAGATCATATCAGCACATGCTGCTTGGATGTGATTTCAAGATTTGACAAGGGTACAGGGAGAAAATTATTCCGGGGCATTAACCACTACTTTTGAGATCAAGGGCCATAGTACTTGGAACTTTTTATTTATTTGATCAAGTTGACTCTAGAGATGTTTCTTTTATTTGAGTAGGTGATCACATTCTACAGTGAGGGTAAGTATATGTTGTTGTTACTACTCAAGTTCGTTTGCTAGAACGTTGTGCAACGCCTTTTCTCGGCATGCAAATAGTTGAAAAAAATTAAATAGTTAGGTTGAGGACCATCCTTGGAGATCATCGTGGCCCATTGTCGACAGTTTAGGAAACCGACTCTACAATGGTTGTCCATTGGCGACGGACTTCTCAGAATTCTCCTGGGGTGATGTGGCCTACTACAAGGGTTTGGTTGTCGGCGGATTGGTATGGATGGGAGTGGGGTAGGATGGTACTGAAGAAGGGGAATGAAAGGGAAACGATACTGTATGGACTACAACAGTAATGGGAGGGGTAATTATCTTTCACATGACTATGAGGGGAATTGACTCAAGAAATAAAGATAACATGGACGTTGGAGCGGATTTTGGGTCACTGCAGCAATGGAAGGGACAACAAAGTCGACCACAGTTTCCATTTCTGTTCCTAGTAGTGTCTTTGAGGGTAAGGTGTCTAATATGGTGGTAGAGGTGGAGGTTGTACGGTTGGATGGATTGTGAAATCGGGGTGATGCAACAGAAATGGAAGGTGGATGTTCTTCGTTAATGAGTGACACAATATATGACTGGGGTTCTCCATCTGTAAGATCAACAATTTGGGTGGAGGTGGTCGTGTTCTTTTTCTTGGACCCAGATGGAGGTTTTACAATTTTCGGCGATTGAGGCTTTGGGATTACTGGTTTTGACTTGGAATGGGGGCCCACTACAGGGAGAAAAGCAACGAGGAGAGCATCAATCATAGAATCATAAATCTTTGAAATTTTGAATTCAGAGAACGTGGGGAACAAACTTACCAAGAATCCAATATTCACCATGGTTTCCTGAATAGAGTGCATTTTCATTTTGAGCCTCTTGATGACTGGATCCAACTATTCCTCAACCATATGCTTCCTTGATGCCATAGATTTCTCTCCTAGTAGTGTTTATGAGACCATCCCTCTAAAAAAATAAATATGCTTCCCCTCTCAAACTTCTCCAACACTCCTTGACTAAGAATTGACCTTCATGTTGAAAGATTCTTCAGTCAATATGAACTTTTGGGCCCTCATTTGAAATGTGTTAGGATGGACACATTTCGGCCGTATAGATATATTTCCATGACTGATGTTGAACCATATTTCCAATGAGTAATCATTTAATAACATCTTTGGGACCCTTTCCATGGCTTTGATGAGCTCCAACGTATTCTTGTACCATCGAGTAAAGGAGGCCTCGTTGATTTCTTTACTGCTTGGGTCCCTCGAGGTTCACCAAGGTGTAAACTGAAGAACCAATGGCTGGTCTTCCACTATTAAAGCCAATTCCCGACCCTCTGGTGGACACCATTTCCACATAGCTATTTTAACAACAATATATCCATAAATGAAGTGAGTGGGTCTCTTATATACATCGCAAGCCTCAAACATCTCTTGAAGTAGAAAACTACACTAGTTCAATTGTGCGTCCTGTACACAGTTCTCCACCACAAAAATAGTATCCAATGTGCACTTGTTCCTCGAGAAATGTCGAATGAGATTTCTGTCAATAATATAACAGTCAAATTTGACATTTGGCATGTTAATTGGTTCTATTAGTGCACCATTTCCCCCTCTCTGGTTATTGTATCTATTATAGTATTTATCCTTCCCCATAAGAAGATAGGCTTATGAGCCTATGAAGGTCAATCGTGTGTATTATATACTCCTTGTCGAGCCATAATGATCATCCATGCATCCAACTAATAAGAAGATTTGTACACTGCATGCCAGCTCTCGTCGTCCCAACACAGGAAGACTCCTCAGGTTCAACAACGTCAACCTTTGAGATCCACTAAAGTCCTCCGCAACCTTAATGGATTGAATTCCATCATCCTTCACTACTTGTTCAGTGTAGACCTCTTGCTTAAGTGTTGGAAATTGAAAGGAGTCTGAGAGGTCGTTGTCAACAAGTACTACCTTATCATATTTGTTTAAGAGAGGCTCTCTCTTCGTGATTCTTTCATCGAATTTGACCTCTGGGATAGAGATCACAACCTTCGTCATTTTCTAGAATGATGCTAATATACACAAAACACAAGGGGCTTGAACTTGGGCTTGAGATAATGGAAATTAGAAACAGACTCCAGACTTGGAAATTCTACCGCCTCATCTTCGGGTTCTGAAAAACTTATCGTTGCCATGCAGATTAAGTAGAAAAGCTCGACATGACGTTTTTAACTAGACCACTTAAATAATTACTATAGAAACTTTCCCCACTCGATCTCAATCATGTTAATACTAACGACGGTTGATCTAAACCTGAATCGGATGATGCAAAATTGAAAAAGGAGGGTGGAGTTGATGGATAATTATCTCATTTTGATGGGAGGTGCTTAGGATTTGATGATGGGTATTATGGGAAAGATTTAACACAAATTCAAACTAACATTTTTAATTATTGCCTAATTATTACGAATACAACGCCTTACATGTGTTGCTCTCTGACCACAAGCAGTTGTGGTGGGGTGGAAATACCTCCGCAACTAGAAGAGACCCGACGGGAGATTGGTCATCCTTTCATTGTTGTCTGAGAAGGAAAAATTGTTGAAAAATTTCTCTTCTATGAAATGACAATCACCAGTTTGTCTCATTGTTTCTTCCTTTACATACCATGCTTTCAAAAAGGTCCCTAGGGTGTGTAAAAAGTCGTGCACCCACAAATCCTTTGAAATTCATTCCCTGTTCCATCTAACCTCACATTCTTATAAGTGTTACCAAGGGTCAGAGTCCCCCTTGTACTTCACAGAATCTTACGGGTACTCCCCGGAATGTCCAAATCTGACTTTTCAAAGCCTTGATCTCCTCTCATTCTATGATATGGTTGGGGTGAACTCCCCACCACCTTGTTAGTGTCGCTTGTAAGGCGACATTCACTAGGGGTACCTTGTTTTCTTCAGGAATAATTGCATCAAATATATTGATAAAAGTATTAACTAAATCCATACCATTGAAAATAGGGAATTCTTGTACCTTAGTGTCGATCCAGTTGATCCAATGGATTTTGGTGCAATGGTTGGTGTGTATTTCGTATCCACCCTACTTCTAATCATCCCAAGCGGCCTTTAAGCCGACCTTCAAACTCTAAATACTCCACCAGCTGATAGACCCTTTGGCAGTTGGGTCGATATAGTCCTCCCTTCTTCATGCTATTAGTCGATATAGTTGATCCAACAATTTCGGTTCTTCCCTGTCATCTGTCGACTCTGTGAAACTTATTCCTTGATATGGGTCTAGGGGTTAGATCACCCTAACCCATTATACTTCAAATGTCATCATTTCCTTATTTAAATCAATTATCGCGTAATTCTCAAAATCCCAATCTATCCCAAGCAGTGCCGGGCAGGGGTCGTTGTCCCCCATAAGGTCTATCGGTTCAAAATCCACGTAAGTCTTTACCCCTGCTATATCGAATTCTACATCCTCCAACTGTCCGACTAGGAGGATGAAATATTGATTTTCCACATGCAGCTGAATTGGTGAAAATGTTAGTTTAGGCCTTCCCAGTGCTTCCCAAGTATTTCCTGTAAAAATATTGACATCTGAGCCTAAGTCCAAGATTGTATCCTTAATTTGGAAACACACAATTTGAGTGTCAATCTAGAACTCGCTTCCTATTCTCTTCTTGTTCCTTCTCACCCTCCTAGATTGTCTTTCAAGTAGGTTGGTAGAAATGATTCCTCCCTCAGCCACTCCATCTTTGACAACGAATTTCATACTTTCCCGCAATTGCCCAAGCATCTGATCATCGTTCACAATTTGCAGGAATAGTCTGAACAATTATTCTATGGGTCGATAATTGGATTGCAGTGGCTCTAGAATCCTAGATTTTAGGGATATTGGTTGTTCATCTTGTGGCTCCATGCCTAGTATTAATTTGTTAAAAGTTTCTACAACTTCCTTCTAGTAAGCTTCTGTTGTTCAGGGTCACTGAGCGCTTTGTTGAAGTTGGTCTTATAATCCTTGGTTGTTCAGTGGCTTCCATGTCAGGTCTAGTATTTTTCCCTCCACGAGTGAATATGTTGATGTTTAAGAGGGGATATTTCTCTGGCAACCTTGGCTCTGCATTGATTAAATTTTCTCCCCTTTGGTGGTTGCATTCTTCCCATCTAGAAATCAACTCTGAGAAGTCCTTTGTTGCATCTATGTTAACCCTACACTGATAGCACTATAGTCTTCTAAGTAGTGGGAAATCTTGTGCAACGTTCCATTTCTTATCACAATTATAACAATGAACTGGGCCTTTGCCTCCTGTCTTGCCTCCCCACGCTCCTCCTCCTCCTCATCCTCAAGGAGCCTCATTTATTTGGTAATTCAATCAGTCCAACCAATCAGCTAGGGCATCTAGTGCTCTACACTTGTCAGTATGATGATTTGGTGAAGCACATAATTCGTAAAAGGTGTTGTTTTAAATGTTGGAATACTTCTGTAGAATTAGATAGAGATGAGAGAGATTACCATATCCTATGCATATCTCACAATACTCAGTTAGTGTTGAATTTCGCTAACTTGGAAACACATGAAATTGGGTGTGCCTTGTGTATAAACCTTACGTCCCTATCTGCGCAACTCCTGTAGTGGGTGTAGATCTAGATGGTCCCACTGGTGTAGGTGTAGTGTTTGGTCCTTGCAACCTTGGGCACTCTGTAGCAACATGACCCTCAACAAGACAATTATTACACCATACATTTGGTCGCGCAGACCCTGCCAGTTGCAGATCCCTCAACTTCTATGTCAAGTTCGCAATTTCATGATGCAGATCCAATATGGACGATTCATGAGGTGTTTCTCCCCCTCGGTACTCATGTGGATATCCTACCATAGCCTCAATCTGATTCATCTGTTCCAAGGTTTCTTGGAGAGTATCAATTTTTTGCTGAGTCAACGGTGTGTGAGTAAGGGGCAATAATGCTTTAATGAACCAGTCTTGTTGATGATTTGGGTCTATCGGGTAGCTCAACTTGCTAATCCCATTCTTGAATCTCTACATTATCTCCTAGGTAGTCTCTCCTTCTCGCTACTTGATTTCTCATAGCTTAGACAACCCATGTTGGTTGGTCCAAGGAAGCTTAAATTCTTGCACAAAATTCTTGCTTGACATCATCTATAATTGGATTTTGGTGCAGTTCTGACCACTTAATGAACCACCTCAACACTCTTTCTCTGAGAGTGGTTTGGAATTCAATTAACTTTACAGCATCAGGTGTCTTTCAGACCCTCCAGATGTCTCCGCAAAAATACCAATGTTGCTCTACATCATCGTTCCCTTTACCAGAGGACTCAGGATACCTGGTGAACGATCTCGCCATATTTTACTGAACTTGTGAGAGGAGTATAAATCCCCACGACCCAAGCTACAATGATCCTTGCAGGTTAACACTACTATTGCTAGTCCTACTTCCACCAGCACCAAATTTTTCAGGTAGCATGCACACTGTGAACTCTTATGACTTTGATTAACTTAGAAAATAATTTATTAGGATTATGATAGAGTACTAGGCGAAGGTTGGGGAAGCTACATCCCGAGTTATGGGAAGGTGAGTCATTGCTTATATTGGATGCATAATTTTCTGCAAATAATCTCTTCATAAAAATTTCATGTCATCATCGAGGCCTTCCTTGGAGCTTATGTAGCCCATTCCATCCAATGTCTCCATTTCCACTGGAGGGGATGGGTTTCTATCACCCTCTTAACCCATAATTGTTACAATCATCTTTACTCTTCCCGATGGACCAACTTTCGTTATTTATTCCTCTTTTAGACCTCCTAACACGACTTCCGCTTGGTTTAAACTCTTATGTCATCTATTAATTTCTCGTAGAGGCCTCTCCCTCCATTTCTCATTTATCTGCACCCTCCTTTGCACCCTCAGATCCCTAGCCTTTCAGGAGTCATATGCATCCATTTCTCCGATATTCTCATAGTTCCCTACTCAGTAGCATCCCTCCCTTTAAGTCCTCCCCATGGTACTGGTTGGTTAAGCTCCCATGTTCAGGTTCTAGAACACAAACAAGTTCTCCTCCACCATTAGAGCCTTAACCCACAACGAGATTTCCTTTAGTAGTCTTCCTCTCAATCCTGACTTGAACACGACCTAAGGTTTAGAAAAGGACTGATGACTCTCCATGACAGACTCAATAATGTATGCATCTAGCATAGTCTACAACTAGAAATCCACAACTCACATCAGATTTGTGTAAAGTTGATGTAGCTCGACAAGATCCGCTTGAGTTCAGGTATGGCGATATCAGTTTTGTCCGCTGGTCTTTCATTTTACTTTCACCCTCCACAACTAGTTGTAGATCTCCTCTGGGAATTTTCACCAAAAAATATCATATTGGTTGCTAGTCAGTTCTCCGTATAGGATCTCTTCCTTTAATTTCTCCGCACCTTGTCAACGAAGTTGAGCTTGTTAATAAACGAACCATTCCACTTGTTCATGCCACCATTCTTGCAACTCCTTCTTGAATATTCTCGATACCATATTCCAAACCCCTTTTTGAAATTTCAATTCCCAACAATGGAAGGATTTGTTGGCACAAAAATATTAGCAGGGTTGAGACCCCTAGTTTGGGAACAAGGGCCAATAAATATCTGATGTAGTCTAGGACAACGCCGACATTTTCGCCTTATCCAAGGTGGATAAGGAGTCTCACCTGAGGTGTGCCGTGACCCTAGTCGGATGGGGGGTGGGAGTCCAATATTTCATAAGTTAAAGAGCCTTGAACTATATCAATTAGACATCTACTCGCAACAAATCATGAACACACAGAGGAGATATACAATACAGATACAATCATATTAAAATTTTTAAGAAACCATGTAGCCATCCATACATTATAAAAATATCCCAACAACCTCCCTTTTTTATTAATCCATGCATCAGTACAGTATTACATCCAGCTCGAGAGCCTCATATCAACATCACAAAAATACTATGAGAGATCAATTCATAACCACATTAACCAAGACAACAAACACAATGCTGCTCAAACAACTCCACAACAACATTTCGGTACTCTCCTCCACTTCTTGTTCTGCTTGTCCTTCTTTATATTTCTACACCTGCTTGGGCTTCCAGTTCTCTCTTGGAGGCTTTGCCTTCTCCCTCGTTCGACTGCTTCTATTTCTTGGTTGTCATTGTTCTTCTCCACTCGGTTGTGGCTGCCTTCTTCCATCGTTCCTCTGTAATTGTTAGTTCTCAGTGTGTTCCTTCCTCCTTTCCAGTTGTCTCCCTCATAGCTTCCCATTGACTATCTCTAAAAAATGTCACCATTCTTCCAGCTTGTCATCTAAGTTCTTTAGTTCGCCAAAATGAAGGACCCAACATAACAATACTAATGCTTAGAATGAAAATTGATCTTGAATTTCTATGCAAAGGTATAGAGAGAGGATTTTGGTCCTCTTGAAATTAGAAAAAATGGTTTTCTTATAGGATTTATGATAAAGGTTTATGCTCAGAATAATTTAATAATACTCAAAACCTTTTGAGTAATATTTGAAATATTTCCAAGATGATAGATAATAAGTATACCTTATGACGTCTTGCCTTGACTACAGTAGCTTGCAATTTTGAAGACTTCACATCTTGTAAAATTACTCATACCTTCACTTACTTTGTTAATGTGCTTGAAATTTCTTGAGCTCCTCAAATAGCCTTTCGGTCCATCAAGATCTGAGTCCTTAAGCTCTCGCTCTTGTTAAGTAAGTCTAAGGTTATGTCACAGAGAAGAGGGCTAGTAGAATGAGCCCAGAACTTCACTTTCTTGAAGGTCTTCTAGTTATTCGGTCATCAAGGTAAGTGCTTATGTCCCTCAAAAACCCCTTTCTCCTTTCTGTGTATACTATCGACCTTTTCTCTATAATTAGGGCTAGTAATTATGCCCATATTTTTGTTCTTCTCGCCTTCACAATTTTGGACTAGGGAGTTTGCTCTTCTTGAGATGAGATGGTGCCAAGTTGATCTTCTTTTCTACCCTCACTTTAAAACTAGGCTCTGCTACCATATTGAGAAATCTAGGGCAAAGAATTAGGTTAAATATTAACTTGATTTCTATTTACTCTTTGACACTTTCTTGAGATTTAGATCCTTCCATGGATTTGGTTACAGACCAATGCGATAGGATGATCATAAATTTATATCCCAGTACAATCATCACAGATTCATAGGTTGATCCATCTTGGGTAGCATAGAGAGGCCAATAGTTCATCACTTTGTTCCATACAGATAGAGAGATAGCTATGGTTAGGCTATACACCAGGGACATGTTATCCCACATGGGCTTGATAACCCCTATTCACAAACCTCAAGTACAAGCAGGGTGTAGAATACCATATGTTTGATAAATTCGTGGTATAAGTCAATTAACTTCGTTAGGAACACCAAGAGGCTATAATCATATTCTTGTGTCAAACTAAGCCTTTACACAATATGTGCCCATGATGAGTCAACCATCTACTACTTTGTATCCCTATCCTACTCCACCATACACTACCACACTCCTAATTTAGGTGCTAGCTATTAGTGCTTCAATGCCTAATCACAACAATTTGTGACTATGATGCCAATTTAAGTACATATGTGTGTAATGTCCATGATAGGACATATGAATTGTCCTCCCCACATTTCTCATCAATTATTATAAAGCTGGAAGGCGACCTGTAATAAGATACAATACAATACATTATCTTCATAATATTTTCATGATCTAGCTGAGGTGGGCATTCCCATGCTCAGCTTTATAAATTCATTTTCATGTACATAGGATAGACAACTGTCTGTGTAGCAGACTGATGATTCGGACGGAGTCATCATCCTTTGATTCGGATGATCATCTGTTCGGCAATGATGTACATTTGATGTCTTTATTTCCCTGAATATATCGCAGCCCGGATGGATGAAACTAGATCCGGGGTCTTCAAACTCGTTCAATCTTCGCCCGGAGTACAAGTCGATCCATGTGAAAGATGTTCTAGAGTCGAACATGGAAAGACATCGCCTGATTACCAGCCAATGATGTAAGCTGTTAACAGGTGCGAGAGGAATCACCGATGATGATGATGACCCTCAAGGTATGATAGTACAATTCACGTGGTGTGAAAAAGGGACTTGGCGTCGAACACCACGTAAAATCTTTCGGTCGAAGGCCATTGATGTAAACCTGTTGCCGGAAGTGAGAAACTTGCCATTGAGGCATGCAAGCTTCAAAGTACTAAAAGGGTTGTTCCTAGGTCGACTTGTTGGATAATGAGCTGATGTCGACAAGAAGTGACCCACCGTAGGAGGGCCTTAATGAATCCCACATCTACGACACGAAATGGAGCAAATGATTTTGGAGGTGAAAACAATCTGATGATACAAGGTTCAGGGTGGCGGTCATGAAAGAATGGAGCGTGAATGTATTGCAGTGGATGAGACATAGGTGAATTCTCTGAGTGACTTCTCTTGAACATACCGGTGACATTGAAATGGATCGGTAGTGTTAACCCAAAGATGGATGGTACGATGGACCAATGGTGATATGACCGATGAACAGAATAACCCAACCCGACTCGGACGTGGAGTGAAAGTGTCATGTTCAAGAGCGACTTGCTACCAATAAAGTTTCTTCAAGTTTTCTTCCCAATTTTCCCCAGTCATTGCTGACCAGTACCTCTTTATTTTTATCAAGCTTGAGGAGGATAACATATGATTGTTCTATAATTTTCCCTTCGGGCGAACCCGTCGCTATGTTTTAACGAGCCTAGCGACAATGAAACTCGTTCTTGTCTATACGGACAAGTTTGTCGCTATTGTTTTTAACGAGTTTAACGACAATGATAACTAGGTCCTTTTTCAATTTCAAAGAGTTTGAAAAGGGAAGGAAAGGAAACTCCAATAATCCTTTTTCGTCATATAATCCCTTAAGTCCGAAAAAGTATAAAATGATACGAAAGGGATGAATTTTCGATAGTTTTAATGAGCCGAACAAGACAAGCGCTCGATCTTTTTGTGTAATAATCCCTCAGGTCCAAAAAGATTAAAATCTAGAGGAGGGATAGCAGTTCCGGTAGCTTTAATGAGTTGGAGAGGCCAATCGCTCGGCAATATTTTCATATTTTACGAGTCAGATGAAAAGAGCTTAAAGGAGACTTGTTTTTCGAGGAACGAGTGATAATTTCGGGTAGCAGCTGATTCCAGGTAAGGTTTGGAATTTTCTAATCACGGCGATGTCACAAGGATGGCTAATAGAATCGATCGTCGCAGATGTTCCTCAAAAAGGGGTAAACAATCAAATGGAGGTGTATGATCGGCCAAACAGAGTGGAGGTGATGATGAGAACACGACCAAGGCTCAAAAGCTGATGATAATGCATTCACAATGGTTATTTACCGGAAATCGGTTCATTTTTTAATGAGCTTAAACTTTGGGGGAAACATTTGCTCATTGATTAAGTTTAATTTTTAACGAGCTTGAACTTCACATAAAAACAGCTCGTGCCAGTCATATAATAAGGACATCTCATCGATAGATTCCATTTTTATGGAGCTTGCACCTTTCGAAGCTTTACTCTGTCATATAATAAGGACATCTCATCGATAGATTCCATTTTTATGGAGCTTGCATCCTTTCGAAGCTTTGCTCTGCATTCATATGAACGGTTTTCCTTCTCAACGTTATGGGCATATTGGGAAGGATCCCTAACGGTCGACTGGTTCCTTTGTCGAAGCCTGTCAGATTTCTCATCTCAGGCAGAAGCGATGGCGAGCCAAGCGCTTTCCAAGAAGTCGAGGAAAGGATACTCATAGAAGCCCCTTCATCTATGATGGTACCGACCATGACCATTCTGTAAGCTTGTACAATGATCCGGAATGGTATACTAGCCGGTAAACAGGGTTTGCCTAGTAGATTCCAATCGAAGGAAACGACTAGGTTGCTTGGAGGTGGGACCGAATAGATGGCCGGATATGACTCTGAAGAACTTCCTTCCTGCGGTAAAGGAACGGGTAGATTGCCCCCATGTTCATTGGAGTCTGTGTTTACGAAAAGAATTTGAACGGTGTTGTTCTCATTCTCTTCAGTGACTGTATCATCTGAAGGCAAGACCGGGTTGACCGCCACCTCGACCTTTTGACTTTCTTTTGGTGTGGATTCAGAGGGTTTATCTTCAATGATAGATGCTTCGACTGACTTCAATGGCGTGTCGGTCGGATTTTCAACTAGTGATGGACTCGGCAAGAGTTTCTTGTATCCAAGAGGAAGCTGTAGCGGTGAAGCAAGACGGTTATCCAAGACTCTTTTAGCTTTTTCTAGGAAGGGACAGCGGTGGACGACATGATTGCCTTCACACAGTTTACAGGGAAATTTACATTTCCTCTTCTGTCCAAATACTTCGCTTTCACTAGTTGACGGTGTACTTTCAACAGGATCTTCAGAGGTTGATGACACCAGATTGTGCAAACGAGGAGACCAGTCCCTTAAGATCCGAGGGATGCAAGGACAATCTCGATGATAGTGGTCCCCTTTGCAAATGACACATGGACATTTAGGCTTGGACGGTGCAGTGTGTGGATTTTCACTAGATGATGCACGGTTACCCCTTTTTTCCTTTGGCTCCTTCTTCTTCTTTTCCTTCTTCTCCTTCACTTGATTTTTAGCTTTACCAGCTTCATCAAGTGAAGAGGAAGGAGGAGAGGGAGAACCAGACGAAGTAGAAGGTTGTGGGGTAACTCTAGTATCACCTAGTTGCTGACTTGATTGTTCAGGAATCACGGTGTTCTGAACGACGAAGGTTGAGAAGAGCCAAATGGGCAAGCCAATCGTCAATCCTGGAAGTGACAATGTGGCCATATGAGGTGCACCAACATCTCCCCAAGAGGAGAAAGGACTAGGATTTCCTCCAAGGGGAAATCCTTGGTTGGTGGACTCCATTTTCCTCAACCTAAGACCAACGCGGGAATAGTGATATTATTCTGATTAAAATAAATTTTAGACGCTTTGACACAAATTGTTTTTTCAATTTTTAAGAGTCGAGAAAAAACAAAAGATTCCTCTAGTCGCCTTCGATTTTTAATGAGCATGAAGTGACAAGTGCTCAGATGGACCTTTTCCTTTAAGGAGTCTGAAAAGGAACGAAAGAGACTACTCTGGAAATCTAGATAGAGGTATTACCAAACCAATCACAAAACTGCAGAATACTTTTTACGGTACGGCAGTCAATCTTCCCGAATGCTGTGTTCAATGCATTGTGATCGATAGGGCGGCAGACACAGCTTCCTAAGGATAAAGGATATAGCCTATTGTGGTCTCCCAATATATACTGGACGGTACGTGGGAGCACAAGTCTGTACTGGCACTTTTCGTCTCAAAGAGGAGGAATCACCCAACCAGCAATGAAAGCGATAGTTACCAGGCTTTACGACGCCGGAATACGTCTCTAGCCTAGACTTCTAGATGTTGTGCGTTAGGTTCCAAAGCGTTTTTTTGTTCATTGAATTTATTTTACAGTTGATCTTGTTTAAGAAATTTGCCTTTCAGGTTCACCGCGTGATGTAGATATGTAATTCCTAAAATGCAATCTAAGATGATAAACAATCGTTTAATCTTCTTTTTGCAATGGAAATCCTAGCTACTAAGGAAAGAGAAATGAGATTCTTTCAACATAAAGCACAAAGCACACACTATATGCACTGTCCTAAATCAAAACAACAAGCAGTCTAAATGCAAATGCACATGCATGTATTTGTTTTTCGCTTTCTTAATGTGTGAATGACAAAAAGAATGCTGAGTACAAATCTGAATTATCTTTTCAAAGCGAAAATACTAACAAATTTCTCTTCAAAACGAAAGGAAGACAACAATGACACTTTGCGATTTTGAATTGAAAACTTGTTTTCGACACTTGAAAAACTATTAATTCAAATCAAATACAAGAGTAACAGTATAATCGACCATCAAGAACAATAGGATTATTTTCTTTGACTAAAGACGACACCTGCGACACTTCCAAATCAAGAAACGACAGTTCAATTATGCTACTTCTTTGTAAAGGAGAACTGAAAATGGCACACAATACACAAAAACATTCACAGTTCTTTGCACAATGGAGGTGGAATGATGGAAAGGAAGGGGGTTTCCACAGTGGTATACTGATCACAGACAACAAAACTCCTGAATAGAGCTGAAGAGAGTGAAGAAAAACCAAAGTCTGAAGGCAAACTTAGCCTTCTCTGATCATCGCACCTGTTACACAGGGAAACAGGTATGCATTCTACCTACTGTACACGGGAGGTGTGATGCATACTGATTTCCTTCAAGAGAGGATTTGATGGTACCAGGACGAGACTTTAACTTGGTTCTTGATCACAGTTTGCAGCTCAGTTCAGGGATCTAAGCCGAGCAAGTGATGTTCAGTAAATATAAATCACAGGCGTTGATCTAATGAGGTTACTAGAGCCACCATCAAGGAAATTAGGATGTTTTCAAATCGATTGTTCAGTTTATAAATGAAACCTGGAGATAGACTGAAGCAGCATTGATCTACTTTGCACTTGCATAGCAAATGCAGTTCGAAGGCTAGC
Source organism: Pinus tabuliformis (assembly GCA_031772625.1). NCBI lineage: Eukaryota > Viridiplantae > Streptophyta > Pinopsida > Pinales > Pinaceae > Pinus > Pinus tabuliformis. Next base: position 1,253,727,237 of record CM062805.1, read on the forward strand.
TGGCTTGACTTCAGGCTTCGTTTGTAAGTTTATAAAACAAAAAAATATAGACAAGCAAACAAGCTATTCGCTCCCCAGCGGAGTCGCCATTTTGTTATCGAGAAATATAGTGTCCACTCGGAGCTGCTAGTCCCACTAAGACGGGTAGCTATCTTAGAAACAAACAAACCAAAGCTACTTTTGCTTTCCTTTATGAGAAGTAGATAAGAGGGTAACAGAAGATACCAACCTCAGTCTTGCGCTTGGTTCCTTGCTTGGTTCCTCTCCCTTCTGATAGATCTTTGCCGCTCCTTCCTCGCTTACCCAACTTCAAAGAGCACCTGTAGAGTCAAAGCAGCACAATACTATCGAAGAACAGAGATCTACAATCATAAACAATATAGGACCAGATATATATTGACCACACAAATGCATATGTCATCAAACATACAAGAATGTGGAGGAAAACTTGAATAACTTTATTAATATCAAGAATAGCAAAGAGGATTACAACCTATTGTTTTGACCCAGCGTCATCCTCCCAGCATGAAAGCCCTTCTTCACCTCATGAAAAGCTTATATCACCCAACACTATGATATTTCACCAAGAAACCAACAACACTTCCTTACAAAATACAAGATTCCAGCGTCTGGATCTCTGTGATGAGGGATCCATATATAGATGTTTGTATGGGGGTGAGTCAGCTGCTGGGTTTTTGATTAGTGTCCTCTCTCTGATAGTTCTTGGTTCCACTTGGAGATTCATGATCTCTTACTCATCCCTGGGCGAATTCAGAGAGGCAAGTGTCATAGGAGAAGTTTCTGGAAGATTCCATGATCCTCCACCTTGCAAACTGTCTCTGCCATTTGTCCACTCTCGCTCATCGCACCCTACAGAAGGGCTTTCCAGTATGCATCGCACTTTTTGCACTGAGCAGGTGAGATGCATCGCACCCTTAGCACTGAGCAACCTGTATGGTCCAGTTTTGACCAGTTCTGAGCAGTTTTCCATGGAGAACTTCTGGGAGATGATGTAATCAACTGACCTTGTTCCTTTAGGGTGTGAAGCAACACTTTTAGGGACTTAGAAGCCCTTGGTTTATGGACATGTATGATTGGGGTTGCAGTGCCCAAAAATGTCTATAACAACAAGTACAAGAGAACATTATGCATGTAAATATCATGGACCAAAATAAGAATAATGAATTGCATACCTAGTTAATAATTAGGATTGTATTGCAGAGGAAGGATTCACAATTTGTGTTATAAAGACCATTTCAACTCTTGGCTTTTAAGCCACTTTAGAAATCTAGCAAAAAGTTTCTAAATTTTTAGATCTAGAGCATTGCGTAATCACTTTAAATTTTGAGTTTGATGACTATCCGAACTTACTCAAAGTGGAAAAAATTCCTTTCCAGGCTAACATGATTTCTTTTGAGGGCAGCAAGACATAGTAGAGATCACCTCATTTTTGTGAACTTTGTTGTTTGTGTGGGTGTGTTATGTATAATTTTAGATATATAAAAATTATGATATAGGGATGTATTAACACTTAGAAATTTTTCTTGGCTGTAACAAAGAATTCCCGAGGGTAACCTTTTCAAATCAATCTTGTAGATTGAAGTTTAGCCCCTTCAATCCAGAGAGGGCCCTCTCTTACAACCTAATCACTAAGCTTAGAAACTGGTTGTGTCTTCAAACAATGCCTAGATCTTCAGTAGGTTTTTTGGATCTTTAGTAGGTTTGGGATGAAACAAGTAATATATTGGGAAATGGAGTCAACCAATTAGGTTTTAGATGTAGATACCAAGATCTTCACTGTATGAATCAAGAGGATAGAGGCAAGGTAGATGGAAAATTGTAGACATGTCAAACAATTTATGAATGGTAGTAGAAAAAGAAAACAATCAACTATAGCAGGGCATGAAACATGAATCCTGCAAGCTTTAGGAGAAATAGTGCAAATGCTTAAACCATATGAACCATAACATTTACTAATGAATTCTGTCACATAATCTCATTCAAACATCAGAAGATAGAAGCTAAATGATATCACATAGAAAATGAAACTATCACAGTAGAAGAACTGACTAAGCATACCATCAAAGGAATCTCTGTATCATGAACATAATCTCCTAGTCCTCTTGGTACTTAAAAATCAACAAATTGATCACACATAGAAAAAAAGACTATTTTTGTTTCCAAAATCCAACCTTTTTTCCTCCTTTTTGATGTATTATATAGGAAAAATACATAAAATTTCAGATCCACAAAGTCTGGTAGCATAACTATAAAATATTTAAAATATCTGAGAGTTTAATGTACAAAACATAATTAAAATCTTATCTTTCTAGCTATTCACATCTCTATTTTCCATTTAAATATAGGTCAAAGCATCTAAAAGGACGAGTCATAGCTAAAGTGTAGGCCTGAAATTGTTCACACCCTTGTAGGGGTCATATCTAGAACTATAACTCGTATTTCTCCTTGGTAGCAAAATTGATATATGAACTTGTGAAATCTCCTAAAATTGTGCAACTATCTTGTGTAAATGTTTACACTTTTGATGCCCTTTTCTCTTGTGTTGACTCGTATTTTCCGCTCTCCCTTAGCTAAAAAACCATTATGACATATTACTATAATATATCGAAAATTACCATATTACCATAATTTTTATTATTACTACTATTGTTATTATATATATATATATATATTTTTATTTTTTATTTTTTATTTATTTATTTTATTTAATTTATTTATTTATTTTTATTTTTATTTTTATTTTATTATTATTTATTTATTTATTATTATTATTATTATTATTAATTTATTTTTATTTATTTATTTATTTATTTTTTTTCAGAATTCTGTGATCCATATCATTATCAAATAAATTTCGGAATAATCACATCGTTGTTATAGTACTTTTATGTATGGTTCTACTAGCCTTTAAGGTTTCTTTCCATTTTCTGCCTACATACTTTGTTTTCCTCTGTTTGGTGGCCTTCTTTCTTCTCTTTGAAACCTTCACAATTTCTTCTTCTTCATCAACAATCACTGCCTCATTTAGCTTAGGGTTGATTTTTTCCTTTAATTTCAGTCTTAGTTTATTTGTAGGACGAGTATGGGTTTTCTAGAATAAATCCTAGGCTCTGTTTGTATTTCTTTATCCCCTGTTTCCATGCTTTGTTTCCCTTTTGCACTTTTTGTTGTTTTATGTGTTGTCTCCTCTTCTTCTAGCATTTGCTTCTATTGTCTTCTTGTTCTCCTCTCATAGACCCTAACCTCTAGTTCTTTAACATGGTTTTCAATATGTTCTTCAATAGGTATATGACTAGGCTCTCCCTCTGTTCCCTGAGCTAGGGTTTTGGCATAAATTTTAGTTTGACCTCTCCTTTGCCTTCTGAGTATAGGGTTTCTCATGTTTCTTTCTCTCAGTTGTTCCACTTTCTTGTTCAACTCATGAGTGTATAACATATTTATCAGGCCATGATGACATATGTCATGAGGTAATAGCTTTGGTCTGGTTCTAGCTTTGGTAGACATTTTCAGTAGACCTTGATGAAGAAAATATGACAAATTCATTTTATTGAAACCTGCTAAATGACACAAAAACCTCATGCAATATAAATAAGCTTTAGAGTACCTGCCTTCACAGGTGAAGAAGAGATGCACAACCCTAAGAACACTAGACCATTTAGGTTTCAACATGTTCTAGGGGACTCCTACGTTCCATTCTTGGTCTTGGCAGTCCTCCTTCAAGAAAAAGTTTAGGTCCGTTTTAAACCATCTTTCGTACTTAGTAGGAAAACCCATGGCCTCTGCAATGGATTCCTCAGTGACTGGAAACTGTAGGGTTTTTGTTCGTGTTTTAATGCGATCAAAAGAATATATAAAGTGATGACACCAACTCAGGTTATGTCCGTTGAAGTGATGGAAGACTGATTCCCAACTTTCATTTTGGAACAGTGACAATTTTTTTGGATAAACTTCAAAATACATTCCATCCGACTCAAAATGTTTTACATGGTCTGATCTTCCCATCTTAAAAATTATTTGACACTGTAAATTCTTCCACAACCTTGAATCCTCTTGGTCGGATTTTGTAAACCCTTCCACAACATTCCTGCACACTGCAAATGATTTTTTGGGAATGCTGGAAATTACCATTTAGGGCAAACTATGTGTTTTTAGGGTTTGATTTTAGACTTCTTTATTGGGCTTCAAAATTCTGCTAAATGTCACATCAAGGATAAAAAGGGATAAAAATTTGTGAAAAACCACTTAGGCATTTGAAATGATAGGGATAACAACTTGAAAACCTAAGTTTTAATATTTCTGTGAGCACTACAAAAATATTTTGTAGCACACTACTACGAAAATATTTCATAGTGCCAGTTATAGGATCGTGATAGGCTGATTTCATTGTAAAAACTTAGGGAAATAATAGGGTCAGGTGAAATAACTTGTTTATACATTTTCCTAGGCTTATATAACAATTTACACAATTTTTTTTAATAGGCCCTTACACCCCTTACACAATTGACTGAAAATCATAACCTGTGAACCTTTAGGAAAGATACAAACTTAGTGCTAATAGGATGAGTCATAAGGGATTTATCATTGTTTGTCAATTCAAAATTTGGATTTGGGGTGAAAATCTAAAAAATGATGAGATGTCATTATCTTTCACTCCAATAATAATAACACAGAAATTACATTGTTATGTATTGTGAATAATTTTGATTTATGGATTATTGATCATAATGGTTGAGTTATTAAATAAAGGTGTTGGTATTTCACCTTTGGAATGAATATGATGGAGCCATGGAGAAAGTTAAAAAACCTCATGTAAAGTCATCAAATTATATTTGTTTTAATGCACAGACACCTGTTAGATATTAGACGGTACATGGAAGTTGTCACATATCCGATTCTTATTCGACGAGGAAACTGTCGAATATTCGACGCAAGACCAACGGAAGAAAGCGTTGGACATATAACATTCTCATTAGAAAAAACTATTATCCTGACACACATCTGAGGCTAAACTGTCGAACTTTCTACTCCATATCGACGGAATGACGTGTCTGATTTATAAAACTCTCATCGAACTAATTTAATATAATGTCAATTATGTCATACTTGTTGCTCCATATCGATGGAAGGAAGCGTTGGAGAGATAGAAAACCCATCACGCAATCTTGTTCTATCATTGATTATCGGATGCCACGTCATCCGATGTTCCGTTCGTACTGTAAAAAATTTGACGCACGTGGGCATCCCTATCGACGTTTTTTGCATTAGATATCTGATGGGTGTGAGTGTTGCAAAACTGACTTTAAAGTGTCATATTTTTAATGACAATTTCAACCATTTTCTGTGTCGAAAAATAGAAGTTTTTACTGTCGAATATCCGATGTTTAATAAAGTACTGACTATTTGACACAATGCCAATGATGAGTTGCTCAACTCTAATGTGTTAGATAGATGATGATAATAAGTCACATATCCGATGAATAATCGTCAGATTTTGGCCCCATTGGTATGAGTGAAAGGTTGTTGACCAACAAGTATGAAATAATGCAATGATGGAAGAATTTCAATCAATAATGAAGAATGATGTTTGGGATATCATTCCTAGACTCGAAGGTAAATTAGTTGTGACTTCCAAGTGGGTTTATAAGATCAAGAATGCAAATGATGGAAGCATCAACAAATACAAGGCAAGATTAGTAGCTATAGTATTATCTCAACAAGAGGGAGTTGACTATGATGAAACATTTGCTCCAACATCTAGGTACAAAACAATTAGACATCTTATTTCTATTGCAATTTCTATGGGATGGAATACATGTCAAATGGGTGTGAAGATCGCTTTTCTTAATGGAATATTTGATGAAGAAGTTTCTGTAGAATAACCTCAAGGATTTGAGGTCCATGGGAAGGAGTCCCATGATTGTAGATTAAATAAAGCACTATATGGTTTAAAACAAGCTCCTAGAGCATGGTATGCTCATATGGATTCCTATTTAATAAGGCTTAGTTTCATTAAAAGTGTTGCATATCCGAATCTATACATCAAAGTGGTAACTAATGAACCAATGATCATATTTCTATATGTGGATGAATTATTAGTGACAAATGTACAACATCTCATTCTTTAGTGTAAGAGGGAGTTAGCAGTATAATTTTACATGAATCATCTTGGATTGATGCACAATTACATGTGCTTGAGGTTTGGAGGAAACCTCGTGAAATATTCCTAAATCAAAATGTGATCAAGATCCTCCAGAAGTTTGGAATGTTGGATTGTAAATAAGATTTATGATATTGTTGATCCATCAGTGTAATGATAGTTAATTGGTTCTTTGATGTATTTGATTCAATGTTTCACCGATTGGAATGATAGAGTTGATATTAAGAAAGGCATTATTGATGTTGGTTTCTTGGATAATCTAGAAGAATTTTTTTGTTGTACTAAGCATTGTAGAGGCAGAACATATGACAACTTGTGAAAAAAGTTGTGAAGTGGTTTGGCTCCATAAAATGTTTGATGGTGTGTTGGATACAACCATGGTGCTTTGTAATGATCAAAGGTGTATGAAGATTGTCAAAGAACCTAGTTTTTCATGGAAGCACATCTGATTTGAGATAATGGTACAGATAAGAGCTGAAAATATATAATATATCTCCAAGGGTAAATTGGTAACTTATGAGAGGAAAGCTTGATTATTTATGAGAAAATCTTGGACTTATGGATAAATCCTCCTAGATTGAGAGGGAGTGAGGATGGACACTTAGTTTCTCCCTATGCCATGTACTGCGAATAATTAGGATTAAAACCCTAAGTCAATTACATGGACCCATATAGGGAGAATGGTAGATTGGATAAGCATCATAGGCTGACATTCTTGTGTCATGTACTGTGACCGATTACAATTAGCACCTTAAGTCAAGTACATTGACTTGGTTTAAGAATGGTCTGATGGACTGACATTTCCTTATGTTAAGTAATTTGACACTAAATTAGGAAATGGTCCTTTGGAGGACTTACTCTAAGGAATCTAGGTGGAGTATGTGCCTCAGAGAGGTGGTTGTTTGGTGTCCTGTTGAATGTCTCCCAACATTGTGCTCTAATCTAGTGGAGAGATAGAGCTTAATTTTAAAGGCCCTATTAATTTGACAATGTTAGTCATGATGATTTTTATAACGATGCTTATAAATATGGAACCTTTCTTATAGAATCCTTCAACATGAGAATATCATGATGATTCATTATGAATACCTCCCTAGTTAAGAGGGAGTGTTGAAATTATAACTAGGTCCAATATTCCTAATATATTTATCATTTTTATAATTTTTCAAACATGTTCTTCATGCTAGATTCAAAAATAATTTAGTTTTAGCCAAGAGAAACATTATTTGTGTCATGTCCCATTTGAATTTTTAAAATGAAGAAGAATTTGAATTTTTATTATGAGTCATAAGCCCACAAGTTGATTAAGTCAAGCCTCCTTGGATAAGTCAACCTAGCCCTCCAAGTGGCACCTATTCGACCCTCCTGGATAGCTATATTGGATATCCATTCAACCCATCTAGATATCATTCATTCACAAAAAAAAAAAAATCATCTTCAACACCTAGAGAAGGAAGAAAAGGACGAGTCAAAGGAGAGAAAGAGAGGTGAGTCAAAGCAAGAAGAAATTAATATCGTTGACCAAATTTTTGACTTTTACTATCTCACACATGTGAAGGATAAATTTTTGTGATTAGGAAAAGTTTCTTATGGGGTATTTGTAGCCTGAATTTTGGCCCTAGTTGTAGGACTAAAATTTTATGAGTTTGATCAAATTGGAGCAAATTTGACCAACGTTGACTTGGAGGAGGGTCTGAGTTGGTATCTTGGCAATAGTTTGGATTTTTCTTTTCTTGGATATCTCTTATTTTGATAAGATTCTATATGGAAAGGATTGTTGGGTTTTCCCCTTGTGGGTTTTTCCCTATTCTTTGACCAAAATTTTGGTGTCTCTTGTCTCATTATGATCTCTATGTACTTGAATGATTTGAAATATTTATAATTTCTTGATGAAGAATACATAGTAATAAATAAGAAGACATCTAATTTTCACAAGCAATTATCAAGAAAGATAAATTAAGTGCTTATTTCTGTTATACCTCATTTCTCAATGTGGTATCAAAGCTTTTGTGAAGGAAAGAAGCTTGAAGATCACGATTTATTGGCAGTTTTTATTGAAGACATCTTTGTAGCAACTCTTTCTCCCCTCTCATGGCCAAGCCCATAAAAGTATACTTCAAGACTCTAAGGATTATCTTCGAATCCATCAAAACCTTTGTTTAAAAATTGCCTACTTCCAAGAAATTCTTTGATTCCTTGATGAAGGTTGGAAGAAATAAAAAATTAGTAGCTAAAGTTGAATAAGCCCTAAATAAAGTCAAGGATGAAAGTCATTACTATGCTCTTACAGTTTTAATTAAAGATGACAACACATGGGTAATTTTAGTGGTGCTTCAAGGCATATGACAGGTGAACATAAACATCTCACCAATCTATCAAAAGGAAGTTCTTCTCACAAGGTTGAACTTGGAGAAAAAAATAGTTATCCAGTTGAAGGCATTGGATCTACCTCCATCAAGTTAAAATTTGGTGGGAACATTCATCTCAGCAACATCCTCTTTTTTCCAAGTTTGAAAAAAGAATTTCTTTCTATTTCATGTCTAGAAAATAAAGGAGATAGGATAACATTTATTGATGGCAAAGTGGTTGTTTAGGCTAAGGGATCTGGTATAGGAAGTGCTAGGACTATTGGGATTCGTGAGTATAGGTTGTATATAATTCTAACTCCTCCTCCTCAAGCTTTAGTACACATGGACATCAATCCATGTGAATTATAGACGATATGACCATCTTCATTATAAGATATTTCCATCCTTCATTCAAATGGTTATTGGTATGCCCAAGCTGAAAGAAGAACATGAAGGAGTTTGTAAAGGGTATGCTCTTGGAAAAAATGTGAAAAAGTCATTCCCTAGTAGTGGCTCAAGATCCAAAGAAATTTTGGGCCTAATTCATTTTGATGTGTGTGGTCCGATGTCTTAAAAATAACTTGGTGGTCATCTATATTATGTAACATTTATTGATGACTATACTAGAACTACTTGGATCTATTTCCTAAAGTCTAATATGAAGTGTTCGATAAGTTCCGAGAATTCAAGGTTAAAGTTGAGAACATGACAAAAAAGAATATTAAGACCTTAAGATCTTAAAATGGAGGTGAATATACATCTAAAGAACTTGTAGTTTTTTGTAAAGGAGTTGGGATTAAGAGGGAGCTAATAGTCCCCTATAATCCTCAAAAGAATGGTGTAGCTAAACTAAAGAATTGATCCATTGAAGAATGTGTAAGACCTATGACACATGATAAAGATATTCCCAAATTCCTATGGGTTGAAGCCTCCATGACACTAGTACACATTCAAAATAGAAGTACTCATAAAATTCTTGGTGACATAACTCCAGAAGGAGCTTTTACTGGAAAGAAGCCAAATATTGACCATCTCATAATCTTTGGTTGTTAGGTCTACATTCACATTCCCACGGACAAGAGAAAGAAGTTGTGTCCCGAAAGAATGATCCAGGAGGATTCTGTTGATTCAGTTGCACAGGTTCAGTCATTGTCAGTAATGTGTGGTTCAGTGATGTGGTCGTTGGGTTTTATGTTACACTGTGACAAATGATTGTAAAAGGGATTGTTTTAAAGAACAATGGATGTAAAAAACCTAATACAAACCCTAAACCCTAACACATACCTAAACATTAAGATCTAAGCCTATCGGACCTCATTACATACAAAACTATGTATTAAAAATTCATAACCCTAAGGTTACAACCCTCGGCTAATGTAATACAAAACATTAAAACACATTACAATATATAACACAGCCCTAAACTGCTAGCTGCTAATCGCATCAAAGAAAGTAGTAGCAGGCACATGTGAGCATGCTACCGGTTGCAGTTATAGTTAACCGTAGCGCTCACCGTCGGAACCGCCAGAGTAGTTAACTGCCTAGATAACCGTGTAGTGTGAACAGTACGCCGCGGGTTGTAAACAATGTGTATTAACCACAGGCTTGAACGCAGGGTTTAGACCGCGTCGGAACCACGGACATGTGAATGGGATTGGCTACGGTTAGCAGGTGTCCAGGGTAACCACAACGGAAACCAAATAGTTAACCACAACGGGATCTGTGCTGGATAACTGATGGCATGTGACAGGTGTAGCATGAAAATGCGGGGAATTCCTCAAACCGGTTAGCAGCTACCACCAAGTGCCTGATTACATGCAGATGGTTAAACCTTTTGCTAGGTTAGTTGACAGCTAACGGTCGGCGGGATATTCCAAAGTTCAAAAATGGGTTTTGTTATAGATTCTTAAAATAAATGGTGAATGTCACTAGGTGACATTAATAAACTTATCTAAAAACCCTAATTTCACCCTTCAAGTCAGTTGATGCATGCCAAAATTGAGCAACAGTGGTTATGATGCATCTAACCACTATATAAATAAGCATTTGTAGCCTTGTGAAGAGTTAGTGAGGATTTTTTAGTGTTTCATGTACTTGTCATTCAGAGGTTGAGACAGAGAGGCGGTCAGTGCTTTGATCATATCTTGGGCATTCGGAGGTAGATTTGGAAACCCTAAGCGGCATTGGAAAGCCGGTTTAGAGAGATTTCTGGTTACAGAGGTTAGAATTGCCTGTGTGCAAGTTCAGCATGACAGAATCACTGTGTAAACAAATCCTTATTTTCATTCCTAATAAAAATGGTCACCCATCTTGAAAGCGGACCCGGAGATGTAGTCCATCAGGGACAAACTCTGTCATCAATCTCGCTGTCTGGTATAACTGTGTTTTTACAGTCTATTGATTCATTTTTTATGCATCTAATGATTTAAGTTCTGTCACATATCCTTCTTCATTGCTTATGTCTTCTCTCTTAATGCACATTTGGTTTCATTCAATTCACTAATCGACACTAATAACTTCTGCTTAAGTTTTAATATATGATCGATCAGATCATATAATTTGGTATCAGAGCAGGTTACGATAGCAGAGTTAGCCAATGAATGTTAACCAGGTCGAGGTCGCGACGTGGAGAAGGAACAGTTGAAGAAGGCAATCCCGAAGTGGGAAAGTGAAGGACCGTTCATAAATCAACCATGTCAGGACCTGATGCAGGTGAAAACACTGAAACTAAGATGAGTAAAGAATAGTTTCAGTAGGCATTCTTGACTATGCAGCAGATGTTGGGAGAATTGTACGAAGACAAGAAGGCGAGAGATGCATCTTCTTCTTCAAAGACATCGAAGAAGGACAAAGGTAAAGGCAAGGCTGATAAACCTCCTTCACCTCCATCATCTCCATCATCATCTTCTTCATCTTCTTCTTCCAGTTCAGAATCAGGTGAAGAAAAGAAGCCTCATAAAACTTCTCTTTTAAAACTTGACATAAAGTTTGAGTTGCCTGTTTATAATGGAGAAATGAGTCCTGAGAAATTGGATAATTGGATAAAGCAAATAGAAGTTTATTGTCGAATTCAAAATATTATTGATGATAAAACTAAGATCCAATTAGCTACCCTTAGGATGGGAGGTACAACCCTAATTTGGTGGGAGAGTCAAACCCAATCAGATTTAAAGCATAAGGGTAAAGTAATTTCTTCATGGACCAAGTTTCTAAAAGCCCTTAGAAAGCAATTTTATCCTTTAGGGTATATGCAGTAAACTGTAATTGATTGGCAGCACTTGTGACAAGGGAAAGGACAAAGTGTTCAGGATTTCACTCAGGAATTCCGAAAGAAAGCACTTACACTTGGAATCTCAATGAAGTCAAAAGAAACTTTGTTAAAGTATATCGGTAGTCTACATTCTTATTTACAACATACGTTGTTAATGTTTAATCCCGATGACTTTGATCAAGTTTGTGTACAGGCTATTCATGTTGAATCAGGAGGTAGACCTTTCAAGTTTACACCAAAAACTTCCAAGCAGTTGGAAAACAAAGATTCAAAGGATAGTAAGAGGAAGGGTTTTAACAAAGGAAAGAAATCGGCAACAGTTCAGAAAGATAGTGATCGACCTACATGCACACATTGTCAGAGAGTTGGCCATGACCAAGCTAGATGTTGGAAGCTTCATCCGGAACTCAGACCTCAGAAGTTTCAGAAGAAGAAGGGTGAGAAGAAAGCTATTATAATTGTCCAACATCATCTTGATTCAAATTCAGGAGATGAATCAAAGGTAACTGCCATGGTGTCAGCACGTAAAATTTCTGATGTAGCCTCTAGTTCTAATGCTACTACTACCTCTTCAAACATAAGTCCTCCAAATGAGGATAAAAGAGTTGAACTCTTCCATATAAGGATTATCTCTAAGCATAAAAAAATAGACACATTATTTGATAGCGGGTCACAAGCTAATATAATATCTGCAGATCTAGTAAAGAAAATGGGTTTGGAAACTTATGATCATCCAACACCATACCCATTAGGATGGCTTACTAAGGATACATAGTTGAAAGTAACTAAGCAACGTCACTTAAAGTTTTCCATTGCAAATCATTTTATCGATGAAGTAGATCTAGATGTGATTCCAGTTGATATATGTGGGGTTGTGCTAGGGAGTCCTTACCTTTATGACTGTGATGCAATACTTTACCAGAAAGAGCATAAGTATATCTTAAAGAAGGATGGAATTGAATTTATTATTAGAGCACATAAAACTAAAACTCATCTGGATTTAGTTACTGCAAATCAAATGAAGCGGTTGATTAGTTCCAGTAAGAAATATGTTCTCTTAATGCAAAGAACAACCTAAGGATTTTAAAGATGCTTTTTCAAGTTGTGGAATTCTATTTAAAGATAGCTTGATTGAAATAGTAGAATCTTTTTCAAGTCTTTTTGAAGATCCCAAACATCTTCCTCCTAAGAGAGAAATACAACATGAGATTCAGTTATTGTCAGATGCTACTCTTCCGAATGTTGGAATGTATCATATGTCGGTCATAGAGAATGAGGAAATCAAGAAGCAAATCCAAGACTTGTTAGAGAAAGGTTTTATCCAGCCAAGCTCTTCTCCACGTGGTTCACCCATAATCTTAGTGCCAAAGAAAGATGGAACATGGAGAATGTGTGTCGATTTTAGAGGCTTAATAAAATTACCATTAAGAACATGTATCCTCTTCCAAGAATAGATGATTTGCTTGATCAACTAAAACATGCTGTTTATTTCACTAAGTTAGATCTAAGAAGTGGATATCATCAGATCCATATTGCAGAGAATGATATTTGGAAGGCTACATTTAAAACTAGACAAGGATTATTCGAATGGTTGGTAATGCCTTTTGGTTTGACTAATGCACCAACAACTTTTATGCAGGTAATGAACGATGTGTTCCGTCCATATCTTGACAAATTTGTTATAATATACTTAGATGGCATTCTCATATTTAGTAAAAGAAAAGAAGAACATGTTAGACATGTAAAGCAGGTATTAGAAGTGTTACAAAAGGAACAGTTGTATCTAAAACTTGCCAAATGTGAGTTTGAAAGAACTTCACTAGACTATCTTGGTTACATAGTTGGAGGAGGAAATCTAAAAGTAGATCCAGCTAAAATTAAAGCAATTTTTAAGTGGCCAAGACCACAAAACGTAACTGAAGTTCAAAGTTTCTTAGGTGCAGTTCAGCATTGGAGAAAATTTATTTCTCAATTTTCTTTAATTGTAGCACCACTACATGCTTTAACAGGGTCTAAAGTTATTTTTCAGTGGGGAGGAAAGCAACAAAAAGCTTTCGATAATCTTAAGCAAAAGCTAGTCACAACTCCAATCTTAGCTTTGCCTGACTTACAACAGCCATTTGAGATAGAGACCGATGCTAGTGGTTATGCCATGGGTGCAGTTTTATTATAGAAAGGAAAACCTGTTTTTTTTTCATTCGAGACTTTTTCCAAAGCAGTGATAAATTATCCAACTTATGACAAAGAATTGTTTGCATTGGTAGAAAGTGTTAAAAAATGGAAACATTATTTAATGGGAAAAGAAACCGTGATTCATACAGACCATCAGCCACTTCAGTACCTTCAGTCACAGACTAAATTGCAACAATCTCGCCATTATAGGTGGATGGGATTTCTTCAACAGTTTCATTTAGTCATCAAGTATAAGAAGGGAACAAAAAATAAAGTAGCTAATATGTTATCAAGACCATCTTTGAATGCTTTAGTAGTACTTGAAAATAGTTCTTTAAAACATGAAAGTTATTTAGAACAATATGCTACAGATGTTGATTTCAAAAATGTTTATGAATCATTGACTCAGGGTACTCAGACTGAAGAAATCAATTATCATGTTCATGACAGGTTGTTATGTCATTTGGGTAAGTTGTGCATACCACAGAGAGAAAGGGCACATTTCATACGGGAAGCTCATTCTTCTCGTATATCAAGACATTTTGGCATAAGTAAGACAATGGCGCAAATACAGAGGTATTGTTACTAGCCTCAAATGTATGAAACAATTGTTAAATACATCAAGGGATGTATAATGTGTTCCACAAGAAAGTCAAACAATTGAAAGATTGGATTGTATATGCCACTTCCGGTTCCTTTACGACCATGGGATAGTATTTCCATAGATTTTGTAGGAGGATTACCAATGTCGAGGAGAGGACATGATTATATGTATGTTGTGGTGGATCGATTCAGCAAAATGTGCATTCTCATTTCATGCAAAAAGCAAGTCATTGCTGAGCAGACTGCACAGATGTTCTTGAACATGTATGGGATCATTTTGGGTTACCTACTTCTATTATTTCTAACTGAGATACTCGTTTTGTAGGAGAATTTTGGTCTACTTTGTGGGGACTCATGGACACAAAACTGAAGAAGAGCACAACTTTTCATCCACAGACAGATGGACAAACAGAAGTGGTTAATAGAACCGTGATACAGATCCTTTGAGGTTATTGTAGCAAACATCCCAAGATGTGGGATGAATCATTGTCTTATATGCAACATGCTTATAATAGAGCTTTGCATTATTCGACTAATAAGTCAGCATTTGAGACATGTTTTGGGTATCTACCTAAATCACCGATAGATTTCATGTTCAGTGAAGATGAGGAAGTAGATGGACATAGAGAAGCCAACAGGGCACTCAAGTTCATTGAACGGATACAACAAATACATGAAGCAGTTCGAGAACAATTAGAGAAGAGTCAGGCCAAGTACAAACGTCGCCATGACAAGCATCGAGTCGATCATCATTTTCAGATCGGAGATCAGGTATGGTTGTATATCAGCAAGGAAAGATTGAAAGGAGAAGGTAAAAAACTGAAACCCATCAGGTATGGACCTTTCAGGATTATTGAGAAGATTAGTAATAATGCTTTTCGACTAGATTTACCTTCTTATATGCGTATTTACTCAGTTGTTAATGTGGAAAACCTGAAGTTGTATGAACCTCCGATGATCATTAGCTCCACCTGTCATTTTTGTTGAACCATTGAATTTTCCATCTGGACCATGGGCCCTTTTAGCTGCCACAGGGGTGCCACATGGCACCATTTCATTGGGCCACATGGCAAGACCCCATAGGTCCATGTCATGCCCAGTCAATATACCACACAAGTGCCAACTCAGTTCCCAATCAATGGTCAATCTAATCAAACTGTCTAGTTAAACTACCAAAGTGTCATCCTAAGGTTCTACCACATCAATGTTGACTTGACTTTGAATTTTTGCCTTCTTTGACCTAAACATCAAATTGCGATATCTTGGTCATATGGATTCATTTTCTGCCCATTCAAGTTGTGTTGATTTTATTTTTTTTTTTATTTTTTATTTTTTTTGTGTTGTTTTTTTGTTTGTTTGTTTTGTTTTGTTTTGTTTTTTTTTCTCTTACTCGAATCCACTGACTTTGATTTTTTTTTTTTGAGATATTCCTGGATCAAGGACGAAGAAACACATGAAGGCATAAACAATGTGCATCATGAAAGTATGATCAACCATACCATTTGGTGATGATTAGGGTAGTTCAAAAGTGGAAACAACACCAGATATCAACGGAAACATCTCAATGAGTAGAATCTATCCAGAAGAACCTTGACTCAAAATAAAGTAAGTTTTCAAGTCAAAATTCCCTTGCAAGATTAGGGTAGCCCCTGGTGCTGCTTGGATTAACATCAATGATAACCTCAGATCATCTTTAGATCAACACCTCCAATGTAGCCCAATCATGCAAATCGAGGTCTTTGTACAACCTCCAATGATTGAGACATTCCTTGGCCATTAACACCAAGTACTCCTCCTTTATACCCCATCTTGCTAAGAAGTCTCATGCCCGTTCCTGAAATGTGTACCTCAATGCTTCCAATAGAAATAAAATCATGTAAAAATGAAACTAATGAATTACCAATATTATTTACCTCAATTTTTTATTTTGAAACAGGTGATGATGGCTTCAATAAGCCCTCCTTGCACTATAACTTTTCCAAGGCCTCTTCCATGGCTCGTAATCGAAGTTGTAATCTTTTCTTCTCCTCTTATGCTTCTTGTAGAAGTCTCCTCAATTCAACATTCTCTTCTTGAAGGCTCTTGTTGATCTCTTCATTGAACGATGAGAAGAAGAATATTCTCCCGAATA
Source organism: Pinus tabuliformis (assembly GCA_031772625.1). Classification (NCBI taxonomy): domain Eukaryota; kingdom Viridiplantae; phylum Streptophyta; class Pinopsida; order Pinales; family Pinaceae; genus Pinus; species Pinus tabuliformis. The sequence goes on from CM062805.1 coordinate 1,253,743,940, forward strand.
TGGAGATGGAGCATCATCCTCTGGTCTCTTTTTCTTCTATTCCTCTTTTACCATTTTCTCCTCATAATCTACATACATTATATTTACCATGATTTCCATCCTATAAAAGGCCTTGTAGATATCTTTGTGATCCTCCATTTCCCTTCTTACACGCTCAATTCACAATCCCTAGTAAAAAGGTGAGACCACTCTGATACCACTTGATCCAGGACATTTTCATGAATGCTTTCAACCAAAAATGCCCATTATACAGGACCTTTTACTGACACTTGCATTTTCTTGTGAATTCATGATCAATGCATATTCTAAACAACTTTAGAAAACCATCAACATGAAACAAGAAGCAATAATCATGAACAACCATAAACATACAATATAATAATGGAGTTCACCCAGTGTGGGCTACGTCTCCGGGCCCTAGGTCAAGAGTGGGGAGGTCGCTTCATTAGTTGTTGCAAGAATATGATGAGTACATGATGTAATATCTTTTAATACAAGGATGAACCCCATTATCTAGAGTGGCATGTCTCTCAATGAGACATTCTCCTATAAAGAAATCTCACTCACAAGATGTTCTCCTTCAACATGACAAGGAATAATCTCACATAAAGTGGCATATAATGATCCTCTCACAATGTGGCATACATGTATCTTAGAATCAAATCATCATCTCAACAAAATTCAAATAAACACATGGAAACAATTCACCTTACAACTCCAAGTCTGGGGACAACCTGAAAATCGGTTACTCAGAAAAAGAAATAGCTTGCAGCATCGCATTCCTTATGAAAAGCCGTGAAATATGAGTATAAACATAACCCCTTTCTATCATGGTCAAAACTGGGCTCCCCAAGAATCTTTTAGATTCCTCAGAAGATACTCTTTTGGACACAGGTGAAAATTTTGTTGCTCAGATGAAGAAATGGACTGCACCATTAAACTTTTGGCGAAAAACTGGTTCAAATGAGTATAAACTTGACATAATCTGACACCTTCAAAATCCCCCAAAGGAAATCTCCAAGATTCTTCATAGAGAATATTCTTTGGAATATTCCCTAACATGTGCTCTAGCAATATTCCTAGAATCTTCTTGAGATTTGTGTCTTCATTGGCCTACCTGTGCCCTCATCTCTCATGTATTCTCCACGGTTCCCTTTGAACCATTTGAATGACATTTTATAACAGTGTGAGGGTGAGTAAGATAAAGTGTGTGGTTGGCATAATAGTTGGAATAGTAATATTAAGTTACTTGTTATTAGAGAGGTTTTGGGTTCAAAATCCATGGACTCCCAATTTTGCTTTATATGGTTTTAAAGCCCAATTTTGGTTTTAATATAGTTTTCAAACCATATAATGTATGGTAAACGTATGCCCATATTGTAACGACTCCCCAAACCATGAGAATAAGAAAAAAATAGAGGTTGTACCATGCCAAGGCCACTTGGGCCAAATTTTAGGTGCCATGTGCCACCATGTGATTGGGCCATGTCGAAGTCTCTCATTGGTCCACATCATATGCCACTTTTGTCACTTACTTGCCATGTGTCAACTTGTGGTGTTTCCACATCATTTGCTTGTGGGTCCACCTGGTTTACTGACTAGGCTACCACATTATCTTTGTGGATCCCACTAGGACTTCTAATTTTGATGCCACATGTCATATGTACGGCTTGTAGGTTTTAACCCTGTACAGAAATTACCTGCATATGAATTCTTAAACAAATAAAATAAACAATGCGAGAGCATAACCCATAAAACACATATGCACAGAGATTTTCCCCTGGATCCCAAAACCGGGACTACCAACTTGATTTTTCATTATGTTCCTTTCAATGTTACAATACATATTTATACATGCCGAAGCATCCAATACCATGGACCGAAATCCATCGCGTCCAATACCATGGATCGAAAACCATCGCGTCCAATACCATGGATAGAAAACCATCGCGTCCAAAAAATCATGTGCGAAAATCATGAAAAAAACCATAGGTGGGTCCGCCCAACCTAACATAGGGTCCAAAACCAAAATTTTCCGGGGCGCTGCCCTGGACCCCATAAAGTGGGGTTACGGGTGCCCTTCAAACCCCCTATTAACTATGTGGAAAGAATATAACAAAACCCAACAATCTCCCACTTGTTGTTTTCTTTCCATAGGGGGCCACAGGAGAGCTTAGTCATTTTTTGAGCCCTGAGATGCCCATTGCTTCTCTACACCAAGAGAACTTCTCAGAGCTCACAGATTTTGTCAATGCATCTACAATATTCTTCAAAGTGTCCACCTTTACCAGCAACACCTTTCTGTCTTCTATCATATCCCTCACAAAGTGATACTGAACATCAATGTGCTTTGTCTTTGAATGATAAGCAGGGTTCTTTGCCAAGAAAATTGCACTTTGGCTGTCACAGTCTATTCTTATAGCTCCCTGTACTAACCCCATACTTGAACACAATCTCTGCAACCAAACTGCTTCCTTTCTTGCATGAGTGGCTGCCATGTATTCTGCCTCTGTAGTTGATAGTGCCACTACAGATTGTTTCTTACTCATCCAACTGACTGCACCTCCAAATAGGTTAAACACATACCCACTTGTAGATCTTCTCTGATCCAGATCTCCAGCCCAGTCTGCATCAACAAAGCCACGAATATCCAACACTCTGTCCAATCCCGGTCTTCCTTGGTAGCACAAACCATAATCACTAGTGCCACGCAAATACCTGAAAACCCGCTTCACTGCTGTCCAGTGCTCCTTCCCAGGCTTTGACATAAACCTGCTCAATACTCCCACTGCATGTGCAATGTCTGGTCTAATACAGACCATTGCATACATCAGGCTACCGACTGCACTTGCATATGGAACACGGGACATGTCCTCTTCCTCTTCTTGTGTCTTGGGACACTGTTCAGCAGATAACCTCACACCTACAAGAATAGGAACCTTCACTGGTTTACTATCCTGCATATTAAACCTCTGCAGTATTGTCTCGACATACTTCCTCTGGTTTAACCAGAGCTTCCTCTTTGCTCGATCTCTTTTAATTTCCATGCCCAAAATATAGTTTGCAGCACCAAGATCTTTCATGTCGAATTTGGAGGACAATTGGGTCTTCAAATCCTGGATAATTTCTTTGTCATTTCCAACCAGCAACATATCATCCACATACAAGACCAGATAAATAACATGGTCACCAATTAATTTAAAATACACACAATGATCTGCTTTGCTTCTGGTGAAGCCAAGTCCTCGTATAAATGTATAAAATTTCTGATACCACATCCTTGGTGACTGTTTTAACCCATACAGAGACTTCTTTAACTTGCATACCAGTTCTTTCTTACCCTCACCGCAAAGTCTTCAGGTTGCTTCATGTAGATTTCCTCTTCCAAATCCCCGTGAAGAAATGCTGTCTTCACATCCATCTGTTCTACCTCAAAATCAAAAGCAGCAGAAACAGATAAAAGTAATCTAATAGAAGTAACCTTGGCAACAGGAGAAAAAATATCACCAAAATCAATTCCCGGCACCTGGAAATAACCTTTTGCTACCAACCGAGCTTTGTATTTCTCCACCTTTCCTTCTACATTTGTCTTCTTCTTGAACACCCATTTGCTGCCAATGGGTTTCCTTCCAGCCGGCAACTCCACCAGATCCCAAGCTTCATTTTTGTGCAAAGATGCCATTTCATCAACCATGGCTTCTTTCCAGAGTTTTCCATCCTCTGAATCCACTGCTTCCTTCACAGTTCTGGGATCATCATCAATAACAGACAAAGCAAAATTTGAACAGAAAGCAGATGGACTATACCTTTCGGCTGCCTTCTTTCTCGAACTGATCTTCTCACAGTTGGAGTTTGTGGCTCTTCATCTTCCGATTCCTCCTCTGCTACCGAGTCTGATTCTTCCTCCTTTGGCTCAAACTCTATCTTCTCAGGTTCCTTTGGTTGGACTTCATGTTTAATAACATCTTTTACCTCTCTGAACAGCACATCTCGGCTGTACACAACCTTCCGTGTGACTGGGTTCCAAAGCTTATAACCCTTTAAACCATCCTTATACCCAATAAAGATGCACTTTTCAGATTTACTATCCAACTTGGTTCGTTTCTCCTTTGGAACATGAACATATGCATCACATCCAAATACCCTCAGATGTGAAAGAGAGGGTTTCTTACCAGTCCATACTTCTTGTGGAGTCTTATCCTCCAACGCTGATGAAGGTGACCTGTTGACCAGGTAACATGCAGAATCCACCGCCTCTGCCCAGAATTCCTGTCCTAACTTGGCACCACTGAGCATGCTTCTTGCCCTTTCCATCAACGTCTTGTTCATTTTTTTCTGTGAATCCATATTGCTGAGGTGTATATGGAGTAGTCTTCTGTCGTGCTATACCACACTTCTTACAGAATTCTTCAAATTGCTTGTTGCAAAATTCTCCACCATTATCTGTCCTCAACACCTTTATCTTCTTCTCTGTTTGATTTTCCACCAGAGCCTTAAATTCTTTAAACCTGTCAAAGACTTCAGATTTCTTCTTAAGGAAATATATCCATGTATTCCTTGAGAAGTCATCTATAAATGATACATAGTACACAGGCTTACCTAGTGATGGAACCTTCACAGGTCCAAACACATCACTGTGCACAAGCTCTAATATATGTTTCATCCTCTTACCACCAGAGGGGAAACTCACCCGATTCTGCTTCCCATATACACAATTTTCACAGAAATCAAAATCCAGAGGGCTATTATTCATACCTTCTACCATACCTTTACCATGAAGTATTCGAAGGCCCTTCTCTCTAATATGTCCAAGCCTTTGATGCCACAACATGGTCTTCTCTCCAGAGACCATTAGATTTTCTACTCCATTTTCAGGAACCATAGAACTATTGCACCCATCAACAATAGTGCTACCTTGCAGCTTATACAGAGTTCCAATCCGAACTCCCCGCATCAATATTAGTGCTCCTCGAAGCATCTTGTAGGTATCTTTCTCGAACACTGTCTTTACACCTGCATCATCCAGCTTGCTTACAGAAATCAGATTTGTGGCCAATGCAGGAATATGCAGAACGCTCGGAAGTGTTCTAACCCTTCCACCTTGCAACTTCAACTTTACTTTTCTGCGACCAATGATTCTTGCCTTCCTATCATCTCCTAAGAAGACATCACCACCATTGTATTTCTCATACTCGCAGAACCACTCTCTATGGGGAGTGAAGTGAAAGGATGCACCTGAGTCAATCAACCATGCCTCATGATCTACATGTGTACTTGAAGAAGCCAAGTACACATCCCCACCTTCATCTGAGGTGGTTTTCACCTCTGCAGAAGGAGCACCATCCGATCCCTTTCCTTTATCAGGAGCTTTAGATTTACAATCCCTTCTGAAGTGCCCTTCCTTTCCGCATTTCCAGCACACCACCTTTGTAGGTTTTCTTGGAGATTTAGATCTCCCTCTAGATTTAGATCTCCCACTCGATGACTTATTTTTGTTTCTGTTCTGGGACCGTCCTCGTACAGACAAGGCATCACCATTCTGGTTGTCCATATTTTTCTGTCTCATCTCCTCCGTCAGCAAGGCTGAGACTATTTCATCAAACTGCAAAGCAGTTGCATTGCTACCTATTGCAATAACCAGACTATCCCACGAATCTGGTAGAGAACACAACAGACTGATGCACTTATCTTCATCTGAAATTTTAATATCAACAGATGATAACTGACTTACCACAGTATTAAACGCATTCAGATGCTCTGTCACCGAGTCTCCATCTTTCATCCTCAGGTTATACAGCTTTTTCCGCAGGAACAGTTTATTCACCAGAGACTTAAATTGATACAAAGTCCCTAACTTGTCCCACAAAGCCTTCACCGTAGCTTCCCCTGATACATTCAGCAATACTGAATCTGAGACACACAATCGTATTGTGCTCTTTGCCTTCCGATCCAACTTCTTCCATTCTTCATCGGTCACTCCCGTTGGTTTAGTACCCGGATCTACCGCGATCCACTGATCTTTATCCACCAACAGATCCTCCATCTTGAGTTTCCACAACTCAAAACTCTGACCATTGAACTTCTCAATCTCTATCTTCCCACTGCTCGCCATCTTCTTTCACCACCAGAATCGATCTCGCAGATCTCCCATTGAACAGGGTCTACCACAGGCCCGAGCGAAACCCCTCAGCAACAAAGGCGTCCCCTTGAAGCCAAAACAGCTCCGATACCAAATGTAGGTTTTAACCCTGTACAGAAATTACCTGCATATGAATTCTTAAAAAAATAAAATAAACAATGTGAGAGCATAACCCATAAAACACATATGCACAGAGATTTTCCCCTGGATCCCAAAACCGGGACTACCAGCTTGATTTTTCATTATGTTCCTTTCAATGTTACAATACATATTTATACATGCCGAAGCATCCAATACCATGGACCGAAATCCATCGTGTCTAATACCATGGACCGAAAACCATCGCGTCCAATACCATGGACAGAAAACCATCGCGTCCAAAAAATCATGTGCGAAAATCATGCACAGAACCATAGGTGGGTCCGCCCAACCTAACATAGGGTCCAAAACCAAAATTTTCCGGGGCACTGCCCCGGACCCCATAAAGTGGGGTTACGGGTGCCCTTCAAACCCCCTATTAACTATGTGGAAAGAATATAACACAACCCAACACGACTTGTCACGTGGCAAAATTTTGATTTTTTTTTTTTTTTGCCGAGTTTGACTGAGCATAAATTTCGCATAAGAACTCGGGTTGAGGCATTGTTTGTGTCATTGGAATCATGAAGATGAGATCTACTCTCTGGTCCTAGTTTTGATGAAATTTGGAGACTTTTATTTTTGACCCTTTCTAGAGCCACCTGCATCAGTGGTCTGATTATTACACATAAATAATCAAAAACTTGGAAAAGCAAGGAGGACCCAAAATTTTAAATACACATGATGAACATTTTGGGGGGTGTTGTAGTGGCTACAACAATTGGCAAACCACTAGTAGAATCCAACATCTCTACCTTCATCCCTTAAAATATATAACCTTAATAGCGATACAAGGAAGTATTGAATAGATATGATAAGTATCAATTTGAACTATTTGATCACTTTTAGATGTTCCATTAATTTATCTCATGACTATTTCCTATTCAAATTTACGTACCAAAATAAGAGTTCACACTCGTAAGTCTTTGACGATGACAAAAATAACATGACAATAGATTTATTATATTTATAAATAGTTAAAGTGAGTTTTTGGTGTTGCTCCGCTACCAACAAGCATCCATAGCCCCATTGGAGTGACTCAATAAATCACTAGCATTGCTTCACTACTAGTGAGTGTCCATAGCCTCGATGAAGTTGTTTCCTTCACCTCTCTATGCAAGAATCCTTTCTCATGCAAAATAAATGAGCAATGAAATACAATGTAAAAAACAACTAGATGCAATGAAAAGAAAAGAAATGAATGGAAATGAAACAAATTAAAGAATGAAAAAGAAATGCAACATAGCTAACTACATGTAGAAGAAAACAAATGCAAGAAATAAAAACAGCTACAAAAGAAAAATTGTTGGGTGTGGAGCCTAATTATCTTCTTTATTTAGAGGTATCACTACATTGGACCCCAGTTCGTAATGTGGTGGCAACACCGCCCGTAATATTTGCGCTGCAAGGGGGGGTCGGTTGAGATATTTGGGAGGCCCCCCCTGGCGGGGGATCGGGGGCAGCGCCCCCGAACCTAAAAATAGATGTAAAATTGCCTTGTAAAATGTTGTAATTTCGTAGTCAATCTGGGTCGTTCATTAGGCGGAGATCTGACGGTAGAAGTGATGTTTAATTTGGGGTTTTTTTCCCTAGAAGGCAACCCCTCGCTATATATGAGGGAATTATATTGCGTCTATGTAGATCTATATTCTGAGTGAGAAAGAGAGAGGAGATTGTGTGAGAGCAAAGAGGGAATTACAATGAATCTGCCGTAGGTTGCATCGCTTCATTTTGCTGGATAATATAAAAGGAAGGACTGGCTGTTTCTCCATGGACATAACCCAAATTGGGTGAACCATGTATATCTGTGTCTCTCTTGTTTTATGTGTTTTCTGTGTTTATATTTCTGCAATATATTTTGTGTTCCACTGCTCTGTAATATATAATTTTCTAACAAAAAATACCATGCATAGCTACTATAGAAAGCAAACAATTGAAACTAAACCTAAACCTAATCTAACCAAAAATGAGATCAAGATCACGTGAAATTGATCTTCCAATGGATCCATTTAAGTTGCTCCCAAACCTGCAAACTGATCTAGACTTATGCAGGAATGCAACATAATACAAATATAAACATGAACACAGAGATGCTTACACATATATTCTTAGAAATAAATCTTAATTTCATTAATATAAAAAAACTGAAAGATGCTTACTTATAGACTAGAAATAAACTAGCTCAGGCGATTGTAGCTTATCTCTGAGAAGATATGTGGTAGCTACATGCCTATGAAATGTGTTACAATGAGAATCAATGGAATTTTTATTATTGAACAACAAAGGGAAACCCTAAACAAACGAAACCCTAACCGTAGGAGATGGAACACCAAGAGTTTGTCGGCCCCCTTGGGGTTATTTGGGCAGCCAACTTCTCGAGGTCGTAACTTGGTCATATGATCTTCGTTTAGTGCGTACGATACCTCATTGGAAAGGTATCTCTGAGTACTACAGGATTTGTGGTATGCCCTTTCCCACAACTATAGGCTTGTTGCAGACCTTAAAAAAATGTCATTTAGAGGGTCAAAACAACTTTAGAATTTCAAGACCTAAAAAACTGCTAAAAAAATGTTGCTATAATCAAGGAAACTAAATGGAGGTCTAGGTGGAATAAGCAGATGGCCACCAATATTCACCTAGATTAGTCCTCCCCTCTTACGAAGCAATAATCCCCATTACATGCAGAGCCTCCATGAGGTGAGGCAACTTTTGTTGAACCTAATCCTTGGTGAGTCACTTTCCTTGGTGAAGGAGTTGGCTTGTTTTGAAAACTCAAAATAGATGGATACTTTGTTGGTGGTTTTTCATGATATATGTGTCCATGATCCTATTAGTTGCGACCTATTTGATACAACTTGGGTTGAGCTTTGTTGGTGTCAGCTGCTAAGCAATGTTGGATGTGTCCAACAACGAGGAGAAGTATGGTCGTAGTCTATCCACACTGAATAGTGGGTGCAGGCCAAGGAACGGTGGAATGTTGAGCTCAAAATAATTGTCCCCTACAACCTTAGTGATGGGGTAAGGCCCATATTGGAATAGGCGAAGCTTGCGGTGGGCCCTAGTGAGGTGCCCCTTCTGCAAATGTAACCAAATTTTGTCTCCCACCTGGAACTTGTGTGGCACATGATTCTTATCATGACGTTGTTTGTACTTAGGATTTGCTCATTGAATATGTCATGGACCTATTGGAAAATGCGTTGGATGCGCCTAATAAATTTGTTAGCCTTGTCAACTTCGAATTGGACATGAATTGAATCTTCCTTAGTAGTTGAAAATGGTATGGAAACATTAATGGGACATAGTGGTTGGAATCCCAATCCCACCTGAAAGGGGTCGTGGCCAGTTGAACTGCGGAGATCCCTGTTGTAACTATGTTAGATGTAAATGAGGCTCTCATCCCATGTGCGTGGGTGCTTCGAGTTGTACATGGTTAGGATGTGCACGATCATCCTATTGAAGACCTCTGTTTGGCCATCAGTTTGGGGGTGGAAGGCCATGGACTAAGTGAGCTTGGTATCCAACAACAACTAGAGGCTTGACCATAATGCACTTAGGAATAAGTTGTCCTAATATGATATAATGAATTGTGGGATCCCAAAGTGTACCCATACTCATTCAAAGAAGAGTTTGGCACTAGATTCTACTGTGATACTCTTCTTGTAGACTGCTAGAATGGCCATCTGTTGAAATTATTGGACCCTCCAACGTTTAGGGGATCTCCCCAGTAAGAAGTCCAAACTAGACCTCAGACCGTTTAGAGTAGGAGTCCCAGAAGTGGGTGGTAATGTAGTGCCTTAACTGCGGTAGCACACAGAGATAAGTATGATGACTTTGGGTGGAACCAAGTGTGTGACCTTGTAGCGAGTCAAGTGAGATGCATGGGGGTTCTAACACATGAAGGGGAAAAGGAAGTGTGCCCCTTAGAAGTCTGTAATAGTACGTAACTTGAAAGGAACACACAATCGTAATGACATCATAAGCTAAGATGCAGAATAGTCCACAAGTTTAAGTGATAGGTTGATCTAACAAAACGTATTCAACAAGATTCATATAATTGCATACAAAGTAGTTCATAAGAAAATGTGTAAGTTAAACAACATAAATTTCTAAATCCACCAAAATATTCCAACTAAAATAACAACATATGCATGAAAGTGTGTTGGCTCTGTTATTATTATTATAAGTTAAAGTTCCATCCATACACACACCATTGACAGCCACTAGCCCCAATATTGGAACATTATAGTCAAGAACACCTACTCCTCCAATGAACTATACTCGCTCTACACTGTGGAGAAACCAAGGCTCGTCACAATACTCCCAAGCCTTCTCTAAGCCTAAGCCTAGCCGAAAGATTGGCTCCCCAAAAGCCTCTTTTAAGACTTATGACGTTCTATTCATAACAAAGGGTGGGGTGACCCTTGACATTCTCCTTTGTGACTCTTTGACTACCCTCATATCTCTTCAACTTCTTTACAAATAACTCATTAAATAATATGATGACCTTTCATATTCCACTAATGACACTTGGAATTTCGCTTATAACATACTCACAAATAATATTACATTTTCCACATGTACCCATGTGAGACAAAATAGGCTAGAGATAGCCTAACAAGACAAAACAATATGACTTCGAAGTTTGGGTAAAGACCAACTCGACAACCTTCACTTGATGCTTCTCGGTCACGTACTCATGCAAAGATTGGTACTGTGAGATGATGTCCCCAAAATTCTTGATGGTGTCTTTCTGATAGTGGGCACTTTACTCCATAGCATCTAGGTATATGGTCTTGGAACCTATGTCCAACTCACCTTAAAGCATGTGAAACATGATGTGAACCATGACGGGACCACCAATGTAATTCTACATGTTTTGTGCGCTCAACTCCAAGTCATCCCTGGTGGCCTCTCGCCTCAGCTGCTCCATGTACCTATCAAACTCTAGTTGGACTTGGTTCTTATGTTTAGCTTCGGTGAGGGAACTGATTGATGGGATGTTATGCATTCTTACCATGAAATCCAAACTCTTATACAACGGTGAATATGAAGCCTATATGCTGCTGATGAACAGGATGAGATGCTCATAGTTCTGGATCAACATCCAGACCTTTTCTTTGTCTAGATTTGCCTGTGGCTTCATCATATTCAGCTAGTAAAGCAGGGCTCCTTTGTACTGCATTATCCACTCTTTCACATGGGCGATGGCAGAATGTATGTCCCTGAGAGTTTGAAGAAAATTTTTTCTCCACTATTGTAAGCTATGGACATGGACAACTGCTTTATGCACAGTGAATCCATCATAGAGCTTCCGCATGGTAGTGTTAAGTGTTGATACTTCAACAATTATCACTTTCCTCATCTCTGCCATTTCGAAAACTGCACTCTTCTCTCTAAATTGTTCCGCCTCTTTCTTGGCTTCCTGCAAGTTCTTTTCCATTTGTTCATTCTTGGCTATCAGGAACATAACATTTGAGCTCGTGGCTCCTGCATAGGCTAATGCGGCATCGAAAATTGTGACTAGATGCTTTCTAACATCTGGCACTATCACCCTTTCATTCATGAATATAGATGATGCGTGATCATTCGGAAAATTGTTTCTCCGTGCCTGTACATTCTTAATCTACAACTCGTCAAATGATATATTGTACATATCCATCATCGGATCATCATCAAGGAGAGCATCCTCTCCTTGCTCGCTCAGGATTCGTTCTGACACTGGAGGTGGTGGAGACTGAGAGGTGATCTTGGGTGCTCTCGGCTTGAGGTCAGTGTCTTTATCCTATGGCTCCTACCCCAACTCCATGTCTGTCACGTCAATCAGTTTCTCAATCTATTGAGCAAGCTCCCGATCCTGCATCTATTCATTGTCTTCTTCAACTGCTAGATATTCTGACTCCTTAACCTATATGGGTGTTGTTTTCTCTATCATCACGCCTTGCCTTTCTTCTTCTCTTCCCCTTCTCTCCTTCTTAGCTCCTGCTCTTCCTTCAACTTCTTCTCCATTTCCTACAACTTCTGTTCTACTTCCTCCATCCTTTGCTTATCTTTCTTCCTTTGCTCTACCCTCTTTATGTGTTGCTACCTCTTTGCCTCTGTTGCCAAAGCTTCTTTCTCAGTGATGGGGTTTGCTCTCATCTTGTATCTTCTCCCAGCCTCTGGGTTCTCAACAATCTTCCTCTTTCCTTTGTCCTACACCAGATTGCTACTTATTTTTGTTATTGCTTCTTGTGCTGCTGCTACCTGCAGAGCAACTTTCCAAGATGTGGCTATACTAACCGTCTCATGGAGCTTGGATTTATTGTAATATTATCTCCAAGGATCCTCCTCGTTCCAGTGGAATGTCCCGTGGATCCATCAGTAGTACACCTTCACACATTGGTTCTTGAAAATATTGTGGGGATCATACAGATTGAAGTATTTGTGCTGAACTCAAACTTCAATATCTCCTTAGCTTCGACATCAATGTATTTCAAGCTCTTAATTGCATACAATCTGATCTGCAAAGGAAGGGTGTGTTGTGGTGCCTTCTTCATCCTGTGCAATCTTGATGATAACCTAGTGGAGAGGTGATATGAGACTTGTTGCATGACCATCTTGTCTATGTCATACCTTGGTAGAACATGCAAAGGCTTCTCTTTGCAAAACATCCTAGTGAAGGTGCCACCGGGTGAGGCATACCAATCTGCAATGTCAAGTACTGCCTCCATAGCTTCTTGGGACATGCAAGGTGGATCCTACTCAAAGATCAACTTGTACAAAAGGATGATGAAATGGTCAGTCAACCTTTCCATTACTCCTCGGTAGCTGCAGTTGGAAAGAAACTTACAATAAATATTGATGACAATCTCTTTCAGTGTCCATGTCCAGTTCATGCCAAGAAATTGTTGTTGGGCACATATTACATCTAGTAAGTATGTGTACATGTAGAATCTCACTTTCTCATCCTTGGGCAGATTCAGGGCGTTGGTCAGATGGACTTTCAACTAAAGATCCAACAAATATGACCAGTTGAATGGCCTTCCATCATTCACCAACTGGTCCAACACAACCACCCAACCTTTGGGAAAGGTCTCCGTGCTCTCTTGACCATATAATCGACATGCAAAGATGATCAAGAATTGGTAGGCCTTCTTGAGAATTTTTTTCTTGTAAACATGATTGTGTGTCACTCTAAACTTTGACAACTTTTTCACCCAACACTTGATAATATCTTTGGTGTTCACAAAGCTACGGGTGGCATAGAAAAGTGTGTCCATGCGGTTCACTGACTGAGGTAAATGGTACATCTACTGATAGTTCCATGCCCTAAAGGTGGCAAGCTATATCCCACTAGAACTGCTCAATGTCATAGTCTATGGATCTATGTGTGAGACAATCCAGTGGATGATGTCCGCACATGGATAGGCATGGTACCTGAATGTAAACTTGTATATTCTCGGTTACTGGATAATGATATAAACCTGATGATCCTCTAAGTCTTCCTTGAAGTCCTATGCAAAGGTATCCTTGATTTGTTGCCATGCCAACTTCATGCCCTTCTCGATGAACAATTCAGTGTCTACATAAACTGGCAAGTTCACTGACACTTGCTCAACTGTTTCCCTAGTACTACTCTCTACAATATCCTTTGATGAAAATCTCTTAGAGGCCATGTTAACTGTAACTTCTAGAGAGTTTCTCAACAATTGTTGTACCTGGAGACAAAGAGGACACTCATGTCATGCAAATATTAGCTTGAAACTAAAGCAACTTCAAGACAAAATCAAGTAACAAACTGGGAGGGATTTCACAATATTGGTTCACAGAGGTGACTGACTGCCTACTGTAACTGCACATTTGCAGTCCCATCAGTCAGTGGGTAGGTGTTCCTGACTGGAACTACGTAATGAGCAGTTCAATCAGGGGATAGGCCAGGAGAGACTGCGCATTGTGCAGTCCCAATGGCTAAGGCTTGGGGGCTATCTCTTAGAACTACGTAGTGTGCAGTTGGAGCTAGGCCAAGGCTGCCTCTGCGCAATTACAGAAGCCAAGGTTGGGCCTTGATCTCCATAAACGTGCAGTGCATGCAAGGGAATGTGAGATCTACGCAAGGGAAGCCTAAATCTTCCCAAGTGGAGTGTGAAAATGAATAGATCCGAAGGATGATTAGATTATGAGTGCAGATGTGATTGAGTGATGATGCATGCAAGTAAAAAAAGGTGCAAAAATCAATCAAACTGAAGAAAAATGAAGCATGTGGAGAGAGTCACCATAACAACGACCGTTAGTGCAAAGAATAGGTAATGCATGCAACACTTGGGTAAGGTAATGCAAAATTTAAAACAACATTTCTACAAGCTCAAACAAGTTAAAATTCCCATGGTCATTCAAAAAAATGAGTCAAACAACACTCTCACAAGCTAAACAAACAAAAGTGACAACAAAGCAGCAAAAGACTAGAAAAGCAAGACTTACCTGGAAAATCTACGACAATGGCACCGAAGGTTCCTTGATCTCCTCGAGAATGTAGAGCTCCAAGATCGGATGTGAAAATGAGCTCTAGCTGCGTCGATTAAATATATTTGGTTGATTTATGGTTTATGACGCAAAGGTCAAATATCAAGGACAAAGTGACACTTAGAGACAGTTTCCAAAATAACTCAAGTGCCTCCTCTGGGCTGCTAAAAATAGATCCCTATTTTCTAGGGATGTTTTTTTCTCTTTTTGCTTTTTTCATTTTTTATCAATAGTTTTCCATGAATTGCTCGAAGAGATTGTGTAGTTCTGGGAAGGACTAGGAAACTCACTAGCTCATGCACTGAGCAACATTTGAGGAAGAAGCTTCTATGCAATTTCTGATCTGAGTGGCTCTGAGATGCCTCTCGGTTTCTACACATTTTCCTAGCCGAAGGTTAGCTGTCAACTAGATCTGTGAAATTTTGGAGCTGAAGGCTCACTGTCAGCTTAGACTGCGTAATTCTTGAGAGAAAGGCTAGTTTCCCTCAAGGATTGTGCAATTCACTAAGGAAATCCTTGAACTGGGTGAAGCCCAAGTCAAGATATCGACTTGTGGGTTAGTGAGTAAGCCAAGTAAGAAAACACAAGCCATAATGCAAATGATGAAGCTCAATCAAAGCGCAAGTACTTGGGTCAGTGCGAGATGAGTTGCTGTAGTTTAGAAGGGAGGCTCCAAAATGAAGCAAAGGCAAAATTTTGGAGGGTGGCTGTAGCCGCTACAACACCAGCTTAGAGAATTTGTCAATGAACATGACAACATAGTCATTTCCATGCTTGGTAGAAGAAAGGCCCGAAATGTAATCCATGGGGATGGATTCCGAGGGTTGTCTAGGATTTGGTAGAGGAGTATAAATGCCTTACTTCATGATTGAAGGCTTGGGAATGGCGTAGGAAGTGAAGGATCTGATGTACTTCCCAACATCTTGTCGAAGGTTCAACTAATAAAAATACTTCTGCAACACTGCCATTGTCTTTTCTACCCCAAAATGTTTAGCGACCCGACTGTAGTGCGCCTCCCAAATCATCTTGGCACCCACGCTTGAAGGAACATAAATGTGTCCCAAGTGGTATAACACTGTGTCTTGGAGGTGAAAATCTAGGACTTGCTTTCCTTTGAGGAGCATCTGGTATGTGGTGTTGAATTCTGGATCATTCTTGTAAAGATGCATCCATCCCAACAACTCGTGTCCACAAGAATCGAGCATAGTGGCCAACGCCATAATGGCGGTCAACTGAGGTGGTCTACAACATTATTGGTGTTGTTCTTCTTATACTTAATGTTCAAATGGAATTGTTGCAAATATGTGAACCATATTTTATGGTGATCGTTTTGAACTTTCCTTGTATTTGTATGAACTGCAAGGGTTGGTGGTCTGTGTGGATGATCATTTCCTTTCCTAGAATGTAATTCTTCCATTGTCGACAGGCCTGCAAAATGGAATACATCTCCTTGTCATAGGTGGGATACTTTCAGAATGTATGTGAAAGTGTCTCACTGTGATATTCCATTGAATGCCCTTGTTGGGTAAGAATTACACCAACAACATAGTGGAGGCATCTGTCTCAATTTCAAACGGTTGTTGCAGGTTTGCTAATGTGAGTACTGGTGTAGAGATTCGAACCAAAAGAACTTTTCTTTTTCTCCACCCTTGGTGACTTGAATTAAATTCCAAGTGATATGATAGAATCCCAACATGAACCTGCGATAGAAATTGGCAAGACCCAGAAAGCTATGGAGCTCTGTTAGAGTGGTTGTGGCTGGCCAATCCTGAATAACTTGTATCTTGTTTGGGTCCACATGCACACCCCTCTCATCAATGATGTACCCCATATATTGAACTTGGGTCATACTGTTGGTTAAAGGGGGCTTGAACTAGGTTTAGAGTGTACTACACACCAAAAAAACCCTCAAACATTGGCCCTTTTGGCAATGACCTGCAAGAAGATCCCAGTCTCACCCGAAGCGTTTATGGGAAGTTGCAGAACCAGGTTTCTGCAACTAGAGGGATATGCGCACTGTGGCGTCTGTGAATTCACTTATCTTATATCTATCTACAACGTCACGTACATGAATAACTTCGTGTTGATGATTAACTATACAGATTGGTACTTAACGCATATACATAGTAGGAAACAATATAACATGTATTTTTCACATAATATAGTAAAAAGCATGCATAACAATATAAATAACAACAGATAATGAACGCAGATAGATACACAATACTTCACCAAAACTTCTTCTTTATTAATAAGGATCTTCAATAAATGATCTTCCCAAACCTCTGCACCCAGTTGTAGGTGGTCTGCGCACTCAGTTGCGGAGCCTTCCCCAAAAATATAGACTCAAGACAAAGAATACCAACAAATAATCTATGCTTAGTTGGTTCTTCTATTCTTTATTTGAAAAAGTATTACATCTTCTTTATATACACTTCCTTACTACAAGACCACGATCCACATGCCATGGATCTGACAAAACAATGGACTAATACTCGAAACTCGTTACAAAATAAGGGACTTTTGACCCACGCCAAAGCCCCTAAACACTACGTGATGAATAGAAATTCGCCATCTTTGCGTGCTCTGCTCCTCAAAATGCAGAGTCTTTGACCAAAAACTTGGACCAAGTTGGGCTGTGCCCAACAGGCCCCCAACGCTCACCTGTGACTCATCCCGAGTCACTCAGTTGTGGTTCCTTTTATTTTTACTGCAATTCCATTATATATTGCATTATACTGCTGGAATGTCTCTGGCATTTGTTTCTCCTATTTGCACACCTACTCTAGTAATGCCTCTGTGGTTGGGCCAACAACCTTCTGCAGTGTTTCTACATCCCTTTTATTCAACTCTTTGAGCCTTTCGTCCATTGCTTGAGATATTTTAAGGGCGTCATCCTGCCACCATTGAGTGCTCGCTTGCAAAATTTGCTCCTTCCTTCGAAGATCATCTATTTGCTTTTGGATGTTCTTCTCTTCAGTAATGCAGGCAAGTTTCTGTAAGAATGGTAGGGTATTTACAACTGCCAAGATTTCATTGCGCTACTTCTGCTTCACCTGTAATTCCTCCTTGATATTTTGGATGTTTGGATCCTCCTGTAGTGAGGTCCAAATATGCATCGTGTCATCCAATAGTTTCCCGTAGTCCGCCACTATGTTGAAGATGCCTTTCAATGCTACCTTTAAGTCTTTCTGCCTCTCCTCCTGCACTTCTGATGGCATGGATGACTATAGCCTTATTTTCATCTCTGATATCTTCACTTCATACTTGAATTTTATCTTCGCCAGAGTGTTCTTTGATTCCTTGATCGCGAGGGTGAGCTTCGCGGCCTTCTCTGCTAGTGCTTCCTCCTCACTGACCTTCACATCCGAGACTGTGCTACAACTATCTTTGATGGATTTTTCCAACTATTGTTGTTGCTGACATGCATCGTCTCTTTGCTTAGCCTCCTGTTCCATATCCTTGTTCAATGAGGCTTTCTTCTTTTCTGACTGCATCGTCATCACCGAGGTTTGCTGTTCCTACTCCTGCAACTCAGTCGTTAAGCTTTGATGGAATTCTCGCAACATATGAATGTCAGTGCGACAATATTTATGTTGATAGCCTTCCATGCTTTGGCTCGTTCTTTGTCGTCTGGTGTGTACCACTGAAGTGCCCCATCTGGCAGCTACAAAATTCTAACACTAAATTGTGTTTCTATTCTTTGCTCTACATGCAGTGGCCAAGTTATTTGTTTTGACTATTTTTCTACCTGCGGCTACGCCTTCAACTATGCGATGCCCTATCGTACCTCAACCAAGATTTTTCTATTTCGATAATCAATTCTATCCTAGGTCTCCGCTATGATCTCTTGGACATTCTCTATGATCTCGTCGATGTCCCCACCAATGAGGACAAGCGCTTTCGCGCCCTTGGACTTATCTAATTTTGTCTTTATCCTCTTGCATACCATAGTTATTGTGTCTCTCCTTCTGAAAATAAAAGGTGACTCCTCTGATACTCTTGCATCACTGAGGGGTTCCTCATGCTCCTACTCTATTTCCTCTATTTCTATTTTTGCATCCTTTCCACTTGTACCTGCATCCTACGGGGTACCCTTCTCTATTCTAACTGCTCCACCCAGTGGAGTCATCCATTCTTCCAGCCATTGTTGTACTATGAAGAGAAAATCATCTTCAGTTACTAAGTATGGAAATAGGTGCCATGTGCTAGTTGGGTCCTTCATTGCCTTCACATAGGCTCTATGGAAGTCTGTTCTAAAGTCTGCAATGTGACAATACTAATTATATAAACTAGGTGACAACCTTGGATGTTGATTAACCACCATGTGTGGATCCATTGCCATCACCAAAAAGAAAATCCTATTCTCTATTGCGCGTGTTGGCTCCTTAGTAAACTAGAGGGAGGCATACCTCACTGCCTCACAAAAACTCACTATGAGTCTTCTGGTTCTTTCCATGCAATTAGTGTGATGAGTATTATAAGCCAAGCATAGTGGAACATATTCCCCTCTTCCTATGCTTCCCTGAAATCTGCCAAAAAATCTTTGTACATATAGGAAACCCAGTTAAATTGGACCCCTACACTACACTGCATGGCCAAAGACACTGCAACCACATGCACCTCATTGGCCCTGCACTTCCTCGTTATCTTACTTGCCAAGATGTGCGATACAAAACACACTCCTTGGTCTTCAATGGAATTGATGTCATATCCACGCAACTTCTTTACTAATATGAACTTTTCCTTAATAATTTGTGCCATCTCCTTGTCCTTATGTATTTTCCCTGATGAGGTAACGTTGTGAATTTTCTAATTAACATCTCATCAATTAGGATCCTTGTTCCTAGCCAAATGCATCCATCATGTACCAGTGCGAGGCGCTGCTGCACACAAATTGTACTAGATGTGCTTTGGCCGAGATGTGGCCCATTCAAAATATTCAAGAGGCCTGCTCTCTACAATCTTGTAGCCCATTAGAACGACTCCAGCCTCGTACCTCCACTTTCTGGGTACCGAACCTGCTTCAAATATCTACTTGGTTCAAATTGAGGGTATTTGCTTCGATTTTTAAAGTCCCAGCCTTCCATCTTCAGCTGTGGGATCTTCCTCAATAGTTCGCTCTCAAATGGTACTTCCTCTGGCAGCAATGGAGTGTATGTGGCAGTCTTACTCTCCTTTGGTTCCTTAATCAGCTTGGCGTTTGGTTTTCTTGGTGGTAGCACAACAGGAATCTCTTCGTCCTTTGTCTCCATGTGTTGAAATTCAACATCCTCTTCACTATCATTGATCTATTGAGGCACCTTCTGCTGCATCAATTTTTTTCCTTTCTGCATAGAATTTTTCCCCTTATCTTCTTTGTTCTTCGTGCAAACTTCCTTCTGTGTTTTCTTCCTCAGGGATGTTCTAAGTTCTGCCCCAGAGACCTCAACTGGTCTCTTCTCTTGCTTCTTTTGTGGCCATGGTTCTGTGGGTACCTGCTTTCTCAGTGACCTCTAGTGTCTTGAGGACATGGGTACCTTTGTTGCTTGTGCCTTCATAATACAAGCTAATCCTTTCTTTGCAAATATTCCAACAAGTTCCTCAAAACTCCTCTTAGACACACAATAAATTTCTACACACTTAGATGCAATTTATCAACTTCTCCAGATAGGAAAGTGTCAAATGTGGCGTGGGATATGGTTTTTATAACATATTTTAATTCTAGTCTCATGATTTCTCCAAGATTTGATCATTTAATGCAGGTATGGGGCTATATACAACCATTTGTGCTTCATAAATTCTCTTCTCCCGCGTCTCTTAATGACAATTTCCTTTTAACGATAGATTTTTCCTTCCAACAGTCATATTTCTGGCCAATTTCAACAAACCTTCCCTCGTAATGCAGTCACCTTTTCTTTGTCATGGTTCCTTCGGACTTAGTTATATTCCTGAGTATCACGCAATAGTATTTCTTCGACGAAGTCCCTTTCTGCAGAGTAGTTTATAGTCCCGTGCGCACTTTCAACTACAGGTGGCAATAAGACTTCCTTCCCTTCATTTTTCAGTGTGAAGTTCCAAGGAAAAAGTCGTCCTTGTATATATTCAACTTGCTACCATTCACTTGTCCCGGAATCAACTGACCATTCAACTTTGTGAGCTGAACTACACCACCATCAAAGATATGCTTGATGATATATGGTCCTAACCAATGTGTTTTAAATTTTCCTAGGAACTCCATGAATTTTCTATCATATAATAATACAAGATATCCTTCTTGGAATGTCTTCTTCTTCATATTCGGGTCATGCCAGGATTTATCCCTTTCTTTGGGCACTTGCTGATGGAACCCTGCTATGAACCTGTCTTCTTCTAGAGCCAGTATCTGCGACATTCTTTCTTTCATAATGTTCAGATCTACCATGTTTGTGACAACTGCAATTCTCAAAATTGCCACGATGTATTCCATAGACATAATTGCCTCTTGTCCATATACCAACCTAAATGGTGTCTGCCATGTCAATTTATTGCATGTTGTTTTGTATGCCGACAAAACCGTTGGAATTTTCAAATTCTAGTCATCTCTGTTCACATTGCATACCTTGGTCAATGCGTTCTCTAAAATCTTATTGAAAGCTTCCATTGTTCCATTTTCCTGAGGATGATAAGGGGTGCTCTTCTGGTGGTAAACCTAAAATTCCTCAGTTAGTGCTTCAATGGTCTTGTTCAAGAAATGTGTGCTTTGGTTGCCCATCAAGATCTTCGAACAACCAAACTTGGACAATATATATTCAAAGATGAACTTCACAGTAGTTTCCATGCTGCAATCCTTCACTAGTTATGCCTCAGCACATCTTGCCAAATAATCAATTGCAGTGATTATATACCTCACACCAATCTTCTTTATTAGCAGAATGATAGGTCCAACAAAGTCAATAGCCCATTTGTCAAAAGACTACAAAGTTACCTGTGGCACTAGTGGTATCTTGTCTCTTCTAGATGGCTTTCCTGTTCTTTGACATACATCAGATGCTTGACAAAATTATTTTGCATCCTTATTTATTGTGGGCCACCATAGCTCAACTCTCAAGATTTTCAACGCAGTGGCTTTTCCTACATAGTGCCCACCTGCGACTCGTCCATGAGCTTTTGTCAGAATACTCTGTCGTTCATGTTCAGGTACGTATCTGTGCAGCACGTCATCCGGTCCCATTTTTTATAAATGTCCAGTAATCAACGAGAAATCAGTTGCTCGAACCACCAACTCATTCTTTTGCTTCATAGTGTACTCCACGAGCACCATTCATGTGGCTAGAAATAGAATAATATCCACGAAGTGATCATCTGTGAATTTAATTGTGAATAGTTGTGCATCGGGGAGGTTATCATCGATATTTGTGGGTTCTTCTCCTGTCTCTATTCTTGATAGATGATTAGGTCCAACATTCAATTTCCCTGGCTTCACTATAACTTTGAAGTCATACTCTTGGAATAATAACAACCATCAACAAATATTTCCTCCTAAAATAGGCTTATTCACCAAATATTTCAGCGTAAAGTGATCAATGAACATTTTGAAATGCGCCCACAACAAGTAGTGCCTGAAATTTTGTAATGCATACACCATAGCTAATCCCTCTCTTTTCGTCGTGCTATAGTTCTTTTTTGCGTTGGACACTTTCCTGCATGCAAATGTTATGGGATGATCAATTTCTCCTGCTCTTGGTTGTGCTAACACTACTCTGAATGCCATGCAATATGCATCAACATGTACATGGAACTACTCCTTACAGTCCCAAAAAACTAGAATAGGCGCGATTACCATCTTTTATTTTAGTACATCTAGACTCTTCTGGAATTCTTCATTCCATCAAAAAGTCACATCTTTCTTTAGAAATGTCTCCATCGACATAGTTACCTATGCATACCCCTTTATAAACTTTCTATAGTAGCTAGCATGCCCCAGTGTCGTGCGCAGTTGTCTCATTGTTTTTGGTGCTGGCATGTTCTCAATAACTGCGATCTTCGGTGGATCCACCATTAATACCTGTTTACAAACTACATGTCCCAACAATATACCAAATGGTGCACAAAATATGGACTTCTTCAAGTTCAATGAGATCTGGTACTGCCTACACGAATCCAACATCAACCTTAAGCTTTCCACATACTTCTTTAATAGACCAAATACTATCTAATCGTCGAAGTATACTTCCAGAAACTTGTGTATATATTCTTTGAAGGCCAGAATTACAACTTTGAAAAATATATCCGACACATTCTTTAATCCAAAAGGCATCACCGTATACTGATAAGAGCCCCACTCTATCGCAAAAGTCATTTTATGTCTATCTTCTGGCGCAATTATGATATGATGGTATCTTGAAAAGCCATTTGTGAAAGAATGGGCCTCCTGTCCTCCCACCTTGTCGAATATTTCATCTGTGAATGGTGTAGGGAAGGGATTATGTAGGCATGCATAATTCAATTTCCTTAAGTCAACAAAAATTCTAATTTCCCCTTTTGCCTTCTTTTCCTAAACCACCATGGGACTTACCCATTTAGATTCTTTGATAGGGTCGATTATCCCAGCTGTTAACATTTTGTCTAATTCTTCTTTCACCTTCTCCTTGTATTTTGGATTCAGTCTATAAGGTCTCTGCTTGACATGCTTCACATTAGGCTTAAGAGGAATCCTCATAACTCCCAAATCTCCTAATATGCCCTTCATATATGAAAACTTAGTAGGCAACAACTCCTGATATTCATGTAAGAGATATGTTATTTTGATGACCGTGTCTTCATCCCAGTAATCTCCTATTGTTACGTACTTCGGTTCAGCCTCTGACCCTATATTCACCTTCTTAGTTTTCAATGGGTTCATTATATCAAACATATCTGTCTCAGGTCCATTTACTTCATGATGACCTTATGATTCTTTAATGTCAATATTGTGAGGACATTCATCCTCTTCCACAGTGAGGTTATAGCATTCCATTACATTACGTATCTGCGTAGCCCAATCAGGTTGCCATATAACTGGAACTTTGTTCTAAAAATTATTCTTCTTAACTATATTCAAAGATGCATCTATATGTGGACATTCATCTTAAAATTTGAATGCCATTATAAATCCATAAACCATTTCTTCCCAGCTAGCAGTACCATGTTGAAGCTCGGTTTCCAGATACCAATTCTAAGGAATTGTCTCCAAGGTATGAATGAAGCCATGCACCCATTCTTCTCACGGGATTTCTCCCCAACCTGCCATACAAAGCTATATGTGGTCTCTAGGGTCATTTTGGCCATCATACTTGTCTACGAGCTCTGTTTCTACTTGACCGAATCTTACACACATCAACTTTCTAATTTTTTCCAATATTTTATATTATTCTTATGAGTACCCCACAATATAGCAGGAGTAGCTCTCAGTGCTTGATCCAGAGATAACAATCTCTGACATTCGGGTACCCATATTTCATAATCTCTAAAGAAAGTATTTACATCACCCAAACCATCATTTAAAGGTAAATCACATATCTCAGCTGTCATACAACACATTTCTTTAGTGATCCTTGCACATCACCTTGTAGACACTTCAAGCAACCCGTTCTACCTGTTTTCCAATTCCTCTTCTGAATCTAAGGTGCAGGAACTATCCTGTTCCAAAGTCAATTTTCCATCTGCATCAGGGTTAATCCATTCTTCTTCTTTTTCCATTATTTTATAAATGTTGTCAATGTCATCAATGTTATATTCTTCTTTGACATGTTTAGTATATCTCGCTCCCTTTGACAGATATAATGTCACAATAACTCTCATATTATTGCTTTCAAATATCATTTGCCTTTTCTTCAAGTTAATTATGGCCATGTTATCAAACGCCTAATCCAATCCAAGCAATGCGGGGTAGGGATTACTGTCATCCACAATCTCAATCACTTCGAAGTCAGTGGTAGTGCGCACTCCATCAATGTCTACTATGATACTTGACAATATTCCTAGAGGGACAATCTTTTATTGGTTTGCCATCTTCAGCTGGATAGTTGACCATTGCAGATTAGGCTTACCCATCAATTCTCAAGTTTGTTTCAGCAAGACATTGGCATCCGATCATAGATCGAAGATAACCTGATCCATGTCATATTCCCCAATCTATGCTGTAAGCCTCATTTCCTTTCTATTTTGCTTCTTGTGTCTATGTAGATTATTCATTGCGCGCATATCACTCTGCGATACCTATTTAGGAGCACGAGAGTCTATCAATTCCTGCAATCCCTCTATGACATTCTGATTTCTCAACAACTTCATGCAAGTCTGTAGAAAAGAATTCAAAATATTCAGATCCACATCTTGTGTCACAACCGATACTATCTCACAATTATCCTTTTGAGTCGGCTGCACAGTAGAGGTCGAGGCCCCATCATCCATAAAGCTTCACTTCGCGTCCATGAATACTTTCTTTTCCTCTAAGATATCAAATGTAGGAGATTTTTCAGTATCTTTTGTTACCCATGTAGCTTCAACTTCCTTTTTCCCATTGGCTTTATCATTTCCAGTTGCAGATCCGCTTCTTGTTACAATGCCGATGCGTGGTTGATCCTCCCTTGGCTCAACGATCATCATTTGTATATTAGCTGCAGGCTGCTAGTTTCTTTTCCCCTGCATATTCGCAATAAGGACAAGGCATTCTTATATCACATGATCAAAATACTTATAGAAGCTGCAGGTTGTCGTAGGGTTCTGACAGTCTCTTGCAAAGTGTTCGACCTATCCACATTTATAAAAGATAATTTGGCCACATCCTCGACCAACTCCTCATCCTTGTCCTTGAAATCCTCCTCGACCAGTGTGCTGTCTTGGCTCCTCGTGTGTATGTACCTCAGCTTGCAGTCTATAAGCATTAGCAGTGCGCTCCATCATTAAGTCATAGCTTCGATAATTTTTCTCACCATGGCCTACTGATCTACAAAAGTTACAAAAACAACTGCTTCGGTGTCTGCACATATTTATGTAATAGGTAGAAATATTTAGAGTGATGTTGGCCTCTCGTTCTACAAATCTCACACCACAGACCTGGGTTTACTGGATTAAGCACTCCACTTGCCAAATAATCTCTGAACACATGGCATTTATCCTTATCATGACCCTCTGCTTTGCATTTTGTACACCATACTTCTGATCTAGTCTCTTTACCTTTCTTGATATCATGTAATTCCAAGGTCAAATTGGCTAGCTAACTCTGTATCTGTTGTACTTCTGCATGAGTATCTCCAATCGTTGAAGCTTCCATCTTCATCACAATCTCCAATGCTTCTGCTTGAGTCGCGATCTTCTGCTGTGTTAAAGGCAAACTAATGTGTGGCAATAACATGACTATGAACCATTCTTTATGATGTTATGGGGGTATATTAAAGCTTACTTGACCCATCAACACCTTGAATCGCTGATCCAACTCCCACACAGATTCAGTCATTGTCTGTTTAATTTCTTTTAGCTCTGTGATGCACTGTGATTCTGATTTCAACTTCTTGAATTCTGATACCAATGCTTTCTTAATTTCATCCAATGAAGCAGTTAGATTAGTCACAGAGTATTTCATATACCAGGTTAGTGCTCTTTCTTACAATGACGTGATGATTTGCACCTTCTTTACATCATCACTAGTGATCTGTCTTGCTGTCCATACTACATCAGCTACAAACCAGAACTGATTAGGATCCTCTGATCCCAATCCTTTAAAAATAGGAAACTTAATTTCATCGACCATTTTCCTTCTCGGGGGGCTAGGTGGAGGGGGAGGAGGTGGGGGTGTAGGGGAGTTATGGGGAGGGGGATGGGGTGTAAGGGGGGTGGATGGATGGAAAATCCCAAAGATGCCCTTATTCTTCTCAACTCCTAACTTCAACGCACTGTTGAGTTCAGAGATTACCATCTTTTTGTTGATAATATCCTACCCTATTTCCCCATTTTGACACCTTTTTGCCATCTTATTATACCTAGCCCTCCATATTTTCTGTTTTTTGGCGAAACAAGGTATCAAGGCTTAAAGGTATGACGAAACATCTTTAAATGTCATTTTTACCTACATTCGAGTCTCCTCCTAACTGTTTGTGCTTTTATCTTTTTTTTCTTTTTGTTCTAACATGACTCGGAATTTATTGCAGATTTCAGTAGCCGCAAATCCTACAGATGATGTCCTCAAATCCTACAGACGGTGTCTATCTCCAAGAATCCTGCAGGAATTCCTAAATCCAGCAGATACTCTAATTCTCGCAGATCCTCCACTAATTTCAGACTACAGCTACAACCATATAACCAAATAGTCTAAATTCATGCTTGCAGTCATGAATTAGACTAAACAAAGAACATTCTGTTATGATGATGGCTATATGCCTAAAAATTACTATTTTGTTTTGCTGTAGATTCAATCTTAGGGATTAATCAGTTAGAGGCTGAGATTACATTTGTTATTTCCAGCCTAATATGGCTATGGGAAATTGTATAAACACAGTCTCATTTTCTTTTGAAAAGTTAGACAGTATCAGACGCTATCAAGAGACGAAGTGTGACTGTTCCAGCACTGAGTCTCTTTATGTATCGACTTTTATTTTATAATAAAGTATATTGTTGATGTTCAAAATTCTACTGTAAGCAACTCTTTCGTGTTTGAAGGAGTTGTGAGTGAAGGAGGGCCCCCTTCACTCACAACTCCGGTGTATATTAAATGTATGTATAATTTTTGTCTTGTTAATTAATGCGTTTACTTTTCTTTGTAATAACAGTGCGTGAATGATACAATTTCCTTTTCGTTTATGTAACAAACCATTTCCTGTAATATAGTTATAATGATTTTTGATTTCAATGTGCAGTAGATTTCCTGCAATAGCTAATGTAACCTTTCTGTATTCCCCACAACCATTACTCTGTGTCGGATTGTGATAGTGTAGATTGATGATTTCATTTGTTGGCCAACACTGTTCTGATTTCATGATTACTGTATGATTGTTTTTATTTATCTCTTTCTTGCATGATTGTCAGCAAAAAAAGTTGTCAAGGGTTGTTATATACCCTTCATGACTATTGTTGTAACAACACTTTTACAAGAGTAGAAGCATGCATGATTAGTTGTTGACTGATCCTTCACCTTCTTTCTGATCAATAATCAACAAGTCAACAATGCTATAAAGAGGAGTGTTATATACTGCTCAATGGCTTTACTGCAACATTGTTGATTCAGAAAGGGAAATTAGTTGTTTTCCTGTAATGATACTGCACTCAAGGTAGTCATCCTGCATATACTTTGCATGGCACCTCACCAGTTTACCTCCCTGGGTTGACAATTCATATTGACAAATTATACAAGTATAATTTGACTCAACATTTTTGCGCCATTGCCGGGGGGCTGCTAAGGGATGATACTGAAAGTGCTTTAAGTCAGTTTTTTTTTTTTACAGTTTGGTTTTTTAGGACTGGGGGAGTTGAAGTGAAAAGACGCAAGGCAGAGGCTATGCACCCAAGAGGCCAGCCACTTGCCAAAGCCGTGTCCTGATTGTTGGTAAGATTTTTTTAGTTTTGTTTTGTTTGAATAATAGATGAATAGGGCCCAACATCTTTCATATTTTTTCGTGGTGGTGTGAGCACCACTCCACTTACTAATACACTAGTAAGGAAAAAGAAGTCTGCAAGAAACAAGGCAGTAAAGGAGGAAGAATCTGAACCAGAGGTCTGTAGTCCTGAGCAAGATGATACATCTATAGTAGAACCTTCGGTTGGAGAATCTCCTATTGCTGTCCATCTAGACTTCCCCCTTTCAAGGAAAACCACATCTTTGCTGAGTGGTCAGCCAGAAGAGGAATTCCTTAAGAACCCTGTCAAAGAACTAGAACTCCATAACCTTGACTCTGCAGGATCTGTAGTCTTCAACAGTCCCACCTTTTATTGGACTAAGATGGCTCACGAAGAAGGAACCAGTAATACCAATGGAGGCTTTGATGTGAAGGAGGAGAAGCTGGTCACATTTGAGTTCCCCATCATAGAGACAGGTGGAGTAACCCAGATGAAAAGCATCCCTCCTTCAACCTTGCCTAATTTTCAAGGTGCTTCAAGTGAAGATCCAAACGCCTTTTTATTTGAGTTCGATTGTTGTGTAGAAGCTATGACTACTCCTCAAATGCCCAGAAACTGAAGTTGTTCCCTGCTACGTTGAAGGATGCAACTCTCAGATGGTTCATGGGACTAAGGTCAAATTCTATCATGACCTGGGATGAAATGAAGAAGGTGTTCTTGAGAAAATATCAAGACTACTGCAAGACTAGAGATCTTAGGGAAGAAATCTTTGGGATGACTCAGAAGGAAGGGGAGAGTCTTGAGGACTTGGTAGAAAGGTTTGAATATAATCTACAAAGAGCTAATATGAATCATCTAGATAAAGAAACCAAGAGGACCATCTTGCTTAGGGCAATTAGAACTGAATATCTGGAGGTTTTAAACTTGATGGGTGCAGGAGACATATCAAAGTTGAGTTACGATGATGTGTGTGAACTTTGCAAAAGATATTCGAGAGGAAATTCCAAGGTGGGAGGAGGACCAAGAGACATTCCTTCTAAACTTGTTAAACCGGTTGCAGGAACTGGATTGACCAGGTCTGAAATGAGTAACTTATTTGAAAATCTTAAAACTGATATTCTTAGTACTTTGTCTTCACATTTAGATGTTTTAGAAACTAATAGTAAGCAAGAAAAGCATGAGGCACTGGAGAAAGCTATGGCAGTATTCTACCCCAAATGCAGGAAGAAACATGCGCTACAAGAATGCCTTGCTGATAGCATTGAAATCTGTCAACTTTGCGAAGCTGAGCATTCCACTGATCAATGTCCATCCTTACCTCAACTCAAAGCAGCATACATGGCAGATCAAGGAGCTGTCAATGCACTTTATGCAATGAACCCTCAAAGACCTTGGCAGCCATGTCCTCCAGGTATGTCACAATCCAATTTTCAATTTCCTTATGCTCAAAATCTGACGTGGAATATTCCAATGGCTTCGCAGACTTGACCCCCTCAACAACCACCTCAACAACCTTGGTGTTGTAGGGAAAAGTATCCAACACGGAATGACCCTATCCCACTCTAAGGGTGATAGTTCCTTAGCAACAGTCAAAGCAAAGCTATCTAAGATTACTTCTTTATGACATGGAAAAGAGGAAAGGAAGAGATCCACTCACCAATGTCTTACGCGAATGGTCGATCCAATCTTCTCTCTTTGCTGCTTGCTCCCAACTCCAAGTCTTCTCACGGGCCCAGCTACACAAGATCCTGCAAACAAGACAAGAAAAGGAAACTACAAGAAGCATGCATTCATAATCGATTCACGGATTAGCATAAATCAAATACGCAAGTAAGACAATACATCATTGAAACACATGCGAATAGAAGAACCTCAAATGCTTTATTGATGGAAGAAAGTAAGGTTCAGGTAGTGATACAACCATAAGAGGCCCAATCTAGTATCACCGTCCCGACGGAAAGAAATCTCCTCTTCACCTCCTTCAAGCAATCACCCAATACTCTCAACTGTAAACCAACAGCAATTCTTTGCACAAAATTCCGGCCTTCAGATCCCATGGGATGAGATCCTTATATAGAGTTTTGGAGTGAAGATAAGTCAGCTTGATGTGTGACTGTTGTCCTCTTCAACCCCAGTTGTTCTTTAGTTCTTGAATCCACTCGGAGATTCTACCTTCCACTTGGAGTTTTAGAACCTCTTTACTCATCATTAGGCGAATCTTCTGATCCAAGTGTCATTTTGGAAGCTTCCTGGGCACTGACACATTGAGGAAAGATTCCTCCACATGTCCAAACTCGCTCAGCGCAGGTAGCCTTTGATGAATTTGACATTCAGCGCAGGTACACCATGGGGCAGTTGACATTCAGCGCAGATGCTCAGTGGAGCAGTTGACATGATCCAAAATTGACCTGTTTTTGAGTGTTTTTCAGTGGAGAACTGATTTGAAGTGCTGTGGTTTGCTGACCTTGTTCCTCTAGGGGTAGGAACAACATGTTTAGGGACTTTGGATCCCTCAAATTATTGACATTTCATGCTTCATGCTGTAAGGCACAAAAATGTCTATAACAGTTGCCCCCTAAAGTATGAGGTTGTTTATCGGGTGAAATGCTTTATTAGGAGGATCCGAAGTTCATTCAATCGCCGGGAGGTGACCTGTAATAAGATACAAATACAATACATTATCTTTTCATACTGCTTTCATGATCTAGCTGATGCGGGCATTTCCCATGCTCAGCTTTATAAATACATTTCCGTACATAGCACAGACTATCGTCTGATGGTAGACTGATAATTCTCTGCTGAAATTATCATCCTTTGATTAGGATGATCATCTGCTGCACATGCTAATGTCTTTATTTCCTGAATATATATCGCAGCCCGGATGGATGAAACTAGATCCGGGGTCTTCAAACTCGTTCGATCTTCACTCTAAGTACAAGTCGATCCATGTGAGAATTTCTTGGAGTCGAACATGGAAAGACATCGCTTGATTACCAGCCAATAATGTAAACTGTTAACAAGCGCGAGAGGAATCACCGATAATGATGATGACCCTCAAGGTACTTCAGCACAATTCACGTGGTGTGAATATAGGACTTGGTGTCGAACACCACGCAAAATCTCCCGGTCGAAGGTCATTGATGTATACCTGTCGCCGGAAGTGAGAAACTTGCCATTGAGGCATGCAAGCTTCAAAGTACTGGGGGGGTGTTCCTAGATCAACTTCTTGGATAATGAGCTGATGTCGACAAGAAGCGATCCATCGAAGCGATCCATCGAAGGAGGGCCTTAATGAATCCCACATCAGTGACACGGAACAGAGCTAATGATTTGTGATGAAGGTGAAAACGATCTGTGAAATATGATTCAGGGTGGCGGCCATGAAAGGATGAAAGATGATGTATGGCAGTGGATGGGACACGGTTGACTTTTCTTGAACGACATCTCTTGAACATATAACGACACTGATGTGATGGATCGGTAGCATTACCCCAAATGTGGATGGTATGGCGAGACCATGGTGAAGGGACCGGTGAATGAAAACAACCCAACCCGATGTGGTACGGAGGCAAAAGTGTCATGTTCAAGAGCGACTTGCTACCATTAAGCTTTGAGGTTCTCCCAATTTTTCCCCAGTCATTTCTGACCAGTACCTCTTTATTTTTGTCAAGCTTGAGGAGGATAACATATGCTTGTTCTATAACCTGCCCTTCGGGCAAGCCCATCGCTATGTTTTAACGAGCCTAGCAATAGGGAAACTCGTTCTCGTCTAAAGACAAGTTTGTCGCTATTTAATGCATTTAACGAGTCTAGCGACAAAGACAACTCGGTCCTTTTCATTTTTAGAGAGTCTAAAAAGGTACATAAAGTTAACTCCAAAGGTCCTTTTTCGTCATCTAATCCCTTAAGTCCGAAAAAGTATAAAACAACACAGAAGGGATGAATGTTCGATAGTTTTATCGAGCCGAACTAGACAAGCATTCGATCTTTTTGTGCAATAATCCCTCAGGTCCAAAAAGATTAAAATCTAGAGGAGGGATAGCTCTTCCGGTCCTTTTTAACGAGCTGGAAGGCCAAAACTCGGCAAACTTTTCATATTTTACGAGTCAGTGAAAAGAGCTCAAAGAAGACTCGTATTTTGAGGAACGAGTGATAAACAGGGATAGCAGCAGATTCCAGGTACAGGTTGGAATTTTCCAATCACGGCAATGTTACAAGGATGGCTAGGTGAAATCACTCTTCGCAGCTGTTCCTCAAAATAGGTAAACAATCAAGTGGAGGTGAATGATCGGCCAAATGAAAAGTGGAGGTGACGGTGCAAACACGACCAAGGCTTTTATGGCTGATGGATTTACGGTCTCAAATGGTCATTTACTGGTTCATTTTTTCTGGATGAGCTTGAACTCTGGGGGAAGCTTGCTCACAAGTTATGTTTATTTTTTAACGAGCATGAACTATGCGCTAAAACTGCTCGGTTTTTGCATGCCCCCAGCATCATAATAACGCATGTCAAAGGAGGGTGCCCCCCAAGCTTCATTGCATTCAACTTGGTGGTTGGAATGAAGGTTTACCTTTGAATTTTGAAAAGGGGATTTGTTTCATTTTTTAATGAGGTTGACACAGTAAAAGAACTATCCTCATGACTCCTTGTTTCATTTTTTAACGAGGTTGACACGAGATAAGAACCGTCCTCGGGGCCCACTGTATTTACAGTATTTCCATTAGGGCGATGATCCATGCTGACAAAATATTTAGGAATCTTCCGAATCCGTTAGATATAGAAGATTTCATATTGTAGGTTTCCACTGTGGCTACTTCCGCCAGATTACTCGCTGGCGGTAGGGCAAAAGTACCCATTAAGGCAGGGTCTTTTAGGAGACGTACTCCAATATTTTGAAGCGAATGATCGTTTCCATGGATCATTGGAATTCTTCCCGTAACTTGTGAACTGTCGGGGAGGAAAGTTTGTTGGTCGACGACTGTAATCCCTCCTTGAAAGGGAAATGCAATCTTCATGAAGTAGGTCGACACAACTGCGGCCATGGCATATATCCAAGGCCTTCCCAGTAGGATGTTGTAATCGAGGTTTCTGTCGATTACTTCCACATCAACTTCTACTTTTTTGCCCCCCAGTTCAACTTGCAAGTTACTTAAAATCCCGTATGGAGTGTATGATCGTCCATCAAATGCTTTTAGTGTCGTTGACGATTTTGACAAGGGTGGTGAGCCTAAATTCTTCCAGCAACTCATCGACATAAGACATGTAGATGCCCCCTCATCAACAATTGTTCGATGAACAGTCTTGTTGAGGGCTTTCACTTGAATAAGGAAAGCTAGTTGAGCTGGGAACTGAGGGTCATATCCTTTATGATCAAAGGCCACAAGATTGGAATCCATTGGGCCAATCCCACCTATTGCTGATAATAAAGTTTGCTCTTGGGAGGGGCAATTTTTCGGTACCTCAAGTGTCGGCATAGCGGACGGCGATTGGGCCAGGTCCTCTACTATATTATAATTCTGTGCTACTTTTGCACGAGGATTAAATGTCGATTTGTGTACTACTCCCTTTGGCGAGTTTATTATTGGCTTAGGAACGATGGGTGGCACAACTTCGGTCAAAGTTGTTGTCGAACTACTAGGTTGTTCATCAGCCTTGTTATTCGACCGCTGTGGATTCCGGTAACCTTTATTCCTTGTCGAAGCATTATTTTGCTGCTTTGAGGTAGACAACATAAGCACTTGGGATCGGGAAGCATTTTGATTAGCAACCAGATTTTGTCTTGGATTAGGAAACGGATCAGTCAATATTGCTGGGGTTTTCGAACTCTTGAAGAGTTTCTTAACTTCAGCTATATGTGGACAATCTTTCGTCCAATGATCCTCATCGCATATATGACACCCTGTCGGGGGTTTCCCTTTCCTTTTCTTTTTCTTCTTGCCCCCTGGTTGCTTCAGTTGTTTGCCCTTGTCGGTCGACATGGCATTTACTTCTGAGGCAAGAAATCCTTCATTTGCATTTTGACTAGAAATTTTGTGTTTGCTAGTCACGCCATTGCTGGCGTGAGAGTCGGTATTCGATTTAGGAGGGGGAGGAATTGAAAATTCAGGTCTAGGGGCGTCAGGTATTTTGTTGTAGAGCGTGCCAGACTGAGTATATACTAAGTCTAAATATTGAGCGCGAGCAATGACTTGCTCCTCTGTTACGACTCCTCCTTTGGCCACATCTTCCGTTATAGCCGGAAGTAACGACTTTATAAACCATTCAGCTAACAGCTGATCGGGAACGTAAGTTTTCACCATCCTACGACGACGACGCCACTCATGTATATGATCGGATATGTGAGTAGTTGTCGTCTGTTTGAAGTTGGTCAGTATTTCGGTTCCCGTTTCATACCTGATTGGTAATTGAAAATGGGTTAAGAAAGTCGTGGCTAAGGAGCTGAAATTGTCGAAAGAGGCTCTTGGCAATTCAATATACCATTTAGCCGCTGGACCTGTCAATGTCCTCTGGAAGAGGTGAAGTCTTATCGAATCATCGTTTAGAGTGTTCGATGAACACCACAGATGAAAAGTCATGACGTGATTCGACGGGTCTTCACCTGGATTTCCATTGAATTTAGGAATTTCCGATGGAAGTTTATGCGGAATCGCTGGCCACCAAGGGGCATAAGCAATTGGATCATTCGTCAGTTGGTTTAGATCTGGTAATTCTAGAGTTGCCACGAACGACAGCTGTTGACTCAGATTAGGCGAAGCGTACCCAGGATACGATGGAATCGCCTGAGCAGTTGGTCTTTGCATACCAGCATAATGTAATTGATGCTGGTATGATTGATACGGTTGGTGGACTACCCCACTATAAAGTGGTTGGTTTTGACCGTGTTGTATGTACGGTTGTCCACTGTTCGCAAAAATCTGCTGCTCGGTACCTTGGTACACTTGCTGGAATTGCGGTTGTTGATACTGCACCAACCATGGTTGTGACGCCATGGGTTGTTGTGCTATACTAACCACTGGACCAAGATGAGGGGTAATGGTACCCGTTTGTACTTGTGTCGCCCCGTCAGTTGGCGATTGTGGTTGAGTCGCAGGGTCAAAGGGCTGTTGCATTACAACCTGAGGAAACTGAGGTTGACATACAACAGGCATCGTTTGAACTTGCGACATGGTTACAATCGCTGGTGTCGTCGGGATGTTCGTCACAGGTATTTTTTGTTGCATAGAATACACAACTCTTGGTTGCTGGGGTAGCATAGGTATCCAACCACTTGTAGTCATTCCAGTATAACCTGAATACGGTTGTGAACTCCCGTATGGGTAACCTCCCGGAGGGGGTAATGAAAAAGCATATTGCCCCCCATACGGTGGTGGTCCGGAACTGAAAGGAATTACTAACCCTTGAGGACCGGATTGCCCAAACTGATTTCCAAAAGGATCAATTTGTTGAGTTCCAACATAAGAGTTACTGGGTATTATCCCGGAAGAACAAACAGGAACAGACCACCTTGTCGTTATAGCCCCCGAAGGGGCTCCTTCCAGCAGTTGAGAGCTGGTTGGGACAGCTGGTATGCCGGCAAACATTGTCGGAGTGACGGCAGGGGGTTCTGCTGTCGCTGT
Source organism: Pinus tabuliformis (assembly GCA_031772625.1). Taxonomy (NCBI): domain Eukaryota; kingdom Viridiplantae; phylum Streptophyta; class Pinopsida; order Pinales; family Pinaceae; genus Pinus; species Pinus tabuliformis. Next base: position 1,253,779,881 of record CM062805.1, read on the forward strand.
GTCATTTGGCACAGTCCTAGATGTTGACGGTTGTTCAGACATTTTGAGTCTATCCAATAGATTGCCTAGTGATTCTACAGGAACTTCCCTGGGTGATAGGCTAGCTTCTGATGCAGAAGGAAATAGAGTGACCCCTGCTCCAAAATGGGTTGGAGTAGTGGCTTGCGGATCTTCTACAATTTCCTCTATTGCGATCAGACCAGGTGGAAGAGGAAGACCGTCAGGTCCGTAAAATATCTCTGGTGCCGAAGAAGGGGTTGGCTCGACAGCGACAGTTGTTTGAGGAGCAAGACTCTCTGAACCGATTACCGATGGAACTGATTCAGTAACACAAGTACTTGCTCTCAGACTAGGATCAGTGTTACTGTCCCTCTGGGGCTGTTGAACTTCTTCAATATAGGCAGGGTTTCCAGAAATGTTTGGAGTAACCGGAACCTCTGATGTCGTTGGAACACTCGTTCTAACTTTGACAGGAGATTTTGAACCGGTTGAACGAGTTCGCTTTGCCCGGGCTGTTTTCGATTCCGGAGACAAAGACGGTTGACTTGTAAGCCTCCGCGAACGACGGGTCATCGATTGACTTGTAAGCCTCCGCGAACGACGGGTCATCGATTGACTTTCTTCCACGATTGCGGATTACTTGATCAACCAAAAATACACAGGGTAAAATGTGTTTTCGAATTGAATTAATTTTAGACGCTTTTTAAGACACAACTTGCTTTTTCACTTTTTAAGAGTCGAGAAAAAGCTAAAGATGACTCTAGTCCCCTTCGATGTATTAACGAGCCCGAAGTGACAAATGCTCGGATGGACTTTTTCAGTTATAGAGTTTGAAAAAGGCCAAAAGAAACTACTCTGGAGTTCTAGGCAAAGGGTGTGCCAAACCTTTCGCGAAACCACAGAATATGTTTTACGGTACGAGTGGTCGATCTTCGTGAATGCTGTGTTCACTGCATCGCGATTAGTAGGGCGGCCGACACGGCTTCCTATGGATAAAGGCTTTGTTCCTATAGGGGTCTCCCAATATACGCGACGGTATGCGGGAGCACAAATCCGTATTAGCGCTATCGTCCCTCAGGAGGAATCACCCACCTTCGTAGAGATCGACGGTCACTATGTTTAACGACGCCGGAACACGTCTCTACCTAGACCTCTACTGTGTTTCGTTATGTTTCAAAGCGTTGTTATGTAAATTCAGTTCGTTTTAGGTTGATCTTGCTTAGCAGTTTGCCTTTATGGATCACCACGTGATGTATGATATAACTCCTAAATGCAGTCTAAGAATGATAAGCAAGCTTTTTCAATTCTTTCAACTTATGAAAATCTTAACTACTGAGGGAAAAGAAAGACATCAACTTTTCTCATAGATCATAGAGCACACACTGATGCACTTTTCCTAAATCGACATGCAAACTGTCAAAATGCACATGCACAATGCAAGTATTTCTTTTCTTCTTCCTTAATGTTGATGTATTACAAAAAGAAAGTTGTTGTATAATTTCGAATTCAATTTCAAGTGAAAACAAACAAGCTTTTGTCCAATAATCAAAAGAACACCTTAAGATTCACTCGTTTCAATCACTAGAAATACTGAAATTCGAACCATATAACGAAAGCAAATGCTCAATCAGCTATGAATAGCAATAAACTAACTCTTAGAACCAAAACAACACTTCATCACAGGTCTAGATCTAAGAGGCCATAGTAATACTAGTTCACTTTCGTTATGGGAAACTGTAAATGAGGTAAGAAATACAACAAGAACAATCACAGCTTCTTCATACAACCGAGGCGAAATGATGGCAAAGAAAGGTAGTTTCAGATGGGTATACAGGTTGATAACAGGCTGCAAAAACAATACTGAAAACTGGGCAACAGAAGGCAGGGAACCCCAGTTGCACAAGGCAAAACTGGTTCAGCGCAGGCTCTGCACTGTCAGTTTGACATTCAGCGTAGGTAGCCCCTTCGGGACCTGCGTTGAAACGCAGAGAGCCTTCACTGCAGTGGCGCTGAAGAGAAAAATCTCGTCTCTCTTAGGTTCCGGGTCACAGATTGCTCAAAAATCAACTGTTTTTGGCCAAATCAGAGGCTATCAATCAAGTATACTCTAGAGGATGATTAAGGGAAGATGAACACTATCACAAAGAGCTATTAAGAGTCCTTGTGGATCAGCTCTTCAAATCATAAACATGCCCAGAACTGAGCTAGAGTAGCTGCCCTCTACTTTGCATTCGAAGGACTCAAATGCAGTTCGATTCGGTACTCCCTTTGTTTAGGAAATGAATAGCGAGAAACAAAAGCTACCAACAAGATACGATCCCCAGCGGAGTCGCCAGTCTGTTGTAGGGAAAAGTATCCAACACGGAATGACCCTATCCCACTCTAAGGGTGATAGTTCCTTAGCAACAGTCAAAGCAAAGCTATCTAAGATTACTTCTTTATGACATGCAAAAGAGGAAAGGAAGAGATCCACTCACCAATGTCTTACGCGAATGGTCGATCCAATCTTCTCTCTTTGCTGCTTGCTCCCAGCTCCAAGTCTTCTCACGGGCCCAGCTACACAAGATCCTGCAAACAAGACAAGAAAAGGAAACTACAAGAAGCATGCATTCATAATCGATTCAAGGATTAGCATAAATCAAATACGCAAGTAAGACAATACATCATTGAAACACATGCGAATAGAAGAACCTCAAATGCTTTATTGATGGAAGAAAGTAAGGTTCAGGTAGTGATACAACCATAAGAGGCCCAATCCAGTATCACCGTCCCGACGGAAAGAAATCTCCTCTTCACCTCCTTCAAGCAATCACCCAATACTCTCAACTGTAAACCAACAACAATTCTTTGCACAAAATTCCGGCCTTCAGATCCCATGGGATGAGATCCTTATATAGAGTTTTGGAGTGAAGATAAGTCAGCTTGATGTGTGACTCTTGTCCTCTTCAACCCCAGTTGTTCTTTAGTTCTTGAATCCACTCGGAGATTCTACCTTCCACTTGGAGTTTTAGAACCTCTTTACTCATCATTAGGCGAATCTTCTGATCCAAGTGTCATTTTGGAAGCTTCCTGGGCACTGACACATTGAGGAAAGATTCCTCCACATGTCCAAACTCGCTCAGCGCAGGTAGCCTTTGATGAATTTGACATTCAGCGCAGGTACACCATGGGGCAGTTGACATTCAGCGCAGATGCTCAGTGGAGCAGTTGAGATGATCCAAAATTGACCCGTTTTTGAGTGTTTTTCAGTGGAGAACTGATTTGAAGTGCTGTGGTATGCTGACCTTGTTCCTCTAGGGTAGGAACAACATGTTTAGGGACTTTGGATCCCTCAGATTATTGACATTTCATGCTTCATGCTGTAAGGCACAAAAATGTCTATAACACTTGGCAAGGAAATTTTTCTTATCTTGTAACACAAAATTTCCCAAACCAAAAATTTTGTTCACAACCCACACATCAGCAAGTTGTAAAACCACAAAACCACTCCAATTACCTTCCCCACCAAACCAAACTCGCCCTACACAAATTCCTAACCAGCTAGTGTCTAACCCCAACAATAAAACCATCCGATCCACTCACAACATCGGACTGGTCAATTATCCCATCTTCCCTACCTATTGTATTACACCCTAGCTACTACAGGAAGTTTTTGTTCCTGTTCTACAGGGATTTCCCGCATCTTTGCAAGAAATGTCTATTCCTGTGTTATAGGAAAAACTTGTACAGTTACAGGAACTACCTGCGTAGCTACAGGAAATTAATCTTAGGTAAGGAAGAATGGTGAATCAGCCTAACAGAATTGAGGAAATTGTAGGGGAAGATACCCTAGATACATCAGAAGAGGAAACTACACCTGAACCAATCCAAATAAAAGAACCATCCTCATCTCATATAGTCCAACCCCCTTTTCCAGAAAGGCTGGAAACATAAATTAAAATAAAACAACCAGAATTTGATTTGGCAGCTGAATTAAGAAATGTATGCATTAAAATTCCACTGCTTCAGGCAATCAAAGACATCCCAATTTATGCCAAAACAGTAAGGGAGTTCTGCACCAAGAAACTAGGAAGTTTCATAAAAGGACCTTCAACTATTCAAGTGGGAGGAAAATTGTCAAGCTTAATGTCTGCCGGATTTGCTACAAAAAATTATGCAGATCCAGGAATCCCTGTAGTGACCACCTTTATTAACGGCTATCATATCAAAAAATTTTAATTGATTTAGGTGCAACCATCAACGTTATAACCATGGAGACCTTGTCCCATATAGGATCCTTTGGTTTACTACCTACCCCTACCATGTTAGAATTAGCAGATAGGTCTAATGTAAAACCAGAGGGTGTCTTAGAAGACATTGTCATTTCCTTGGATTCATGGGAATATCCTGTAGACTTTTACGTTCTTCAACCAAAAACTAGCTTGGGAGGGCATCCATTGATTTTGGGGAGGCCTTGGTTAGCCACGACCAATGCCTACATAGGGTGTAGGTATGGAAACACGACTATCACCCATGGGGCTGAGACAAAACATATTAACTTATATCCCCCTGCTAAACCTCTCTTGAAAATAGAAAAACACACAATGGGTTGAAGAGGAAGAACATGATTTGGAAGGCGCTTTACCAGTTTTAACAATAGCCCAAGCTATGAGCCTCAAAGAAAATTCAGAATAAAATTTGATAAATTGTTGTATCTCTAATCCTGATTTCCTGTAGCAGTTAGACAGTCAGCCTAATCATAGTTTAGATGTCATTAATGATCTGCAGAATTTTTATGAACATAGTTCAGCTTCAGAATTACAGTCAACCCTCTTATCTGCATTTCTTACATATTCAGTGACTGAATGGGGGAGCAAGATGGTAGAAATTTTTCTTGCAAAATCCCTGAACATCAATTCTACCTTAACTCTTGAACAGGAAAAACAACTAATTCAGACATTAAGAAATTTTGTAGACACATTTGCATGGGAATAAACTGATATGAGAGGCATTCACCCTAACACATGCATTCATCACATTTACATAGAAGAAAATGCTAGGCCAGTAAGACAACCACAAAGAAGAATGAACCCCACATTAAGAGAAATTGTAAAAGAAGAATTGCAGAAATTGTTGAATGTAGGGTTTATCTATCCTATTTCTGATAGTTAGTGGGTGTCCCCACTAGTTATCGTCCCTAAGAAGAATGGAAAATGGCGAGTGTGCGTAGATTATAGGGAACTAAACAAAGCTACATTAAAAGACCATTTCCCTTTACCTTTTATAGACCAAGTACTTGACACTTTAGCAGGGAAAAAGTATTTTTCCTTCTTGGATGGGTTCAGTGGGTATAATCAGACTAGGATAGCTCCACAAGACCAAGAGAAGATTACATTCACATGTCCCTGGGGTACCTATGCATATAAAGTTTTATCATTTGGTCTATGTAACGCACCAACGACATTTTAAAGCGCTGTCCTAGGTATTTTTTCTGATCTTTTGCATGATTGCGTAGAAGTGTATATGGATGATTTTACAGTTATGGGTGATATGTTTGAAGAAGCTTTACAGAATCTTGAGAAAGTTTTGCAGAGATGTAGAGAGACTAACCTCTCATTGAGCAATGAGAAATTCTTTATGATTATGACTGAAGGTATTGTTTTAGGCCATCATGTTTTTGTTGCAGGAATCAAGGTTGATCTAGCAAAAATAGAGGTTATTGTGAAACTACCCCCACTAGCCAATCAAAAGGGGTCTGCAGTTTTCTTGGGCATGCAGGCTACTACAGAAGGTTTGTTGAAAATTTTACAAAAGTAACCTCTCCATTATTTAAATTGCTAACAAAAGAATCTGAATTTCATTGGAATGATGAGTGTCAAGTCGCATTCTATAAGCTAAAAGAAAAGCTTTCTTTAGCACCTGCCTTGAGAGGCCCAGATTGGAAGTTGCCTTTCAACATTGCCACTGAAGCCTCTGATTTAGCCATAGGTGTAGTTTTGGGTCAAAAGGAGGGTCCTGTAACCCATGATATTTATTTTATCAGTAAAAACTTAACTCCTGCAGAACTGAATTACACGGTAACTGAGAAAGAATTTCTTGCTGTAGTTTACGCTATTAATAAATTTAGACACTACATCACTGGTTATAAAGTATTTGTGCATACATATCATTCTGCCATTCGTTATCTTATGAACAAACCTGTTACTAATGGCAGGATTACTAGGTGGCTATTGTTGCTGCAGGAATTTGACATCACGGTAGTGGATAGGCTAGGAAAGGAAAATCAGGTAGCTGATTTCTTGTCTAGGCTCAACCATACAGGTGAGGATGTTCCTGTTGATGATGACTTTCCAGACGAAAATTGTTTGCCATATCTATTAAAATGCCTTGGTTTGTAGACATGGCTAATAATCTTGCTACAGGAAAGTTTCCTCCCCACTTTTCACCCAATCATAAGAAAAGGATTATTAGGAAAAGTGCTGATTATTCTTGGATTAAGGGAGATCTTTTTGTCACTGGAGCTGATTTGATTATTCGTAGGTGTGTCAGAGAAGATGAGATCTACGACATCTTAAGAGCTTTCCATGACAAACCATGTGGGGGACATTTTGCAGACAAGCGAACAACTTATAAGATCCTTCGCTCAAGTTACTACTGGCTGAACCTCTTCAAAGATGCAAAGGAGTATCTTCGGAAGCGTGATAGCCGCCAATGGATAGGGTGGCCCATGCAATCAAATGAAATGCCTTTGCAGCCACAAGTCCTTATAGAACCATTTGAGAGGTGGGATCTTGATTTTTTAGGCCCCATAAATCCCCCATCCAAAGATAAGAAGTACATTTTGGTTTACACTGATTATGTGACAAAGTGGATGGAGCCAAAAACACTGCTTAGAGAAACGGAGAAATCAATAACAATTTTTTTTTTTTTTTCTTATATTTTTGTTATATTTGGGGTACCACGGGAAATAGTTACTGATCAAGGTGCCCAGTTTGTGTCTAAACTGATGTAGGAAATTGTACAAAAGTATCGGATTATTGACCGAAGGTCCACTCCTTACCATCCACAGGCCAATGGGTAGGTGGAATCAACCAACAAGGTGCTGGAGACAATCCTTACTAAAACAGTTCAGCTACACAAGAAGGATTGGTCTGATAGACTTCTTGAAGCCTTGTGGGCTTACCGAGTTACATGGAAAGGAACTACTAGTTTTTCTCCATATGAATTGGTGTACGAGAAACAGGTTCTGTTGCCCATCGAATTTCAGATTAAAATTTTCAAAATGGCATCAGGATTTGGGATGAATCTTGACGAATCACAACAACAGAGAATCCTGTAGCTCAATGAACTAGATGAAATCAGGCAGGATGCTTTCCAGCAGATAGATCTGATCCAGCAGCAAAGAGCTAAATGGCATGACAGGTACATTAAAAAGAAGCAGTTCAAAGAAGGTGACTGGGCATTGTTGTATGATTCTAAATTTAAGAATTTTAAAGGGAAATTTAATACACATTGGCTGGGTCCCTATGAAGTTGAGAAGGCTTTTGACAATGGATTTGTTAGAATTAAGACTATTGATGATGAGAATGTTACCTTCTTGGTGAAAGGACATAGAATCAAGCCATATCAGAAACCCCTGTTAGCTACCTATACCAATAGGTTTCATATTTCATGATTGGCTATAGAAGTTCCAAATATGCTCTGCTTTGATCATGCAAAGATCACATATTTCCAAAGGAGTACAAGGTGTGTTTATAGCGTGGTATGGACTCAAATTTTGATGGATGGCCCAACAGTATAATCTGGACCATGTCATGTTTTAAATTGCAGTTGTAGATTAGAGAAAGAAGTCTGTCCAAACTGTTTAATCTTGGCAGACAAGTAGTTCAGGTAGAGAAGAAAGGGCTCCCAACAGCTTAATCTGGGACCTTGGAAGAAATAAGGGTAGATGTAGATAGAAAAAACAAAGGAAAAAGCCAAAGAAAAGAAAAGGCAGGTAAGGGTCTGCAAGTCCAAGTGCACCCTCCAAGAAGAAATAAAAAATGCTAGGCAAGTAGCTGGGTAAGTAGTTGGGGTTGCAGAAAGGTTATCCTTACCATTGCAGGTGTGTTGACTTTGTTTACCAAAGCAGAGTTAATGAATTAAGAAGGGGTTCTTCTTCATCAAGTTGCAACAAGCGAAGGGGCATGCCTAACCTCCCTTTTTCCCCTTTTCATGTCATTTACTAACATTCCCTCATCACTTGAGATTCATGGAAGAATTATGGTTTCATGGTGGTTCTTAATCTTTTTAGAAGCCACATTTCTTGTCTAAAACTCTTTTCATTTTGATCTACTCCCTAAACTAAGTAAGTTTCAAATAAACTTAGTGATTTTCCCCCCTTCATTCACATCTTTCCCCCCATATTAACTCTAACTTTACTATGTAAATCCCCTATATTACCTTTCCCCTAATATTATTAACACCATGGTGTATAAACCCCAAATGTTGTACAAGTATCCCCTCCCCTTGGCATTATAGCCAATAAGTCCTATGTCAGGGATCAAATGACACCTGGTCATCTTGATAAACCTAAGCCTAACCCTCCTCCCCCTTTCCAAATCCATTTTTTACTCATTACACCCCATTCGCACATAAACCTTACAAAAGACATTGTTCCACCCTTACCCGCTACAAATTGCCAAATAATGCATCAAAACCCACCTTTCTCATTTATCCAAAGTCCAAGCATCGGGAGTGTTTTTACAAATAATTCGCAAACAACCCACATTCTAATGTTTCTCCGCCGATGCACATATCCCGGTATACATCAAAATAACCCCGCCCCCGCCATATCCGTCGATCACTTCGTTGATCCGACAGCCGTCTGATCGGAGCTTGAAGATCCAACGGCTCTTATCACATCGGAGCGGCTCCGACGTCCGCTGTTTACCCGCCATATCCGCCGATCACATCACTCTCCCGTCTACCGTCGGATCGGGCCCCCCAGATCCGACGGTCCTCGTTGATATCGGAGCGGGTCTCACATCCGACGGATACCTTCCGATATCCGTAAAAAGGTTACGTCACTCGGCAGCCACGCGTCTCCACCACAGCTCATCGGAGGTACGCCTGACAGATACCTCCCCCGTACCATAAGCGGTGCGATATGAAACCGCTGGCTGTTTCCGGTTTCAGTTATCCCGCCTGTACCACGTCAGTGCCATCATGCCATCACGTCAACCATTGCGCCTGACCTTCTGCCGATCTGTCCTGCCACTTCACCAGCCCGTGGACCAATCAGAGCCCGCCACCTCACCTATGACGTCAGCCGGCTCTGACCCCACCTATGACGTCATGCTGACGTCAGCAGAAAAACGCGCCAAAAGTCCAAAAAACCAATATAATAGCCAAATGTCGCATTTTTCTCACTTTTTTACAAAAACGCCCGTTGCTCCTGCATGCGATTTTTACGACCAAAAGTCTACCAACCTGCAGAACCTGACCAGGAGACCGGCGGCGCACCATTTCCACAGTCATCCGCGACCATTGCTTACTCTTTACCAGGTATTCTCCACTGTAAATCCTTCACGTACCTGCTTTGTCTGTAAATTCCCTCAAAAGAACTTATAACGGAAAAAACTCTTGAATTCACCGGCAGAAATCCTTACACTTGGCCCTTTTACAGTTGTGAACTCGAAGAATACTAGCCGAGCCTTGTTTGCCCATACTTTCACTAGAAATCAAGCTCTGTTCGCGCAAACGCGACAGACTCATTTAAACTGAGTTTAACCACTGAGAGAGACAGAGTGAGGCCAAGCATTGGTCTTATTTACACTCTAAACAGTATTTCAATTGCTGTTTATTAGAACTACTCTCTGTTCCTTATAAATTCACCTCCCTGGTAAAGAGACATTCCTCTATACTGTCCTGCTCAATTGAAACCACTTTGCACTCAATTCAGAATCCTCTTTTGCAATGGAGACACCTGTAGTACTAAATGTTCAGCCTCTGAATGCCCCTCAAAGGGAATTGGAATGGCAACCCTTGGCAGATATGGATTATCAGATTTCAGAAGAGATGTTGATGAGAACCAAGTTCCATATCCACCTGCTCAATGAACTTAAGGCCAAACATGAAACTGGAACAGATGTGTTGGGTATATGGGATTCTTTTCTTCCTATTTTTAAGCTGCCTCAAGTCAATCAATTCCCTGATTTGATCCATCTTTGTGTTGTATGTTATGACCCTACTCAGAGGGCTGTGTTGGATCCTTCTGGTTCTGCTGTCTTTTACATCACTCCTGAAGCCATCAGGAACATGCTCTGCTTCAAAACTCAGAGAAAACTGGTCCCTTTGTCACTAGTAGACCTGATAAAACAAGGGGCTAGATTGACAGATGCCCAAATCACTAAGCTAAATCAGTTATACATTGACTCTGATTCTGTACAATATCCTCCTCTGAATCAAGTATACCTTAACCAGTTGGGCAGGGACTTGGTAGATATGATTAGTCCTATTTTGGGCTACAGCTCAATAGAATTGGTAGACCAAACTGTACTGGTAATGATGCTGATGTTCGCTCCGCGCAGACCTCCAGTTTACTATGATTATGCCACCTACATCTCTGACAAAATGCATGAGCAGCTAATGAACTTATCCAGAGAAAAGGTGTTCAGATACACCTCCTACATTTACCATTTGATCTTGTACCATCAACATGAGAAATTTCATTTTTCAATCAAAAGAATGGATGCCCAAGGCAATCCCAGATCAGTGGTCTATTGGTCCTCTGTCTTCCACACTAGACCTGATTCTCCATACACTTACTGTGAATTTATTGATCTGTTCATCCATCCAGCTATGGCAATGCTGATGAGCTCACCTCCTCCAAGACTCACTGATGACATGCAGAGAATTATTCAGCTGTCCAAATCTTACAGCATTGGGGATTGGTACTTCTACCAAAACCACACCGTCATCAGGATATATGGGTGTGAATTGCCTCCATTCAGACTACCTAAGTATGTGCCTATGAGGCTATTTGCCCTAGAGTACTTCAGGCAATTTGGCCATGTTGATGTGCTTCACTTTTCAGGTAAAGGCAAGAAAGCACAGTTGAAGGTAAAGAGCCAACTTGGCCATTTTATCTATAACCAGAGGGAGCAAGGATGGAAGGAAGCAGATAGAATGCTTGAGTCCCTTGGCCTTCAAACCAGTTTCCTATGGAAACCCTATGACCCTAATCATTTTATAACTATGAGGAGGCTCAAATACAAGTTGTCTGCATATGATCATTGTAGTATCCCTCACATTGAAAAATATGCAAACCAAGACAAATGGAGGAGAGGGACCTTAGAAGAGCCTGTATCACAAGAAGAGCTAAATCAGAGGGCAGTAAGGAATCTAAGGAAGATGGCTGACCTTGAACTTTGTTCACAGGTATTCACACTTCCAAGCACACAAGTGGGAGCAGCTGCATCCTCCTCAACTGCCAAACAACAAACTACTAAGGCCACTGAAAATATATCTAGCAAAGGCAAAGAAAAGGAAATGGAGACAGAACAATCACTCCATGGCAAGGAGCAGCCACCTCCAGTGACTCAAGGGCAGGCAGATAGAGAAGGGCAGCAGCAAGAAGAACAGCAACAACAGGGATTGCATCAAGAAGAAGGACCACATGAGAGGCAGCAGCCCTTGCAGCAAGAAAGAGTAGTTGATACTCCAAGTTCCACTGAGCAACAGGCTCAAAATATAGTGCCTCCTAGGCCAGAGACTACCTTTGATGCCTCGGTCCTCCAAACTCCACAGAAGGAGGACATAAACAGAAAAAGGGATAGAGAAACTCCCCTGACATCATCTATAAACCAGGGAGAGAAAAGGCAGAGGTTGAATGACTTTTCTGAGGATGACATAGCAATAAGGCAAGCATTGGGCATGGGCCCACCCAGCAGAGAAGCTTCAGCCAGTTCCTTCCAGCAGGAACAGGACAGAACTATGGGAGGAGAGGTCAGCTCCTCCAGCCAGCAAAGAGAAGGAGAAAAGAGCATCAAGCAGCAATTTATAGACATCAAAAGGAGGAGTGACCCTATCAAGATACAATTGTACAACCATTTATTGAAAATGGCTCCCACCAATCAACAAAGACTGATGTCTGCATTTGATGTACAGGAAGGCAAAATGATCATGAGCCATTTTATGCCAACAACACTACAGCCCCAATCTGCCTCAGATTACCTCAAAACCAATCTGGAGGTCCTGGCCAAGGACATACACCCAATGGATAAAATTGAACTGCACAAACAGACTGGTGAGATGGTGTATGCTGCCTTGGCAGACAAAACATTAGAAAATTACAAGCTAGAAAGCAGCCTCAATAATACAGCCTCTCAACTGGAGTTGGAAAGGGCATCATCCCAGGCAAAGGACAAAAGAATAAGGTCCTTGGAAGACATAATCATTGAGATTGGGCATGATCCCAAAGATATCAAAGGAATACAAGAGATATTGAAGTTGAGGGATGCTGACATGGCCGCCTTAAGGAAAAAGATCAAACTCCCAGCTACCATTCACCCTCAAACAGATGAAGTAGCTCAGCAAAGACATGAGCAGGATGCCACAACCTTGATGATTTCCCTTTATAAGCAGCTTATGCAAGCACAAGAAAAATTGGGAGAATCAGAGGCCGCACAAGCAGCATTGCAAACAACATTGAAACAAAGAGAAGAGGGTCAGACCTCTCAGCCTCCTCTGGTCATCAATCTTGAGGAAACTGCTCCTATCACTGCTCCTCCTCCTCAACAGACTGAACAGACAGCAACATCTACTTCAGCAGCACCGACAACCACAGAGCAGGCTCAAAGCCTGGATATGCAAAAGCTGAAGAATGAAATTTAAATCCTGGAAGCTCAAATGACCGAGTTAAATGAGACCAGGGAAAAATTAGCCAAAGTCAATGACAGACATGATAAATCAAAGAGAGAAGTGGCAGAAAAGGGCAGGGAAATCAAAGCCCTTAAAGACAAGATCAAAGAGCTGGAAAATGAGCTCAAACTAGACAAAATTGTAGCTGAAATTAGAGCAATGCTATGGTCCAATATTGGCCAATCAATTACCAATCAATGGCAATATATTGAGACAATCCATGAGCAATTAGAGCTCATCCCAAAGGCACAGAAGGAGGTTCAGAGATCAAGAGCCTTATTAGGCAATATGCCTGAAGTGGCCAACAGAATGATTAATGTACTCAACAATAGAACAAGTTCTCAGTTAGCTACCATGGGAATTACAAACAGAACTGAGACTATTCAAATGATCAGGAGGGTTCTTACTCTGAGAAATCTGGTGCAGACTTTGGAAAGAAGATCCCAGGATATGCAAACTGAGGTAAACAGGTTCATGGAGAGATTTCAGATATTACAAAACAGAGGACTCCCTAGCTTACTGAACAGCGGAGGGAAATTATTCACCCATGAACAGTATGCCAAAAGAGTGAATGCTTTTGCTTCAACTCAGATCAATGAAAAGCCCAGCACTTCAGAAGATACAGGGCCAATTACAGGACAGATTTTCTACAATAAGGTAGAAAGTCTATTTTTTATAATGAATGAAATCACGCACTTGTTTGATATGGCCCCAAATTTCTACAAGTATACAGAGGCAGAGGAGACTATGGATGCAATTCTCAGGCATCAACTCCCTACACAGGACTGGTGGACAAATACAATACAAAAAATTTTATAAACAGCGAGGCATTCACCAAATTTTGTTTTTAAAATATAAATTGTTATGTAAAGCACAGTTCAACAAAATCAGCATGCATTAAAGGTTAGAGCTGAGCCAACTCAGCAAAGCTGTTCGGTCACCACAGCAGCAAGCACAGTCACAGGTGGCAGGGCCGAGAAAATACAGCGCAACAAATATAAAGGCACATTTATCAGCATTAAAGCAAAGCGTTTCAACCGACTCAGTGACCTCCAAAGGTCAAAATATTCTCTGACAGACTTAAAAAGCAGTTATGTTGCATTCAAAGCTGTAATAACTTCTTTTCTACTTTCTGAACAAAGTAATGAAGATATTTCTCTCTCAGATGACTCAATGCCTGAGATATTTTGTATAAGCATTCCTATAAAGTCCCCTTCGCATGAGATTGCAAGGGTTGTTGTTGATTTCTCCTGAAGAAGTTCTTATGCTGTAATCCTTTCAGAAGTTTAATAAAGAAAGTGATGGAATTTCTCGGATTTCTGAAGTGTTGAATGCGTTCTGGTGTCTGTTGAAAACTGCTGGATTCCTGTGTATTACACAATACAATAAGTCTCTGTAACTCTCTCTGTTATGTGTTTTCATTTATTAATATCCATATATGTTTCTAATGTTTGAATATTTAGCAACATGGAAAAAGAATAACCTTCAGGATTTATTCAAGAAATACCCTGAGTTCAATCTGTGTTGTTAATGAATGTTTTCTTCATCTGTAATCTTGATAAGTGTAATTCTTAATTGCTGCACTTTCAGAATACATTTTTCACAGTGGCCTTTGTCTCAGGAATTCAAGTTTGCTCCTGTGCAACGTGTTTCACTTTCACCTCACCGGCTTAATAGAGAATTCTTAATTGCTTTCTGTTGGCTGACATGCTTCACCATTCAAGTTAACGTTGTTTGTCTGAAATACACAATAGGCCCTGCAGTTAGAACACCACCAATCCTGCATTTCAAAGCATTTCACAACTCCAGACTCCATTGCCCAATGATATATTACTCTCTAAACACTACATCTTAAGCCCTGAAAGAAATCCTTCAACCAAAACATAAACCAAAACCTGAGCATAATATCTAGCCTAAAACACCATCATAACAGAGACAAATCATAAAGAGAGAGCCCTCTCTGATTACAGTTTGGCTAGAAACTGTGATCCAAAGATTGGTTAGTGGTTACCCCGGCCGTATTCCCTTGGGAGTCATAGGGAACAACCTGGGTGTTAACATAATTGGCGACTCCACTAGGGACCTGCTTGAGATTTTCAATTTCTATATATCTTCCATAGCTACTATCAAGCCTGAAATCAGTCAAGAGGCCTTTAATCTGTTTTTGTATCACATTAATAGTTTTAGGGAAGAGCTTTTTAGGGAATCTTCATCTTAGTTCTGAAATATATATAGCCATTCCAGAATCTTCATCCAGTCCTTGCAGATACAAAAACTTCCTATAATAATCCTAAAAAAAACAGTTAGAAACTGGCTCCTAAGAAAAATCCACGGCACACTAGGGCAAATCCTGACCCTAATCCACCCATCATTGTTGATAATCCAAATACCATCCCTAGAAACATTAGGAGGCAGCAAAAGCAGGAGCAGCCTGCTGATTTGACTTCAGAGTCAGATCATTCCAGCCTCATCCCTACCCCATGCAAGGTTCTTTTCCGGTCTACCCCTAATTCCCTTAGTTCATCATCCACATCTCAAACTCCTCCTCTCACATCCTCATCCACTGTTCATATCCCCTTGACCAACACTCTAGGTTCACCCTTACTTGTCACCCCTGTGGTACCCACTGTTCCCATTATCCCAGCTGCCCCTGTTAATCCTCTAAATCCTGTAAATATGGCTAACAGATATGCACCCTTGCAGATACCAGCTAATGCTGCAGCTCTACCCCAAGACTACCAAACCAAAATCTCATATTTTGACTCCAATGGCCCTCTGACAGCTGTCCAGCATGCGAAGAAGATGCAAGACCATTTTGAGACCTATGAAATAGATGATGACAGTGTCAGAATGAGGATGTTTGTTCAAAGCCTAACTGGGGATGTAAGAACTTGGTTTAGATCCCTGAATGCAAACTCCATTACAACTCCTGATGAACTGTATCAAGCCTTTACTAGTAGATGGGAAAAGAAGAAAGATCCTCTGCACATACTTGGGGAATATGACACTATCAAAATAGGTCCCCAAGAGACTGTTTTGGAATATTGTGCAAGATTTAACAATGTATATAACGCGATTCCACAAAATTTAAGACCTCCTCCTGATCTAGCTTTGTACAAATTCCCTGATGGTTTTGACCCTGACATGGCCTATCAGTTGAAAGAAAGAGATCCTCAATCCCTTGCAGAGGCCCAAAGGGTTGCTGTCACAGTGGAAGCCAACCTGATTGCCAAAAGAAACCAGGCAAGGTTGGAAAAGAGGACTGCCTTCAAAGAAGAACCCACTGCCTTTGATCAGAAGCTGGATGCAATACTCAATGGTATGAAAAGATTGGGTGATAGAGTGGAATCGGTTGAAAGAAAATCATCATGGGAACCACCACAAAACAACCCTCCTAGGAATCCAAATTTTAGGAGAACTCAAAACCCAGGCATGGGCAAAACCAGTGCTGATCAGGACATAAGACCCCCTTTCCAAGAAAATTATGCAGAAACTTCCACATCAACAGAGCCCAATGAAGATCCTGAGATTAATTTAATGGGTCTAGATGGTGAAAGTCAAGTTTTCTTAACACAAGAAGATCATGAGGATGATGAAATCAAACTATTCCAAACTAAATCAGGTGAATCCTTTGACTTTAAGCAAGGCTATGACACTGCTGTTTATGAGGTCCATAAACAATACAAGCTAAGGAGCAGAACTGTGAATGTAAACCAGCCTGAAAAAATAAAGGATAATCAGCACCCTGAAAGAATTATAGTCACAGAACCTAATGACAAAACAAAGTTACCTGCAGAAGAAGTAATTGTTGAGGAGATCACTGAACCACCCTCCTCAAAACAACAGCCTATGGTCACTCCCCCTTCTCATCCTTATCCAACTATTTCTCCTCAAGAGATGAGTAAAAAGGATAAGTCCCAAAGTCAAGATAAAAATCAAGAAGAAGATTTAATGAACAAGGAAAGGACAGTTATCTATAACCCCAAGACCCAATCTGAAAAATCCTTTGACCTAGAGACTGAAATGGGTAAATTAAAGATAGCTGTTCCTCTCTTAGAACTAGCCAAGCATGACATCTATAAGCTACAGATCAAGAAATCCCTTCAACTCACTAACAACAAAGATGATGTCAATGTGTTGGACGAAACTCCAGAATTATTATTTGGCCCAGAAGTGGATGGAAAAACAATAGTCACAGGGGTACTACCTTTTTATGTCAGCCTACATATTCATGACAAAATACTACACAATGCAATGTTTGATTCAGGTGCTTCTCACAACCTCATGCCAAAAGCAGTCATGGAAAGATTGAATTTGGACATAACAAGACCATACAAAGACCTGTTTTCTTTTGACTCCAGCCAAGTCAAGTGTCTAGGTCTCATAAAAGACTTATGTGTGTCCCTGGTTCAATACCCAAACAAGACAATCCTAATGGATGTTGTGGTTGCTGATATCCCACCTAAGTATGGAATGCTGTTATCAAGATCATGGGGAGCTAAACTCCAAGGTTCCCTACAATTAGACATGTCATATGCCACCATCTCTGTCTTTGGGCAACCAAAAAGACTGTACAGAGAAACACTAATGAAATACATGGTCAGCAGTGAAGAAAAGCCTCAAAACTTTCCCATATATGCTATCCATTCAGACATAGATTCATACATTCTCTTCAATGACACCATTACTCCCTCAAGAAGTGAGGTTGAGACCAAGATATTCATACAAGACGAAGACTCAAATGAAAGCATTACCACCCATGAAACAACAGTCAATCAAACACTAGATGTTGCTGCTGCTGCACACTACTGGGAAATCATCTCAGGATAGGAGCATCACGAAGTAATCATTAGCATCGTTCATGAGATAAAGTCGATAACATCAAAGGGACAGGCAACGTTAGCATGGGCGGTATCATTAAAATAGAGAAAGGGTAAAGTACAACGGTAAAGGAGGCCTTGAGGTAAGGTATGATGGTATTTTAATTTTTTTTTCGTATAACGATTAAAGTTTCAATATTTCTGGTAGCCAAATGTCACCACCTCCTTAGAAATTACCTACCAGATCACTTGGCCGTCAATTCTTGCACTTTCTAAACTTGATTTACAAGGTCGGATCATGATTTCTGTCATGATCATGACCTGTTGCCCAAAATCCTCTCCTCGCCGCCAATTCCTGACATAACACTCCGAGTATCCCTACAATCAACGTCCTTGTTAAAATTTTTTTTACCCTGATTTCTTTTCAACTGTGCTATGGCAAAGAAGAAAGCTTCCAAAAAGAAAATGTCTAGGCTATGAGCTCCCATCAGATATGAACCACAGGGTTCTGAACTATTGGATTTGTTATCAGGAAAACTAGTGTCTGTACAGAACTGCTAGTCCCACTAAGGGTGATAGCTACCTTAGAAACAAACACACTAAGACTACTTTCGTTTTCCTTTATGAGAGATAGATGAGAGAAGAATAAAGGAGACCAACCTCTGTCTTGCACTTGGTTCCTTTCTCGGTTCCTCTCCCTTCTGATAGTCCCTTGCTACTTGCTTCCTTGTATACCCAGCTTCAAAGAGTACCTGTAGAATCAAAGCAGCATAACACTATACGAGAACATGGATCTATTATCATAAACAATATAGGACCAGATGTATATTAACCACACAAATGCATACAACATCAATTACACAAGAATGTGGAGGAAAACTTGAATAGCTTTATTAATAATCAAGAAAGAGCAAAGAGGATTACAACCAATTGTTCTGACCCAACATCATCCTCTCAGCAAGAAGCCCTTCTTCACCTCATGAAAAGCTTAGATCACCCAACACTATGATGTAGCACCAAGAAACCAGCAGCACTTCCTTACAAGATACAAAATTCCAGCCTCTGGATCTCTTGGATGAGGGATCCATATATAGATGTTTGCAAGGGGGGTGAGTTAGCTTTTGAGATTTGATTAGTGTCCTCTCTCTGATAGTTATTGAATCCACTTGGAGATTGATGATCTCTTACTCATCCCTGGGCGAATGTAGAGAGGCAAGTGTCACATGAGAATTTTCTAGAAGATTCTCTGCTTCTCCACCTTGCAGATTGACCCTACCATTTATCCACTCTTGCCCATCGCACCCCATAGAAGGGATTTTCAACATGCATCGCACCTGCTGAGTGTACTTAGGTGGGATGCATCACACCCTAGCCATGGAGCAATTGAAATGATCCAGTTTTGACCAATTTTGAGTAGTTTTTTGTGGAGAACTTCTGAGAGAAGATGTAATCAGTTGACCTTGTTCTTTTAGGGGTTGGAACAACACTTTTAGGGACTTAAGAGCCCTTGGTTTATGGACATTTATGATTGGGGTTGCAGTGCCCAAAAATGTCTATAACAATTGCCCCCTAAAGCATGAGGTCGTTAATTTGTTGATGTCGGGTGAAATGCTTTATCATGAGGATCTGAAGTTCTTTCAAGCTGGAAGGAGACCTGTAATAAGATACAATACAATAAATTATCTTCATAAATATTTTCATGATCTAGCTGAAGCGGCCATTCCCATGCTCAGCTTTATAAAGTTATTTTCATGTACATGAGACAGACAATCGTCTGAGTGTAGACTGATGATTCTGGTAGAGCCATCATCTCTTAGATTGGATGATTATCTGTGCAGCAATGATGTACATTTCATGTCTTTATTTTTCCTGAATATATATCGCAGCTTGGATGGATGAAACTAGATCCGGGGTCTTCAATCTCGTTCAATCTTCACTCAAAGTACAAGTCGATCCATGTGAGAGTTGTTCTGGAGTCGAACATGGAAAGACATCGCCTGATTACCAGCCAATGATGTAAGCTGTTAACAGGCGCGAGAGGAATCACCGATAATGATGATGACCCTCAAGGTACTACAGTACAATTCACGTGGTGTGAATAAGGGACTTGGCGTCGAACACCACACAAAATCTTTCGGTCGAAGGCCATTGATGTAAACCTGCCGCCGGAAGTGAGAAACTTGCCATTGAGGCATGCAAGCTTCAAAGTAATGAAAGGGTTGTTCCTAAATCGACTTCTTGGGTAATGAGCTGATGTCGACAAGAAGCGATCCGTCATAGGAGGGCCTTAGGGGATCCCACATCAATGACATGGAACGGAGCAAATGATTTTAATGGAGGTGAAAACGGTCTGGTGATATAAGGTTCAGGGTGGCGGTCATGAAAGAATGGAGTGTAATTGTATTGCAGTGGGTGAGACATAGGTGAATTCTTTGAGCGACTTCTCTTGAACATATCGGCGACACTGACATGATGGATTGGTAGCATTAACCCCAAATATGGATGGTGTGATGGAACCATGGTGATGTGACCAGTGAATGGAACAACCCAACCCGACTCGGATGCAGAGTGAAAGTGTCATGTTCAAGAGCGACTTGCTACCAACAAAGTTTCTTCAAGTTTTCTTCCCAAATTTTCCCCAATCATTGCTGACTAGTACCTCTTTATTTTTGTCAAGCTTGAGGAGGATAACATATGCTTGTTCTATAATTCGCCCTTCGGGCAAACCCATCGCTATGTTTTAACGAGCCTAGCGATAGTGAAACTCGTTCTTGTCTGTTATGGACAAGTTTGTCGCTATTAGGTTTTAACGAGTTTAACGACAAAGATAACTCGATCCTTTTCAATTTTAGAGAGTCTAAAAAGGGACGTAAAGGAAACTCCAAAAATCCTTTTTCGTCATCTAATCCCTTGAGTCCGAAAAAGTATAAAACAATACAAAAGGGATGAATTTTCGGTATTTTTAACGAGCCGAACAAGACAAGCGCTCGATCTTTTTGTGTAATAATCCCTCAGGTCCAAAAAGATTAAAATCTAAAGGAGGGATAGCACTTCCGGTCACTTTAACGAGCTGGAGAGGCCAATGGCTCGACAATCTTTTCATATTTTATGAGTCAGTTGAAAAGAGCTTAAAGGAGACTCATTTTTGAGGAACGAGTGATAGATTCGGGTAGCAGTCGATTCCAAGTAAGGTTTGGAATTTTCCAATCACGGCAGTGTTACAAGGATGGCTAACAGGATCACTCTTCGTAGCTGTTCCTCAAAAGGGGTAAACAATCACATGGAGGTGAATGATTGGCCAATATAGAGTGGAGGTGATGACAAGAACACGACCAAGGCTTTAAGGGTTGAAGTACTACATTCACGACGGTCGTTTACTGGAATTTGGTTCATTTTTTATTTTAAAATGAGCTTAAACTCTGGAGGACCATTTTCTCATTGCTTATGTTTATTTTTTAATGAGCTTGAAGTCCACGTTAAAACTGCTCAATCCAATGATCATTGATTTCTTGATTTTACCTTTAATAGCTTTGTTCTTTCGAAGGTTGTACTGTTTGCTCAACTGCTTCATCAAACTAGTTAGAAACGAACAATATGTGTTTGAAAAATGAGTTACGACACTAATATTTTACTCGAATTACGCAAAGAGTAATTAAAAAGTGCTTTTACCTCTCATTTTACCATTTCATTTGAACTTTGGTTTGTTGGAGCTTTGGAGGTGCTTTCCCCCTTTGATTTTCACTAGCTGATTCCGGGAGATTCTGCGGACGATTCTTGGCACCGTCTGGACCAGGTAGGAGCTAAACCTGAAATATTTCATTTCATCCTTTCCATTTTGCATTCTGAGCCTAATTTCTGGTTTTTTCGAGCCTCAAGGGTTTGAAAAACTTGCCCTGGCTCCATCGCACCCTTCCTATATCGAAAGGTGCGATGCATGTTGACCTGTCTACTGGGCAGTTAGCATGCAACGCACCCAGAACACTGTTGGGGTGCGATGGGTGCAAGGAGGGAAATCTGTGCACAGTTTTCAATGGAAATTTTTGCCTGTTTTTCATCAAATCAGGATCTAACTCTTCTCTTGTTTGCTTTCAGAGATTCATTGGAGCAAAATTCCTGTTACATGGCAAGAACGTGAGCATGAATAAGAAGACATGTTTGCTTTACATGATCCGGTTACGGTGAACGCACTGCGGAACTGTGGCCTGCTCAAGTTTCTCCGCATTTCCAGCATGAGGCAACAAATCAACTTGTTGCAGTATTTGCTCGATGCCTGGGATCCTACCAGCCAGGTGTTCCAGATTAGGGGCAAATCTATCCCCTTGATTTTCGTAGACATCTATTTTTTGACCGGCTTATCGAGGCGGGGTGCCCCTATCTCATTGTCAGGTTCGGCCCGTGGGGGTGAATCTGTGAGAGATTACATTCGCAGGTATTGTAGAGAGGGATCTCAGCCGAGTAAGGATGGCAAGATCAACATTCGAGATGTCACTGACAGGTCTTTGAGGACCATTCTGTTCACCTTTGCTAGGATGGCTGGTAGTGCGGCTCTTCATGTGGCCAATCGGTCTTATATGCAGTATGCTGTAGAATGCCTTGAACCAAAGGTGTTCAATTGGTGTGACACAGTACTATTTGTGATGAAGGAACAATTGACCAAGGTGAAAAACGGAAGATTGAATAACTTTGGATATGGTTCTATTTTGACCGCTTTTGCCTTGGAAAAAATCCCACTGATGCAGCCGCAGTATATTCCACTTGGCTTACCTCCACCGACTGAGCCACAGATGTAGAGATGGGTCGACCATATGTCCAGACATGCTGGTCAGTCTCAGGTTTCCTTCTTTGACACTTTCTTTGGGTGGTTCGATCGTCAGGAGATGGTTTTTTCTAAGTATCCATATGCTGGTATGGATTTCCGCGGTGACCCGGATTTGGTACTGCCGGCTGGCGAGCAGTGGGGTGCCATTGGTAAAATTTTGACCATATCTCTATTTATTGTTTCTCATTATAATGTTCTTGTGCTTTATTCTATCAAGACTAATTGGAACTCATGTGCTCATGCAGATGTTGGACCAGTTCGGCCAGTAGTACGCCTGAGAGTGCCAACTGCCGTTCCAGCAGGAGAGGCAGTGGGAAGGGCTATCCTTCGCAACCTTGATGTGGCCGAGACTCTTTCAACATTACAGGATCAGATCGAGGGCCTCACTCTTGGTATTCCAGATGTGAGGACTGACGAGCTGCCTCTGAGATTGCAGCGACATACTACCGGCGTGCCGAGTCGATGGACTAGGCTTTTACGCATGATTGCGCAGGCGGTGACTTGTTATCACCAACATCATTAGACTAGGGTGCCCCCTAGCGCTTTGAGTTTTGGGTCCTTTGACTAATTTTTTTCTTGGTTACAGAACATTATATGTAAACCATAAACAGTTATATATATATTTTTGATTTTCGGAGTTTTTATTTTGGTTAAGTTATGTGATCCTGATGCAAATATTGATGAAATGCTTCTTTTTATAAATGTCGCACATGTCTATCTAACACATAATTTTCCAATGAGTCTGTTAATGTGTTTAAGTCTATGGAAATATGCTAATATTGAATAAAATCAAATTGCCTTTCCAAAATCTTGACCCTTAGAAACATGCGATAGATAGCTGGATTTCGGACGGAGTAAATACCAGTGAGTTGTAGTATGACGAGCTGTGAGTCTAGCCTGACAACAAGTCGGCCTATGCCACGTGTGATGGCATCAGAGAGAAGTTCTATCAATGCGCTATATTCAGTAATGTTATTCGTTGACCGACCAATACATACTCCTCTGAAACTTACTAACTCGCTGCTTGGATCGAAAATGGCCCAGGCCGCAGAAGAAAGGTTCCACGAACTACGACTTGCTCCGTTGGCGTATCCAACAAAAGATTCCAATAGGTTTTTCATCTGCGACAAATTAAAAAGTGGATTACTTGACCAAAACAAATACTTTTAGCGAAAACAAAAATGTAACAAAAGCATATGTGTTACCACGCTGAATCATGCGTAGTAACGTTTGAGGTACAACCTGTTACGGGGTTGTGCCAGCGGAATCTCGTCATAATCCATTAACTCGTAGGCTTCTTTTGCTAACACTCGCTTAACAATATAGGGGCCCATCCATAAAGACTTGAATTTACCTGCTCCCAATTTATCGGATTCCTGGTCATAAAGCAAGACCAAGTCACCTTCTGAGAAGACACGGGGTTTGACATTCTTGTTGAACTGCGCTTTGACTCGTTTCTTATGGGCTTCGTTAGCCAAAGAGGCATCACGACAGGTTTCATCCAATTGGATTAATTCCAAGAAACGAGCCTCCTCTTCTGAAGTTCTGGGGAGAAGGTCGACGGTGAGTTTGAGGGATGAGATTTCACACTGAACTGGTAAGATTGCTTCTAGGCCATACACCAGTTGAAAAGGTGTGAACCCGGTTGCATTTCTTACTGACGTTCGGTATGCCCACAAGGCTGAGTACGGGATTAGGTGCCAACTCCTTTTGTGGACTCCAATCATCCTTTGCAGCATCCGCTTCAGGACTTTGTTGATTGCTTCAACTTGTCCATTGGCCTGCGGGTAATATGGAGTAGAGATGTCGTGGGACAACCCTAATTTGGCAGTCAATTCGATCATCATGTGATTGCGAAAATGCGATCCATGATCTGTGACTATAGCCTGTGGAACATCGAATCTGGCGACTACATGATTAAAAAAGAAAAGGGCACCTGTTTCACCAGTGTTATCTAATGTAGGCATCGCCTCGGCCCATTTGGTAAAATAGTCTACTGCGACTATGATATACCCATGCCCCCCGGTCGAGGTGGGGTTACATGTCATGAAATCTATGCCCCATTTGGCGAATGGCCCAACAGCAACTATTGGCTGTAGAGGTGCTGGTGGTTTTCTGGTTTTGCTATCGAAAATTTGACATGCATGGCAGCTTCTGACTGCGGTTATGCAATCTTTGAACTTTTCTTGCCAGAAGTATCCTACTCGTAAATTTTTTTGCGCCGTAACGTAACCAGATTGATGCCCCCCACACACGCCTCATTCAGGACTTTTTCAGCCTCCTCATGGGTGAGGCACCTCCTTAGAATTGTGTCGACACCACGACGGTAAAGCGTATCACTGACGATCATGTAGTCTTTTGATTGGTATCAAACACGTTTTTGTTCTGAGCGTGAGGTATTTGGCCTATATTTTTGGGTTTGGAGATAGATGATTATATCTCCATACCATGGATCGCTTGAAGATATCAGAAACAAGGATTCATCCACGATGGTTTCTTCGGATGTTTCATCGTTGGACGACAATGGGAGATCGCATAGTAATTCCGCGAATACCAGGGATTTCTTTGATTTGGATTTTACAAATTCCAGATCAAACTCTTGAAGAATTTCTATCCATTTTGAATATTTTCTCCCCAGCAACTGTCGCGACAATATATAAGTCATGGGGTTGCAATCTGACAGAATGGTAGTTTTTTGAAAGAGAACATAATGCCGAAATCTCTGTATTGCTTGAACAGCCGCGAGAGCGAGCTTTTCAACATAGGAATACTTACTTTCCGTATCATTTAAGTTCCTACTTAAATAATATATTGGATGTTCAATACCGTTTTCTTCTTGGACTAAAACCATTACGATGGTCGTATCCGCTGCAGCTAGATACAGGTTAAAGTCTTTTTGATAATTAGGAGCGTACATTAATGATGCTTTCATTAAGGATTGTTTTAAAGCATCAAAGGAAGCTTGCGCGACCTGATCCCATACGAAGGGTACTTCCTTTTTCAGTAGACGTGTATAACCTTTAGCAAGTTCAGCGTAATTTGGAATGAACCTCCTTAGAAAGTTTGCTTTCCCTTGGAGTTTCTGAATCTAAAGTAAATTTGAAGGTGGAGGCAAGTTTATGATTGCGTGAACCTTACACGGGTGGAGACAAATCCCGTCCTTTGAGACTATAAAGCCAAGTAAACGACCAAAACTGACACAGAACACACATTTGTGTGGATTGAGTCGTATCTTGTAGTGTCGGCAACGTAGAAATATCGCTCTCAAATGTTGCGAATGATTTGTCCACTTTTGCGAATGAGCCAGAAGGTCGTCGAGATACGGTTGAACGATGTTTTTGATGTCATGGAAGGCATAATTCCTTGCCCTCTGAAAAGTTGCCCCTGTGTTCTTTAAACCAAAGGGTAATTTTCGATATGTGAATGTGCCCCATGGACAAATAAATGCAGTCTTTGACTGGTCCTATGGGCGGATATTTATTTGATTATACCCGGAGAATCCATCCATGAATGAAAAGATTTCTCATTCGGTGCATTCATCAATTATCTAGTCAATAAAGGGTGTAGGGTAGTTGTCTTTTGGACAAGCTTGATTTATATCCCTATAATCGACGCACACTCTAATCGTTCCTTATTTTTTCATTACAGGAACAATGTTCAATACCCAATCGATTAGGGGAACCGGGTAAATGAAACCAGCATGGAGAAGCTTTTCAACTTCTGCCTTGATGGCAGTGGCTTTCTTGGGGTGCACCTACCGTAGCCATTGTCGTATTGGTTTGACATCTGGATACATCTTGATTTCGTGTTCAACTATACTCGAGTCAATGCCTGCCATTTCATCATATGACCAAGTAAAGACATCTCTGAATTCGTGAAAAAGAGCATTATATATTTCTAGTTCTGAAGGAGAACAACATTTGCCTACATATATATTCTCTACAACATCCTTTTTGGTCGAGATATTTATGGTGATAGTCTCTTCAATATTGGACAAGTTTCGCTCTGAATCCACCGTGTTTACAGTATTTGATAGGAAATCAAAAACTGAAGGGTGATGAAGGTCATTAGGAGTATCTTCTTTACAAGTCGGAAGATTAGAACGATGGTGGTAGTCTTCCCATGGCGCCCCGTCAGTTATCATTGACTGAACAATTCCTTCGTCGCTGTAATGAACTTGCGACCAAGGATCTAAAGGGGTGTCATATTCCTTAGACCTATCTACCCAAACGCTTGATGAGCGTTGATCTGGGTTCGCCTCCCAAGCCAGAAACATTGATTGCTATAATATTTCTATTGGGCTTGGAGGCAACACCAACTGATGATTCATGTTGATATCATTTTCTGACATCTTGTGAATAGAAGATATCATATTGCAGGTTCCTATCTTTGCCACTTCCGCCAGATTGATTGGAGGGGGGAGGGAAAAAGTACCCATTAAGATAGGGTCTTTTAATAGGCCTACTCCGATATTTTGAAGCGAATGGGGGCTTCCATGGATCATCGGGATGCTTCCCGTAACTTGGGAACCATTGGGGAGAAAAGTTTGTTGGTCGACGATTGTAATTCCCCCTTGGAAGGGAAATGCAATCTTCCTAAAGTAGGTTGACACAACGACAGCCATGGCATATATCCATGGTCTTCCCAGTAGGATGTTGTAATCGAGGTTTCCGTCGATTTCTTCGCAATCTATTTCTACTGTTTTCCCCCCTAGTTCAACTTGCAAGTTACTTAGAATACCATATGGGGTATATGCTCGTCCGTCAAATGCTTTTAATGTCGTCGAAGATCGCGACAAGGTTGGAGATCCTAAAGTTTTCCAGCAACTCATCGACATAATACATGTAGATGCCCCCTCATCAATAATCGTTCGATGAACAGTTTTGTTGAGGGTTTTCACTTGAATGAGGAAAGCTAGTTGAACTAGTAACTGAGGATCGTATCCTTTATGATTGAAGGACACAAGATTAGAATCCTTTGGGTCTATCCCACCGATAGCTGATAATAAAACCTGTTTCTGGGACGGGCAGTTTTTTAGTACCTCAAGTGTCGACATAGCGGATGGCGATTGTGCCAGATCCTCCACTATATTATAATGTTGTGCTGCTCTGGCACGAGGATTAAATGTCGACTTGTGTACTACTCCCTTTGGTGGTTTTATTGTCAGTTCTGGAATGGTGGGCGGCGCAACTTCTGTCGAAGTTGTTGTCGAACTACTAGGTTGATCTTTATCCTTGTTCTTTGACAGTTGTGGATTCCCATAATCTTTATTCCTTGTCGATATCAAAGCTTCATTTTGCTGCTAGGAAACCGACAACATTAGCACTTGGGACGGGGAAGCATTTCCACTGGCAACCAGATTTGTTCCTGGATTTGGAAACGGATAAGTTAATACTGCTGAGGTTTTTGAATTCTTGCAGAATTTCTTAAGCTCAGCTTTATATGGACATTCTCTCGTCCAGTGATATTCATCGCATATTATGCATGGATTTTTTGATTTCCTATCTCCAGTAGGGTTTGCAGAAGATTTTTTGGGTGATGATTCCCCCTGTTTCTTCTTTTTCCTTTTGTTTTTCTTATTGCCTCCTGGTTGCTTGGTTTCTTTGCCTTTATCAGTCGAGACGGCATTTACTTCCGAGGCGAGAAGTTCTTCTTTCGCATTTTGACTGGAAATATTACGGGCCTTTTTAGATGTAGCCTTTGTCGATTTCGTGTCTGTCGTGCCAATCATGCCATCGCCGGCATGAGAGTCATTGTTCGATTTAGGAGGAGGGGGGACAGAAAATTCCGGTCTGGGAGCATCAGGGATTTTATCGTAGAGCGTGCCAAACTGAGTCTAAATCAAGTCTAAATATTGCGCATGAGCAATAACTTGCTCTTCAGTGACGACTCCTACTTTTGCCACATCTTCTGTTATGGAAGGTAATAATGAATTAATAAACCATTTAGCTAAAAGCTGATCAGGAACATACGTTTTTACCATTCTGCGACGACGTCGCCACTCATGAATATGATCGGATATATGGATATATGAGTGGTCGTTGTTTGCTTGAAATTGGTAAGAAGTTCTGTTCCCGTTTCGTACCTTATGGGTAACTGAAAATGTGTTAAAAAGGTTGTGGCCAGGGTACTGAAGTTGTCAAACGAATCTCTGGGTAACTCGATATACCACTTTACTGCTGGACCAGTTAACGTCCTTTGAAAAAGGCGAAGCCTAATCGAATCATCGTTTAGGGTATTTGATGAACACCACAGATGAAATGTCATCACATGATTCGACGGGTCTTCACCCAGATTTCCATTAAATTTAGGAATATCTGACGGAAGTTTATGTGGAATCGCTGGCCACCAAGGGGCGTAAGCAATTGGATTGTTCGTTAGCCGATTCAGATCTGGTAACTCTAAAGTCGCCACGAAGGGTAACTGTTGATTCAGGTTTGGCGAAGCATACCCAGGATAGGATGGAATGGCCTGAGCAGTTGGCCTTTGCATGCCAGCATAATGCATTTGATGCTGGTAACTTTGATAAGGTTGATGGGCATAACCATTGTAGAATGGTTGATTTTGACCATTTTGAATATACGGTTGCCCACTATTTGCAAAGATTTGTTGCTCATATCCTTGGTATACTTGTTGGAATTGCGGTTGTTGGTACTGCACCAGCCATGGTTGCAAACCCATGTGTTGTTGTCCGATACTAACCGTTTGACCAAGGCGAGGGGTAATTGTACCCGTTTGGGCCTGTGTCATCCCACTAGTTGGCGATGGTGGCTGAGTCGTAGGGACAAGAGGCTGTTGCATTACAACCTGAGGTTGGCATACAACAGGCAGCACTTGTACCTGCGACACTGTCACAATAGCCGGTGTAGTTGGTATATTTGACATAGGTAAACATTGTTGCATCGAATATACAACTCTTGGTCGTTGAGGAAGTATTGGCACCCAACCGCTGGATGTAATTCTAGCATAACCTGAGTTTTGTTGTGAACTCTTGTATGGTTCTCCTCCTGGAGGAGACAATGAAAGGGTATATTGCCCCCCATACGGCGGTAATCCGGTACTTAAAGGAATTGTTTGCCCTTGAGGACCGGACTGCCCAAATTGACATCCTGAAGGACCAATTTGTTGAGACTCAACATAAGAGTTCCCGGATACTATTCTGGATGAACAAACAGGAACGGACCATACTGTCGAAATAGCCCCTATGTGGGCCCCGTCTAGCAATTGAGAGCTAGTTGGGACAGATGGTATGTCGACGAACATTGTCAGAGTGACAGCAGGAAGTTCTGCTATCGCTGTGTCTAATGACACAGTCCTAGATGTCGACGGTTGTTCAGACATTTCTAGTCTATCCAAAAGATTGCCTAGCGATTCTACAGGAGCTTCCAATGGCAGTGGACTAATTTCTGAAGAAGAAGGATATAAAGTGATCCCAACTCCAAATTGCGATGGAGTACTAGATGGAGGATCCTCTATAATTTCTTCTATAGCAATCAGACCAGGTGGAAGAGGTAGACCGTCAGGTCCGTAAAATATTTCTGGTGCCGAAGAAGTTATTGAGTCTACAGCGACAGATGTTTGGGGAACAACACCTTCTGAATCAGCTGTAGATGGAGTTGGTTCAGTAATGCAAGTGTTTACTTTCACACTAGGATCAGTGCTACTGTCCTTTGGTGGCTGCTGAACTTCTTCTGTAAAGGCAGGGATACCAGAAATGTTTGGAGTAACTGGAGTCTCCGATGGTGTTGGAACACTTGTTCTAACTTTACCCGGGGATTTGGAACCGGTTAAACGAGTTCGCTTTGTCCGTAACAGTTTCGACTCTGGAGACAAAGACAGTTGACTCGTAAGCCTCCGTGAACGACGGGGTTTCAATTGAGTTTCTTCCATGATTGCGGATTACTTAATCAACTAAAAATCAAGGGGAAGGATGTTTCTGAATTAGATGAATTTTAGACGCTTTGACACAACTTGTTTTTTCAATTTTTAAGAGTCGAGAAAAAACAAAAGATGACTCTAGTCGCCTTCGATTTTTAATGAGCCTGAAGTGACAAGTGCTCAGATGGACCTTTTCTGTTAAGGAGTCTGAAAAGGAACGAAAGGGACTGCTATGGAAATCTAGACAGAGGGATTACCAAACCAATCGCAAAACTGCAGAATAATTTTTACGGTACGACAATCAATCTTCCCGAATGCTGTGTTCAATGCATTGCGATCGATAGGGCGGCAGACACGGCTTCCTATGGATAAAGGATAAAGCCTATTATGGTCTCCCAATATATACTCGATGGTACGTGGGAGCACAAGTCCGTATTGGCACTTGTCGTCTCAAAGTGGAGGAATCACCCAACCAACAATGAAAGCAACAGTTACCAGGTTTTACGACGCCGGAACACGTCTCTAGCCTAGACTTCTAAATGTTGTGCGTTAGGTTACAAAGCGTTTTTAGATTCATTAAATTTATTTTATAGTTGATATTGCTTAAGAAATTTGCCTTTCAGGTTCACCGCGTGGTGTAGATGTACAATTCCTAAAATACAGTCTAAGATGATAAACAGTCGTTTAATCTTCTTTCAACAATGAAAATCCTAGCTACTAAGGAAAGAGAGATGGCGTTGTTTAACAAAGAGCAAAGAGCACACACTATATGCACTGTCCTAAATCAAACCAACAAACAGTCTAAATGCAAATGCACATGCATGTATTTGTTTTTCAGCCTTCTTAATGTGTGAATGATAAAAAGAAAGCTAAGCGAAAATCTAAATTATCTTTCAAAGTGACAATTACTAACAAGTTTCTTTTCAAGACAAAATGAGGACACTGACAACACTTTGCTATTCGAAATTGAAAACTTGCTTTCGACACTTGAAAAACTACTAATTCAAATCAGATACAAGAGTAACAGTGCAATCGACCATCAAGAACAATCGGATTCTCTTCTATGACTGAAAACGACACTTGCGACACTTTCAAATCAAGAAATGACAGTATGATTACGCTACTTCTTTATAAAGGAGAACTAAAAACGACTCAAAATACACAAAAACATTTACAGTTCTTTGCACAATGGAGGCGGAATAACAGCAAGGAAGGGGGTTTCAACATAGGTGTACTGATTACAGGCAACAAAACTCCTGAATATATCTGAAAAGAGTGAACACAGAAACCAAAATTTGGGAACAAGGCCTTGTCTGATCAGCGCACCTATAACACAGTGAAACTGAAATGCAGGGCACCTGCTACACTTGGGAAGTGCGATGCATTTGAAGTTCACAAAACAGACAGTGCGATGGATCAGGGGCGAGACTTTGACTGGGTTCCGGGTCACAGTTTGTAGTTCAGTTCAGGGATTTACGCCGAGCAAGTGGTAATCAGTAAATCAATCAGAGGGGTAGATCCAAAGAGGTTACTAGAGCTACCACAAGGGCAATTAGAGAGCTTGTAGATCAATTTTTCAATTCATAAACGAAACCCGGAGATTGACTGAAGCAACATTGATCTACTTTTCATTCGTAAAACAAATGTAGTTCGAAGGCTAGCTGGCTTGGTTTCAGGCTTCGTCTGTAAGTTTATAAAGTAAACAAATGTAGATAAACAAACAACTTATTCGCTCCCCAGTGGAGTCGCCATTTGTTACCAGGAAAACTAGTGTCTATACAGAACTGCTAGTCCCACTAAGGTTGATAGCTACCTTAGAAACAAACACACTAAGACTACTTTCGTTTTCCTTTATGAGAGATAGATGAGAGAAGAATAAAGGAGACCAACCTCTGTCTTGTGCTTGGTTCCTTTCTCGGTTCCTCTCCCTTCTGATAGTCCCTTGCTACTTGCTTCCTTGTATACCCAACTTCAAAGAGTACCTGTAGAATCAAAGCAGCATAACACTATACGAGAACATGGATCTATTATCATAAACAATATAGGACCAGATGTATATTAACCACACAAATGCATACAACATCAATTACACAAGAATGTGGAGGAAAACTTGAATAGCTTTATTAATAATCAAGAAAGAGCAAAGAGGATTACAACCAATTGCTCTGACCCAGCATCATCCTCTCAGCAAGAAGCCCTTCTTCACCTCATGAAAAGCTTAGATCTCCCAACACTATGATGTAGCACCAAGAAACCAGCAACACTTCCTTACAAGATACAAAATTCCAGCCTCTGGATCTCTTGGATGAGGGATCCATATATAGATGTTTGCAAGGGGGGTGAGTCAGCTTTTGAGATTTGATTAGTGTCCTCTCTCTGATAGTTCTTGAATCCACTTGGAGATTGATGATCTCTTACTCATCCCCGGGCGAATGTAGAGAGGAAAGTGTCACAGGAGAAGTTTCTAGAAGATTCTCTGCTTCTCCACCTTGCAGATTGACCCTGCCATTTGTCCACTCTCGCCCATCGCACCCCATAGAAGGGCTTTTCAACATGCATCGCACCTGCTGAGTGTACTTAGGTGGGATGCATCACACCCTGGCCATGGAGCAAGTGAAATGTGTTGGAAATAATACTGAGAGGGGGGGTGAATCAGTATTATCAGATCAATCAATCTTTTCAATTTCATACTCAGAAACATATACGCTACTTCAATTAAGTGAACCCGCGTGTACACGCTACTGTGTCTAATGAAACTCGCGTATATCCAGAGATCTTATAATTCAGTTAGCTTAATCTTCAGTAAATGCATCAGATCATTATTAAGCATATTAACAGTAAACAGGTGCAGAATAACAGAACAGAACATCACACAAGAGCCACACACATGAACACAAAGATATAAGGTGGAAACCCAATGTGGGTGAAAACCACCTGCTGCAAGTCATCTCAATCTTCTTCTTAATAAGAAAATCCTTTTACAATATTTGTACTGGTGCAGTCTTATACCAGTACGGGAGCTACAACCCCTTTGCTCTTGTACTAGCCGATCCATTTACTAGTACGCAGGCTGCTACCTGCTACAATGCTCCAAAGATCTCCTTTAGCTTTTGTACTAGCTTAGATACTAGTACGTAGGTGCTTGCCTACAATCTTCTCACCTCCAGGTACCACGTTTCATCAATTTTCAGACTGGATACACTGAAGCACAACACATAATCTGAAAGGCCACTTTTCATCCAATTTTCATACTGGACCCATAACTATCATTGAAGCTCAAAACAATCATCAAACTCTGAATCACTGAAACCCTGTTAACAACAGTCACCAGAACACAGAGCAGACACAGAACTCTGTAATAACCATCAGATCCATCTGCAACTTCAAATATCAAGCTTTACAATGTATACGCTACTTAGATGAATCAAACCCGCGTGTATACGCGCTTTTGCCAAAGTCAACCCGCGTACAGATCTAAAAATAATTTCTCATATCTTGCAGCTGTACCAGACATCAGTCATACTCATAACACTTATAGAATAATACATGCGTCAGTATGTAGATCTAGAATAAGCATCATAAAGATAGTTCATTTCAAACCATTTGATCCCGATCTCTCCTTAGATCTAGTTCTCCATCAACCGATGAGATCTCTCCTTAGCTCAGATTAAGCAATGCATCATCAACCCATAACCTGCATACTGGATCTCATACTTCTTCAGATATTCAAGACATTTCGGATGCACTTGCCTAATGATTTCCTTCTCCTTATATAGCCTTAGGCCTTGTTCAATACCAAGAGCCAAAACCATAGTAACACAATACCATCAACTTCAATACTAGGGATCGACACGCCCGTCGAGACACAATGGTCCGAAACCATAGGCACAACTTCCAAGGACTAACCGCCATGGACCAAAAGTACGTTTCCACATACACGCGCTTTTGCTGAAGCCAACCTGCGTGTACACGCGACTTGGGCTTAATGAACCTGCGTGTATGAACTTTTCTCTTCTTCTTATAGTCTGATCATCAATTCCTTGCTGCTGACCTTCTGTACTATGATTTGTCATCAGCGAGGTTTGCCATCAAGGACAACACTTATCTCATAATGCCAACAATCTCCCCCTTTGGACTTGATGGCAAAGCTAACTTTGTCATACTTAGAACTATCATCTGATTCCTTTGAGCTGTCCTCCATCAGTCACATCTGATATCTCTTCTGAAGATTCATCATCTGATTCCTTTGAGCTGTCCTCCATCAGTCATATCTGATATCTCTTCTGAAGATTCACCCAGTTATACTTAAGTGAGATATTCTTCTATGAGAGGGTTGCCATCAAGTACAATACATGCATCATAATGCCAACAATCTCCCCCTTTGGACTTGATGGCAACAACACCAAATCACTCTCCCCCTTTGACATCAAGGGCAAAGGGTGGACCAAGATATTCTCTTCCTTTGCTGAATCATTCCTCTGTCCATACTCCCCCTGAGTACCTGCTGAAATCTCTGAATAATCTCCCCCTTTGTATATGCCAAGGTGTACCAATCTGTCCATGCTCCCTCTGAGTACATGCTGAATCTCTGTGCCGCTGAAGTGTGCTATTCATGCTCTTCCTGACTGTAGGCAAGATCTACAAAAGATGTTCTTCAAGAAGAACATGACTCTATGCATCATGAAAGACCTTCCTATCACCAAAGACTCATACATACATCCATCTCTCAACTAAGTGAGGATATACAAACATTGACTCATCCACACAACCAAGTGGGAATACATCAAAAGTTTACATATGACAACCAATCATATCAATCATCCCAGGCATAGTGGGGAAACCAAAATAGGCCGTTACATGACCTTGACACCATGAAAGAGATACCACAAAAGAGATATATGACATAGAGACATAAGAACTAGACCAAGACTTATGAAAGTCACAAATAACTGATATCGCCAGCATCTTGTCAATCACCATTCAGATCAGCAACCAAGAGATCCTTTTGTTCTTCCTCTGACTTTGATTCACCTGAAATCAACAACAACTTGTGAACTAGAACCAAAGGCTTCTAAGATAATGCCAACAATGCATCATTGGAAGATTATCTGCTCCCCCTGAACCTGTGCCAGATGATCTCTGTCAGACCTATATCAGACTTTCTGCAACCAACATCTGTCCCTGCTGATTTCCTTCAAATCTCCATATACGCGTTTGTATACACATAAACAAGCGTATATACGCAGATATACCTTACGCAACACGCGTACACCATATACGCGACTATCCCCTTGTAAAACGGCGTATGCACGCGGATATCCTTTAAACAATACGCGTACACAAATTTCCATATCATCACCCTGTAAATGTCCTGTAGAGAATAGGTCATCAACCTATAACAAGGTATGTCTGCATCAATTCATCCCCTTGAACGGAATTCAGAATCATTCACATTGTATCATGTGTGAAACCACCATAGCCATTTCATCAAGCTCTACATGATCCAAGTATCATTACTTGGGAACATCTGCATCAATTAACATATGTAAGGATCAACCTATCATCATATAGATAAGAACTCATCACCATGTCTTCAATAAAGCAACTTTGAGTAGTCATCCATGTATCAGCGCTATGTATCTTGAGCTCAAGTTCTTTTGACAAAGATTCTTGATATCATCATCAGCAACAATCCTTATCCGCATGAGTGCCTGCATCATAACTGTATGATATTTATGCATATGACAACAACAGTATATAAGTGACTCATCATCAAGTGAGGAAGATGTGTATTCAAGCTTTGTACTTCTCCTTGTTCTTATGAAGATCACCATGTAAGCACCATACATGCATCATCAAAGAATAAACCATAAATCTGATCTGAACATCTTCTATGTATCTTCAAGAATCATATGAGAGTTTATCATAGACAACTCACAACCACATCATAGCAAGATATAT
Source organism: Pinus tabuliformis (assembly GCA_031772625.1). NCBI lineage: Eukaryota > Viridiplantae > Streptophyta > Pinopsida > Pinales > Pinaceae > Pinus > Pinus tabuliformis. Next base: position 1,253,816,241 of record CM062805.1, read on the forward strand.
CATTTAGCCATATAAGAATCATCACCAAGGATTATTAACCATAATGCCAACAATGAATTACTAGAGGCATATGCTCCCCCTCAACCAGTGCCATCTGTTAGATCTGATCATGCATATATCAGCAATAAGCATCAAAACATCATCATCCTCAAGTTAGGATCAAAAACACTTCTAGACATCATACAAGTAACAAAACATTTCCACACATCCTTAGCAGACTATAACCAATAGAGCAAATAACAGACTGAATCATATCAGATCCTTTTTCTGATCCTGTTCCCACTGCTTTTCCTCAGACTGATATATACGCGACTTTGCAGTGTCTAACTCGCGTATATACGCGACTTCCCTTTAAGGAACTTGCGTATGAGATTCAGAACGCTGAAGTTTTACACTTTCAGCTCCCCCTAAGTTTGATATGTCTGTGTTGTGCTGTGTCTCAGTACATTGTGTTGACTGTACTTCCTTCTTCCTCCATATCTTCAAGTGTGATGAGGTTTTCTCCTTTTGGTGTGATGTCCATCCTTTGTTCCTGCATTCCTTTGCTATATGTCCAAGCTTGTTACATGCATAACATCTTACATGTTTCATATTCCTCCTGTAGCAATCAGCAGCTTTGTGACCAAACATATTGCAAGCAAAGCAATATCCATTAAAGTACCTTGAGTGTGATGATCTTTCTGCATGATGGTCTTGAACCCTTCTTCTTCTACATCTAGCTGCAACATGTCCAAGATTATGACATACATAACATTCAACATTATTCATAGGAGGAGTAAAAGATTTTCTTTGAAGATTTTCTTTCCTTGGTTGATGATGAGATTGACCTTTCATCTCCTTGTTGATCATTTTAGATTTCTCTTTCGAGTTCCTTGCCTCACCTTGTGAACTAGATTCACCTTTAACAGATTCATGAAAACCAAGACCAGTCTTGATAGCAGGAGACCTTTGACTACTAAGAATATCATCCAAGACTTTAGAACTATCTTGAAATCGTAAAAGCTTATCCTTTTCTTCTATTTTACCTTTCAAGATATTTACCTCAACTTGAAGTTGTTCCTCCTTTTCTAGACATTGCTTCTTCATGTCTTCTCCATATTTCCTTCCTTCTTCCAACTGATGCCTTAGTCTGAGAATCTCCTTTTCTTGTTCTTCATTCAGATCCTGCTGCATTTGACGAACTCGGAAGGCACATTCTAGTTGAGATTTTAAGCTAGTGGCTTCGTTTTCTTGTTTTGCAATGGCTTGGAGTAGATCTGTATTCTGCTTCTTTGATTCTTCAAGATCTCCTTTTAGTGAGAGGATTGTAGCTTCAAGATTTTCATAGTAGCTGGATCTATCTTTGAGTTTCTTGATGGTTGTGCTTCTTTCGTTGACTTCTTTTCTTAATGATGTCACTTCATGCTGCAATTTTTGACATTGGTCTTCCATGTCCTTGAGAAGCTTTCTTACCTTGTTTCCTTCTTCTAGTTGGGCCTTTAGTTTGGTAACTTCTTCTTTGAAAGCACATTCCCTTTTGTTCAATAGATCTTGTTGATCTTTAACTTTGTCTGCAAGCCTTCTAAACATTGCCTCTATTTGACACTTTTCTTGCTCACCCATAAAAGCATGTTCAGTAGTTTCACTATCACTTTCATCACTTTCACAAGGAAATATAGCAGGAACATCAGAGGATAACACATTCATACCTGATAATGATTCTGAATCTGATTCTGAATCTGAAGAGCTTCTTATACCTAATCCCCAATCGACTCTCCCACTGTCATAGTCCTTCTGAGATGTCTTCTTCTTCTTATGAGCTTTCTTCTTAAGCTTCTTTCCCATTTTCCACGGATCTCCTTCAAGCGATCAAGCTTCTACCAAAGGACCTGCTCTGATACCAATTGTTGGAAATAATACTGAGAGGGGGGGTGAATCAGTATTATCAGATCAATCAATCTTTTCAATTTCATACTCAGAAACATATACGCTACTTCAATTAAGTGAACCCGCGTGTACACGCTACTGTGTCTAATGAAACTCGCGTATATCCAGAGATCTTATAATTCAGTTAGCTTAATCTTCAGTAAATGCATCAGATCATTATTAAGCATATTAACAGTAAACAGGTGCAGAATAACAGAACAGAACATCACACAAGAGCCACACACATGAACACAAAGATATAAGGTGGAAACCCAATGTGGGTGAAAACCACCTGCTGCAAGTCATCTCAATCTTCTTCTTAATAAGAAAATCCTTTTACAATATTTGTACTGGTGCAGTCTTATACCAGTACGGGAGCTACAACCCCCTTTGCTCTTGTACTAGCCGATCCATTTACTAGTACGCAGGCTGCTACCTGCTACAATGCTCCAAAGATCTCCTTTAGCTTTTGTACTAGCTTAGATACTAGTACGTAGGTGCTTGCCTACAATCTTCTCACCTCCAGGTACCACGTTTCATCAATTTTCAGACTGGATACACTGAAGCACAACACATAATCTGAAAGGCCACTTTTCATCCAATTTTCATACTGGACCCATAACTATCATTGAAGCTCAAAACAATCATCAAACTCTGAATCACTGAAACCCTGTTAACAACAGTCACCAGAACACAGAGCAGACACAGAACTCTGTAATAACCATCAGATCCATCTGCAACTTCAAATATCAAGCTTTACAATGTATACGCTACTTAGATGAATCAAACCCGCGTGTATACGCGCTTTTGCCAAAGTCAACCCGCGTACAGATCTAAAAATAATTTCTCATATCTTGCAGCTGTACCAGACATCAGTCATACTCATAACACTTATAGAATAATACATGCGTCAGTATGTAGATCTAGAATAAGCATCATAAAGATAGTTCATTTCAAACCATTTGATCCCGATCTCTCCTTAGATCTAGTTCTCCATCAACCGATGAGATCTCTCCTTAGCTCAGATTAAGCAATGCATCATCAACCCATAACCTGCATACTGGATCTCATACTTCTTCAGATATTCAAGACATTTCGGATGCACTTGCCTAATGATTTCCTTCTCCTTATATAGCCTTAGGCCTTGTTCAATACCAAGAGCCAAAACCATAGTAACACAATACCATCAACTTCAATACTAGGGATCGACACGCCCGTCGAGACACAATGGTCCAAAACCATAGGCACAACTTCCAAGGACTAACCGCCATGGACCAAAAGTACGTTTCCACATACACGCGCTTTTGCTGAAGCCAACCTGCGTGTACACGCGACTTGGGCTTAATGAACCTGCGTGTATGAACTTTTCTCTTCTTCTTATAGTCTGATCATCAATTCCTTGCTGCTGACCTTCTGTACTATGATTTGTCATCAGTGAGGTTTGCCATCAAGGACAACACTTATCTCATAATGCCAACAAAATGATCCAGTTTTGACCAATTCTGAGTAGTTTTTTGTGGAGAACTTCTGGGAGAAGATGTAATCAGTTGACCTTGTTCTTTTAGGGGTTGGAACAACACTTTTAGGGACTTAAGAGCCCTTGGTTTATGGAAATTTATGATTGGGGTTGCAGTGCCCAAAAATGTCTATAACAGGATTCTCGGCCAAAGAGCAAAAAGAAGTTCGAGAAGGTAGGATGGCTACCATTTTTTCTGAAATTCTGTGGCCATAATGCCAAGGTGACAAAGGCATTTGCCTTGAATCTTAAAAGAGACCAAGTGTAGGTTGGGGACCTGCATTTCCGATTAACAGAAGAATTAGTATCGAAGGCTTGCGGGCTTCCGTAGGATGACGAGAGATGGTTCAAGAATCGTTGGTTTGGCAAAGAAAGATGCGTGCCATTCCTGTAGGAAGACCCATTAAACTTGAGTTGGGGCAAAGGCATCTCACCGGATTTACTGAAGTGTAAGTATCGACAGCTCATTTTATTCTTGCAAAAATATGTTACATGTGAAGGCCGCTTTGGCCTGGTATTTTTGTTCCACATGCGGCTCCTCGGACAGCTCCGAGATGACCCAATTAACCTACCTCATTTTCTAAAAATGTCTCTAATTAAGATGTCTATGGCTGCACAAGATAGGTCTTCTAATATTGAAGAGAACCTTTATCACTATGGTTTGGTGAAAATCATTATGTTGGAAGTCCTGCGGAAGCATTCCAAAACCTGGGAGGCCTTCCTCTAGGAAAATGGATTTACAGACCCTGATTTGTTGGAAGCTAACAAAGAAAAATCTGCAGGAAAAGTGAAGAAGGGGTCACAGCCACGGGAAGTTGAAGAAATTCAGAAGGAGAAATCCTCAGGGAGAAAACAACGGGTTTAGGACCTGGAGAAGGAAATTGACGAAAAACCCTTGAAAAGGTCAGCCAGGAAAACCAATGTGTCTGAATTTACCGAAGGAAAGGATCGCGAAAAGAGATCGGAAAAGAAGGCAACTGTGCCCAAGCTGACAGAATAGACTAAAAAAGCTAAGGATAAGGCGAAAAAGAAAATGTCTGCCTTCGAGTTGGCTGAAAAAGAGCGTGACCAGAAGAGGTCTGGGAAAAAGGCTTTTGTGTCTAAGTCAACAGAGGAAGAAATTGAACCCACAGAGGAGGAAACCCAGGATCATGAATCTGGGAATGAAGCTCAAGATGATGAGGATATAGCCCAGGACGATGAAGCAGAATTCCAGGAAGATGAGGAAGGCCAGGATGAGGAGATAGAAGAAGACGACGACAATGAGGTTTTTATGATGGGGGAGACTTCCGGTTTTAGCTCCCAGCAAAAAGGACTTGTAACCCCTTCTAAACGCTATACTAGGAGCTAAGCCACTCAGTCTGCTACCAAAAGTTCCGAGAAAGCTGAGAGCGGGAAGCTTGAAAAATCCTACAGCAAGGAGAGAAAGGAAGAATTGGTAAAACCTGCTACCTGTTAGTGTTGGTATCTTCATCCCTCCATCAGTGATCAAAATTTCTCTTTTTGCATGCATTTTAGGTGTCCCATCCGATCAGATGCATTCCATTAGGTCATGGATGATCTGATGGTAGTGGTTTATTATCTAATTTTCCTCATGGTCTTTACCTGCTGGCCTATTTTCACATATTCAGGTCATTTACAGTCATTTTTTGTCATTACATTTGCAAAAATCATTTTTAGGGTTTTAGGTCTCATTAGGTCTAGGGTTTGTCACCATGGTTAGCAAAAAGCTCAATAAAGGGTCTGCAGGCACATGAGGAAGTCTAATAAGTTCACAAAATCAAAATTTCAATGATGAAAACATAGTTTTTATTTTCTATGTATAAATTTTTTATGTAATTTTAATTTTTTTTCTATATGTAATAAGTTCAGAGCTGCTGCCCTTGGGTACCTTGCCAACTCTAGCCACTGCAAGCAAAAACACAAGCATCAATGCATCAATTTGTCAAATGATTAAGAAAAGTCAATTTCAATGGAAAAACAGAGTTCAAAACCAAAAGTGACTTTAACATTAGAAAACTGGGTTTGAGATGAGTAAAAAATTAAAGTCATTCATATTTAAAATGAAGGAGGCTCTCTTTATCATTTCATTGTGCAAATTTACTCTTATAGAGCAAAAATCGCGATTTGGGAGCCAAGGAGACAAAAACCCTATTTTTCAAGGAAACTTGGCCTAACGCTGCGCATTAGAGGCAGTGTGTTGCGCATCAGGCAGGCGCTACGCATCAGAGGCAGAACTGCAGTGTAATTTTGAATTGGCGCTGCACATCAGGAGGGCGCTGCGCATTGGGCCCAGTGCACTGCGCATTAGTCCAGTTTGGTCTAAATCATCCCAAATTGTGCCATAACCCTCAAGTTTGCTACATTTTCCCTTTACAAGTAAGTAATCATCCCTCCAAAGCTGAATTTGAGTGCACACTTGTGTTCTTCATGAGTTTTGCAAGTTTAAAATGAAACCCTAGTTTCTCTTCACTATTTTCCATTTCATTGTGCCAATTTCATTCCATCACCAAAAAAACATCATCAAACCCCTTTTCACTCTTTTATTACTCTAATACACTCCATTTATCCCATTTTCCCATATCCCAGTCCCCTAAAGCAATTATTTCCCTCACCAAACCCTAAATCCCTCACTAAACCCTAAATTTCCCAAAACTAATCCTCTCATTCTCCAATTTCATTTCCCAAGAGTAAAATCTCTTCATACTCATCAAAATTGTCCTCTTTCATCATCATTTTTCATCATACCTTCATCTCATCATTTTCCTAAAACAAACACCATGGCAAGAAACATTGACTCAAGCTATGAGGAAGAAACAGAAAGTGATAGTTCAGGAGACAGAAATGTACAGCCCAGGAGACCTCACAAGGGTGGGAAAATAATCAGAGAGGAGCCTATTAGCATTGCTGAACTTCTTGCTTGTCCTCTTGCCACCACTTGTTTCAGATACCAATCTTGCTTTGAGTTTTGTGAGATGGTAAAGAGGGTTAAGTATCATCATGAATTGGCTAGGAAATTTGTCATCAACATGGAGGACAATATGGTACAGCTCGCTGGCATCAATTTCACTCTTTCACTAGCCATTATTTCAGAAGCAACTAGGATGCTAGATGTGGGGGAAAGATGGAACAAGAGACAAAACATCAACAAAAGAACTATGAACCCTACATTAAAGCCAAATATCATAGTCAATTGGGCAGGGTGTTTCCTTTCAAGTTTTTGGAGGACTGGTATGTCCCATTCATGAAACTCATCATTAAATACTTCACATGTGAGGGAAGGTTCTCCAGACTCTATTCCTATCATATCAAATTTCTTATGCATTTTACCAGGGTTAGAAAGATGAGTATACCATACTTCATTTGCAAAAACATAGAGAGGATGATTGTGCTTGCAAAAAGGAAACCATACGCACAACAACTTAATAGCATTTATCACTTTGCTGTCATCAAGATTGTTGTTGTGCATCAGCTCACTTAGTTGGGAGTGCCATGGGAAACCTTCATTGCCCATGAGATCTTCAGAGGTCCTCAAATTTTTACAAAACCTCAAGAGGAAGCTGGACCTTCTGGGCAAAAAAAAGAGCATGAAAGCAGAGCTGAAGAGGCTCACATTCCTGTGTTTATAACTTATGAAAAGGGGACAAGAAGAATTTTCGCAGCTGCCAAACGAGTATTATCTCCACCAGGGGTGGAAGGGGTCTCGTTCTCTTCACTGGACAACAGGCAAATGTTATCTTCACCTGGGGTGAAAGGGGCTTTGCCTTCTTCTACAGTAGAATAGGTACTGGACAGAGGAAAGCAACCATTGCATGATGAAGGGCATTCTAAGGGCCAAGATAGGGATTTCATTTTGGTTGAGGAAGAGGACACTAATTTGGGCTCCTAAAGCTCAAAGCTCAAGGATGTGATTATCAAGGAGAAAGAAGCTCAGATCCAAGCCTTATCTCTTGAACTTAAGAGGGCTAAATGGGTCATTAACTACTTTTAGCAACAGAACAAGCAGTTGGAGTACAAACAAACAATCATGGAGCTGCAAACCATAAGGGAAAACCGACAATTGGCAAAAAGAAGGAAAATCAAGCTGACTTCATTAGAGAAAGAAATAGAGGCTGATCGAGAATCATGGTTGGAAAGAGTCAATATCCACCTTGAGAAGTTGTTGGACAAGGCTAATAAGGAGAAGAAAATGTTGCGTTACATGGCATATCACTATTTGGCCCAGAACAAAATCTGCAAGACAAGAATAAGAAGCCTAAAAGGCAAGTTAAGGAGAGCCTTAAAGGCCAAAAAGGAGCAAGAAAAACTTAGAATCTTGGCTGAAGCTTCCTTGGGCTATCAAAGCAACTGATAAGCTCACCTCTTGCAAATTTTGAATAATTTTGGAGAGCTTTTTGTCATTTCCAAATTTTTAATTGCAATACATAGGAAATTGCCACTGGCGCTGCGCATTGAGCTGGTAAGGAATTTTGAGGAATGGCTTACATTTTTGGATTCCTCATGAAAAAATATGTAAACCCAGAAAATTTCATGAATTTTGGAGGAGTTTTGGGTCACCAAAAGGGCAAAAAACACCTCAAAATTGCCCTCTCTGCCACTTTTTGGACCCATAGGAAGCAGTCTTGGGAGAAATGATTTTTGTAGGGGAAAATGGACACCAAATTCAAGAATTATACTTGGCTTAGAAAGTAGACAGATATACCTTTCCAACAAGCCATCTTGGAGAAAATTTGGTAAAGGGGAAGGCCTTCAAAATAAACTGGGAAAAGGCGCTGCGGATCAGGCAGATGGTGCTGTGCATCAGGCACAATTTTGTCAATTTTGCTCAAAACCTCAAATTTTCGCCTAGTTTTCTACCACTTTGACTTTTTCTCTCTCATGGTCAAATTCATGATGCAAATTGATGTAAAAATGATGAAAATTGACTTAAGGAGGTAGATACATCAGTTTTAGGTGGTTTTGAACTGAATGAATCAGTTTCCATAGTTTTAGAGGCAAGTTGTTCCACTGCCTATTTTTCAGTTCTTAGTTTAGATCTTGTTGAAACAACTCCTAGACTCATGGATTCGACCCATGATGGCTATCATGGGTGGTTTGATGCCTATATCTTGTACTTTCTTAGTCATTTTTCAGGGTTGGACTCTTGTGGATGCATTGAGCACTATTGTACATCACTTCTGCAGTTTGGCAAGGAAATAAACCAGGGTTTTGCAGCATTTTGTGGGATTCTTGTGGTAATGTGAATTAGCATAGTTTCCTTCTCAGTTATTCAGTTGATCTTATGTTTATGTGTGCCATCATCTCTCTTATTCTGCTTAAATAAATGAATCAAGTGTAAAGGGTATAATCCATTGGTGTTTCAGTGCTCTGCCTTGGGGTTTATTTAGTTTTACATGTTTTCTACTGTCTAAAGAGGACTCATGACATTTTCATGCCCTCTCTAGCTCCTCACTAGTCTTTAGACTCACCATTACACTCATTTCAAAGTGCTAAAACACTTGCCTACCTTGCCCCATAGAAACCTCTGCAAATCTGTGTTCATTTCCCGGACCCAAAGCTGCCTTCCCCATCGGATCCAGCAACCAACCATTTAAATCAATCAAAATTCTCTGAGTACATACCTAGCCTAAAATTAGTTTTTATATCAGTCATCTCAAGCCTTCCTTGATAAATTTTCATTGAGATTGACAAGGAGAGATCCCTCTCCCGACCTGGTAGGGCTAGCTACCAGGTTAAGCATGGTTTGATGTTACCCTAGACTTGCCTTTCTCAGCCTGAGGTAGATTTAGGCCCTAACACTACCAGTCATAAGAAGGAAGTAGTATCTTTTCCTGCTCCTTCTCTGTTGGAAAGCCAGAACGTGGCTGCTCTGCCACAAGAAGGAGCGAATTCACCTTCTTCATCACAGTGGAATACCCATGAGGAGAGAATTTTAGCAAAGAAGCCACCACAAACAATGTTGGAAGAGACTATCGTTGAACTGACAGTGTGAGAAAGGGTTTTGAGGGCAGAAACTGCAACCCTTAGGGAAAGCAGCCTCAGAATGCAAAAGGAAATCAAACAGCTACGATAGGAAATTAATGAATATAAGAAGCAGGTTCCAGCAGAGACAGACCACCCACTTGATCAATTGGCTGCAACAGCTATAGCACAAGACAAAATTTGATTTCTTAGAAGTATTGGTTTTGCTTACATAAGGGACATGCAAGAATCTTGGCCTGGGGGAGATGTTGAGTTCAAAGATTACCATCTTTTGGCTGATAATATCCTACCATATTTCCCCATTTTGACACCTTTTTGCCATTTTATTATACCTAGCCCTCCATATTTTCTGTTTTTTGGCTAAACAGGGTATCGAGGCTTAAAGGTATGACGAAACATCTTTAAATGCCATTTTTACCTACATTCGAGTCTCCTCCTCACTGTTTGTGCTTTTATCTTTTTTTTTTTCTTTTTGTTCTAACATGACTCAGAATTTCTTGCATATTTCAATAGCCGCAAATCCTGCAGACGATGTTTGCAAATCCTGTAGACGGTGTCTATCTGCGAGAATCTTGCAGGAATTCCTGGATCCAGCAGATACTCTAATTCCCATAGAGCCTCCGCTAATTTTGGACTACATCTACAACCATATAACTAAATAGTCTAAATTCATGCTTGCAATCATGAATTAGACTAAACAAAGAACATTCTGTTATGATGATGGCGATATGCCTAAAAATTACTATTTTGTTTTGCTATAGATTCGATCTTAGGGATTAATTAGTTAGAGGCTGAGATTACATTTGTTATTTCCAGCCTAATATGGCTGCGGGAAATTGTATAAACACAGTCTCATTTGCTTTTGAAAAGTTAGACAGTATCAGACTCTATCAGGAGACGAAGTGCGATTGTCCCAACACTCAGTCTCTTTAATAATGTATTGACTTTTATTTTATAAGAAAGTATATTGTTGATGTTCGGCATTCTGCTGTAAGCAACTCTTTTGTGTTTGAAGGAGTTGTGAGTGAAGGAGGGCTCCCTTCACTCACAACTCCAGTGTATATTAAATGTATGTATAATTTCTGTCCTGTTTATTAATGCATTTACTTTTCTTTGTAATAATAGTGTGTGAATGATACAATTTCCTTTTCGTTTATGTAACAAACCATTTCCTGTAATATAATTATAATGATTTTCGATTTCAATGTGCAGTAGATTTCCTGCAATAGCTAATGTAACCTTTTTGTATTCCCTGCAGCCATTACTCTGTGTTGGATTGTGATAGTGTAGATTGATGATTTCATTTGTTGGCCAACACTGTTCTGATTTCACGATTACTGTATGATTGTTTTTATTTATCTCTTTCTTGCATGATTGTTAGCAAAATAAGTTGTCAAGGGCTGTTATATACCCTTCATGACTATTGCTGTAACAACACTTTTGAAATAACAAAAGCATGCATGATTAGTTGTTGAGTGATTCTTCACCTTCTTTCTGATCAATAATCAGCAAGTCAACATTGCTATAAAGAGGAGTGTTATATGCTGCTCAATGGCTTTGCTGCAACATTGTTGATTCAAAAAGCGACATTAGTTGTTTTCCTGTAACGATATCGCACTCAAGGTAGTCAGCCTACATATACTTTGCATGGACCCTCACCAGTTTACCTCCCTCGGTTGACAATTCATATTGACAAATTATACAATTATAATTTGACTCAACACACACCTTCAGGATGGGCAGGGGAATGTCGTGGGGTTGTAGGGTTACTTCTTTCTTCTTCACTCTCAAATCCTCCTAACAAGGGGATATAGTTAGTCTCTATGAAATTCTTTGGATCTGTTTTGTATTGTTTTCCACTTCGCGTAGACCCTGGCTCAGGCTTATTTCCTCTTCGTCCAAACATTAATCTGACTGCATTCGCAAAATCCCCTTTTCACACAATAACATCTTAATCTAGAGATTAAAATATCTTAAGAAATTACCTCGTGGTCCTTTGAAAAATATTCATTCAGCTTCTCTATAGGATACGATCGCATCTATCATGAACTCAATGATAAATCCTCCTAAAATTCTATCGGTCCAGAAATAACCAACCGTTGAGATACTATTACTGATGTTCTTGAGTCGTTGTATCAATTCAAGATTCCACTCCTTAGGTTCGTCATTCTTGAAACAAGTCTTATGCTCATCCAACTTAGATACCCACTCGTACAATTCAATGTGGAAAGAACCAAAGAATATTTCGTATTTCTCTTCGAAGATATACTTCTATAACCAATCCTCAGTTGATAATCAAGGGTTTCTTTTTTCATTTTCCACAAATTCTCTTTCTTTCTGTTCAACCAACTCTTGGATTTCTTTCTTTGACGGACACCAAAACATATCCCTTAAGTAGATCACTATCCCGATAGCAGAACCATTTGTTGGTTCAAGGGGGCTTGACCTAAGTTTAGAGTGCACTGCGCACCAACAAAACCCTCAACCATTGGCCCTTTCGGCAACAGCCTGCAAGCATATCACAGTCTCACCCGAAGTAGTTATGGAACCAGAGGGATATGCGTGCTGTGGTGTTTGTGTATTCTCTTATGTCTTATATCTACCTACAACTTCGCATACATGAATTACTTTGCATTGATGATTAACTACACAGATTGGTAAACACATAGACATAACATGAAACAATATAACATATATTCTTTCGCATAATTTAGTAAAAAGCATGCATAACAATATCAATAAAAATAGAGAAGGAACACAGAAAGATACACAATACTTTGCAAAAAATTATTCTTTATTAGTAGGGATCTTCAATACATGCTCTTCCCTGACTTGTGCACCCAGCTGCAGGTGGTCTGCACACTCAACTGCAAACTCTTCAAGGCCTCCTTGCACTCAGCTGCGGAGCCTTCCCCAAAAATACAAACTCAAGATAGGGAATACGAACAATCTATGTTTAGTATTACATCTTCTTTATATACACTTCCTTACTATAAGACCACAGTCCACATACCATCGATGCGACAAAACAATGGAATAATACCCAAAACCTGTTACAAAATAAGGGACTTTTGACCCACCCCAAAGCCCTTAAACACTGTGCAATGAATAGAACTTTGCCAGCTCCACGCACTCCTCTCCTCAAAATGTGGATTCTTTGACCCAAAAATTGGACCAAGTTGGGTTGCGCACAACACATACCAAAAGTGAATTTCTCCAAATTGGCACACAATTTGTTTTGTTGCAATGTTTAGATGAACTATCAGATATGGTGTATGTGCTCTTCCCAACTTTGGCTAAATATTAGGATGTCATCCAGGCACACTACCATGAATGAGTTGGTGAAGGGACACAATATAACACCCATTATCTGCATGAAGGTTGCGGGGGAATTGATCAACCCGAAAGGCATGACCAACCATTCAAAAAGGACCTCCTTGGATTTGAAGGCAGTATTCCACATATAATAAGGTTCAATCAGTACCTGGTAATAAGTGGACTTCAAGTCAATCTTCTTGAAATATTTGGTCCCCTTAAGCTAGTCTAGAAGGTCATCAATCCGTGGGATTGGATACCTATTTCAGACAGTGATCTTATTCGACGCCCGATAGTAAATACAGAGCCTCCAAGTTCCCTCCTTCTTCTATACTAACACAATCAGGCTCCCATAGGGTGATGAACTTAGCCTGATGTGCCCTTTCTGTAATAATTCCTCAATCTGCCTCTTAATCTCATTGTTTTCCAGAACAGAGCATCGATATATTTGTCCATTAGGTAGTGGCACACCCAGGGTCAAATCGATGGAGTGCTTGACCTAACAGTGTAGGGGTTCCACTGTAGGTGAGGTGAAGATGTCCCTGTACTCCTCCACAACCTTGTCCATCTTCTGCTGTCGTGCCGAGGGCCCTATTTTAAGGCGCCCTCGTCAAAATTCCATGTAATAAAGTTAATAAAGGAAAAATAAATAACCAAGATCATGGGACACGTATTCCAAGCTGAGTGTTGGTAAAAAAATCCTATAGTGGGTGTTCATTTGTTTTATTATGGCTAAGGAAATTGGAAAAGGATATGGAAAAGGATTTGAAAGGAAAAGTGGCATTAATTGGAATTTATTTATGAAAAAAAGGAAATTAGGAGAAAAGAAAGGTGAAAGGTCACAAGTTTCATGTGAGGAGGAAAATAATGTAAAATTGAAGAATTAGAGGCCTCATTAATAAAAAGGATTCTGAGGATCAGTTGGTACTTTTTTCGGTTCAGTGTTGGAGCTCTCTCTCTATTCTCTCTCACACTCTTGGACACTTAAAGTTTTCTTGGAGCACTCTAGAATTGGATCAAGAAAAGCAAGGAAGGACCAAGAAGGCAAAGGAAAGAAAATATCAAGTGAGGAAGAGTAGCATCTAGCAGCTACAACAAGATTATTTGAAGGTATCAATTTGCATGTGTGATTTCCTTTCTAGATTTGGCATGTGTGTACTTGGTTCTCTTGATATCATTGGCATGGGTTTTTCCAGGTGTGATAGTGTTCTTCAACCTTGCCTTTCCATTTCCGGATAGACATGGTGTGATGGTTTCTCTTGTATTTGGTTCAGATGGGTTTCTGGATGGTTTCAAAACTGTGTGAGGTGGTCTCTGAAAGAAAGAACACCAAGCATAGGAATCCCTGGACCAGAGAAGGTGGGATTGCGGTAAAGCCATATTTTGTGTGCCTCAGTGGACCTAGGAATCCTTGACCGGTGAATGCTAGGATATATGGTAAAGCCTAGAGGTGTGTGCCCTCTATTAGGCCTAGGATGTTGGAAAAAATATTGACAGGGGGGTGAATCAATATTTTAAAAACTCTAAACTTTTCAATTTCATATCCAGATTTATGTACGCGAATTTACTGAAAGGAACCCATGTATGTACCCAATTGTTATGCAAATAACTAACATATATCCAGTACATGTATTTTTGAGTTAGTTAATCATCTGTTTAACTTGAACCAGTGTATCAATACCTCACTAAACATTAGTTAAACAGTAACCATGTGCGGAAAGAATAAAATAAACCATCATACATAAGAAACACATCGACACACATGAACACCAAGATTCTTAGGTGGAAACCCAATGTGGGAAACAACCACCATTACTGTCGTCTCCATATTCCTTTTATTATAAAGGAAACTTCTTACAATATTACACTGGTGTAGACTCATACTAGCACGAAGGCACCCCCCCTGCAGAAGGCTGTAACCTTATCTTGTTCTCCAACACCCACTGGAAGGGAGCTTCAATCCCTTGATCTCGTTTACATGCACCCACAGGAAGGGATATCCAACCCCCTGATCAGATTTACCAGCTACCACTGGAAGGACACTTCAACTCCCTCACTTAATGCTCCAACCCTCAACACCTCTGTGGACCATGTTTCATAAATTTTCATACTGGATCCACCTGTTACAACACATCACAACTGTAGGCCATATTTTTAAACTGGACCCACTATCATCGTTTAAGTTGAAAACTAAAACTGATCATTGCAACAAATCACTCAATAATAACCTGAAATAACCAATCTCTAACCCAATTAAATCAACCAATTAATGAATCGAATGAAACCGGAATCTATCAACTTATTCTCAAACAAACAAAACAATTAGATCATTGTAACCATAATACTAATATTGAACCCAAACACTGCATCAAATTACTGAATCAACTGAAAGACTAGATCAATAAGCTAACAAAATGTATATGCTACTTTACTATAGCAAACTCGTGTATATACGTGACTTCCTTGAAGCATACTCGCATACAGATCCCAAAACATTGAATCCTGAAACTGAACCACTCTCACTCTGAAATAAACACTGAATCATACACATATCCACTGCATCATTTTGAAATAATCACAAAACCATCACTGATTTTTCAATTAGAAATAGCTAGTAGCATTATCATTCTTCATCATATCAATCCTCAATCAAGACATCACTATTAAGCCTAGATCATCAAGTAAGACTTCATTGATAGAGAATAGAAACACAATAAGATTATTTAAATGGATTAGACATCTTTTCCAGCAAAACCCTAGCTTATATACACGCTTTCCTCAAAAAAATTCCGCATGTATATGTGCTTCTCAAGAATCAAACCCACATATAGATCTGAATAGATACACGACTTACTAGTATTAAACATGTGTTTGTACGCGCCTTTCAGGTTATCAAACCCACGTACATATCTGCAATTACTGGCACAAATCTTGACATACACAAAATAATCACACGTCTAAACATTATCATCACAGATCAAATCAACCCATAATCAATATTGTCATTTCATATCTATTGGATCTGATCCAACATCAAATGCTTGGGTGAATACTTAGTTTTAGATCAAACAAATCAATAATATCCCATTACATGCACACATTCTTCAGATCTAACTATTCATGAAATATTCATCACTTGCACCAAAAAACACTTTGATCTTCATCTCCTTATATAACTTAGTCCTTAGACAATACCACAGGTCAAAAGCATACTAGTGTCAATGGTATTATTGAACAAGATCAAATATCTGTTGCTAGGTTAATATTATAGGTCAATACCATGGTAAAGACCTTTGGTATTTAGAATACCATGGTGCGGAATATGCACATGCATTTTCTTCTTCATAACCGCTTGTGTACATGGATTTTCTTCACAGAACTCGCATATACTCTACTTTGCTTCACCAAACCTGAGTATGTACACGACTTTGCTTCATAGAACTTGCGTATACTTGACTTTCCTTCACCAAACCCACGTATACTTATTCAAACTTCATCTTTATCATTCTTCTGTTTCTGAATTGCTATGCCTTCAACCAAACTCTCTGTCACATGTAGACACATCCTTTTGACATCTTCATCAAGTATGTTTCCAACAAAGGACAAAACATCAAGTAGGTTTCCATCAAGGACAACACATTAGTCATAATGCCAACAATATCCCCCTTTGGACGTGATGGCAACAAATTTGGTGTTTGGTCACCAAATTTGGTGTTTGGTTACTCTCCCCCTTTGACATCAAGGAAAAAGGGATGATCAATGTTGAATGAAGGCTTCTCTCTTGAGCGTTGTAGATTTTAACCGCTGAGTATGAACACTGAATACTAACCATGCTCCCCTTGAGCACATGCTGAAATTTCTAAAGGATGTGTAATAAAGTACATGAATCTATCACTCATTGACTTTTTCTATCACTAAGGACTCAAACTTACATCAATCACCCAATCAAAGTGGGGTTACTTTTTTTACTTCATTATTACATCAACCTCCTAAACAGAGTGGGGTTATAAATTACATCACATGCCCAAAAAGACTTGACCACAATAGTCCATACATGACTGAATTTGACAGTGATTACATCATAGGTATTTTCATGAACTTTACATCAAATGGAAGATATGATATTTAGAATCAAGATAAAAGATCTCTATAGTGAGGTAACAAGACCAAGATAGTCTTCAATAATCATCATATACTATGTAGGACCTGCACCAAAAGCATCTGTCAGCAACAACTCATCATCAATGTGAAAGATAGGACAATGTAGCTTCAATATCATCAACCTATGACCAGGTATGTAGCAACAACAACATAAGTGAGGACCAAGCATATCATCATAAATTAAGGTAGGATAGTGTAGCATCATTCTTCAATATCATCAAAATATGCCATGTTCTGAAGTATCATCAAGCATATGTAGCAATAGTGTATCAATAACCATGTCTTTGTGAAAATTGTAGCAACATCATTCTCTTAATCCAAATTCTTCATACTTCAACCACTCATCCCATAGACTTCATCCATGATAGCAACATTATCATCAAATAATTATAGCATAAGATAACAAGAAAATCCTCAATCATATCATCACCTGTATCATCAATAGAGAGTTTTCTATCATCACAACATTTAATAAGCATCAACCATAATTAGCAACTCATGCATCATCATTCAAGAACTTTAGCAACATAAGAAACATCACCATTCATAAGCATCATTATGTACCAAGGATTTCTAAAACACAATGCACTATCATAGTAAATTCCCCCCCTGAAACTGTGCCAATTGTTCACTGTTAGATTTGATCACATCAACTCATCCATCAGTTAGGATGTCAAAATATATTCATTAATCGATTATCCATCAAGGCATCAACAATTTATAAAAACAACTTCTAAATAACATAACAGACTGTAACCATCAACCATTAGAACATGAAAGCCAAATAATAATTGACTGAAAATTATCAGAGCCTTTTCTTGAGTCTGTCTCACTGTTTTTTCATCATAGCAAAACATATGTGACTGTTAAGATCAGAAATCACGTATATACGTGACTTGTCTTCATAGGATCCACGTACAAAAAGTGACATACTGCAACTTCACAACTTCAACTCCCCCTGAGCCTGTACTGTATGTACCTGTTCATTGTTACTACACGGCCAGATGCACTATCAGTAGTATAAGCAATATGAATATCAAAAAAATCATAGGAATCATCATCAATACCAAACATGTATTTCTCCCCCTAATATTATACATCACTGATCCCGAGGACCAAATAATCATCTTTTGTTCTTATGAGGTCATGTACCTCACATCAGTTATGCAGTCACTCTTAGGAGTATTCTTTAAGAATAATGGACTGTAGTGGGCACCACCTTCTTTTACTCTTAGTCTAAATCTTTCTCATATCTGCAATAATTTCGTTCTTCAAGAACATATAATTTGTCTGGGTTTCTATATCCTCTTGCTATGAATTTTCTAGTTTCTTCATACATCACCTTGCACTTGGTTGATGTAAACACAATTATATTTCATTTTTCTACCATCTGACCTACACTTATACTATTCTTCTTTATCCCTTGAACTAATAAAGTATCAACTGCTACTCTATGTTTATTAATTCTGGATCTACCCTTTCCCAGAACTTTTGCTGGAGCATTAGTTCCAAGAATAACATTACCATATTGGTTTTTATTGAGAGAATCCATCTTAATCTTATCTCCAGTCATGTGATGAGAGCATCCACTATCTATGTATCATTCATATTCTTCTTCAAATGAGCAGAGAGCAAGACCGCACCTTATCTGTTCTTCTTCTTTCGTCTTATTATGAGAAATTTTGGTGGATCCATCTTTTTCAGGTCTTCTGACATCAATATTCTTATCTGGTTTCTTACCATGTTGTCTGTGATGATCCATAGACTTGTTCCTGCATTCTTTTGCTACATGCCAAAACTTGTTACAAGCATACCATCTTATATGAGCAGAGGAATCATAATATTTCTATTTCATATTCCTTCTATTGTAGTCAATGGATTTGTGACCAAATATATTGCAAGCAAAACAATATCCCTTAAAGTACCTGTAAGATGATGATGTTTTTGTGAGGCAGTTATTAGCTTGAAACATTCTACTTCTACAATTGGCTGCAACGTGCCCATAATTATGACATATAGAACATTCAACATTATTGATTAGAGGAGAGAGTCGATTAACATTCCTATAATTAGGAGTAAATGGTTTTATTTGAAGGTTCACTTTCTGTGGTTGTTGATCAGGTTGCCTTCTTATCTCTTTGTTGAGCATTTCAGGTTTTGCATTGTTACTTTTTAAATTTCTTGCCTCAACTTGTGAAGTAGACTCTACTTCAATAGTTTCATGAAAACTAAGACCAAATTTGATGGTGGGAGACCTTTGACTACTAAGAATATTATTCAAAATCTTAGTACTATCTTGAATTCACAAATGCTTATCTTTTTCTTCTAATTTACCTTTTGGGATGTTTACTTCAACCTCCATTCTTTGGTGTTGTTTTTCCTTTTCTAGATACTGCTTCTTCATAAATTCTTCAACCCTTCTTCCTTCCTCCATTTTCTGCATTAATTTGAGAATCTCTTCTTTCAACCCATTTTCTTGTTCTTCAAATGCTTGAAGTAGTTCTTCATTCTGCTTATCTGATTTTTCAAGATATGCTCTTAGAGAGACGTTCTCATCTTTAATACCTTCACAATATTGTTTAGATACCATACTAACATGATCCTTGTTATCATATTCTTTTAACTTATCTTTAAGATTAACAATGATTTTCAAAGCAAGATCAAGTTTTGTTCTAAGATCAAAAATGTCTTCTAGCATGTCTTCTTTTCAATCATCAACTCCATATGACATTTTGGACACATTGTTAGGGACAAGATTATCCGGTAGTTTTCTTGATGAGGAATCTTCATTTGGGACTTATTCATGGATTTCTTGTAGCTTAACCCACACTTTATTTGCAGTGGTACAATGCATAACCTTATTTAATGTTGAATCATGTATGCTACAAAAGATGTCACTCAAATCCTTACTGTGCTTCTGCACTTCCTCTTCTGATGGAGGAGTCTTGGTGTAGCCATTGCATACTAGATAGAAAACATCAAGATCCATTATATTATACTTCATATTTTCTTTCCATTGTTGATAATTACCTTTGCTCAACATAGACACATTTGCATTGTCCATTGTTTCTGACTTGCCTTGATCTTTTGCTTCTAGAGGCATCATTTTTGAATATGTTTTCTCTTTAGAGTGCTTACTTTCACTTGTACCCATAAGTGCAGGTTCATTTGTTTCACTGTCATCATCACCATCATTATTGAATAAACCAGGAAATTGATCACAGTTAGAACAAAATCCCATACCTGATAATTCTTTGTTACTGCCTTCTTCATTCTTGATCAATAGAAAGCGGGGTGTTCCCAAAATTGAATATTTGCTGAAATTTGTAACTGTCAGTACATCTAATACATAGTTTTCCAAATCTCTTCTTCGAGAAATATTCATTCTAGCCATCATCTTGATGGATCTCCTTAAAGCAATCAAACTTCTTCTGAAGGACCTGCTCTGATACCAATTGTTAGGAAAAATAATGAGAGGGGGGGGGGGGGGGTTGGGATGAATCAGTGTTTTAAAAACTCTAAAATTTTGATTTTATATCCAGATTTCTGTACATGAATTTACTAAAAGGAACCCGTGTATGTATGCCATTGTTATACATACAACTAGTGTATATCCAGTAAACTTATTTTTTAGTTAATTCATCATCTGTTTAACTTGAACCAGTGTATCGATACCTCACTAAACATTAGTTAAATAGTAACCATGTGTAGAAATAAAAAGATAAACCATCACACGTAAGCAACACATTGAAACACATGAACACCAAGATTTTTAGGTGGAAAACCAATGTGGGAAAAAAACCACCATTCTTATGGTCTCCGTCTTCCTTTTATTATAAAGAAAAACTTCTTATAATATTGTACTGGTGCAGACTCATACCAACATGTAGGAACCCCCCTGCAGAAGGCTCAACCTTCTCTAGTTCTCCAACACCCACTGGAAGGGAGCTTCAAACCCTTGATCTCATTTACCGACACCCATTGTAAGGGAGCTCCAACCCCCTAAATCAAATTTACGAGCTACCACTAGAAGGAAGCTTCAACTTCCTCATTGAAGGCTCTAACCCTCAACACCTCCGTGGACCATGTTTCATAAATTTTCATATTGGATCCACCTGATACAACACATCATAAATGTAGGCAATGTTTCCTCAAATTTTCAGAATGGACCCACTATCATCATTTAAGTCGAAAACAAAATATCAAAACTAAAACTGATCACTGCAACAAATCACTCAATCATCAACTGAAATAACCAATCTATGACCCAACTGAAACCCAAATAAATCAACTTATTCTCAAACAACCAGAACAGTTAGATCAATGTAACATAATACAAATACTAAACCCAAACACTGCATCAACTTACTGAATCAACTGAAAGCCCATATCAATAAACTATCTGAATATATACGCTACTTTACTGTAGCAAACCTGCATGTATATGCGACTTACTTGAAGCATACTCATGTACAGATCTCAAAACAATGAATCCTGAAACTGAATCACTGTCACTCTGAAATAAACACTAAATCATATACAGATCCACTGCACCATTGTGAAATAATCATAGAACAATCATTGATTTTTCAATCACAAACAACTAGTAGAATTATCATTCTTCAAAATATCAATCCTCAATCAAGACATCACTATTATGCCCATATCATCAAGTAAGACTTCATTGAAAGACAACAGAAACACAACAAGACTGATTAAACTTATCAGAAATCTTTTCCAATGAAACCCCAACTTATATATGCACTTTCCTAAAAACATTTTTGCGTGTATACACACTTCTCAAGAATCAAACTTGCATATAAATCTGAATAGATACGTGACTTACCAGTATTAAACCCGTGTGTTTATGCGCCTTTTAGGTTATCAAACCCACATACAAATTTGCAATTACTGGCACAAACCTTCGTTGCATAACAAAACTTTAGACATACCCAGATCTCAACATACACAGAATAATCACACATCAAAACATTATCATCATAGATCAAATCAACCCATAATGAATATTATCATTTCAGATCTATTGGATTTGATCCATCATCAAATTCTTAGGTGCATACTTAGTTTTAGATCAAATAAATCAATAATATCCCATTACATGCACAGTTGCTTCAGATCTAACTATTCATGAAATATTCATCACTTGCATCAACAAACACACTGATTTTCATTGCCTTATATAGATTAGCCCTTAGACAACACCACAGGTCAAAACCATACTAGTGCCAATGGTATTCTTGGATGAGATCAAATATCTGTTGCTAGGCTTAATACCATAGGTCAATACAATGGTAAAGACCCTTGGTATTTATAATACCATGGTGCAGAATATGTACGCGCCTTTTCTTCTTCATACCCACTTGTGTACGTGGATTTTCTTCACAGAACCCACGTATACTCTACTTTGCTTCATAGAACCTGCGTATACTCGACTTTGCTTCACCAAACCTGTGTATACTTCTTCAAACTTCATATTTATCATTCCTCCGTCTCTGAACTGCTATGCCTTTGACCAAACTCTCTGTCACATGTAGACACATCATCTTTACATCTTCATTAAGTAGGTTTCCAGCAAAAGACAACATATCAAGTAGGTTTCCATCAAGGAAAACACATTAGTCATAATTCCAACATAGGAATCCTTGACTAGTGAATGGCGAGATATACGGTAAATCCTGAAGGGTGGAGTCTTGATTATGCATAGGAATCCTTGATTGTTGTATGGTGGTATATACGGTAAAGCCTAGAGACTAGGAGGTAGGAAAATTCCTCACAGTGTAGGTGGACAAACACGGTGGCATCCATGCTTGTTTAAGGCCTAGAGATCTGGTGGGGATTGCGGTAAAGCCTGAGAAAACCTGTTATGGTTTGGTTTTGAGTCCCACATTCATGCTTGGAATATAGCACGAGGGTGATTGGCTGAAAGAAAGATTTTGTTCAACCAAACTATGGTTGAGTGGTTCGTGGATACCTAGTTGGATTTTTCATTCATGAATAATAACTTATTGTCCTTGGTATTTCATGTGTAAATGTACTTGTTTACATGTAGAATTTATGGATGTTAATCCTTGTTATTTATGTTGGTTATATGATGGTTATGAGTATGTTTTGTGATCGAATTGATGTATGGCTCTCATCATGTTTTGATTTTCAAATGAATCTACAATGAATGCATGAACATATGTATGATAATTTAGTTATTATGATATGGAAACAATGCTTCTTTACGAATCTCAGATAAATATGGGAATCCTATGCTAAGATATATTTTTATGACCTATAGTTTGCATACTTGTGACATGTTTGATGAAATTTTTGTCATGTCTAGTAGGGGTCCAGTTAATTCATTGATCAAGTGTTTACATTTATGCCTTTGTTTTAGTGTAATTTATCATTTCTAAAGGTTTCATGAAGTTTTGGTTAGTGGCCCTAGTCATGGCCCTGAAAAAGTGGAACAAAATCATGGGTTGCCAGATCAAAACTATTTGGAAAAGTCCACAATCATTAGCACACCCTCTCTATGGGAGTGTCGGGAGGGTTTGGTAGCATGCATGCCTTGTAATAACAGAGACAAAGGCTCTAAGATAGTCAAAAGGTAAGTTGTCTCAAGGGTTAAGCACCTGGAAGGGTTGGTTACCTCCTTGTTACACAATATTTTGTCACGCCTTCTGCACTTCCCTGTGACATATCCTGAAGTGACTGAAACATGATCATTATACAATATACTCATCCATGTATATAGTTCAGATCCCTCCTTTAACTTTTCTTGGAAAATGTCTAGAGCTTCCTTGAAGAAATAACTCTTAAACCCTAAAATGACGGTCATCGCTCTTATGAAGCTCAAAACCGTGATGGTCTCCTATTGCTCCATGTTTGACCCGCGATGGCATCATTGTGTTCCCTTACATACCTGTGATGATCCCAAAAAGGTATTTTTCCCAAAGAGGATGAGAAGATTCATGATCTAGAATCTTCCAGAGCGGCGAGCTGGAGGTGGTTTCGCATAGATGAGGTCGAATCCTCCTAACTTGACGTTTTTGTCTTATCCCTATGAGCTACCTCCTTGAGATGTAGGCCTAATCATATCTTTGGAGGAGTCCTAACTCCCCCTCCCAACCTATAAATTCCTCCTTTCACATTCCCAAATGGTTGGTCTATGTCCATTTGCACCCCTATGCTGAGCTTGTGCATAGAGGCTATTCATTAGACTTGAAGAAGGAGTGTTTGGAGAATTTCTTGGCTTGGAATTGGATTAACACTCAAGGAGAGCCTTTCAACATCAAGACTATGGTTGTAAGTTTCCCTTTATTCTTTAAATAATATACAACTGCTAGTTCATCTTCCCAAAATATATATGTTCATGTATGTATTAGCTTGGAATTCCTTGATCAACTAAGTAGGTTATTATTGGTGGCATGATTTTTTGTCTCTTGATCACTTGTGCAGGTACATAAACGTCAAAAGAAGCATTAACAAGTCCGTGACACAAGCGGTTCGAGGCTCTCAACAAAGGAAATCAGAATAACATCAAAGTGAGGTAGGTCATCTCTATCGTTCTACTTTTCAATTATAATCTAGGAAGATGTCTAGTTGATTGTCACTTTAGTTGCTAGACCCACTCATTAGGCTAGAGGGATCGTCTTTGTCCGCAGAGAGGATTAAACTTGTTAACAATCGTTAAGGGTTTGTAGCTCCCAGGGAAGGTCAGTTTGGTTGTGTTTTGCCAGTTCCACTTCCTTAACTGTATTTGGGGAGTTGAATCACATCATAATAACCTCTCATCACATGTTTACCCTAGTGGAATGGTTAGCTTGGGTAAATATGGGAGGAGGGTGCTAGAGAGTGGTATCAGAGCATGGTTCACCCCTTGGACTGGATGAGCGATGTGTTGGTAATGCATTCATGCTAGTTGAATATATGTGTTCTCTATGCTTGTGGTATATGCACTTCTTGTTTATGCATGGTTGTGGCCATGGTTGTAGTTGTGTCATCATGTGAAAGTGGATGGTGTGTTGTTGGATGTGGTCGTCATGAGTGTATGTCGGTTATGCATGTCAGTGCTTATATATTGTTATGCATACATTGATATGGTTGTAGTTGTCATGCATGAGGTCATGGTATGTGGTTGGTATGATCAGGCATTGATAACTGGATAGTGGTTAAACTAATGTTATATGCTGATGTGATTATGATTATACATGTATCGTGATAATATGGTTGATCTTGCAGATGAGATATCCTCCCCTGAACTATACTGAGGTATGTTGATTATGTTATGTTTTGGTTTTAGCTGACATGGTATACTTGCAGGAAAGAGATCAAAGATGACTAACAAGATGGTAGACTACAGTTCACGAGACTCTCCCTATGGATCAGATGAGCAACGTGGTGTTGGTAACTCTTCTGAATTAGCAGACACATTGAGAAGCTTGAAGGTAGAAATAAGGAGTTGAAAGGTAGATAGTGACAGAATCATGCATGCATAAGAGAAACAAGAAAAAGTTAATGCAATAATTCTTCAGAGTTTTTCAGAATTGCAAAGATAGGGACTGCTTTAGATCAGCCATGGGTAGGAGGTTAGAACTAATGGGGTATATGGAAGTAGATCTCATGGTCAGAATAGGTCATATAGAGATGACATGATAAAATATGGCAGGATCTTGGATACTCCGGATAGGAGAGGTGATAGACATAGATTCTATTCTAGTTTTGGTTCCAATCGACACTTTTACCTTCATCATTATCATCCTTACAAGAGGAGTGACAGGGGATATTTTCTAGATGAGTTCAAGAAAGTGAAGCCACCTACCTTTTTTGGACATTTGAAGAATCTAGAGGATGCAGAAGCATGGTTACTTGGAATGAAGAAATTCTTTAAGTTGCATGAACACACAAAGAATATGAAAGCCAAAATAACTATCTTCGGCCTCAAAGGTAAAAGAAGACATATGGTGCGAAGATGTGAAGCGGGTTAGAGACATTAGGATAAAATACTTGAGTTGGCATGAATTCAAGAGAATTTTCAAGAAGAAGTACTTGTCAAAGAGGTACTACGATGACAAATTCAAGGAATGATATGAGTTAAATATGGGATCGATGATAGATGAGGAGTACATGACTAAGTTTCTAGAGTTATTGAGGTATATACCTTATCTTAGAGATGAGAAGGAAAAATTTAGAGATTTGTCAGTGGATTTCCATTAGAATTTATAGATCTAATTGAGTATAATGAGCCTTGGTCACTTGAGGAAGTTATTGGGAAATATAAGCATTTTTATGAGCAGTCAAAGCATAAGAAAAAATCTCAACAAGGTTGGAAAGCGAAAGAAAAAGCTAAAGGTAAATCGAAGTAAAAAAGAACAAGGTCTCAAGATGTAGGTGAGAAAGAAAATGTTGCACCTTACAAGAATTTTAATGGGTCACAACATGGAGGGCAACATAATAAAGGGATGGTACAAGACGATTGTTGTGTTGGACATGTGGTAAGGAGCATCTTAAGAGGGATTGCCCACAAAATTAGGGTGGTAGGCCTCATATTTACATTGCACAAGAAGCGCAAACAGTTGGGGATGTTGGGTAGAGCATTCCATGAGTTTATGCAGCGCTGGATAACAAGTAGGCAGATAACTAGGCAACTGTTATCGAAACGGATGATATGCTTTGCGATCAAGTTGTTTCCATTTTGATTGACCCTGGATCTAATTATAGTTATGTTGATCTTGACCTAGTGGATAAGTGTGGTTTGAATAAAGATTTGCATGTAGAATATTGGTTAGTGCAGTTTACTATAGGTACAAAGAAGAGAGTGCATCATTGGGTAAGATATTGGGCATTCGAGTTGAATGGTATGCCTACCTCAACACATTTTAATGTATTGTCATTGGGATCATATAGTATGATTTTGGGTATGGACTGGTTGTATCTTCATAGGACCAAAGTGGATTGTTATGACAAGGCCATTGAGTGTTTGGATGACAATGGAGAACAAAGAATCTTGTAGGGTAAGAAGAAGGAAACATTAGTTAGAATGGTGATAGCTATGCAGGCAAAGCGTAGTCGCAGAAAAGGGTGTGTGTTATTTGTAGTGCATATTTCTAGTGATAAAGGAAAGGATATCGAGGATGCAAAGGTATTGAGTAGGTACCCGATCTTGCAGAGTTTCAAGATGTGTTTCCAACATAGATTTCAGAGTTGTTGCGTCAGAGGGAAGTGGACTTTTCCATTAAGTTGGTACCAGGGGCAACATCAACATCAAACACATCGTATAGGATGAGCACACCAGAGTTAGTAGAGTTGAAGTTACAGTTGAAGGAAATTCTTGACAAGGGATACATTAGGCCAAGTGTGTCATCTTAGGGTGCACCGTTGTTGTTTGTGAAGAAGAAGGATGTTACTCTAAGGCTATGCATTGATTATAGGAAGTTGAACAAAGTGACCATTAAGAAAAACTATCTGTTGCTCATGATTGATGATTTGTTTGATCATTTGAAGGGAGAAACAATGTCCTCGAAGATTGATCTGAGATCAAGATACCATTTGGTATTTATTAAAGAAGAGGATATTTACAAGACAAATTTTCAGACTAGATATGGACATTATGAGTTTTTTGTAGTTCCATTTGGTTTGACTAATGCTCCAACTACCTTTATGTACTTAATGAATAGTGTATTGCATCCTTATCTGGATAAGTTTGTTATTGTAGTCATTGATGACATCTTGATATATTATAAAATCAAGGAAGAGCATGCCGAGCACTTAACAACAATATTGATATTGTTGAGAGAGAATTAGTTTTATGCTAAGCTTAGTAAATGTAGTTTCTTCCAGACAGAGGCACATTACTAGGGACATGTTGTTTCCAAGGAAGGCATAGTAGCCGATCCAGAAAAGATAAGAGCTATTATGGAATGGACAACTCCTAGAAATGTGGATGAGGTAATACCATTTACGGGGCTAGCAGGTTATTATAGGGAGTTCATCAGGAACTTCTCTCACATTGCATATCGTATTACGTCACTATATAAGCAAGGCAATAAATTTGAATGGACAGAGGAATGTTCAACCAATTTTGAGCAATGAAAGTAGTTGTTGAAAAATGCTCCAATTTTAAAAATTGCAGATCCATACAAATATTTTATGGTGTGTACATATGCTTGTAAGAGAGGACTTGGTGGAGTCCTTATGCAGGAAGGATAAGTAGCATGCTACAAGTCACGAAAATTGAATGAGCATGAGAAAAATTATCTAACACATGATCTTGAGTTGGCATCGATCATCCATGCATTGAATATGTGGAGGGACTATCTTCTTCGTAGGAGGTTTGTACTGATGAGTGATCATAATGGATTGAGGTATCTATTTAACCAACTGAACTTGAATTCCACACAAGTTAGATGGTTGGCCACGATCAGTGAGTTCGACTTTGAGATCAGGTATATCAAGGGTAAGGAGAAGAGGATTGAAGATGCTCTTAGTAGGTGAATACATGTGAATCATATAACAGCTATGAGTTATTATGGGACAGACTTACATGATCAGATATTACAGGTAGGACAATAGGATGACAGGTACATAGAGCTTATGCATAGGTTACAATAGGGTACATGTGTTTAGGATGTGGATTATCGTCTTACAACAGATGGTTTAGTCAGATTTAGGTAAAAGATATATGTGCCGAATGACAGTGATCTAAAGAAGACTATATTGCGAGATTTTCATGCAAAACCATATTCCGGTCACCCAAGTTACCAAAAGACAATGACAACAGTGAAGAAGTTTTACCATTGGATGAATCTAAAGAAGGAAGTGGCAAAGTTTATGGCTAGATATTTGGATTGTTGTTATAGACATATTTGGGCGCATCAACCCCAAACTCATATGTCGATGGATTAGGGCTCATCAAACCCTAAAAGAGTTTTTTTATACCCTAAAGGAACTAAGTCATCTGAATACATCATTCCCCAAAAGTTCCATCTCAGAAATCATCCCGAAAGTGCCTAAACTAAACCATACTGATTGCTACACTATCAAAGTGAGATGCATACTAACTGCTACACTGTCAAAGTGTGATGCATACTGTTTAGGCCTTCTATAGGGTGTGATGGGCGAGGATGGACAAATTTCCGGGATAGTTTGTTAGTTGGTTGCTCATGGAATCTTCTAGAAACTTCTCCTGTGCCACTTTCCTCTTTGAATTCGCCCAAGGATGACCAAGGGAACTAGGAAACCATCTCCAATTCCCCTCTCTTGTGGAACTAATTTCAACAAATGGAATGGCATTCATCATCCCCATGGATGACTCACACCCTTGCAAACATCTATAAAAGGATCTCCCATTCAAGAGATCAGGAGGCTGAATTATTGTGAATTGCAAGTAAGTGCTGTTAGTTTGTGATTGAGGAGAGAGCATTGTAATCTTGTTGGTGTGATCTTGCTATTTCATGAGGTGAAGAAGGATTGAAGCTGGGAAGATGGCACTGGATTAGAAAACTAGGTTGTAATTCTCCTTTCTATTAATAAAGCTCTTCAAGTTTTCTCCCATATGATTTTGCAATTGTGAATGCTATCATTGTTCATTATATTTCTAATTCTGTAATGTTTGTGTTATAATAGATCACGATGCTTTGACGGTTCTTTGTTGCTGTACTTGTGAAGGTACTCTCCAAGCGTGTTAAGTATGGGGAGGAGTTACAGGATCTGCCAAAGGAGAGAGAGATCAAATAAGGGATTAAAAGGAAGTTCCAGGTTGGTTCCACTATCTTTCTCTTATTTGTTACACACAGGAAAAATCATTGAATTTCTTTAAACTGTTGTTTCTAGGGTAGCTTCCAAACCAAGAGGGTTAGTCGTTCTACAAGACACTAATTTTCCCAGAAACATATTGGCGACTCCACTGGGGAAAACAGATGTTTTTTTGTTGTTATTTGTTGAATTATATAAACTATAGACAGAGCCTGAAGCTAGCCAGGAAGCCTTCGAACCATTCTTGCTATGCAATTGTGTAGTAGATAAATGCTACTTCAGTCAATCTCTGGTTTAGTTTATGTATTGAACATCTGACTTGCAAACACGTCTAGATGCCATTTTGGTAGCTCAGTAACCTCTTAATACATTCCATCATACTTTGCTCGTCATTGTTCATCAAAACCAAGCTTGATTTCATTGAAATTTGCTCCACATTTGAGCCAAAACCTCTTTCAGTTGCGCTCTCTAGACCATCGCATTGTCTTCCACTGTGACTTAGTATGCATCCCACTTCCCGAAAGAGTAAAGTGCAATGCATACTATTGTCTCCAAAGGCCAGGTGTGATTATCATACTATTGTCTCCAAAGGCCAGGTGCGATGATTGACTGAACTCAATTTCCCATCTAGAAGTTGAGGGTTTTTTGACTAGTTTTCAGACTTGTTTGGTTGCTTGTTGAATTTGAACAATACCTCATCACTGAAGCCAACTTACATCACTCAGATCAGCCTCAAGATTAGGATTAGTAATTGTTTTGTGTATTTGTTTCTCATTTACAATCCATTGTCGAAAAGTGGTGTTAATCGATTTTTCGTTTCGATAGAAAAGTGCTGTAAAATCGTCGTTTTTTGTTGAAAAGTGAAGTGTCGTAAATTCTTCCTTCCTTTGATAATCAATTAAACTATTTTTGATGCATTTGATTTGATTTGTTTACATTCAAAGTGTCGAAATCATATTTCTTCAATCTTGAAAGTGTCGTTTTGAGTCTTCCTTTCTCTCCTTGAAGAAAAATTGTCGAAAATAGTCATTTTGAGTGAAATATTTTGAGTCATTGTTACATTTAGTTTTCCTTTTTGAATCATTCACATTAAGGAGAACTGAAAAAAAATACATCCATTTGCATTTTAGCATATTTTGGTTTGTGAGTGCTTGATAGGAATAACTAGGGAAATTGCATTAGGTGTGCTCTTTGCTCTTTGTCAAAGATCTGATTGCTCTATCCTTTAGTAGCTAAGGTTTTCATCGTTCAAACTAAATCAAAAGTTTGTTTATCATGATAGTTGCATTTTAGGAATTGCAAACATACATCACGTGGTGAACCTTCAAAGGCAAATTTTAAAGAAGATCAACTTAAAATTAACCTCCATTAACTTAACAACGCTTTGGAATCTAACACAACACATTTAGAGGTCTAGGCTAGAGATGTGTTCTGGCGTCGTTAAACCTAGTGGCTATCGTTTTCATTGAAGGTTGGGTGATTCCTCCTCTTTGATACGACAAGTGCTAGCACGGACTTGTGCTCCCCGTATCGTCGCGTATATATTGGGAGACCACAATAGGCTTAAATCCTTTACCCATAGGAAACCGAGTCTGCCGCCTCATCGATCGCAATGCACTGAACACAACATTCGGGAAGATTGACTGCCGTACGTTAAGTCCTTGGTTATTTCTCTTTAATTTATCACTAAGGTGTATATTGTGGTTTTGCGATTGGTCTGGTAAACCTTTTTGTCTAGATTCCCCAGAGTAGTCACTTTCGTTCCTTTTTGACTCTCTAAAAGAAAAGGTCCATTTGAGCACTTGTTCTTTCAGGCTCATTAAAAATCTAAGGCAACTAGAGTAATCTTTAGCTTTTTCTCGACTCTTTAAAACTGAAAAATCAAAGTTGTGCCCAAGTGTCGTTAAAATTAATTGACCACGAATAACATCCCTATTCCTTAGTTGATCTTAGGTTGAAACATATGGCAACAAATCTGGAATCCACCGATCAAGGAATTCCTTTTGATGGGAATCCTAGTCCTTTTCCTTCTTTCGGAAATATTGGTGCTCCTTATATGGCTACATTGTCCCTTCCAGGATTTACCATTGGCTTGCCAGTTTGGTTGTTTTCAACCTCCTTGGTTCAAAATGCCGTGATTTCTCTGCAATCGAGTACACCTCCAACCGGACAAAATCAACCTCCAGTTGATCCTGTAGTTGACCCTTTGCCTTCTTCCTCATTTGTTTCTTCCTCTTCGCTTGGTGAAAGTATTGGTACTAGTAACCAGGTGGCTAAGAAGAAGAAGAAAGGGAAGAAGAAGAAGAAGAAGCAAATTCAGCAAAGGGACAACCAATCAACCATTACTTTGAATGCAACATCTGATGATAAAATGCCCATCAAGCCTCACAAAGTTCAATATCCATGCAAAATTTGTGTGGGAAACCATCTTCTTCGAAGTTGTCCTGATATTCCTTAGATCTTAGAAGAATGGTCTTCTCGTTCACATCATCCTGTGTCATCAACTTTTGGAAATCATGTTGGTGACACACCATCAACTAGTATTAGTAAAGTTCATGGAAAGAAGGGAAAAGTTAAGTTTCCATGTAGGTTATGTAAAGGGAATCACCCCATTTACCTTTGTCCCTATTTGGATGAAGCCAAGAAAGTGTTGGATAACCGTCTTGCTTCACCATAGTGACTTCGATCTGGTTACAGGAAACTCTCCCTAAATCCTTCACTAGTTGATGAACCGACTAACCAAAATCAACCGTCGGTCGAAACCACTCTCTCTGAAAGTGAATCCTATGAGTCTATACCCGATCCAAATCAACAGGTCGAGGTAACGGTTGAACCAATTTCACCTTCAGCTAATCGTACCTTTCCCGAAGAGAGTGAAAATCATACCACTCAAGTTCTTTTTGTTACCTCAGATTTAAATGAGCTTGGGGGCAGTCCACCTGTTCCATCAAGACAGGAGGAAAATCCTCCAGTTCTCGTAACTCAAGGGGTTAATTCTCCCATTTCCACGGTACTCCCTCCAAGTAGTCTAGTCACTTCCTTTGATTGGAATCAACTGGCAGGATCCCACCTTCCTTCTTATGTGCCTTTCTAAATCATAGTACAAGTTTGTAAAATGATTGTATCTGGCACTATTATAGATGAAGGTGCATCAGCAAGTATCCTTTCCTCAACTGCTTGGCAAGCGCTTGGTTCACCACCGCTTATGCAAGTTACACAAAATCTATTGGGCTTTAACAGACGAACCAGTCAACCGTTAGGGATCCTCCCTCAATTACCTATTACTTTAGGAGGGAAAACCGTTTATCTAAACGTGATGGTAGTCCCAGGCCCTTTAGATTAAAATTTACTTCTTGGGCGCGACTATGTTTATGACATGGGAGCTATTGTTTCAATACTCTTTCGAGTGATTTGTTTCTCGCATGAAGGCAGGATTGCCACCGTTGACCAGCTTTCATTTCCAGGTCCAAATATAGCTCCTAGTCAACCGTCGTCCCTAAATGGTCCATTTAAACCAATGGTATCATCCCCTCCATGGGTTAATTATGTGGCAACCTGTTCCATACCTACATCAACTGACAATCAATTCAGTGATGTTGTACACCATGTACTGGGGGGCATTGGAACCAGATCACTCCTTCATGACCTCTTATGAGTTGTGATCGAGGGGCTGAGGATGGTTCATTGTCTTGTGTCAACGTCGTTAAAAAATGAAACAAGGAGTATGAGGATAGTTCTGTTACTATGTCAACCTCGTTTAAAAAAAAATGAAACATCTCCTCCGAGGATAGTTCGTTGTCATGCGTCAACCTCGTTAAAAAATGAAACCAAGGGTATGAGGATAGTTCGTTGTCTTTTGTCAACCTCGTTAAAAAATGAAACAAGGAAATTGAGCAGAGTTCCTTGTCTTGTGTCAAGCTCATTAAAAAAAAAATGAAACAAGGTACCAAGATCCATGTCGAGTCTTTGAGTAGATTTCGTAAAATCCTAGTCGAGTCTTTCACTTGATTTCGTAAAAGAACCTTCATTCCATCCACTTGATAGCCATGAGTAGTCTACTTAGGTGAATGTAATTAAGCTTGGGGGGCATGCACCTAATGGTGAAGTTAAGTTTCCCTGTAGGTTATGTGAAGGGAATCACCCCATTCACCTTTGTCTATCTGGACAAAGCCAAAAAGGTTTTGGATAACCATCCTGCTTCACCGTAGTGACTTCCATATGGTTACAGGAGACTCTCCCTTTCATCATGCTGGGGGCATGTAAACCAATTCAAGCATAGTTTGTTGTTTCAAGCTTGTGTAAACATGAAACTGAATCCAAGCACAGTTCCCTATGGTTCAAGCTTGTCTAAAAATGAACCCATTTTCAATTTTTTAACCCTCGTGATTGCTATTTTATCACCCTCTATTATCAAATGAGCCTTGGTTGTTTCATTCCATCACCACCATCTCTTTGGCCGATCACATGCTTTCACTTAGTTGTTTTACCCTTTTATGAGGAATAGTTGCAATGAGTGGTCTTATTAGCCAGCCTCTTCACATAAATCAACATGTTTTGAGAAGTTCCAACATCACCGGAACTAGTTGCTACCTTAGACACCACTCGTTCCTCAAAATAAAGTCCTCTTTAAACTCTTTTCAGACTCTTTAAATGAGAAAACATTGTCGAGCGCTTGTCTCTTCCAGCTTGTTAAAGTATTGGAAACGACACCCCTCTTGTATTATTTTATCCTTTTTCGGACCTGAGGGATTATTTTACGAAAAATAACTTATGGAGTTTTCTTTTCATCCCTTTTCAAACTCTCTAAACATGAAAAGGACCGAGTTATCCTTGTCGTTAAACTTGTTAAAATAATAGCGACAAACTTGTCCATCTAGACAAGACCGAGTTTCACTGTCGCTAGACTCGTTAAAACATCAAATAGCGACGGGTTTGCCCGAAGGGCGAATTATAGAACAAGCATATGTTATCCTCCTCAAGTTTGACAAAAATAAAGAGGTACTGGTCAGTAATGATTGGGGGAAAAAGGGAAAAATCTTGAAGAGTTTATGGTAGCAAGTCGCTCTTGAACATGACACTTTCACTTCATCTCCATGATTGAGTTGGGTTGGGTTATTCCGTTCACCGGTCATCATACCATTGGTCATTCATACCATCCATATTTTGGGGTTAACGCTACCAATTCATCTCAGTGTCGCCGACATGTTCAAGAGAAGTCATCCAGTTAAAGTCTCATCCGTTGCAATACCATGAACCTTCATTTTCATGACTTCCATTCCTAAACCTTGTGTTATCAGTTCGTTTTTCATATCCAAAATCATTTGCTCCGTTTCATGTCATAGATGTGGGATACATCAAAGCCCTCCTACGATGAGTCGCTTCTTGTCGACATCAGCTCATTATCCAAGAAGTTGACTTAGAAACACACTTCCAGTGCTTTGAAGCTTGTTTACATCAATGACAAGTTTCTCTCTTCTGGCGACAGGTTGACATCAATGGCCTTCAACCGAAAGATTTTGCGTGGTGTTCGACATTGGATCATGTATTCACACCACGTGAAATGTACTGTAGTACCTTGAGGATCATTATCATTATTGGTGATCCCTCTCGCATTTGTTAACAACTCACATCATTGGCTGGTAATCAGGCGATGTCTTTCCATGTTCGACCTTAGAACATCTCTTCACATGGTTTGACTTGTACATCGAGAGAAGATTGAACGAGTTTGAAGACCCCGGATCTAGTTTCATCCATCCGAGCTGCCATATATTCAGGGATACAAAAACATCAAATGTACAAAGGCTCTACACAGATGGTCATCCTAATCATGGATTGCGACTTTATATCTGTAGAATCATGAGTCTGTCTCTGCAGACGACCATCTGATCTATGTACATGAAATGAAAATTTATAAAGCTGAGCATGGAAATGCCTCCCTTAGCTAGTTCATGAAAAATCATATTATTATGATGTATTGTATTGTAACTTATGCAGGTCACCTTCCAGTTCAAAACTTTGGATCCTCATGATAAAGCATTTCACCCGGCAAGAATATTTACGACCTCATGCTTTAGGGGGAAACTGTTATAGACATATTTGGGCACATCAACCCCAAACTCATATGTCGATGGATTAGGGCTTATCAACCCCTAAAAGAGTTGTTTTATACCCTAAAGGAACTAAGTCATCTGAATACATCATTCCCCAAAAGTTCCATCTCAGAAATCATCCAGAAAGTGCCTAAACTGAACCATAATCACTGCTACACTGTTAAAGTGAGATGCATACTGACTGCTACACTGTCAAAGTGTGATGCATATTGTTTAGGCCTTCTATAGGGTGTGATAGGTGAGGATAGAAAAATTTCTGGGACAATTTGTTAGTTGGTTGCTCATGGAATCTCCTAGAAACTTCTCCTGTGCCACTTTCCTCTCTGAATTTGCCCAAGGATGACCAAGGGAACTAGGAAACCATCTCCAATTCCCCTTTCTTATGGAACTAATTTCAACAAATGGAATGGCATTCATCATCCCCATGGATGACTCACACCCTTGCAAACATCTATAAAAGGATCTCCCATTCAAGAGATCAGGAGGCTGAATTATTGTGAATTGTAAGTAAGTGTTGTTAGTTTGTGATTGAGGAGAGAGCATTGTAATCTTGTTGGTGTGATCTTGCTATTTCATGAGGTGAAGAAGGATTGAAGCTAGGAGGATGGCGTTGGATCAGACAACTGGGTTGTAATTCTCCTTTCTATTAATAAAGCTCTTCAAGTTTTCTCCCATATGATTGTGCAATTGTGAATGCTATCATTTGTTCATTACATATCTGATTCTGTAATGTTTATGTTGTAATAGATCACGATGCTTTGACAGTTCTTTGTTGCTATACTTGTGCAGGTACTCTCCAAGCATGTTAAGTATGGGGAGGAGTTGCATGATCTGCCAAAGGAGAGAGAGATCAAATAAGGGATTAAGCGGAAGTTCCAGGTTGGTTCCACTATCTTTCTCTTATCTGTTACACATAGGAAAAATCATTGAATTGCTTTAAACTGTTCTTTCTAGGGTCGCTGCCAAACCTAGAGGGTTAGTTGTTCGATAAGACACTAATTTTCACAGAAAAAATTGTCAGCAGGTGAAGTCAGAGTGTAAGCATCCAGGTGGACTACTACATTCGATTCCAATTCCAGAGTTGAATTGGGAGGTCATTTCCATGGATTTCATCATAGTTTTTCCGAGGACATCTAGACAACATGATTCCATCATGGTTGTGGTGGATAGGTTGACTAAGGTAGCGCACTTCATTCCAGTAAAATTTACATATTCAGCTAGTGATGTGGAACATGTAGTCATCAGAAATCTAGTGAGGCTGCATGGAGTTCCATGAAATATTGTGTCAGATAGGGATGCTAAGTTCACTTCCAAGTTTTGGAAGGAGTTGTTTGTAGATTTGGGGGTAGAGTTTGCCTTCAACACAACTTATCATCCGCAGACAGATGGAAAGACAGATAGGGTCAACAGGATATTGGAGGAAATTGTGAGGATGCATTTGATGCATCAATAGAGGAGATGTGAGGAGTAGCTTCTGTTGGTTGAGTTCACTTATAATAATGGTTATCAAGAGTCATTGAGAATGAGTCTGTTTGAGGCACTCTATGGGTAGAGTTGTAATGCTCCCGTCAGTTGGAGTGATTTAGTGAACAAGGTATTGATAAGACCATACATGTTGGTAGAGATGGAACAATAAATGCAGGTAATCAAGAAGAATATAAAGGTAGCATAAGATAGATAGAAAATTTATGCAGATCAAAACAAGTTGTTTAAGGATTTTCAGGTTGGGGAACAAGTGTACTTGTGCGTCAAGCCCAAGAAGAGCTCCTTGAGGATTGGATCATGTGCCAATATGGCACCTCGGTTTTGTGGAACTTTCAAGATTCTCGAAAGGATTGGACTAGTATCTTATCGACTTGCACTATCTCCGATAGTGAAAGTCCATGTCGTTTTCCATGTGTCATTGCTTAAGAAGTATGTTAAATATGTTGATCATGTGATTGAATGGTCTATATTGCAGGTGGAGCCAGATGGAGAATTCCAACCAGAACCTTAGTGTATATTGCAGAGAAAGTTGCTCATGCTCCGGACCCGAGCAATTGAGTAGGTTAAAGTGCAGTGGAAGCACTTTGGGCCAGATGAAGCTACATGGGAGATGGTGCATCAAATGTGGGCTATGTATCCTTTTCTATTTGTTGGTTGAGCGAATGTTTTTGGTATATGTTTTAGTGTGATGTTTTTGGTATATGTACATATGTATATGAATGTAAATACCACCATGAGTTGTGTTATAAAGATTCAATAAGAGGTATGGGTGTCATGTCGTCATGATTGCCATGTTGTTATGTTTTTCATGTTGCTTGTTAGGGTCCAACCCTAACCCCCTTATTTATGTAATAGGGTCGAGTCATAGTTATAGTTAAGTAAAGAGTCAATAAAGCCCATATTAATAATTGTAAGTGGTTGAACCACATTTAATGAAGGGACCACAGTTAGTTGTGAATGGGCCATGGTATTAGATAGGTGGTATTAATAAGAACCATGGTATTGACCCATGGTATTGCATGTATGAATCCTATATAAAGGATAGAGACTCCCCTTGAGGAGCATCGCGTCTTATTTTTTAATTGAGCCTAGCTCTATTGGAGGTTGCCCCCTTGAACAGGCAAGTGAACATTGCTTTCCTTTCTGAATAATAAAATACTTGCTGTTATTTCTTATTGTTCTGTGTTCTGGGTATATTTATTCACATATTTGGTATTCTGGTATCTTATTGCAGGTCAAGAGCATAACATTGATTTTCTTCTTAGTAGGTTGATCATTGTAAATAATGCATCGAGCTAAGTTATAAAGCTCCATGGGAAGTATGTTTTGCTTTTCAACAATCTTGTTGGTTGTAGGTGTCACTGAACATTGAGGATAATGTTCCCCAAAAGGGGAGGGTTCTGTAATGGCCCTAGTCAAAATTCCATGTAATAAATTTAATAAAGGAAAAATAAATAACCAAGGTCATAGGACATGTATTCCAAGTTGAGTGTTGGGAAAAACATCTGAGTGTGGGTGTTTGTTTGATTTATTATGGCTAACGAAATTAGAAAAGGTAATGGAAAAGTATTTGAAAAGGAAAAGTGGCATTAATTAGCATTTTATTTATGAAAATAAAGGAAATTATGAGAAAAGGAAGGTGAAAGGTCACAAGTTGCATGCGAGGAGGAAAATGAAGCAAAATAATGTAAAATTGAAGAGTTAGAGGCCTCATTAATAAAAAGGCTTCTAAGGATCAGTTAGTACCTTTTTTCAGTTCATTTTTGGAGCTCT
The DNA here is from genome assembly GCA_031772625.1 of Pinus tabuliformis. NCBI lineage: Eukaryota > Viridiplantae > Streptophyta > Pinopsida > Pinales > Pinaceae > Pinus > Pinus tabuliformis. The sequence goes on from CM062805.1 coordinate 1,253,855,250, forward strand.
CTCTCTCTCTCACACTCTTGGACACTTAGAGTTTTCTTGGAGCACTCTAGCATTGGATCAAGAAAATAAAAGAAAGGACCAAGAAGGAAAAGGAAAGCAAATATCAAGCGAGGAATAACAACATCTAGTATCTACAACATGATTATTTGCAAGTATCGATTTGCATGTGTGATTTCCATGTTAGATTTTGCATGCATGGTACATTTATGTGTGTATTTGGTTCTCTTGTTGTCACTGGAATGGGTTTTTTAGGTGTGAAAATGTTCTTCAGTATTTCCTTGCTGATTCCAAATAGCCAGGGTGTGATGGGTTCTGTTGTATTTAGACTAGAGAAGGTGGGGTTGCGGTAAAGCCAGATTTTGTGTGCCTAAGTGGGCAAAGAAATACTCAATCAGTGAATGGCGGGATATACGGTAAAGCCTAGTGGTGTATGCCCTCGATCAAGAATAGGAATCCTTGACTGGTGAATGATGAGATATACAATAAATCCTAGAGGGTGTAGTCTTGATTAGGCCTAGGAATCCTTGACTGTTGTTTGACGGGATATACGGTAAATCCTAGAGACTAGGAGACAGGAAAATTCCTCACAGTGTAGGTGGAGAAATCCGGTGGCATCCATGCTTGTTTGAGGCCTAGTGATTTGGTGGGATTGCGATAAATCATGAGGAAACGTGGTTTGGTCTGGTTTTGAGTCCCACATTCATGCTTGGAATATGGCACACGAGTGATTGGTTGAAAGAAAGATTTGGTTCATCCAATCTAAGGTCAGGTGGTTCGTGGAAGTTCCATACTTGGTTGGATTTTTCATTCATTAATAATAACTTATTCTCCTTGGTATTTCATGTGTAAATGTACTAGATTATATGTGGAAGTTATGGCTATTATATCCTTGTTATTTTTGTTGGTTATATGTTGGTTATGAGTATGTTTTATGACATACTTGATGTATGGTTCTCATCATGTTTTGATTTTCAAATGAATGTACAATGAATACATGAACTAATGGATGACAATGTAGATATTATGATATGGCAACAATGCTTCTTTACGAATTTCAGATAAGTATGAGACCCCTATGCTGAGATCTGTTGTTATGACCTGTAGATTGCATATTTGTGACATGTTTGACGAAATGTCTGTCATGGTTAGTAGGGGTCTAGTCAAGTCATTGATCAAGTGTTTTCATTAGTACCTCTATTTTAGTGTCATTTATAATTTCTGAAGGTTTTTTTGAAATCTAAAATTGTTTCCTTTTTTACTACCTCTTTCCCTCCGCTTTATCTTTTTGTGACCATTTTTGTAGCAGTCTCAACATACTCAAGGTTATTTCAACTTATAAAAGGTACTAATCATCCATGTTTTAGAATCTATGTTTCTTTATGAATTATAATGAAAACATCTGTACAATAACAAAATATTGATCAGTCTACAACTAATGTTGAATTCAACATCCATATCCATGATTAAACATGTTGCAATCTATCAATAAAGGGATGAAAAGTATTTGAAGATGAAAATTGTTCACTAAATGGACAACCACCTATTGGCATGACTTGTCAAGATACAAAGATTAGGAGATCTAAGATTTAAACTCTATGTATGGCAATTTAGCGGTTAAGCGAAGATAAGTAGGAGATCACGACGACATCTAGCAAATGTGCAAAAGACCAATTCAATCATGAGGATATGATTAGAGAATAATCCATCATGATTTTCTCTTTCAGTAGCAAATCACAAGGAGATAAAATTCTAATTTAAATATATTTCCTAGATGGCAGAACAGTTTCATTTCTTATCCACATAGAACTCTTGAATTAGGTTTAATGAAAATTGTATAAAATCCATAAGGAAAAACCCAAAAGACACTTCAAAAATTAAAGTACGTTGTGGTTTATTTACAGTGTTGTGAAAATTTGTTTCAAATTAATAGAATCCTCTATTTTCAATGCGGGGTTGAGAAATTAGTTGATCAGTGATAGACTTACACTCACGGGAAGGCCCCCTAGTGAGTTGTAAGGATAGTTGGTTTTACTCCTATTTTAATTTACTCATAATGTAGTAGTTTCATTACTCAGTTATGTTTTAATTTGCTCATAGCATGGTAGTTTTATGAAGTTTTTCTCCTTGAATAGTTTTGGTTTAACCCTTTATTGTTTTGATTTCAGAGCGCTCATAAAAAATAAATTAAAAAAAGATTTGATATGCATTTTCCTTCCAACAATTTTGTTTTATTATTAAGTTAATTTCGTATATGATGAAAGAAATGTATTTTAAAATTAATTGTGCACATCAATAATCATTTGGAGTTACTCATTTGATTTTTTCTTCTGCAAGTAGTTTTATTAGCATTCCTTTATGCAATTGTAGTTAATTTGTTTTCTTTATGTAATTAGAAATTAAGTTTTCTTTATGCATTTTCCTTTTTTGCAACTAGTGTAGAGGTTCTTTTCTACAAAGTAGTGTTTTCAATTCTGCAAGTAGCATTAAAATCCTTTTCTTACAATTTAGTGTTAGCATTTCCTTTTATGCAAATAGAAATAGGTTTTGAATTATGCAATTAAAAATAGATTTTCAATTCTGCAAGCAATAGATTTCAATTCAGTTAAGTATTTTGGTTTTTGATGTAACTTTGAATATAAAGAACTTGTGCGTGATTACTCTCTAAAGCTCATTTAAATATTTGTCTATACTTAGGATAATTTCATACTTAGAATAATTCAATCCACGGATATAATTCCCAACATATATGGTGCACATACACTTCATAAGTACACAAACCTTGGTTGACAGTTAATGAAGTAATTTAAGAACAATTAAATTACCCAACATTTTGGCGTCGTTGCTGGGGAGGTGTATATAAGATTCCATTCTTGGTTTGCACATCATTTTAGGTGCATTAAATTTTGTAGATTCATAATTAAAGCATGATAAAATCATTTATGCATAGAGAAAGGGATTCTAGGGGTAGATTTTTAAGTAGAGGTAGAAGTTCAATTCCAACATCACCACTCACCCCCGCTAAACCTCATAGTGCCACACCATCCACTCATACTCACATTCCATCATTTTCAGGTAGACATAAACTTCCTGAGGTGCATAGATATGAAATCCAACCAAAATATTCACCAAATTCTTCTACCAAAGCTGTAGTTGAAGAAACTACATCCCCAACAGAAGGAGTAATTTTCCTCTCTTCAACAAGAGAGCAACTTCTAGGAAAAGAACTAGAGGTTCCTAGTGAAGAAGAAGAAGGAGAAGAAGCTTATTATAATATACCATTAGTAGGAGAGTTGAAAGAAGAGCTATAAAATCCTATTATAGAACCTTATATTAACTATGAGGAATCTACAATGGCAGGGGAAAGAAAAGGAGAAGTACATAATGTAAATGGGGAACTTAAGATTGGAGGTGGAAGAGGCAGAGGAGAAGGTGGAGGAGGAGGTGGTAGAGGTGGTAGGGGAGAACCATATCCTTATGGATTCTCCATTTTTGATGAAGATACCACAAACACAATGAAAGACATCACACTCTCCATCCTTCCTAATTTCCATGGTTTGAGAAATGAGGACCCTCAAACATTTATTTTTGAGTTGGAAGTTTTATCTTGATCTTATGACTACTTATTTGATCCTCAAAAATTGAAATTATTCCCTGCTACTCTTAAAGGTGGAGCACTTAAATGGTTCATGGGATTAGGAACACATACTATTAGAACATGGGAAGAAACGAAAAATGTGTTCTTAGAAAAATATAAGGATTATTTCATGCCCCATAACCTTAAGGATGAAGTATTTAAGATGATGTAGAAAGAGGATGAAAGCCTTTAAGAACCAGTTGAAAGATTTGCTCACAATATTAAAAGTGCTAAGATGCGTAATTTAGATGATGAAACATTAAAAGCTCTTTTGCTAAAATCCATCAAAGATGGATTTACCTTCTCAATTTAATGGGCAAGGGAGATGTTTATCAACTTTCATTTGAAGAAATTTGTGCTTTGTGTAAGCATATTTCAAGGGGTAAGGCTAGAACTAGTAAAAATCTAAGAGATCCTATGATGTCCAGAATTAGTAAAAATGCAACTAGAATATTAAGTAGAGATGAAATAGGAAATTTGCTTGATAATTTAAAAACGGATATCCTTGGGAGTCTTAGTGAATAACTAGATACCCTTAAGATAAAAAACAAACAAAAAGTCGAGAATGCTACATTATCTATTTTCTATCCCAGATGTAGGAAGAAACATTCCTTGGGAGGATGTCCCCTTGATAATATAGAAATTTGTGTCATATGTGCTGAAAATCATAATACAAAGGAATGCCCCTCAATACCTAGTCTTAAAGTTGTTTTTCAAGATGAGGCTGGAACAAGCCAAGCTGAATCACCCTGTTTTATCACTAAAATACCATTTATCACTCTAATTCATGATTTTGTGGAAGTATAGATGGATGAATTTATTGTGTATGGAGATAATTTTGAAGAAGCCATTGAAAATTTGGAAAAAGTTCTTATTAGATGTAAAGAGGAAAACATTTCATTAAGCCATGAGAAATGTTTTATGATGTTCAATGAAGGGATTGTTTTAGGCCGCCATATTTCAAGTGATGGAATTAAATTGGATACATCTAAAGTAGAAATAATTTCCAAAATTTCAATTCCTGTTTGTCAAAAAGATGTTAAAACTTTTCTCAGATTTACTAGATATTATAGAAAATTCATAGAAAATTTCTCAAAAATAGTCTCTCCACTTTTCAAACTCCTTAAAAAAGATTGTGAATTTGTTTGGAATTCTGACTATCAAAAATCATTTGAGACATTGAAACAAAAGATTATTGAAGCATCATTTCTAAGAGGACCTAATTGGTCTATTCCTTTCCACATTTCTACTGATGCTTCAGATACAACTCTAGGAGCTGTGTTGCGACAAAAAGATTTAAATCCTTATGTTATTTATTATACAAGCAAAAATTTGACTCCAACAGAGTTAAATTACATTGTACCAGAAAAGGAGTTTTTAGTTATCACGCATGCCATTAATAAGTTTCATCATTATATCACTGGTTATGAAACTTTCATTCATACATATCATTCCTCCATTAGATATCTAATGAACAAACCAATTACTAATTGTAGAATTACAAGATGGTTGTTATTGTTACAAGAATTCAACATTAATTTTCTTGATAGACCAGGAAAAGAAAATACAGTTGCTGATTTTCTTTCTAGAATGTAGAATAATGATGATGTTGTTCCTGTAAAAGATAAATTTATGTTATAGAGGCTACAACCACCCTCCAAAATTTTGACCATGCTTTTTTTTGGAGCCTCCCTTCTAAATTACAGTAGCTCATCTTGCACTGACCCATGTACTTGTGCTTTGATTGAGCCTCATCTTTGCATCATGCCTTGTATTTTCTCACTTTGTTTACTATTTAACCCACAAGCCAATCTCTTAACTTGGTTTCCACCCAGTTTTGGGCTTTCCATAGAGAACTGTGCAATCCCAGAGGGAAACCAACCTTACTCTTGGGAATTGTGCAGTTCAAGCTAACAGTGAGTCTTCAACCCAAAATTGCGCAGAGCTAGTTGAAAACCAACCTTCAACTTGGAAATTGCACAAAGCATGAGAGGCAGCCCAGAGCCACTCAAACCAGAAATTGCGCAAAATCCCCTTGCCCAGAAGTTGCTCAGTGCATGAGCTAGTGAGTTGCACAGTCCTTCCCAGTACTGTGCAATCTCTTCGGCAATGCATGACAACTTTTCGTGAAAAAAACAAAAAAACAAAAAGCAAAAAGCATCATTAGAAAATGGGGATATATTTTTAGCAGTCCAAAGGAGGCACTTGAGTTATTTTGGAAACTGCTGCCAAGTGTCATTTTTTCCTTGATTTTTGGCTTTTGCGTCGTAAAACCTAAAATGACCAAATCTATTTAATGGAAACTGCCAGAGCTTATTTTCACATTTGATCTTGGAGCTCTGAAATTCCCGAGGAGATCAAGGAACATTCAGTGTAATTGTCGTCGCTTTTCCGGGTAAGTCTTGCTTTTCTAGTCTTTTGTCGATTTTTCTGTTGCTTTTGCTTGTTTAGCTTGTAAAAGTGTTGTTTTAAGTTTTGCATTTCCTTTCACAAGTGTTGCATGCATTACTGAGTTTTTGCACTAATAATCGTTGTTGCGACGACTCTCTCCACGTGCTTCATTTCCCTTCAGTTTGTTTGATTCTTGCACTTGTTTCACTTGCATGCATCATAATTAAGTTAGATCTGCACACAACATCTCACCATCCTTCAGATTTGATAATTTTCACACTCCCCTTAGGCAGATATGGGCTTCCGTTGCCTGGATCTCGATTTCCCTTGCAAGAACTGTGCATTCTAGGAGCTCAAGGCCTCTTCCTTGGATTCTGGAACTGTGCAAAGGTAGCCCTAGCCTAGGTTTAACTGCGCTCTACATAGTTCTAGGAGCCAGTCTCCTAGTCCTAGCCATTTGGACTGCACAATGCGTAGCCTCTTCTGGAATGTGCCCAGACTAAACTGTGCATTTCGTAGTTCCAGCCAGCAAGCATCCCCCACAAATTGTTGGGACTGCACAGTTCCAACAAGTATCTAGTCACCTATGTGAACCAAAATTGCGCAATCCCTCCAAAAATTAGCCCAGTTTGTTGCTTGATCTAATCTTGAAGTTTATTTTGGTTTTAAGCTAACATTTGCATGCCATGAGTGTCCTCTCTATCTCTAGGTCCAACAGTTGTTGAGAATCTCTCTCAAAGTTACAATTAACATGGCTTCCAAGAGAGCTGCATGAAAGGAAACTTTCGAGACTAGTACTTGGGAAAGCGATTGATCAGGTGTTAGTTAACTTGCTAGTTTATGTAGACACTCAGTTGTTCATTGAGAAGGGAACCAAGTTGACATGGCAGTAGATCAAGGATACTTTTATAGAGGACTTCAAGGAAGACTTAGAGGATCGACATGTTTATATTAGTGTCCAACGGTCAGGCTTTTACAAGGTTGCATGCAGGTGCCCCCCCTTCCCATGTGCAGAAATTATCAGCTGGATTGTCTCACACAGAGATCCAAAGACTATGACATTGAGTAGTTCTAGCAGGATAGAACTTGCCACCTTCAGGACGAAGAACTATCATCAAATGTATCATTTACCTCAGCCGACGAGGCGCATGGACACACTTTTATATGCCACCCAAAACCAGGTGAACATGAGAGATATATTCAAGCGTGGGGTGAAAGATCCATCAAATTTCAGACAAACACCCAATCATGTTTATAAGACCAAGTCACTTAGGAAGGCCTACCAATTATTGATCATTTTTGCATGCCGAATATACGGTTAAGAAAGCATTGAGACCTTTCCTAAAGGTTGGGAAGTTGTGTTGGACCACTTGGTGAATCATGGAAGGCCATTCAACTGGTTAGACTTGTTGGCTTATCAGTTGAAATTCCACATGACTAAAGCCCTAAATTCGCCCAAGGATGAGAAAACAAGGTTCTATATGTCTGCATACTTACTAGATGCAATCTGTGCCCAACAACAGTTTCCTGGTATGAGATGGACATGGACACCAAAAGAGACTGTCCTCAACATCTATTGCAAGTTTCTTTTCGATTGCAGCTACCGAGGAGTAATGGTAAGGCTGACTAACCATTTCATCATCTCGTTGTACAAGCTGATCTTTGACCATGATCCACCTTGCATGTCCCAAGAAGCGATGGAGGCGATACTTAACATTGCAGATTGGTATGCCTCACTCGGTGGCACCTTCATTAGAGTGTTTGGTAGAGAGAAGCCTCCACATGTTCTACCAAGGTATGCCACAGAAAAGTTGGTCATGCAAGAGGTCTCATATCACCTCTCCATAGGGTTATCATCAGGACTTCACAGGAAGAAGAAGGCACCATGGCCCGCTATTCCTTTGTAGATTAGATTATACAATATTAAGAGCTTGAAATATGCGGATGCCGAAGCTAACGAGATATTGAAGTTTGAGTTTGGCACCAAGGACTTTAATTCATATGATCCATGTGGTATTTGCAAGAACCATTGTGTGAAGGTGTACTATCCATGGATCCACGAGACATTTCATTGGCATGAGGAGGACCCTTGGAGATATTGTTACAATGACTCCAAGCTCCATGAGACGGTCAATATAGACACAACTTGGAAGGCTTCTCTGCAGGGAGCAGTAGCACCGTAAGCAACAACAACAATAACAATAAACAACAACCCAGCGCAGGACAAGGGCACGAGGAAGATTTTCGAGAACCCAGAGGTAGAGCAAAGCTACAAGTTGAGAGTAGATCTTATCACTGAGAAAGTAGCTTTGGCAACAGAGGCAAAGAGGGAGCAGTGAATAAAGAGGGCAGAATGAAGGAAGAAAGAAAAGAAAAGAGTGGAGGAAGCAGAACGAAAGTTGTAAGAAATAGAGAATAAGTTGAAGGAAGAGCAACAACTGAGAAGGAGAGAAAGGGAAGAGAAGAAGAAATAGGAGAAATAAGAAAGGCAAGGTGCGATGTTAGAGAAAACATCGCCCATACAGGTTGAGGAGTCAAAATAGCTAGCAGCTAAAGAAGAGGTGAACGAATGAAGGATTGAGAGCTTGCTTAGCAGATTGCACAAATTCTTGAAGTGACGAACATGGAGTTGGGGAATGAGCCATAGAATGATGACACCGACCTTATACTGAGAGCACCCGAGGTCACCTTTCAGTCTCCACTGCCTCTAATTTCAGTACTAGTCCCGAGCGAGCAAAGAGAATTTGTTCTCCTTGATGATGATCTGGTTATGGATGTGTACAATATTTCATTTGATAAGTTGCAGAAGAAGATTGTAAAGGCGCAGAGGAAACACTTTCTAGATGATCACGTGTCACTTGCATTCAAGAAGGAAAGGGTGATAGTGTCAGATGTCAAAAAGCATCCAACTACCATTGTTGATGCCACCTTGGCCTATGCAGGAGTCGCACAACACTCGAATGTTAAGTTCCTGTTGGTCGAGAATGAATAAATGGAAAAGAACTTGCAGGTATCCATGCAAGAGGCAGAACAACTCAAAGAGCAGAGTGTAGTTTCTGTAATGGTAAATATGAGGAAAGTAATACTTTATGAAGTATCAACACTTTAGTACCATGCATAAGCTCTATGACAAATTATTCACAGTGCATAAAGCAGTTGTCCATGTGCATGGCTTACAACAGTGGAGCAAAGAGTTTGTTCAAACTCTTAGGAACATACATGCTTCCATCGCCCATGTGCAAGAGTGGACAATGTGGTACAAAGGGGCCCCGCTTCACTTGCCAAAGATGATGAAGCCTTAGGAAAAGCTGGAGAAAGAAAAGGTCCAGATGTTGATCCAGAACTATGAGCAGCTCACCCCATTCATCACCAGCATATAGGCCTCATATGCACGGTTGTACAAGAGTTTGGATGTCATGGTGAGAACACATAGGATCCCTTCAATTGGTTCCCTCACCAAGGCTAAACATAAGAACCAAGTCTGGCTAGAGATCGATAGGTACATGGAGAAGCTAAGGCGAGAGGCCACCAGGGATGACTTGGAGCTCAATGCACATAACATGCAGAATTACATTGGTGGTTCGTCATGTTCAACACCATGCTGCACATGCTTCAAGATGAGTTGGATATAGGTACCAAGACCATATACCCAGATGCTATGGAAGCAAGAGTCCGCTATCAGAAAGACATCATCAAGAAGTTTGGGGACATCATCATACAGTACTGAGCTTAGCATGAGTACGTGACCGAGAAACACCAAGTGAAGGTTGTTGAGTTGGTCTTTCCCCAAACTTTGGAGTCATAATTTTTTGTCTTGTTAGGCAGTCTCTAGCCTATTTTGTCTCACATGGGTACATGTGGAAAACGTAATATTATTTGTAAATATATTGTAATTGAAATTCCAAGTGTCATTATTTGTAAAGAAGTTGAAGAGCCATGAGGGTAGTCAAAGAGTCAAAAAGGGGAATGTCAAGGGTCACCCACCCTTTGTTATAAACAGAACCTCATAACTCATAGAAGAGGATTTTGGGAGCCAATCTTTTGGCTAGTCTGAGGCTTAGAAAAATCTTAGGAGTATTGTGACGAGCCTTGGCTTCTCAACAACGTAGAGCGAGTATACTTCTTTGGAGGAGTGGGTGTTCTTGACTTTAATGTTCCACTATTGGGGCTAGTGGCCATCAATGGTGCATGTATGGATGGAACTTTGACTTATAATAATAATATCAGAGGCAACACACTTCCATGCATATGTTGTTATTGTAGTTGGTTTATTCTGGTTTCTTTAGTAATGTATGTTGTTTAACTTACACATTTTCTTATGAACTACTTTGTATGAAATTGTATGAATCTTGTTGAATGTGTGTTGTTGGATTAACCTGTCACTTTACTTTGTGGACTATTCCACATTTTTTCTTGTGATGTCTTTCTGCTCGTGTGTTACTTTCAAGATGCGTACTATTACAGGCTTCTAAGGGGCACACTTCCTTTTCCCCTCCATGTGTCCGAACCCCCATGCATTTCACTTGACTTGTTGCAAGGTCACACACTTGCTTCAACGCAATGTTATCATACTTATCTCTACGCGCTACCGCGGTCAAGGAATTACATTACCACCCATTGCTGGGACTCCTAATCCAAACGGGTAGAGGTCTAGTTGGGACTTCTTATCGGGGAGATCCCCTGAATGTTGGTGGGTCCAACACCATCAACATTTCTGGCACTAGAAGGAGGGCCAAATGGCAAGATGAGCCCTTGAAGTATATTTTAAATTTTTGCACATCCTTAATGACTTATGTCCAAATCACAACCCCGAAATGTTATTCTCACGCTGCTGATTTCAATGTGCTGGCGGAAGTTATAAATGACTTGTCAAAATACAAGTTTAGTGGCGATAATGGAATGCCCCTGTTCAGGCACACATTTTCCTTTGCTGGCATTTGCGATAGACATGATTTCCCATTGGATAAAATTTCTTGTGGGTTGTTCGCTCTCATGTTGGAAGGGCACACAAAGCAATGATGTTACACATTTCCCACAACCTCTATACACTATTTCGATCACATGATCAAATAATTATACTGTGCTTTCGTTTTTTATGACCGTAAAGCACTTCATCGAAAAATTTTAAAATTGAAAAAAGAACATGACGAATCTCTTGAGAAATTTTATGGTCGCTTTCTTCATTATTGTTTTAATTTGTTGAAGATGAATTTGAATGGAAATTTTTGAAGGGAAGATTTCAATATCTTGTTCACATCTCTGAGAATCGGCACAAGTTAGAAACTTTCGACTCTCTTCCAACATACCTTAGTGTTAGAGCTTCTACATCTAAGACAAATGAGGTTGTTGTCCCAAGTGACCTCCCATCCCCTTCTTATCAATCATCTCTAGCTCCATAGGTCGAGGTGGGATAATTTGTGAATCCACTTGTTGATCTATCACCATCTCCTCCTACCTCACCTGCTTAGGATTTCTACGCAGATGTGGACTGCAAGTATGATGGTTTTCACTTGGTCTCGTCTGCTCAGCCCTTATCCTTTGGTTCCTTCGATCCTCCATATTTTGGTGTGTTGTGTTCATCCGTTCCGGATTCCACATGTGATGTTCATGAGGAGCAAGTTTTGGATGGAGTTGGTGTTGAACAACCAACCTGCGCTATCATTTTTGATGAGTATGTGTGGGATTTTGAACAAGAATTTGTGGTGAAGGATGACCTCCTTATGCCCACACCTTGTCTGCTTTATCCTAATATCTTCCATGATTCTACCATTTCTCTTCCATCTTGTGAAAATTCGTTTCCAAAATTTTCCACTTTCAATCATTCACAGAACACATGGGATGTCAGTCTTTCATTTGATTGCACACAGGACAAATCTTTCTTCCTGGATCCGCCCAATCTCTCATATTTCATTTATGAAAACTTAGAGGGTGAAATTTCTTGTTTTTCATCACCCCCTCTTTATGATTCGTCAAATCATGAGGATGTCGTTGTTCGTCTTGAATTTTGTGATCATAGCTGTCGTGATTTTTTCACTCATTCATTCGATCATGGTTCTGATTCATCTACTATCGATCTTTCTAATCCACTAGTCTTTGATGATCCATCTTCTAATGAAGTGGAAACTCCTCAAGTTGTCGAGGCACTTTAGCCCGAGCTGATGGTTATGTCAGGTTCTCATAGCCTTGAGGTTAGTTCCACTTCTAATTAGAAATCTGTTGAATCTCCCCAGGCTCCTCATCACTCTCTTATTTACACTAAAAATCAATCCATTTCACAGTTTTCACATCCTCCACCAGAATCACACGATCCTATTGCTCATGCATTGGAGGAGTCATACGTAGCAAGCACTATTGCAAAACAAAAGTTTTATTCTTTCTTCATGTTTTCTCATTTTCCAAGTTCGAAGGTGTGTACGTGCTTATCTTCCACACATAATGTGATAGGACACCGTAATACATCCGCAGAGTGCCTTTCATGTGCTTTCATTTTTTTATTTTCTTTGGATGCATTCAAGCTTCGAACGACTTGGTTTTCATTGTTTTATCTTTCTTGTCTATTGGTATGCTTGAAGATCTTTCTTTTCAATCATGTTGTCACTTACATGGGTCAACTAATGCGCCGATGGCTACATTGGAAATATCACTTCACGTGAGTTGGCCCATGCTTTTCTTATCTTAGGAGTAGTAGTGTTTTCTTTGTTGTTTTGTTTCTTGATTTACTTACTTTTTTTTTTCTTTGTCTTGCTTCTTTCCTTTTCTTGTTCACTTTTGCACCCGTAGGTTAGTTTCCACATTAAAACTGTGTTTGGCTCCTTAAGACAAGCACGGTGAAATCCAAGAGGAACTTGTACATCTATTAATGTTCGGTTATCTGTCTATTCCCTCTCTTTACGAGACTCTTATGCTTATTCTAGTCAATGATAACCCGATGGAAAATATGTTCCTTTCAGAGAGAGTCATGGTGAAATCACGATGCTTGCACTCTTAACTAGTACCACCTACTCTAATCGGTTTTCTATATTCGGTTAACCCTTGTCAACCCAGTCAAGTAGAGTAAGGAGAGGGTGAAAACATTAACAAGTATGTCAGAGGTATATGTAAAAATCCTTCTATGAAGGGACAAGCTCTTCTACTCTCAATAAGTTAGGATCTGTCTTCCACCTCCTGAAATAAATAAGTGCCTATGCACAATTCTTTGAAAAATAAAAAAATGAAAAAAATAAAATAAAGGTGAAAGAAGAGAAAGGCTTCTTACACAAAGAGGTGAAGCAAGTAACTCCGCTAGGGTATTGTCTAGGCTCATTGGTAGTAGAACAATACTTGTGTGCCTAAAGTGACTTCGTCGGGGTACTGTCCAGGGCTTCTGGAAGCTGAGAAACACTAGAGATGAAACTAAAACTCTAACAAGCTATATTACTTGTGCATTTTTATATCCCTCATCCCAAATTGAAACAACTCAATTTGAATTGGCTTGGCATGTGTGCTGCCGATAAAGTGAATGGTAGGGACTACATTTTTAACTCAAGCTAGGGAAGAAGCTATGATAATTGAAGAATTGAACAATACTTCCAGAAGAGTTAGACTCACTTTACATGAGATAAGGTACATACAAAGAGCCGAAGTTATACCAGTCTGTCGCCAATGTTGTAGCGGCTACAACCACCCTCCAAAAGTTTTCCCATGCTTCATTTTGGAGCCTCCCTTCTAAATTACAACAACTCATCTTGCACTGACCCAGGTACTTGTGCTTTGATAGAGCCTCATATTTTCACCATGGCCTTTGTTTGCTCACTTGGTTTCCTGTTCAACCCACAAGCCGATATCTTAACTTGGTTTCCACCCAGTTCTAGACTTGCCTTATAGAGTTGTGCAATCCTTGAGGGAAACCAACCTTGATCTCGGGATTTGTGCAGTTCAAGATGACAATGATCCTTTAGCTACAAAATTGCTCAAATATAGTTGATAGCCAGCTTTCAACCATGAAATTGTGCAAAGCATGAGAGGCATCCTAGAACCACTCAGCCCAGAAATTGCGCAGAAGCCTATTGCTCATAATCTTTTCAGTGCATGAGCCAGTGAGTTACCCAATCCTTCCCAGAATTGCACAATCTCTCCAAGAAATGCATGACAAATTTTCCTGAAAAAAGCAAAAAGTAAAAAGCATCCCTAGAAAATAGGGTTCTATTTTTAGCAGTCCGAAGGAGGCACTTGAGTTATTTTGGAAACTGCTGCCAAGTGTCGCTTTTTACTTAATTTTTTGCCTTCACTTCATAAACCCTAAATCATCAAAATCTATTTAATAGACGTTGCCAGAGCTCATTTTCACATTTGATCTTAGATCTCTAGCATTCCCAAGGAGATAAGGGAACCTTCAGTGTGATCGTCGTCCCTTTTCTGGGTAGGTCTTTCTTTTCTAGTCTTTTGCTGCTTTTATTATCACTTTTTCTTGTTTAGCTTGTGAGAGTTTTGTTTCACTTGTTTTTGTTGAATGACTACTGGAATTTTAACTTGTTTTCGCTTGTAGAAGTGTTGTTTTAAGTTTTGCATTGCCTTTCCCAAGTGTTGCATGCATTACCCATTTTTTGCACTAACGGTCGTAGTTGCGATGACTCTCTCCACTTGATTCATTTTCCTTCAACCTGATTGATTCCTGCACTTGTTTCACTTGCATGCATCATCATTTAGTTAGATATGCACTCAGTATCTCACCATCCTTCAGATCTTTCCGTTTTCACACTCCCCTTGGGCAGATTTGGGCTTCCCTTGCCCATATCTCTCTTTCCCTTGCAAGCAATGCATATTCTGGGAACTCAAGGCCTCTGTATTAGCTTCTGGAAGTGCACAGAGGCTGCCCTAGCCTTGCTCCAACTGCACACTGTGCAGTTCCAGGAACTAGCCTCCCAGTCCTAGCCACTGGGATTGCATAATGCGCAGCCTCTTCTGGTTTGTGCCCAGAACTGCGCATTGCGTTGTTCCAGTAAGCAAGCCTTCCCCACTTACTGCTAGGACTGGGTAGTGTGCAGTTCTAGCAGGTAGCCAATCATCTATGTGAACCTTAATTGTGCAATCCCTCCCAACATTAGCCCGGTTTGTTGCTTGATCTGATCTTGAAGTTGCTTTTGATTTTAAGCTAACATTTGCATGCCATGAGTGTCCTCTCTGTCTTCATGTCCAGAAATTGTTGAACATCTCTTTAGAAGTTACAGTTAACATGGATTCCAAGAGATCTGTATCAAAGGAAACTGTCAAGAGTAGTATTGCGGAAGTAGTTGAGCTGGTGTTAGTTAACGTGTCAGTTTATCCAGACACGCAACTATTCATTGAGAAGGGCACTAAGTTGACATGGAAGTAGATCAAGGATACTTTTGCAAAGGACTTCAAGGAAAAATTAAAGGACTGGCAAGTTTATATTAGTATCCAGCGCTCAACATTTACAAGGTTGCATGCAAGTACCCCGCCTTCCCATGTGCGGACATTATCAATTGAATTGTCTCACACACAGATCTAGAGACTATGACATTAAGTAGTGCCATCAGGATAGATATTTCCACCTTCAGGTCATAGAACTATCATCAAATGTATCATTTACCACAACCGGTGAGGTGCATGGACACAATTTTATATGCCTCCCACAACTAGGTGAACATGAGAGATATAGTCAAGCGTTGTGTGAAAGAGCTATCAAAGTTCAGACAAACACCCAATCATGTTTTTAAGACCAAGTTACTCAGAAGGCCTACTAGTTCTTGATCATATTTGCATGCCGAATATAGGTTCAAGAAAGCACCGAGACCTTTCCTAAAGGTTGGGTAGTTGTGTTGGACCAGTTGGTGAATGATGGAAGACCATTCAACTGGTCAGACTTGTTGGCTTATTAGTTGAAATTCCATGTGACTAACGCCCAAAATCCGCCCAAGGATGAGCAAGTGATCATTAGGGGAATTTTGAGGTCTAAAATGGGCCTCCTAATGAAATTATAAAATAATAGTGGAAATAATAAAATAATATTAGATTACATCATGAAATTTTAGAGGGGAAAAAGAAAAAAACTATTTTTTCAACTCGTATTTTCAACTTATCTGCCTATGGGTTTGCTCAAATTTCAAGTAGAAACACTCATTGGATGCAGAATTTGATTCCTCATCAAAGGAGTACCATGTTGCATACTTTTGATGGACCCTGTTACAAAAAAAATGAGAAATACATGAAAAATTTGATTGCAATCACAATTTTTCATGTATTTCTCATTTTTCGTGTGGTAGGGTCAATCGAAAGTATGAAACATGGATACTCCTTTGATGAGGAATTAAATTTTACATCCAACGAGTAATCTTGCTCGAAATTTGAGTAAAACCGTAAGGAGATAAGTTGAAAATATGAGTTGAAAAAGTAGTTTTATTATTTTATTATTTTTTAATTTTTTTACTTTTTTACTCCAAAAATGGTGAATCATCCCCCATGGTTGACATCATCATCTTGAATCCTATTGGTTCTTATAAATTTTATTTCGGTTGTACATTTTTCGTAGGAGGTCCATTTTAGACCTCAAAATTCCCTTAAAAATTCTATATGTCCACATACTTACTGGATGCAATCTGTGCCAAGCAACAGTTTCCTGGCATGAGCTAGACATGGACACTGAAAGAGACTCTTGTCAACATCTATTCCAAGTTTTTTTCGACTACAGCTACCAAGGAGTAATGGCAAGGATGAATTACCATTTCATCGTCCCATTGTACAAGCTGATCTTTGAGCAAGATCCACCTTGCATGTCCCAAGAAGCGATGGAGGCGATACTTAACATTGCAGATTGGTATGCCTCACCCGATGGCACCTTTATCAGAGTATTTGGTAGAGAGAAGCCTCCGCATGTTCTACCAAGGTATGCCACAAACAAGCTGGTCATGCAGGAGGTCTCATATCACCTTTTCACAGGGTTATCAATAGGGCTGCACAGGAAGAAGCAGGCACCATGGCCCACTCTTCCTTTGTGGATGGGATTATACGAGATTAAGAGCTTGAAAGATGCAGATGCCGAAGCTAAGGAGATATTTAAGTTCAAGTTAGGCACCAAGGAATTTAATCCGTATGATCCCCACGGTATTTGCAAGAACCACTTTGTGAAGTTGTATTATACATGAATCCACAAGACATTTCGTTGGCTCGAGGAGGACCCTTGGAGATAATGTTATAATGACTCCAAGCTCCACGAGCTAGTTAGTATAGCCATAGCCATAGCTTGGAAGGCTGCTCTACAAGCATCAGCAACACAGATAGCAACAACAACAACAACAATAAGGAGAAACCCACTGTAAGAGGAATATTGTCGAGAACCCATAGGCAGAGCAAAGCTACAAGATGAGAGCATATCTGATCACTTAGAAAGCAACTTTGGCAGTGGAGGCAAAGAGGAAGCAGTGAATAAAGAGGGAAAAGAGAAGGAAGAAAGAAAAGCAAAGGCTAGAGGAAGTAGAACGGAAGTTGCAGGAAGCAGAGAAGAAGTTGAAGGAAGAGCAAGAGCTAAGAAGGAGAGAAAGGGAAGATAAGCAGAAATAGGATGAAGAAGAAAGGTAAGGTGTGATGACAGAGAAAATAAGGCCCATACAGGTTGAGGATTCAAAAAATCCAACAACTGAAGAAGAGGGTGAACAGATGCAAAATTGGGAGCTTTCTCAGAAAATTGAAGTGACGGACTTGGAGTTGGGGAATGAGCCACAAAATGAAGACACCGACCTTATGCCGAGAGCACCCAAGGTCACCTCTCAGTCTCCACCACCTCTAGTGTCAGAACCAGTCCTCAGCGAGTAAGCGGAGGTTGTTATCCTTGATGATGACCCAGTTATTGATGTGAACAATATTTCATTTGACGATTTGTAGAAGAATATTGTACAGGCGTGGAGGAAACACTTTCCCGATGATCACTCATCACCTACATTCAGGAAGGAAAGGATGACAGTGTCAGATGTTAGAAAGCATCTAGCTTCCATTTCTGATGCCATCTTGGCCTATGCAGGAGCCATGAGCTCGAATGTTAAGTTCCTATTGGCCGAGAATGAACAAATGGCAAAGAACTTGTAGGCAACCAAGAAAGAGGTAGAATAACTTAGAGAGCAGAGTGTAGTTTCCACAATGGCATAGATGAGGAAAGCAATACTTGATGAAGTATACACACTTGAGACTACCATGCAGAAGCTCTATGACATATTTTTCACCGTGCATAAAGAAGTTGTCCATGTGCATGGCTTACAATAACAGAGCAAAAAGTTTGTTCAAACTCTCAGGAACATACATGCTGCCATTTCCCATGTGCAAGAGTGGACAATGCGGTACAAAGGGGCCTCGCTTCACTTTCCAAAGATGATGAAGCCTTAGGAAGAGCTGGAGAAAGTGAAGGTCCATATGTTGATCCAAAACTATGAGCAGCTCACCCCATTTGTCACCAACACATAGGCCTCATATGCACAATTGTACAAGAGTTTGGATGTCATGGTGAGAACGCACATGATCCTTTCAATCGGTTCGCTCACTGAGGTTAAACACAAGAACCAAGTCCGGCTAGAGATCGAAAAGTACATGGAGCAGCTAAGGTGAGAGGCCACTAGGGATGACTTGGACCTCAATGCACATAACATGCAAAAGTACATTGGTTGTCCTGTCATGGTCAACACCATGCTACACATGCTTTAGGATGAGTTGGATACAGGTTCCAAGACCATACACCGAGATTCTATGGAAGCAAGATTCTGCTATCAAAAAGACACCATCAAGCAGTTTGGGGACATCATCGCAGAGTACCAAGCTTGACATGAGTACGTGACCGAGAAGCACCAAGTGAAGGTTGTCGAGTTGGTATTTCCCCAAACTTCAGATTCATAGTGTTTTGTCTTGTTAGACCATCTCTAGCCTATTTTGTCTCACATGGGTACATATGGAAAATGTAATATTATTTGTAAATATGTTTTAAGTGAAATTCCAAGTGTCATTAGAGGAATGTGAAAGGTCATCATGTTATGTAATGAGTTATTTGTAAATAAGTTGAAGAGTCATGAAGGTAGTCAAAGAGTCACAATGATCCAGGTGGATATTGGTGGCCACCCTCCTATTCCACGTAGACCCCCTAGTCAGTTTCATATGTTTCCTTAATTGTAGCACAATTTACTATTTTTGTCAGTTTTTCGGGTCCTGAACTTCCGAAGCCGTTTTGAGGCCCTAAATGATATTTTTTTTAGCAAAATGCCTTTAGGGATTTCTAAGGAAATCATATCGACAGCTGTAGTCCTAAGACAGATCTTTCCAACGAAGTATCGTATGCATCAAACAAAGATAATATGACCAAGTTACGACCGTGGGAAGTTGGCTGCCTAAGTAACCCCAACGAGGCCCATAAACTCTTGGTGTTACATCTCCTCAAGTTAGGGTTTTGGTTGGTTAGGGTTTTCTCTTATTGTTCAATAATAAAAATGTCCTTAAGCCTCATTGTAACTTAGTTCAGAGGCATGTAGCCACCACATCTCTTCTAAGAGATAAACTAAAATCGCTCAAGATAGTCTTATTTCCTTTCTATTTGTCAGCATACTTCAGTATTTGATATTAATAAAATGAAGTGTTATTTATGCTGCATCTCTATATTTATGGTTGTATCTATAATTTGTTGCATTCTTGTTTAAATCCGGATTAGTGGTATAAGAGCGGTATGCTCTTTCTCTATTTTTCTTTCCATGTCCCCAACGAGGTTGGGATATAAGGAGTGAGCGATTGAACTGGTCGAACCTTAGTAAGACTAGCCTCGCAAATCCCGATGGGCTCCCGTGGTGGATGAAAAGAAAGATGAGGGGGCAGGAGATCCTATAAAATTCTTGCTCGAAGAAGCCCTCGAGCAACAAAGGAATGCAATGATGGACAACTTTTCCTAGATCCTTTAGTGGCTACCCAGGGGCGACACATCTACTTCCAATAGCTACTCTGGAAATGCCACACCATTTAAGGTACAAGTTAGCTTTGAAATTCCCATATTTGAGGTTCATATAGATGCGGATGCCGTAGATAAATGGTTAAATATGCTATAAGGATATTTTTCTATTCATGATTTTTCCATTCGGGAAAATATCACTTTTGCACTTCTCAAATCCACCCTCCACGTCAAGGACTAGTGGGAAACATACTGCGAGCAGAAGGATTAAAGTACGACATCACTGTTTTAAGCCACACCCACTTGGAATTCATTCCAGGATGCCATCAAGGAGTATTACTACCCTATCAAAAGCTATGAATATAAATACATAAAGTGGACCACACTGTAGCAGGGAAGGGACCAAGACGTGACAAAGTTTACCAATATTTTTCATACCCTTTGCACAAAGTTGGGTATCAAGGATTCTGAGTGCCATTTGGTACTCAAATACCACGAATTCCTACACAGGTACATCCAAGACAAGATGGAGTTCTTGGACATCTCCTTGCTTCGCACGACGTACCGATACGTTGTCAATATTGAGCAGAATTTTAAACAAAAGAAGCAAGACTTTGGATTTGCGAATCCAAAGAACAAAGGGAAAATCCAAGGTGGGGTGACCCAAGACAACCCCTCGAAGATGGCAGAAAAGAACACCACCATGAAGTCAAAGAAGGACACAGGAAAGTGGTGTGAGTTCCATAAGAGCCCCACTCACAACACAAGTGAGTGTTGGGCCAAGCAGTCACTGGTCAGTGGTGGCCGAGTTGAAGGCTTCATAATTAGATGGATGTTCTGACCCTGAGTCAGGACCTGGCAAGAGGAATGACAAAGGGAAGCAAATTATTGACACGGAGCTCAGTGCCACTGTTTCCACCACCAAGATCTAGAAGAATGAGCCTGAAGATCCAGAGGAGGGGGAGCGTCTTTTCCACTCACAAATGTGGGTGAAGGGTTCGCCGTTGCAATTCATTGTCGACAGTGGTAGCCAAAAGAACCTTATTTTAGCAGAGGTCGTGAAGCGGCTGGGCCTACTGACCATAGCACACCTGCAATTGTACAACATCGGGTGGCTTCACCGACGAGATCTCCAAGTCAGCCAGCAGTGCCACCTTCCAGAAAAAATCAAGCGCTTCATAGATGAGGTATTGTGTGATGTTGCTCCTCTCGACATTTGTGATGTATTTTTAGGACAACCATACTTGTGGAAGCGACATGCTGTATATGAGTCTATACCTCACTCTGATTATTTATTTGGGTAATACGTTATATAGGATATCAAAGGTAGCCTGTTATATAAGATATCAGAGGTAGCCCCACCTACCACCACCTCTTTGATCTCTGCTAAGACATGCAACATGATCATCTCCTAGACTAGGAAATTTATTTTCTTTCTGCTTTGCTCTCAAAGTAAGGGGAAGATCGTAGCCACATCCATGGTCCCCAAGAAGGGTTCCTCCACACAACAAATGCAGGTGGATACAGTCATGAAAGAATACATGGACATCTTCTCCTCACCCATAGGGGTACCGTTGCACTGTCAGGTCAAGCATTCGTTCGATTTGACTCTCAGAGCACCTCTACCCAATGGGCTGATATATCGCTACCCCATTATGGAAAATGCCAAGTACAAGCAATGACATGATCAACATCGAGTGCCACACAAGTTTAAGGTGGATGACAAAGTCTGGTTACATTTGTAGAAAGAACACCTTACAGGAGCCCATCGAAAGCTCAGACCACTCCGATATGGTCCTTACACCATTACCAATGTTGTGGGAAACAATGATTTGGAGCACAACATTCCCCCATTCCTTTTCTTGCATCGAGTTTTTAATGTGGACCGCCCTCGACCATGCTTCCCACCATTATTGGACACATCCAAGATTGTAGAACATCTCACCAGGGACCAGGTTCAACATAAATTTCCTCACCTCATGAAGGCTCTACATGCAATGGGGACCATTACTTCCTAAGGGGGGAGGAATGATCCAGGTGGATATTGGTTTCCACCCTCCTATTCCACATATACCTCCAATCAGTTTCATCTATTTTCTTAATTGTAGCACAATTTTCTATTTTTGGCAGTTTTTCGGGTCTTGAACTTCTGGAGCTGTTTTGAGGCCCTAAACGACATTTTTTTGGCAAAATGCCTTCATTGATTTCCATGAAAATTGCATTGGTAGGTTTAGTCCTCGGAGAGATATTTCTAGCGAGGCATCATATGTGTCAAACGAAGATAATATGACCAAGTTACGACCCCGGGAAGTTGGCTGCCCAACTAACACCAACGAGGCCCATAAACTCTCGGTGTTACATCTCCTCGGGTTAGGGTTTTGGTTGTTTAGGGTTTTCTCTTATTGTTCAATAATAAAAAGGTTCTTGAGCCTCATTGTAACTCAGTTCAGAGGCATGTAGCCACCACATACCTTCTCAGAGATAAGCTACCATTGCTCGATCTAGTCTTATTTCCATTCTGTTTGTAAGCATACTTTAGTATTTGATATTAATGAAATGAAGCGTTGTTTCTGCTGCATCTATATATTTATGGTTATATCTGTAATTTGTTGCATTCCTGTTTAAATCCTCATCACACAAAGGGGAATGTCAAGGGTTACCCCACCATTTTCTCTAAATAAAATCTCATAACTCATAGAAGAGGCTTTTGGGAGCCAAGATTTTGGTTAGGCTTAGGCTTAGAAAAGGCTTGGGAGTATTTTGACGAGCCTTGGATTCTCCACAATGTAGAGCGAGCATATTTCTTTGGAGGAGTAAGTGTTCTTGAATTTAATGTTCAACTATTGGGGCTAGTGGTCGTCAATGGTGCATGTATGGATGGAACTTTCACTTATAATAATAATATCAGAGGCAACACATTTTCATGCATATGTTGTTATTGTAGTTGGACTATTCTGGTTGCTTTAGCAATATTTATTGTTTAACTTACGCATTTTCTTATGAACTACTTTTTATGCAATTGTATGAATCTTGTTGAATGCGTGTTGTTAGATTAACCTGTCACTTTAATTTGTGGACTATTATGCATTTTAGCTTGTGGTGTCATTCTGCTTGTGTGTTCCTTTCAAGTTGCGTACTATTACAGGCTTCTAAGGGGCACACTTACTTTTCCACTCTGTGTGTTAGAACCCCCATACATCTCACTTGACTCGTTGGAAGGTCACACACTTTCTTCATCCCAAAGTTATCATACTTATCTCTGTGTGCTACCACGATCAAGGCATTACATTACCACCCACTGTTGGGACTCCTACTCCAAAAAATCTAAGGTCTAGTTGGGACTTCTTACCAGGGAGATCCCCTGAATGTTGGCAGGTCCAACACCGTCAACACTTTCCCAATGAATATATTTTTGCAATATCTACTAGAAAACTTTGGTTTTCATATATTGCTAATTATTTGGCTACATGAAAGTTACCTCCATGACTATCAGTTAGAGAAAAGAAAAAAGTGATCAAAACTAGTGCACCTTATTCTTTGATAGATGGATAAATTTACAGAAATGAACCTAATTTGATCATCTGAAGATGTTTTTGAGAAGATGAAGTACCTAAAATATTTAAAGCTTGTCATGATGAGCCATGTGGAGGACATTTTGTTGACAAAATAACTGCCTACAAGATCCTTCTTCTGAGATATTATTGGTCATCCATTTTCAAGGATGCAAAATAATATGTCAAAAGATGTGATAATTGTCAAAGAATGGGAAGCTTATTCCATCAAATGAAATGCCTCTACAACCACAAGTACTTGTAGATCCTTTTGAAAAATGGGATCTAGATTTTATTGGACCAATAAATCCTCCATTTAAATAGAAAAGGTACATACTTGTTTTCACAGATTATGCTACAAAATGGGTAGAAGCTAAACCTATTTTATTTGCAACTAAAAATGTTGTAGTTACATTTATTTTTGAGGATATTTTTACTTGTTTTGGTGTTCCAAGAGAAATTGTAACAGATCAAGGTACTCAATTCACATCCAAGTTGGTGAAAAATATCATGGAGCAATATAATATCAAGCATCGAAAGTCTACTCCATATCATCCACAAGCCAATGGACAAGTGGAATCCACCAACAAAGTACTTGAAGCAATTATAGCCAGGACCATGCATTTGCATAGGTAAGATTGGGTAGAAAAGCTTCCAGTAGCACTATGGGCATATCTAACCACATGGAGGAACATAACTGGACATACTCCATAGAACTTGTCTATGGGTAGCAATTTTTTCTTCCAAATGAATTCCAAGTGGCGAATTTCAGAACAATTGTTAATTTGGGCCTTGATCTATCAGAAGCTCAAAAACAAAGACTAGCACAATTGGATGAGCTAGATGAGATCCGACAAGATATTCAAAGAACTAGCATAGTTCAACAACAAATATAAAAATGGCATGAAAAATTTATCAAAGTTAAAAAGTTCAAGAAAGGTGACTAGGTTGTTCTTTTTATTCCAAATTCAAATATTTTCAAGGGAAATTTCAAACTCATTAGCTTGGTCCTTATGAGATTGATACTATTTTTTTTTATAATGGAGCAGTCAAAATCAAAACTATTGATGATGAACAAGTTAATTTCCTTGTTAATGGTCATAGATTATGATTATATCATAAACCAATAACAAAGCAAGAGTTTGTCAAATGTTTGCAAGAAAATTCTGAATTTAAGTTGGTCAAGAAAGGAGAATATTCTCCTCATTCTCCAAATCAATTGTAATTCTTTTTATCATGTAATATATATATAATTTTTATATAAGTATGAAAACCAAAAATGTTGGCATACTTATATAGAAAATTTTAACTGAAAACCAAGGGTTCTTGGTAGTTTAGATTTTCATAATAAGTTCCCTTTTCTTGTCCCTATTTATTTTTATCCTTCTTTTTCTAATAAATTTCATGTGGTAAAAAATAATTATGAAGATTGATTTTCTTCATTGATTACCAAAGAAACAACATTAATAAATACTATTTCCTCTTATTAGAGCAACAAAATTTCAAAATAAGCAGCAACATAAGTTATGTCATTCTGCAACTGATCTTCAATTCTACAACCAAGTCCGAATTATGCATCTACATCAACATCATAAAATCCATAGCAAAGGAATATCAAAGGAAATCACAAGCAAAGGTATGTAGGATGTTTAATTATTTTTCATATAAGAGCATTAGGTTTTAATTCATGGGATGATTTTATTAAAGAAAATCTTGAATTATTAAAAAACCTTATAAAACTATCCAAAAATCATAACCATTACATCCCACCATCATCATCACTCATTCCGTCACATCAATTCCGCTCGACAATCTCATATATCTCACCGATCCTATGAAATTAGATCTAAGAATCGTGGGAAATCATGTGAAAAAGTGCAGTCCTATCACGAAACTAATACTCCGTAAGCAGCTTACTCTGCTATCATTTTACTCAACCTCATCCCATTTCACTCCATTATGAAACCCTCACTATTCAACTCCGTTAATTTCATATCAACTTTCCATCATCCCTGTTGAAAGGAAACATTCGAAGACTGACATTTTTCTCTACCATGGGTATCATCGTCTAGTCTAAGCCAAACAAAATCAAGTTTCTTCAAGCATACACGAGAGTGAGAGACCAATTTTAGTAGGTAGGGTGGGTTAAATTGTTTGAAAAATTCGACGGGCATGAGATAGAGGTCACAAAATCTTTTGCTTGGGCTTTTGATGGGGTCGAGGTAGGAATTGGAGACATCAAACTTATCTTGACAGAGTCTATCATGGCAGAAGTTACAAAATTGCCCAAAAATGGAGAAAGTTGGTTCAAGAATCGGAAAATCAAGGAGAATGTCTGGATAAAATTCCTCGGAGAACCAGGTATGGATATATCCATATTTAAAAAGGGAATTCCAGTTACAACACTAAAATGGAAACGAAGAAATTTATTGTTGGTTATCCAAAAATTTTTAACTTGTGAAGGAAGGTTCAAAACCATGTTTTTCTATCATTCTTGGCTCCTGATGCATTTTATTGATGGAAATGAAATCAATATGCCCTACTTTTTTCTCCATAATCTTAGAAATATGGCATCTAGTATACAGAGAGAGTCTAAATCTATTGAAAATTCCCTATATCATCATGGACATATCAAAATTCTCATAGAAGCACATTAAGAAGCTAAGGGAGACAATTGATAAGATTTCCTAGTTCAAAACCATTTTGTATAAATCCAAGAAGAAGAAAAAATAAGGAGGGCTAAAAGAAGTTGGTGAAGGTTAGCATCAAACCCTAACCCTGAAGATAAAATTGAAGAATAAAGTCTAGAACATAATGAAAGAGAGGCACTAGAGGAGCTATTTGAAGATGACACCCGCTCTCTCAGTAATTTGAAAAATGTAAGCAGAAAAAAGAAAAACAAAGTCTTAGAAGAAAAATTCCAACTTAGATCCCAAATCACTTGAAGAACGAAGAACATGAAGAACCAAAGAAAAATAAGCAGGAACAATTCGAAAAAATAGGAACAGTCAAAGCATTTCAGAGTCAAAAGTAAAGCTAAGAAGAAGTAGAAGAATTTCAAAACTCTCAAATATACAGTATCCGAAAATGATCGATCTTGAAGAATAAGGATACAGGACACCACCTCACACAATGAGCCCGACAAGGAAAACACCAGAAACTGATCCAGTTCAACAAGAAATTTATCCTTATGTGGAATCCCTGGAACAAAGAGTGCAACAGAAGGTAAGCTCCTCTCAAAATCAAGAAAATGCATTCAATGAAACTCTTTTGTTAGACCATAGGCTTGAGGATACTATGAAGAAGGACATATATGAGCTAGAAGTTCTTAATAAACATCTCACACAGGAAAGGGAAGCAACAAAGGTACACAATGAGATATTAATAACTCTGAATGATAACATAGTTTTACATCTCTACCATTGGTATAAGAAAAACAAGAAACTTAAAGAAAACAATAAGTTACTTAAGAATAAGATCAGGGACTTGCAGAGTAAAATTTTGATGAAGAGAACAAGGGATACCTTCAACATTAGAAAGAGAAAATAAAGCACTAATATGGATGTGCTTGCACAGGCTTCATAAATCATACATTAAAGAAGAAAGAAGAATAGTTTTTGAATTTTTGTTGCATGAGGACATGCAAGTCCTTTGGTGTGGGGAAATGTTGAAGTTTGAAATTGTTTTCTTTTTTACTACCTCTTTCCCTCTCCTTTATCTTTTTGTGACCATTTTTGTAGCAGTCTCAACATACTCAAGGTTATTTCAACTTATAAAAGGTACTAATCATCCATGTTTTAGAATCTATGTTTCTTTATGAATTATAATGAAAACATATCTACAATTACAGAATCTTGATCATTCCACAGCTAATGTTGAATTTCATAGCCATATCCATGATTAGACAAGTTGCAATGCATCAATAAAGGGATAAAAGGTATTTGAATATGAAAATCGTTCACTACATGGACGACCACCTATTGGCATGACTTGGCAGGCTACAAAGATAATGAGATCTAAGAGTCAAACTCAAAGTCAAACTCTAAGTATGATGGTGCAACGGTCAAGCTAAGATAAGCACGAGATCACAATGACATCAGGCAAGCATGCAACATACTTGTTCAATCACGAGGATATGATTCAAGAAGAATACCTCATGATTTTCTCTTTCAGTAGAAAATGATGAGGAGATAAAGTTCTAATTTAAATCTATTTCCTAGATGGGAAAACAGTTTCGTTTCTTATCGGCATAGCACTCTTGAATTAGTTTTAATGAAAATTGTATAAAATCCATAAGGTGAAACCCAAAAGATAGTTTAGAAATTAAAGTACGTTGTAGTTTATTTCTAGTGTTGTGAAACTCTATTTCAAATTAACAAAATCCTCCATTTTCAATGCGCCGCTGAGCAATCAGTTAATTAGTGATAGACTTACACTCACGGGAGGGTTCCTTGGCAAGTTTTAAGGATAGTTAGTTTTGTTCCTATTTTAATTTACTCATAGTGTAGTAGTTTCATTATTGAGTTATGTTTTAATTCTCTCATAGTATGGTAGTTTTATGAATTTTTTCTCCTTGAATAGTTTTGGTTTAATCCTTTGTTGTTTTGATTTCAAAGAGTTCATAAAAAAGAAATACCAAAAACATTTGATTTTCATATGCATTTTCCTTGCATAAATTTTGTTTTATTACTTAATTAATTTCGTAGATGGTGAAAGAAATATCTTTTAGAATTAATTTCGCACATCATTAATCATTTGGAGTTACAAGTTCTCATTTGATTTTTGCTTATGTGAGTAGTTTGATTAGCATTCTATTCTGCAATTGTAGTTAATTTATTTTCTTTTTACAGTTAGAAATTAAGTTTTCTTTATTCAATTTCCTTTTGTGCAACTAGTGTAGAGGTTCTTTTATGCAAAGTAGTGTTCTCAATCCTGCAAGTAGCATTAAAACCCTTTTCCTGCAATCTAGGTTTAGCATTTCCTTTTATGAAAATAGAAATAGGTTTTGAATTCTGCAATTAAAAATGGATTTTCAATTCTGCAAGCAATAAATTTCAATTCAATTAAGTATTCGGGTTTTTGATGTAACTTTGAATAGAAAGAAATTGTGTATGATTACTCTCTAAATCTAATTTAAATATTTTTCCATTCTTAGGATTATTTCATACTTAGAATAATTAATCCACAGATAAAATTCCTAACATATATGGTGCACATACACTTCATAATTACATGAACCTTGGTTGAAAATTAATGAAGTAATTTAATAACAATTATATTACCCAATAGGTTTCATGAAGTTCTGGGTAGTGGCTTGAGTCCTGGCCCTAAGAAGGTGGCACAAAATCTGGGGTTGTTGGCTTAGAACTATCTGGAAAAGTCCATAGTCGCTAGCATGCCATTTCTATGGGAGTGACTGGAGGGATTTGGTCGCATGCATGCCTTGTCATGGGAGAAACTAAGGCTATAAGACAATAAAAAGGTAAGTTATCTCAAGGGTTAAGCTCTTGGAAGGGTTGGTTACCTCCTAAATGGCTTGTAGCTCTTGGGGAAGGTCAGTTTGGTTGAGTTTTTTCAGTTCCACTTCCTTAACTGTACTTGGGTAGTTGAATTGCATCATAGTAACCTCTCATGACATGTTTACCCCAGTGGACCAGTTAGCTTGGGTAAATGTGGGAGGAGGGTGTTACACCTATCTAGAGGTTGTAGATGTGGCCAAAATCTTCCTCTTCTTCTAAGGGTGAATCATAAGGAAGAAAAATTTCTCAGTCCGGGAAATGATCTTACTGCATTGTTTAGCAGTGATCAAAGAAAGGGCGGTAGATGGTGCTACCTCTAGTATCATGTACAATTTCTAACCCAAAGTAATAATAATAGAATGAGGCCTAGATTCATATACATCATGATTCTCCCATAGGTATGGCTGGCCTAATAAAACATCACAAACTTCCAGAGGGGAAACATCGCACAATACCTCATCTGTAAAGGGCTTGATGCTATAAGGCAGGCGAAACTGCTGGCTAACACAAAGATCTCGCCCTTGGTTAGGTCACCTGATGGTGTACGACTATGGGTGAAACATTGTTGGCAGCTTCAATCCCTTAACAATCTTGACAGAGATAAGGTTCTTCTAGCCCCCACTCTAAACAATGAACTGCAACGAAAAACCCTTTACCCATATCTACAAGTGGAAGAGGCACTCCCCCTCCTCTAGATCCTTAGGTTTTTCCTTTTGGAGCTTGGTGGTGGGTAGCATGGTAGTGGGTTTAGCGTATATGATCTACTTTCTGTTGGCATTATGATGCATGTGTTGTACTTGATGGCAACCCT
Organism: Pinus tabuliformis; assembly: GCA_031772625.1. Classification (NCBI taxonomy): domain Eukaryota; kingdom Viridiplantae; phylum Streptophyta; class Pinopsida; order Pinales; family Pinaceae; genus Pinus; species Pinus tabuliformis. The sequence continues at coordinate 1,253,885,065 of CM062805.1, forward strand.
CTCATAGAAGATCATCTCACTTATATACATTCAGATGAATCTACAGAAGAAATATCAGATGTGACAGAGTGCATGGGATCACCAGACAACACAAAGGGATCAGATGACAGTTCACAAGTAAGCTTTGCCATCAAGTCCAAAGGGGGAGATTGTTGGCATTATGGCTAAAGTGTTGTCCTTGATGGCAACCCATTCAGGTGATAGACCACAGTACTTCAAGTTAGCAGCAGAGATTGATGATCAGCTATCAAATATGGAAGAAAATAAGGGGTACACAGGTACACCTTACAGAAAGTGCGTACCCGTAAGTACACCGTGAAGGGACCGCGACCTGATACCCATATAAGCCGTTCAGGAGGTGCGTACCCCAGTGCACACATTTCAAGGCAAAGAAAAGCACACGTGGGGTTTCTTATGTTTAACTAGCCGACGGTATTTGTGTTTCTATGGTTTTGGCTCATGGTATTGATCCATGATTTTAGGAGGAGCTTGCCTATATAAAGCAAAGGAGATCATTTGGCTTGAGCAATGTTTGGGTTGAACATCTTATGAGAGCTAGATCTGAAATATTATGATCTCTTGGGAGTAATGTCTAGATCTAAATAAGGCGAATCTATTGATGGATCGAGATCTCTTCGGCGCATGATCAGATCTGTAGATCTGACTGTCTGGGTTATTCTTGAAGTCTTGAAATCATCTATGCCTGAAGGTACGCAGGTACAGTGAAAGAAAAGTGCGTATATACGCTGGCATGAAGCGTTTCAGGTGCGCCGGTACACAGGCACAGAAGGGTTGCAGGTGCGGAGGTCCGCAGGTAGTTCAATGGACATAGAGCGAGGTAAGCAGGTGAGAAGTTGAGTACAGTGCGTACGTAAGCAGGTGAGCAGTTGAGCAGGGTGCCTACGTAAGCAGGCGAGCAGTTGAGCAGGGTGCGTACTGTAAGCAGGCAGTACATGGGTGAAGCTGCTTACTTCTCTTAAAATCTCTGTTTATCATTTTTATGATCTGGATTGTTGAAGAGATGTTTGGTTCTGGTATTATGTTCAGATAATAGCAGTGATTGAGTGAATGATTATGATTAACTTCAGTTTTGTTGGATGAATGGATCGGTTTAAAATGACTTATCTTCATGTGATTTGATGTTCTAGATCTGGTTGATAACTCTCATAATATCACTGTATATGTATGGATCTGGTGATTGGGTGATTCAGAAGGTTGTTTGATTATGAGCTTCAAAGTTGTTGTTGGGTCCAGTATGAAAATTGGATGAAATGTGGCCTTTCAGATTATGTGTTGTGCTTCAGTGTATCCAGTCTGAAAATTGATGAAACGTGGTACCTGGAGGAGAGAAGATTGTAGGCCAGCGCCTACGTATTAGTATCTAAGCTAGTACAAAAGCTAAGGGAGATATTTGGAGCATTGTAGCAGGTAGCAGCCTGCGTACTAGTAAATGGATCGGCTAGTACAAGAGCAAAGGGGGTTGTAGCTCCCGTACTGGTATAAGACTGCACCAGTACAAATATTGTAAAAGGATTTTTTATTAAGAAGAAGATTGAGATGACTTGCAGCAGGTGGTTTTCTCCCGCATTGGGTTTCCACCTTATATCATGGTGTTCATGTGTGTGCCTTATGTGTGATGATCTATTCTATGTTACTGCATTTGTTAACTAATAATATGGTTGATAAAGTTCTAATGCACTCACTGAAGATTAATTAACTTAATCATAAGGAGTTGTGGAAGTAGCATATATGAATCTGATTATGGAAATGAAAAAGTTTTATTAATGTGATAATACTGATTCACCCCCCCCTCTCAGTATTATTTCCAACACTTTCCCCTGTCGGTTCCCTTATCAATTTCCAACATAGATTCAAGGCATGCATCCATCTCTGAGTCTTTCATCTTGACCACCAGCACCTTCTCCGCGCAACATATTTTCATGTTGTAAGTGTGATTTTTATGGAACTCATACCACTTGTCGGTGTCTTTCTTCACCTTCCCATTATTCTTGGCTTGCAAATTTGAGTAGTTGTCCTAGGGGGTCGCAACCTGACTTTTCCCTTTTATTTTTGGCTTAGGGGTTTCTTTGCTCTACTTTGGGTTCGCAGATCCAAAGTATCACTTCTTCTGCTTGAATTTCTACTCAATCTTGGTAGCATATCGATATCTTGCACCAAGCGAGGAGATGTCCAGGAACTCCATTTACTCCTGAATGTATTTGTGCAAACAATTGCAGTACTTGAGACCATATGTTTCTTATAATATTTTATACCCAACTTTGTGCACAGGGCATAGAAAATATTCGTCAACTCTTTCACATCTTGATCCCTTTGCTACCATAATGTAGTCCATTGTATGTACTTGTCCTCACAGCTCCCCATAGCGTAATATTTTTCCTTGATGGTATCTCGAAAATAATTCCAAGTGGGTGCAGTGGATAATAGTGAGGGTTCTCTCTCATCCCTCTGTTCATAGTAGGTTTCCCACCAGTCCTTGACATGGGGGGTGGATTTGAGGAGTGCAAAAGTAATCACTTTCCTATTGGAAAAATCATGAACCAAAAAATATCCTTCCAACAGATTTAACAATCTATCTACGACAGCTGCATCTATTTGGCCTTCAAGTATGGGAATGTCAAAGTTGACTTGTACCTTGAAGGGAGTGGCACTTCCGGAGTAGTTGTTGGATCTAGGAAAATTTATCCATCATTGCATTCCTTTATCACTCGAGGGCTTCTTTGAGCAATATTTTGAAGGGATCTCCTATGCCCTCGTCTTTCTTTTCTTATACTATGGGAGGCATCAGGGTTTGCGAGGCTGGTCTTACAAAAGTTCAACGAGTTCAAGCCCTAACTCCTTATACCCCGACTTTGTTGGAGACATGTAAAGACAAATATAGAAAAAGAAAACCCCTCTGATACCACTGATCCGAACTTATGCAGGAACACAACATAATACAAATATAAACATAAAAACCGAGATGCAACAGAAGTAAATGTTTATTTCATTAATATCAAACAACTGAAATATGTTTACATATAGAAAGGAAATAAACTAGCTCAGGTGATGGTAACTTATCTTTGAAAAGAGATGTGGTGGCTACATGCCTCTTAACTGTGTTACAATGAGGCTTAAGGGCCTTTTTATTATTGAACAACAAAGGAAAATCCTAAACAACCAAAATCCTAACCCTAGAAGATGGAACACCAAGAGTTTGTGGGTCCCATTGGGGTTAGTTGGGTAGCCAACTTCCCGGATTCATAACTTGTTCATATGATCTATGTTTGGTGCGTACGATGCCTCATTAAAAATATACATCTGAGTACTACAGGATTTGCGGTAGGGCCCTACAAATTCATATGCGCCTGCGACGGACCTCCAAAAAATGCCTTTTAGGGGGCCAAAACAACTCCATAAGTTCAGGACCTGAAAAAATGCTAAAAGTAGTACATGTTGCTATAATCAAGGAAACTACTGAAACTGACTAGAGGTCTAGGTGGAATAGGTAGGTGGCCACCAATATCCACCTAGATCATAAAACAATAGTTAGCACCAATATAAAACAATGTGAAAATTTAAATATATTTGTGGCAAGTGGCCACAAATATATCAATAATTAGAACCAATATAAAACAATGTGAAAATTTAAATATATTTACTTGTGCAACTTCCACAAAAGAGAGAAGGTATTGCATGTTAGAAAAAGAGTTTGTTAGAAAAGGAGTCTTCTAACCAAACTATAGTTTTACTTAGATAAATAAAATTATCAGCTTGAAAACCCTGGAAACCTCTCAAAGATGATCCTTCATTTAATTAAATAATGCTATGAAGATAATCTTGTGGAAAAACCCCAACATGATCTAGTTTAGGGATCTTATCAAGATCATGAGGTTTTGGCATAACCATCAACGAGATATAAAATGCCTCTTTTTCTTGATAGATCTCTAAACCTTCAGTTGTTGGATGATTGAATTTGGATGACTTAGTTATATCAACAGACACATGTGGACAACCATCATCAGTTGTATCAACGAGATTATTATAAACTAAATTGTAGTTGTTAAAAGCATTTGTTTGATCAAATGTTTCAATCTCACTAGAATTGTTGTTCAAAACACAAGATTATTCTTTTCTCATAAATGGAGATCAATCAATTAGAGGGATTTCATGAATGGTCTGAGCTAAAGAGTTATCTTCTTCCAATGTTTAAGATTGCAAACCACAAGAGAGATGGGAAATAGTTCCATTCTTTTCCTCTTCCAAATGTGGGACCATATTTCCTTGTGTCTGCTTAAAATCCAATTCATTAGAATGAGAGTCTAGAGGATTTAAAATGTTTTCAAGTGTAGTAGATCCATAACACATGTTTAGATACAAGGAGTAGTGAATTAAGGAATAAGAACCATCAATTCCCATAAGAAAATATTATATAATCAAATCTGATTCCAAATCTAGTTTTTGCATCAATGTCTTCTTAACTAATAAACAAATTAACATTCATGTTATGCTCTATGGAATTAGTTAAACCTTTAGTGTTATCCAAGATAAGCTATTGGTCATAGCAAGGAGGTAAACCACATACCACATCATGAGGAGTTTCAGGGATGGTTCCTGATGGAAGATTAATGGAATCAGTTTGAATTTCAGGAGCACGATGAGAAAGAAATGGTTTACCAATTTTAGTTTCAACTTGTCCCTCTTCAAAAAGAATTATCATGGTTTCTAAAGAAAGACAAATTCACTCTTTTCATGCAAAATTTATTCATTACCTAGAAAACTGATAACAAAAATTTCATTGTCAGTGTAACACCCTCCTCACACATCCACCCAAGTAACCATGCCAATCAGGGTAAACATCAGAAGAGAGGTTGCTATGATCATATTCAACCTCCTAGGTGACCTTAAGGAAGTGGACTCAATGGAACATCACACCTAGTCATCCAACATCATCAACAAAACCCTCAGAAGACACGTCAGCCACTTAGATAGCCTGTCCCTAGGTCCCACTGTTGTTCTGGACCTTTGAGGCCATAGTTGCTCTCATGCTATGGGCAAGGGAGTGACCAAAGACCTAAATTAGCTCTCATAGGCCTGCATGCTAGCGAATGTGGACCAAACTTGCTAGTTATGTGCCAGTGACCCCGAGATTTAAGCCACTTTTTCAGGCCTAGAGCCCAGGCCACTTCCCAAAATGGAATGAAAGCTTGAAATCAATAAAAATATAGGGAAACAATGATGCAAAAGTAGAAAGCTCAACAAGACCTTAACCAAACCCATACTAGCCATGACATACATTTTGTCAAACATATCATTGACATGTAACCTACAGGTGTAAACAACATAATTAAGTGTAGGGATCTCATACTTATATGAGAATTGCTATAAACCATTGTTTTCTCATGTAATTTTCTGCATATTCATCTATTATGTCATAAACACATTATCCATTCATGTAAAAGTAAAAACATGCTGAGAGCCATACGTAGCTGCTGTCACAAAATGTATGTATAACCATCATAATAGGAACGTAAATACCATAAACATGTCAGACATCAAAATCCATATATACATCAGTACATTTGCACATGAAATTCAAGGGAATAACTTTCTCATTAATAAATGAAATGAACCAACCAGAGATGGGACTACCACATTCCACCCGACCATGGATGAGCTAAATCTCTCTTCAGCCATTCAACCCCGTACCATATTCCAAGCATGAATGTGGGACTCAAACCAAAAGAACTCAACCATGGCATACTAAGGCTAAACCACCTCACCCTCATCAATAGAAACCAGGCCTTACCATAATCCATCCTAGATCACTAGGCTAACATAATGAACACATCATAATAGGATTTACCATGATCTCCACCTGATCACTAGGCCAAACAAGCATGGATGCCACTGGATTTCTCCACCTACACCGTGAGGAGTTTTCCTGTCTCCTAGTCTCTCACGCTTTACCACAATGCAAACCCAGATCACTAGGCCCTAAACCGAGACCCCAGTATCTCGGGCTTTACCGCAATCCTCACTAGATAATTAGGCCCTAAACCGAGATCCACTCTCTAAGCTTTACTGCATATCCCAAACCTAGGATTACTAGGCCCAATGGAGAGTAAACCACCTCTTGGATTTACTGTATATCCTGCCATTCACCAACAAGGATTCCTAGGCCCACCGAGGTAACACAAAATCCAGCTTTATCAAAACCCACAATCCAGTTCAAGGGTTACTAGGCCATGTGTTCTATCATTTCAAAGATCCACCTCACTCAGCTTCGAAACCATCCAATAATCTAGCTCAACCAAACCTGAGAACCCCATCACACCATGACTATCCGGAAATGGAAAGGCTAGGCTGAAAACACTGTCACACCTGGAAAAACCCATGCCATGATAGAAAATAACCACATGCAATACCATGCATGCCAGATTTAGCAAGAAAAATACACATGCAAGTCGATACCTACAATGAAGCCTGTTGTAGCTGCTTGATCCTGCCTTTCCCTGCTTGATCTTTGCTTCCTCTTGCCTTCTTTGCCTTTCTTAATCCCATTCATAACCATAGAAAAAGCTTGAGTCAAGATATTACACTAACTAAGAGCTTAACACTGAAAGAAGAAGCTACCAACTGATCCTCAGAAGTCTTTTTATGAATGAGGCCTCTATTTTCTTCATTTTCCATTTTTTTCCTTCATTTTCCTCCTCACATGAAACCTGCGACCTTTCACCTTCCTTTTTCTCCTAATTTCCATTATTTTCAAAAATAGTGCCAAAAATGGCATTTTGCCTTTCCAAAGCCTTAGCCATTGCCTTTTCCAATTTCCTTATCCATAAACAACCAAATGAACACCCCCTAGGATGTCTTGCCCAACATTCAACTTGGAATAAGTGTCCCATTCATCCGTGGTTATTGTTTTTAACTTTTATTACATGGAATTTTCACCAGGGCTGTTACAGTCGGCATAAGAGATCATTTCATTGGGTAATGAAGATGAAGGAGGATAAGAAATATTACAGGTGAGAATCTCCTCCTTCGAGGTCTGAGATTCTCCTTGTAGTACATCTGAAAAAGAGACAAAAGTTGGCATAACAAAAGTAGGGATAAGGTTTGGCTGATTTGCAACACGTGTATCATTAGAATAATTTTGTGATTGATTTTCAATATTTAGTCTAGATTTAGATTATTCCAGAGAAAGGTAAACCAATCATAAAAAAATTTCACGCAATAATTATAATCCACATCTCTCTCAGGAAATATTTAATGAAGATTATTAAATCTATATGAAAAATCATCCAATGATTAATATGGTTGCAATCTAAGCTTATTGATATTTTTAGATAATTTCTTAGGACTATATCCTTCAAAAGTGTATACAAACTCATCCATGATTTGTTCAAAAGAATAGATAAATGTAGGTGAATAAGTTTGACACCGGGATTTGACGTGGCCTTCAATTGTGAGAGTGAAAATTTTGCATATGAGAAATTCATGAGACACATGATTCGAAATGAAACTTTCAAGGATTGATAGATATGTTCAGACATAGACATTTCACCCTTGCCATCAAACTTATTCTTTGACAAGTGATTAGCTATCTTGATAGGAATTTTGAAACCTACTATTCCAGAAACACATTTCCAAATAGGGGTTTTGGAAGGAGCCATTTAAAAATAAACATTAATTTGTGGTCCTCCCAGGGTTAGATTGTCATCTTCCCTCCTTCCAACGCCAAAATCATTGATGAAGAGAAATGTACTGCCAATAGTAAGGGGACATCCTTGGTGCAATGTTAAAATTAGATCTCACACCATTTGGTGTAGGAGTCCCATCTAGTATGTGGGTCTGATTGACACCATGTTTATTTCCTCTTGGCTCTCAAATGAAAGATGTTAATATCAGGGATAGTATGAAATACTTGGAGAGTGGGGATGAATCATCCGATAAATGATAAGCTTGAAGTTCAAGGTACATGAATATAACAACAAAATAATAAGTCCAAGTACATATCGAGAGGAATTTGTGAGCTAAAACCATCTAAGACATGCAAGGATAAGAAAGTACTAGAAGTTAATTGCAAATTAGTTCATGATTGGTTACTAGTGTTAGCATGGAACGAAAGAGCAAAAATTATAAAAAAAAATGATCAATAAGCCATGAACTAGTTCATCAACATACAACTCATGTGAAAGCAAACATACACCCATAACAGGATTACTAGATAGCCCTTATAACCATTAGAGGAGTGCACGAGAATTTATGCCAAGAGTGAAGAGTTTCTCATTAATTATGCTACAACTTCGAGTACATGTACCACAGGTTCATAAAAATACAATAGTGGAAGGCATACTGCTCGTATCATCTCCAAAATAAGTCCCCTAACCTAACCAAAACTCAATCTATAATTACCAAGAGCAAGAGTGCTTACAACTACCTAAGTGCCAAAAGGCTCAGTGCTAAAAGCCTCCTTACCTTAGAGGCATGAGGATATTTTTATAAAATGGGTAGGTGACTCTTCACCTTCCTCATGACCTTTAAACTACCTCGTGACTTCTTCTATTCCTAATAAACTTTACAATGCATATTCACTTTCACATGATTTTACCATTTTCATAATTATAACAAAATAATGTAATAAAATTAATGTTATGAATGAGGTCATTCATTGTGTTGTTTCTCCCTCGCCATTCAAGTGTTTGCTTCATTCATCCATGAAGTTTCAAGTACTTTGGATATGCTTGCTTCTCCTTGGGTTTGAATGAGTCCCAAGGTGCTTGCTTCACTTCTACAACTTAACTGCCTTGACCAAACTCTATCATGCAACATTTTGTATAGTGCTTTAATAGCAAATGCACACATTTCCTCCTTTTAACAACCCTTTCAAGTTCCTTAGTTATTGTGAAAGGCTTGATTGAGATGTATGGTCCCTTCATGAAAAGCTTAATCTAAGCTTCCTTGAAGACACCTTGTCTATCAATAAACTGAACAAAGTAGCACGGTTTCTTAGATATATCTCATAGTTGTTGTCCTTTTGTGGTGAAGGTGGTAACAAGAATCCACAAGCTCTTTGTCTTGAATGGATGTTTTCATATTGTGAGAAACCTTCATATTTAACTCATTCTCAGTATGTAATAAGAAAATATGAGTTGAAATCCTCTGTTAGTGGAATTTTTGCATAAGTTGTAAGCATCTAATATTGCATGAAATGCTTGACAACAATATATTGGACCCTTGGAATCAATTGAAACGGTGATATTAAGACATTTGCAGCCTTTGTGCACACCTTCCTTTTTATTTTAACTAGATGGCCAAAAAACATGATTGAGTCTTTTGTGTCCTCAATTGGATTTCAATGTCATTCAAAACTCTAGCGAACCACCAACAAATGTTCTTTGATTGTTGTGACATTGATGACAATGTATTGACAAAAACTTTCATCATCGTTTTAGGATCCTTAGTGGTCATTGACTAGTGTGAGATCACTGTTGATATCAATTGCTTTGAGGCATTTTATGAATAAATATCATCCTAGATCATATATTTGATTTATCAATATAAGAAGTCTTATAAGAGCAACCATCAATGGGAAAAAATATGGATCTATACCACTCATGTTTGATTCCTTTATTGTATTTGGTGAAGAGTCGACGTGCAACATATGCAACATTTTCCCTCTAATAAGTTATGTCTAAGATGGAAACCTGTCACATCAAAAAATCCACTAGCAAAGACTTTGTCTCTGAAACTTGCTCAACAATATGACTTTCTTCTTGTATCACAAATAACAATGTATACTTAGCATAGGTTGGAAGCTTAAGTGCATTGGTTAAAATGGATAACATAATTATTTCCCTTTTCTTTCGCCAAACCTTATTGAATAGATTATCTTGGACTGAAATATGCATGCTTGATGAATTCAAAATATAACTCAAAAATGGGTTGAGGAAGTTTCCATCAAAATAAAAAACTTCTTTAAGATGTAAAATGCTATCCATAAATTATTCAAAAAACATTCATTGAGGTGTATTGTTTATGCAAAGGATTAGATCCATTTTTCCGTGAGGATGTATCCTCACCCTAGAGAAAGTTATAAAGTTGTTGGATGCATTTTATTGTTGTTGTTGAAATAGCTTGAAAAAGGCTTCCTATTGCCACTATAATACATAGTATGGTTGGTTGAAATTGTATGACATTAACACCTTGCATTCTATTCTTTCATACCACTTTTCTTTTAATAATTCCAGACACAAGGGGTGTCAAAGCATTCAGGCCTTTCACATGCATTTTAATATGAACAATTGATCCTTAAGGTGTGAAAAATAAAAGGACTCCAACATATAATTTTTTTGAAAGTTGGAGTGTAAGGAAAAGTATTGAATTTACTTCAGTTTTCATAGAACAGGAAACATGAAGTGAAGAATTATCCAAACCCACAATTCCATGGAAAATCCTTATCATGCAAGATCAACATTGATCTAGTTGGCAAGAAATGTTACTCCATTGTCCAATAATACTCCACCACCAGATATTTGTATTCTAAAAAATTTTACGCCTTGTTTGGCCTTTTGCACTCATCTTGTAAAACATACTGCAATAGATGCTTTTTCTTCTTATGCAATCTCTAGTGCAATATTTGCCAACCATCGACTTCTACTAGACAAAAACTTAGATTTTGCAACTAAATGGTTTGTGAATTCTTCCGGGGGAGTAACTCATTCTAACTCCAATTTAACCTTCATATGAATAAGCTAACCATCGAACTCTCGTCAATATCAAGCCCTATAGCTTCTTTGGTTCCTTTATATCAATCATGTAGTAAACTATCCTCTAGTCTAATGCATGAAGAGGTGACCATTGTTATTCATCATTTAAATGCTCAACATAATTTATCTTTGTTAGGATTTGGCTCATAATGCCATCATGTGTTCTAGTTCCATCCCTTATCAATTCTCGATTCTTGAAAATAATAGTCTACCATTCACTTTGGTCACCATACATATTTTTATCATTCTTTCCGTCTGAAAAATAACCCAAACAATTTACCATTCCTCCCATGTACTTGTTTAAGGTGTCATTAATCAACAATTATGGAAGACAAAAAGACACCTAGCTTACATGTGATGCATTTGAGGGGAGCCACAATTTATTGAGGGAAGCTGAATTCTAGTGAAGGAGAATATGATGTGATTATTAAAGGAAAGTCACAATTTGATGACTTATGTCATGATGATAATATCTAGGTTGTGATTTAAGGAGTTATGTCATGTTGTAATGAGCTATGGTGCGACGAATTAAGTGAGACTATGATGCAGTTGAGGGAAGTCATACATCGCGATGAAATGAGTAGAAGCATGATGAGTTAATTTAGGATGTGATGTGATTGAGTTATTGTCCCATTTGTTGCAAGGAGCTTAGCCACTCCCTTTCATCCATTCATTTTCTCTAGTGTTCTTTAGAGTAACAAAGACAAAGAATCCACTTTGCCCTCTGTTGATTATAACTTCAGTTGAATTAACATAACACACAAAGGTGAAAAATTTGTTTCTTAATTAGAAATTTGATCATGAGCATTAGTTGGCTTATAAAGACCTATCAACCTTGTTGGGTCATGGAAAAGGTATGCATTTACTATTAAACTCATTATCCTTTTCCTTTATTCTTATCCTTTCTATATCTCAACACGCTAATCTATTAAGGAATTATAGTAAGAAATGAAGAAATTATCTGTAGTTATGACTTAGCTAATTATTACCTTCCTTTCTATAGGAAAACAACAAAAGGGACAAATGCTATTCCCTGTGAAGGAACAACAAACATCGACAAGCTTAGGAAGGAACGTGGCGGTTGTAGATATGTCCAAAAGCAAATCAGCAGGATTAGCGCAAGAAAGGAAATGATGTCTGAACATGGAAAACTGTTGCAAATCCCTCAGGATTGAGAGATCCTGAGGGATCACGTTTATCATTTATCTTTGTCCCCTTTCCAATTATAAAAGGAGATGTTTTGTAAGAAGAAGGGGGGAAGGAATTTCTGTATTATTGTAATTGTAATTGTATTCACAGACTCTCGTTGTTGAGAAGAACATGAATATATTGTAATTCTCATTAGGTTTGATGGTTAATATATAAGTAAAGTTTTTGTTCCCTCGCATTTTCTGAAGTAACTTAGCAATGTTTCGCTGGTGGCTAAGGGCCCAACCTCTAGTGGATTCAACTGCTCGTCTTGTGTCATACATTTCCAATTCTCGCAAGTGTGATGGTTTGATAGTATTCTTTCTTTCTGTGATTTTATCGCTGCGCTGTTTATTATTTTCCAGTATTGACAAAATCTCTTTATTTTATATAATTTGCAGGATTGTCATTGATTCAGTTTGCTTTCATTTCAGATCAAGTTTCTTAGATAAATATTCCTCTTTATATAATCAACTATAAATATTATTAACTATTGCTATTGAAACTCTCATATTGATATTCATTTGCTATTTAGATTAATTATTGAGGATTGGATTTGATTTAGATTAAATCAGTTAAAGAGGGATGAGTTATCACTATTGTACTCTCAACTGATGTTGCTGTTACTTGGATGAATGTAAGATTTGATTTAGTTAAAAGATTGAGTTTTCTTTAATTGCAATTGGAGTTTACTAGATGCATCTGTTTACTCTTGTATTTAAAAGATCTATACTGCAATTTAGAAACATTACCCTCTGAGTTAAATAGTAGCCACACACTGTGTACACTCTTGAAATAAGAAGACTTGCCCGGATTGATAATTAATGTGAGGATAATTAGGAGTTTGAAAAGGAACTTTTTATCGGCCAACATTTTGGTGCCATTGCCGGGGAGAGTGTAGCCATTTCTAAAGAGTAATGTACATCTGATGATTGTTGTTGAAGAATAATTGGGTATTGAAAATGGAAGGTAAGAACCTACGTAACGAGCAAGTAAAGTGCTTGCTCCTCCGCCTACTTTTCAGCACAATTACAAAAATCTGAAGTAGGTATTTGCTGCTTATTTGTTGAGAGAGAACTGGGTATTAAAAATGAAAGGTAAGAACCTGTGTACGGAGCACGTAAAATGCCTGCTCCCCTGCCCGCTTTCCAACAGAATTGTTAGGAACTTAGGGTAGAGATAAACATTTGAATTGTTTGCATGAATGACTAAGAAGAAAAAACCCAAAAAAAATCCAATTCCACTACCCAAACCCGACAGATCTAAGGGATTGGTGACCCTTGGACGATTAACGTTCATAGACGACATATTAAAGAAAGCTGAATCTCAGCCATCAGTAGGTCCCAGAAACGTTGCTTCCAGACAACGTATTGTCTCCCTTCGGGCCACAACCTCACCATCTGTAGCCTACGTTGAGGTCCACAAAAAAACAGTTGGAACTGAGCAGAGTTTTCAAGAGATTGAAAATTCACGCCCAATTTCCTCACAATAAGGGAATTCTTGTAATATTCGTGAAGGAGGAGGAGAAATAGGGGAAACAAAGGAGCAAATATCCCCTCAGGTAGTAATTCAACAAGGAACACCCAGTATCCCAGATCGAGGGAGTGCTGTTAAGATCATTCCCACCCATTCTAATCATCCTAGGAATAACTCTCTAGAGATCCCGGAAGGGTACTGGCATATATTTGATTAAATGGCCAAAAATCCACAAGTACCCCAAACTTCTACATTGCAGTATCCCATCGTTGACACAATAGTCAACGCACCCATGAAAGCTATCCCTCTCCAAAATATTCCCACATTTCATGGATTAACATCAGAGGATCTAGATGCATTTCTGTTTGAATTTGATGTATTATGTCGGGGTTATGATTATACCACTGACCCCCAAAAACTAAAACTGTTTCCTTCCACATTGAAAGGAGTAGCCTTGCGTTGGTTTATGGGATTAGGTGGCGGTACAATAAATGATTGGGATCAAACGAAAACCGCTTTCCTTAAAAAATATCAGGACTATTGCAGAACTAGGGAATTGAAAGATGAAATATTCCAAATGGCCACAAGACCCAGTGAAACATTAGAAGAATATGTGGAGCGCTTTCAATATAACCTCCAGTGGTCTCCCTATGCAACTCTGCCTTTTCCTGATAATATGCTAAAAAATACACTGATTAAAGGGATGAAAGAAAAATGGATAGAGACATTAAATATTATGGGTAAAGGTGATATATATCAAGAAGAGTATGCTGACATTATTAAATTGTGTATCAGGTCCTCAAGAGGCAGTACGAGATTGAAACCAGCAGAATGCAACATGACCTTCAGGGACAACAAAATCTCTGGTGGAGGTATAACTCGTGCAGAAATTGGCAACCTGCTAGAGGATTTCAAAACAGATATTTTGGGAACTCTGAAAACGCAATTGGACATTATGCAAGCCAAGCAAAAGCAGGCTGAAGTAGAACAAAACTTGGTGATATTCTATCCTAGATGCAGGAAGAAGCATAGTCACAAAGAATGCCCGCTGGATATGGTGAAAACCTGTGCCATATGTACTAAAGATCATACCACAAAACGTTGTCCATCACTCCCAGGGTTAAAAACAATTTATAAGGAGGCAAAGGAGGAAATAGAACCAGTCTACCTGCTAAATCAGCGTCGCCAATGGAAACCACGACAAACAGGTACACCTTGTTATAGACATTTTTGTGCCTTACAGCATGGAGCATAAAATGTCCATAATCTAAGGGATCCAAAGTCCCTAAACATGTTGTTCCTACCCCTAGAGGAACAAGGCTAACTAACCACAGCGATTCACAGAAGTTCTCCACCTGAAACTGCTCAAAAACAAGTCAATTCAGGATCATGTCAACTGCTCCATTGACCATCTACGCTGAATGTCAGTGGCTCCACTGTCTACCTGCGTTGAATGTCAACTCCAACACTAGCTACCTGCGCTGAGCGAGTTTGGACAAGTGGCAGGCTCATTCCTCAAGGTGTCAATGCCCAGGAAGCTTCTAAAATGACACTTGCCTCAGGGAATTCGACTGGTGATGAGTAAGAGGTTCCAAATCTCCAAGTGGAAGCAAGAACCTCCAAGTGGACTCAAGAACTGAGAGAGGGAGAGGACACTAGTCAGATCTCAAGCTGACTCATCCTCTCTCCAAAATAACTATATATAGATCTCTCCTCCATGAGATCTAGAGGCTGGAATTTTGTTATTGCAAAGAATTGCTGTTGGTTTGAAACTGGAATCATTGGGTGCTTAATGCTTTGAAGGGAGGTGAAGATAGGAATTCCATTCGGCTGGGAAGGAGATGCTGGATTGGAGCCCTCTGGGTTGTATCTCTTCCTGAACCTTGTTATTTATCAATAAATCTATCTTGGTTTTCTCCTATACACTGGTGTATTTGTATGATTGCATTAGTGTATTTGATTTACTTCTAATCCTGAATCATTTATGAATATGAATATTTGCCTTTGTGTTGTGTTCTTCTCTTGTCGCAAGTAGCTGTACTCTTGTCGCAAGTAGCTGTTCTCTTGTGATCTTGCAGGAATCAAGTAGCTGTTCTCTTGGGCGAGCGAGGAGGCAAGTAGCTGTGAACATCCAAAGAGAAGAGGATCTAGATCGAGGGACAAACGGAAGACACCGGTAAGTCCATTGATCTCCCCTCTTTCACATTTCATAAAGGAAGAAACCAGAATAGCTGTATCTGTTTGTTGCTAAGGCTCTGTCACACCTTAGGTGGATAGGATCGTCCTGCATAGGCATTTTTCCCCACAACAAATTGGCGACTCCGCTGGGGAGATCTGTTTAGTCATTTTATTTGTGTTTACATCATTGTTTGTTTCATAGACTCAACAACAACAATCAAACTGCTTCTGCAAAGTAGACTGTTGCTGCCTTAATCCTTTACTGGATTTTGTCTATGATCTGAACAATGGACTCACAAATGATTTGATGATCCTTTGTGATAGTCTTTAGTACCCTTTCAAAGCGTCCCTCTGATTATACCTTGCTTGTGTTTCTGATTTGGCCTGAAACTGTTGATTTTTGAGCATTTTGTGACCCAGAACCCAGGGGAAATGAGAGTTTCTCCTTCAGCGTAGACACTGTGAAGGCAGTCTGCATTTCAACGCAGGTCCCGTGAAGGCTACCTGCGCTGAATGTCAACTCCACAGTGTTGAGGTTGCGCTGAACCAGTTTGTCCTTGTGCAGCTGGGGTTCTCTGCTCTCTGTTGCCCTGTTTTGATCTCTGTTTTTTGCAGCCTTTAACCAGCATAGGTACCAGTCAGATAACTCCTTTTCTTTGCTTAGATTCCGCCTCCTTTTGTAAAAAAAGACTGTGAGTGTTTTTATGTGTTTGTGGCGTCATTTACAGTTTTCCTTTGCATGAGTGAAATAATCATCCTGTAGCCCTTGATTCAGATCTGATTGACTGTGATCTTAGGAGAGAGTTCATTGGTTGTTTACAATTGATTATACATTTGCTTTTGCTTATTGGTTTGAGTTTGTCTCTTTTAAGTGTCGAAACAAGTATTCATTTCGAAAGTCGCAAAGTGATTGTAATCTCTTCTACCCTTGTTGATTTCGAAAAAGTAAACTTGTTTGTATTGGTCATTTAAAAGCAAATTCAAAGTTGTACAAAAAGCTTTCTTTGTAGGCATCAATACTAAGAAAGCAGAAAACAAACACCTGCATTGTGCATTTGCATTTTTGATAAGTTTGCATGCTTGATTTAGGAAGAGTGCATTAGAGTGTGCTGACTGCTCTTTGAGAAAAGATAGTGTCTTTATTTTCCCTTAGTAGCTAGGATTTTCAAAGTTGAAAATATTATAAAGCTTGCTTATCATCTTAGACTGCATTTAGGAATTGTACCATACATCTCGTGGTGATCCTGAAAGGAAAACTTCTAAAAAGATCAACTTAAAATAAACTGAATGAACCTAACAACGCTTTGCAACATAACGCACAACATAGAGGTCTAGGCTAGAGATGTGTTCCGGCGTCGTTAAGCCTAGTGACTGTCGATCTCGTGGAAGGTGGGTGATTCCTCCTGAGGGACGATAGCGCTAGTACGGATTGTGCTCCCACGTACCGCCACGTATATATTGGGAGACCCCTATAGGCATATATCCTTTATCCTTAGGAAGCCGTGTTGGCCGCCCTACTGATCGCAATGCAGTGAACACAACATTCACGAAGATCGACCGCCCGTACCTTAAAAAGTATTCTACGGTTTTGCGAAAAGTTTGGCACACCCTCTGCCTAGAACTCCAGAGCAGTTTCTTTTGGCCTTTTTCAGACTCTATAACAGAAAAAGTCCATCCGAGCATTTGTCACTTCGGGCTCATTAAAACATCGAAGGAGACTAGAGTCATCTTTAGCTTTTTCTCGACTCTTTAAAAGTGAAAAAGCAAGTTGTGTCTAAAGCGTCGTTAACAATTTATTTTAAACGGAACAATCACCCTTTATTCCTGCGTTGATCTTTAGGTTGAAAAGATGGAGCACACCAACCAAGGAATTCCCCTTGGTGGAAATCCTAGTCCCTTCTCCTCTTGGGGAGATGTTGGTGCGCCCCACATGGCCACATTGTCGCTTCCAGGACTGAAAATTGGCCTACCAGTCTGGCTCTTTTCAACCAATGTCGTTCAGAATACCACCATTCCTGAACAATCGAGTCAACAGTTAGATCAGACAAGAGTTTCCCCCCAGCCTTCTACTTCATCTTCCTCTCCTCCTTCCTCTTCGCTTGACGGAAGTGGTAAATCAAAAAACCGAGTTCCTAAGGAGAAGAAGGAGAAGAAGAAGAAAGAGAAGAAGAAGAAGGAGCCAAAGGCGACCGGGGGCAAACAAGTGTCATCTGACAAAAATCCACACACAGCACTCGTAAGGCCTAAATCGCCATGCGTCATATGCAAGGGAGACCACTTCCATAGAGATTGTCCCTGTATCCCCCGGATACTAAGGGACTGGTCCCCCCGTTTGCACAATTCGGTAGCATCGACCTCTGATAGCCATGTCGACTGCTCACCGTCAACTAGTGGGAGTGAAGCCCCAGGACAGAGCGGGAAAGCTAAATTTCCCTGCAGACTATGTGAAGGCGATCACGCCATCCACCGTTGTCCCTTCTTAGACGAGGCAAAAAGAGTTCTGGAAGATCGCCCGATTTTACGAGCGCAACTTCCTCCTGGATATCAAAAACTCTTGCCAAGTCCCTCGTTAGTTGAGAACCCGGCTGACCCGCCCAGGTGGTCAGCCGAAGCACCTGTCATTGAAGATGAACCGCCTGAATCCATACCTGACGAAAGTCTAAAGGTTGAAACGGCAGTTGACCCGGTTTTGCCTTCAGAGGCTCTATCTTCGAATGACACAGTCACAGAGGAGAATAAGGACGACACCGTCCAAATTCTCTTCATCAGCACCGACTCTGATGATCAAGGGGGCAGTGCCCCCATTCCTTTATCGCAGGAAGGAAGTTCATCAGAGCGATATCCGGCCGTCTACTCGGTCCCACCACCAAGCAACCTGGTTGTGTCCTTTGACTGGAACCAACTAGGCAGACCCCGCTTGCCAGCTAGCATACCATTCAGAATTATTGTCCAAATATACAGAATGGTAATGGCTGGCACAGTTATTGATGAAGGGGCATCTGTGAGTATCCTTTCCTCTATTGCTTGGAAAGCGCTTGGTTCGCCAACGCTTTTGCCTGAAATGAGAAATCTATCAGGCTTTGATAAGGGAACCAGTCGACCTTTAGGGATCCTCCCTAATGTGCCCATAACATTGAAAGGGAAGACCGTTCAAATGAACGTGATGGTCGTTCAAGGACCCTTGGATTATAACCTACTCATTGGACGAGACTATATATATTGCATGAGAGCCATCGTCTCATCACTCTTTAGAGTAATGTGTTTTCCGCATGAAGGAAGAATGGTCAAGCTCGTGGACCAACTTTCATTCCCCGGATCACGCATCGCAAATAGTCAGATACCATCCCTAAATGGTCTGTTCACGCAAGAAGTGTCTCAACCCACGGTCCGTCCTCCTGATGATCGCGAGTAATCTGGGAGGATATGACTGGAACCCAGGGGGCATGCGTCCTGGTCTGCTTTGGCAGGAGAACTTTGGGTATAGGGTAGGTTTCCGTGGGAGAATATGACTAGTCCGTACCCCGTCCGTCTAGGAAGAGGGTTGTTCTAGAAAAAGATTCTTTTGTCAAAGTTATGTGAGTTGGCGGGATTACGTCGCTCACCTTTGTCTATTTCGGTAGACATTACCGAGGAAGTGTTTTGTTTGAAAGATTAACGAGACAATCTTTGGGTAACCTGAAAGAGGTAAGCCTCTCTCGTTAAAACAAAAGTTTTGGCGGAAGTGAAGTAGAGGTAACCTTGAAATCATACTCTATGCCTGGGGGCATGCAAACCTTTTGGAGTGCAAGTAAGGGGCGGCTATTTATTTTTTAAATTTTTAGGTCCTCCCTTTAAACCTGTAGGTCTAACCCTTTAAACTCGTAGGATTAGTCGTTTCCGAACTTGCATAACGAAAGGATCAAGAGCAAAGCTTAGTGAGATGAAGCTCCTTAAAAAATAGAATCTTGATGAGACACTCTTATCATATGACTGGTATAAACGAGCAGTTTTAGCATAAAGTTCATGCTCGTTAAAAAATAAACGCAAGGTCCGAGCAGTTTTAGCGCATAGTTCATGCTCGTTAAAAAATAAACATAAGTTTGAGCAGTGTTTTGGCGCATTCAAGCTCATTAAAAAATGAACCTATTCCGGTAAATAACCATTGTGTATGTAACCTCATCTGCCATAAAATCCTTGGTCGTGTTTGCACCATCACCTCCACTTTTCATTTGGCCGATCGTTCACCTCCATATGATTGTTTACCCATTTTGAGGAACAGCTGCGAAGAGTGATTTCACCTAGCCATCCTTGTGACACTGCCGTGATTGGAAAATTCCAACTTGTACCTGGAATCAGCTGCTAACCCTGTTCATCACTCGTTCCTCAAAAGACGAGTCTTCTTTAAGCTCTTTTCAACTGACTCGTAAAATATGAAAAGATTGCCGAGTTCTGGCCTTCCAGCTCGTTAAAGCGACCGGAAGTGCTATCCCTCCTCTAGATTTTAATCTTTTTGGACCTGAGGGATTATTGCACAAAAAGATCGAGCGCTTGTTTTGTTCGGCTCGTTAAAACTATCGAAAATTCATCCCTTCTGTATTGTTTTATACTTTTTCGGACTTAAGGGATTAGATGACGAAAAAGGAATTTTGGAGTTAACTTTATGTACCTTTTCAGACTCTCTAAAAATGAAAAGGACTGAGTTATCCTTGTCGTTAGACTCGTTAAAATCACTAAATAGCGACAAACTTGTCTTTAGACGAGAACGAGTTTCACTATCGCTAGGCTCGTTAAAACATAGCGATGGGCTTGCCCGAAGGGCAGGTTATAGAACAAGCATATGTTATCCTCCTCAAGCTTGACAAAAATAAAGAGGTACTGGTCAGCAATGACTGGGGAAAAATTGGGAGAAAACTAAAGAAAACTTTGATGGTAGCAAGTCGCTCTTGAACATGACACTTTTCCTCCGTACCACAATCGGGTTGGGTTGTTTCATTCACCGGTCACATCACCATGGTCTCGCCATACCATCCATATTTGGGGTAATGCTACCGATCCATCGCATCAGTGTCGCCATATGTTCAAGAGAAGTCGTTCAGAAAAGAGTCAACCGTGTCCCATCCACTGCCATACATTATCCTTCATCCATTCATGACCGCCACCCTGAATCATATGTCACAGATCGTTTTCACCTCCATTAAAATCATTAGCTCCGTTCTGTGTCACTGAAGTGGGATTCATTAAGGCCCTCCTTTGACGGATCGCTTCTTGTCGACATCAGCTCATTATCCAAGAAGTTGATCTAGGAACAACCCCTTCAGTACTTTGAAGCATGCATGCCTCAATGGCAAGTTTCTCACTTCCGGCGACAGGTATACATCAATGACCTTCGACCAGAAGATTTTGCGTGGTGTTCGACACCAAGTCCTTTATTCACACCATGTGAATTGTACTGCAGTACCTTGAGGGTCATTATCATTATCGGTGATTCCTCTCGCGCTTGTTAACGGTTTACCTCATTGACCGGTAATCAAGCGATGTCTTTCCATGTTCGACTTCAGCGCAATTCTCACATGGATCGACTTGTACTTAGAGTGAAGATCAGACCAGTTTGAAGACCCCGGATCTAGTTTCATCCATCCGGGCTGCGATATATATTCAGGAAAGATAAAGACATTTGACATGTACATCATTGCAGCAGATGATCATCCTACTCAAAGGATGATAATTTCACCAAAATTATCAGTCTACCATCAGACGATCGTCTATTCTATGTACAAAAATGAATTTATAAAGCTGAGCATGGGAATGCCCGCCTCAGCTAGATCATGAAAGCAGTATGAAAAATAATGTATTGTATTGTATCTTATTACAGGTCTCCTCTCAGCAAATGGATGAACTTCAGACCCTCCTGGATAAAGCATTTCACCCGATAAACGGCCTCATACTTTAGGGGGCAACTGTTATAGACATTTTTGTGCCTTACAGCATGGAGCATAAAATGTCCATAATCTAAGGGATCCAAAGTCCCTAAACATGTTGTTCCTACCCCTAGAGGAACAAGGCTAACTAACCACAGCAATTCATAGAAGTTCTCCACCTGAAACTGCTCAAAAACAAGTCAATTCAGGATCATGTCAACTGCTCCATTGACCATCTGCGCTGAATGTCAGTGGCTCCACTGTCTACCTGCGTTGAATGTCAACTCCAACATTAGCTACCTGTGTTGAGTGAGTTTGGACAAGTGGCAGGCTCATTCCTCAAGGTGTCAATGCCCAGGAAGCTTCTAAAATGACACTTGCCTCAGGGAATTCGACTGGTGATGAGTAAGAGGTTCCAAATCTCCAAGTGGAAGCAAGAACCTCCAAGTGGACTCAAGAACTGAGAGAGGGAGAGGACACTAGTCAGATCTCAAGCTGACTCATCCTCTCTCCAAAATAACTATATATAGATCTCTCCTCCATGAGATCTAGAGGCTGGAATTTTGTTATTGCAAAGAATTGCTGTTGGTTTGAAACTGGAATCATTGGGTGCTTAATGCTTTGAAGGGAGGTGAAGATAGGAATTCCATTCTGCTGGGAAGGAGATGCTGGATTGGAGCCCTCTGGGTTGTATCTCTTCCTGAACCTTGTTATTTATCAATAAAGCTATCTTGGTTTTCTCCTATATACTGGTGTATTTGTATGATTGCATTAGTGTATTTGATTTACTTCTAATCCTGAATCATTTATGAATATGAATATTTGCCTTTGTGTTGTGTTCTTCTCTTGTCGCAAGTAGCTGTTCTCTTGTGATCTCGCAGGAATCAAGTAGCTGTTCTCTTGGGCGAGCGAGGAGGCAAGTAGCTGTGAACATCCAAAGAGAAGAGGATCTAGATCGAGGGACAAACGGAAGACACCGGTAAGTCCATTGATCTCCCCTCTTTCACATTTCATAAAGGAAGAAACCAGAATAGCTGTATCTGTTTGTTGCTAAGGCTCTGTCACACCTTAGGTGGATAGGATCGTCCTACATAGGCATTTTTCCCCACAACACACCTACTGATCCGTCTTCTTTCTTTCAACCCTCGCAATATAATTCGCAACATTACCCAGGAATTATGTGGCAGAACCAGCCACCTTTTTCCAATTGGTCACAACAACCATTCTCTATGCCACCTTGGCCCAACTGATCAAATCAAAATAACAATTGGCCAAACCCCTCTTACTTCCCACCATTTTGGCAGAACAATGCATATCAATCTCTATGGTCACCCTCCACCTCACAGAACCAGAACTGGAAGTCAAGCTGGAAAAGACCTACAAACCAGCCAACAAGAACAATCCCCCTACCTCAACCCACACTGCCAGCACCCTACACATTGCAATAGAACCCTTAGACCAACCTACGACCGCAGCTCCCAACCCAACCCAACCCGAACCCCAACAAAAAACTGGTTCAATCTGTGTAAATTATTGAAGGACTTAAACTAGAAACCGAGTTGAGGGAGTGCAATGAGCTTCAATTAAGGTTTGGATGGATAATAGAATCAGAGGGGGATAAAAATAAACAATTTGAAGATCTGTTACCTGTAGAACAAGCACCAGAAGTGGAGAACATGGTTAAACAGAAAACTCATGATCAAACGATCACCTCTTCTCCACCATTCCCAGAAAGACTAATCATACCCCGCCCAATTGAATATCCCGATTTTGATCTTCTGTGAGAATCAAAAAATTTATGTGTAAAAATACCTCTCCTCCAAGCTATTCAGGACATTCCAATTTATGTAAAAACTATTAAGGAATTGTGTACCAAAAGCCAAAGAGGAAAATAAAAACAACCCCAACTGTCCATGTAGTCGGTACCTTATCTGATTTACTATCAGGCAGAGAAACACTTATAAAATATGAGGACCCAGGAAATCCTATAGTCACTGTGCAAATAAATGGATGCTCCTTCCCCAATGCATTAGTCGATTTAGGAGTAGCAATCAATATTCTTACAACAAAAGCTTGGCAAAAGCTTGGAATTACATCCTTGGACCCAACCACGACCTTGTTGGAACTGGCTGACTGATCGGTAGTCAAACCAGCAGGCACATTACAGGATGTAATGGTGTTTGTAGACTCCTGGGAATACCCTGCATACTTTCTGATCATCAATCCTAGAAACCGACTCGATGGACATCCCCTAATTCTAAGTAGACCTTGGCTAACAACTGCGGATGCTTACATAAGCTGTTGAACAAGCAACATTACTATATCAAGAGGAAGCAATGTGAAGAATTTAGCCTTATATCCTCCAGCTCAGCCAAGTTTAACAATAATCAAAACCAGAAAACAACCTGTATCATATCTAATTGAAAACATTAGACACTGCTAACTATAGAAGATGTTCTCGAATTCAAGGATCAAACAGAAGATGACATCATTAACACTTACATTAACCGACCAGATGCCATATCCCATCTAAAATGTCACATGATCGAAGCAACCCTCGATAGCGAAATAGAAGAAGATCCCTTAAAAGATATTAACAATCAGTCAATACCAACAACATCTGTTTATAATAGCAAAACCATACAAATTGAACCAAGGAAAACTTTAAATATTTACAAAAACCTGACTACTGACCAGGAGCAGAAGCTTGTTCAACTTCTGAGAAAATATAAAGAGGCCTTTGCATGGGATTACCCAGAAATGAAAGGGATTGATCCCCAATTATGCATGCACCACATCTATACAGAGAAAGATGCCAGGCCCATTCAACAACCTCAACGGAGGTTAAACCCTCACCTTAAAGATATTGTTAAAGCTGAACTACAAAAATTGTTAGATGTAAATTTCATCTACCCTATATCTGACAACAAATGGGTCTCTCCTTTAGTAGTGGTGCCTAAAAAGAATGGAAAGTGGCATATATGTGTTGAATATAGAGAGCTTAATAAAGCAACCCAAAAAGACCATTTTCCCCTTCCATTCATTGACCAGGTCTTGGACACATTGGCAGGAAAAAAATTCTTTTCTTTCCTAGATGGCTTCAGCGGCTACAATCAAATTCAAATAGCCCCTAAAGACTAGGATAAGACTACCTTTACCTGCCCTTGGGGGACATTTTCTTACAGGGTCTTACCTTTTGGGCTGTGCAATGCACCTGCCACATTCCAGAGGGCTATACTAAGCATTTTTTCAGATCTGATAAATGAAGGGCTCGAGGTGTACATGGATGAATTTACAACTTATGGAGATGACTTCGAGCCAACATTACTAACATTACAAAAAGTTCTGCAAAGATGCATTGCTACCAGGTTGTTTAAGCCATGAGAAATGCCACATGATGATGATCGAGGGCCTCATCTTGGGTCACTATATCTCAGTAGATGGAATCCACGTAGATCCAACAAAAATTCAGATAATTCTTTTAATACCTACCCCTTCCACACAGACTGAGGTATGCAGTTTCTTGGGATTTTTTGGCTATTATAGAAGATTTATAAAGAATTTTTCTCAAATTGCTGCACCATTATATGCATTAACAGGAAATATCGATTTCATTTGGACTAAAAAATGTGACATCACTTTTGAGTATTAAAAACAGCTTGTATCAACAGCCCTCGTATTACGGGGCCCAAACTGGGATTTGCCATTCCAGATTTCATCCGACCCTTTAGACACAACCATTGGAGCAGTTCTCGGCCAGGAGGAAGATAAAAAGCCATATGCAATATATTACATCAGCAAAAATCTATCTCCTGTTGAATTAAATTATACTGTGACTAAAAAAGAATTTTTGGCTGTAATCTATGCTATCAATAAATTCAGACATTATATAACATGATACCCTGTGGTTTTGTATATTGACCACTCTGCTATTAAATATCTAGCTAATAAACTTGTTACAAATGGAATAGTGACAAGATGGTTGACCCTTTTGTAGGAACTCGATATCACTATCAAAGATCGACCAGGAAAAGAAAATACAGTAGCAGACTTCCTTTCACGAATGCCAAAGACAGACGACTCGATAGCAGCAGAAGACTAGTTCCTTGATGAAAACTTATTTGCTTTCACCGTGAAAACACCATGGTACGCGTATGTCGCAAACTACCTAACAGTGGGAAAATTACCCAAGCACCCGACACCTAATGAAAGAAAACAAATAGTACAGCGTAGCACTCGATTCTCTTGGATCGGAGGATATTTATTTCATACAGGGGCCAATATGCACATTCAAAGATGTGTCAGGGAAGATGAAGTCTTCGACATCCTGAAATATTGCCACGATGGGCCTTGCGGTGGTCATTTTGCAGGCCGCAGGAATGGTCATAAAGTCTTGCAGACGGGCTATTATTGGCCCACCATTTTTAAAGATTCCAAGAAGTTCGTCCAGGCATGTGACAGTTGCCAAAGAATGGGATGCCCTGGGCAATCTGATGAGATGCCCCTGCATCCACAATTGGTCCTTGAACCTTTTGAATGATGGGTGTTAGACTTCATTGGTCCAATAAACCCATCATCTAATCAAAAGACATACATATTAGTTGCAACAAAATATCTGACTGAATGGGTGGAGGTAGAAGCATTACCAAGGGCAACAGAGGACTCGGTAATCCACTTTCTTTTCCAACTATTCGTGCGATATGGCTTGCCTAGAGAAATAATCACGGATGGAGGGCCACAATTAATAGGCCATAAAATTGCTGCAACATTAAAGAATCATCATATCATGCACATAATCACAACTCCATACCACCGGTAGGCAAATGGCTAGGTAGAAAGCACCAATAAAGTAATCGAGACAATACTCACAAAGACAGTTGCATAGCATAGACGTGACTGGGCTACCTGATTGCCAGAAGCCCTGTGGGCATACCGCACGACATGGAGAAATACCACGGGATATTCCCCATATCAGCTAGTGTTTGGCAAAGAACCTATCTTCCTAATTGAATTTGAAATCCAGACATTGAGGATAGCTCAGGAGGTAGGCTTGGACTTAAATGAAGCACAAATTAATAGGCTACATCAAATTAATGAATTGGATGAAGTCTGGCTATCAACTCTTGAACACACTACACTGATCCAATAACAAAGAGAAAAATGGCATGATGCCCTTATCAAGAAGAAGATCTTCCATGAAGGAGATTGGACACTCCTGTATGATTCTAGGTTCCAGGATTTCTCAGGAAAACTCCAGACCAGATGGTTAGGGCCTTATGAGATACAAGAGGTGCATGATAATGGCACCCTCACATTAGCCACCATTGATGGGTCTGGCTACTCTTTTAAAGCGAATGGACATCAAGTACGACTTTATCACAAACCGCTTACCAGGGAGTCCTTTTGCCAACAATTACGAGAAGATTCCACCATACAAATTCTTGCTGAGGAGGGCAACCCATCCACAACATCGGCCTAGTGGAGAATTTATTTGTTTTTGAAATTTGTACATAAATTTTCCTTTCTATTTGATTGAATTTTCTTGTATAAATTGTATATAACTTCTTTTTTTCCTTTGCTGTTCCCTCCAAGGAACAGCTGTTGTTCCCTCTAAGGAATAGCTGCTGTCCCTTCTAAAGAACATCAATGCTTGTGTAGATTTTTTTTTGTTGTTCCCTTTAAGGAACAGCTACTATTCCCTCTGAGGAACAACCGCTGTTCCCTCTAAGGAACATCTATTGTTCCCTCTAAGGAACAAACGCTGTTCCTTCTAAGGAACAACAATTTGGTGTGCAGATTTTTCTTGCTATTCCCTTTAAGGAACAACTGCTGTTCCCTCCAAGGAACAGCCGTTGTTCCCTCTAAGGAACAACAATTTTGCGAGCAATTTGTCATTTCTTTCTTTTCGTGCTATTCCCTTTAAGTAACAACTGTTGTTCCCTCTAAGGAACAGCTGCTGTTCCCTCTAAGGAACAATAGTTTCACATGTATTTGCTTTCGTGTTGTTCCATTTAAGGAACAACGGTTGTTCCCTCTAAGGAACAACAACTATTCCCTCTAAGGAACAATAGTTTCGTATGGATTTGTTTTTCCACTGTTCCCTTTAAGGAACAGTTGTTGTTCCCTCTAAGGAACAACTACTGTTCCCGTTAAGGAACAACTGTTGTTCCCTCTAAGGAACAACAATTTCGTATCTATTTATTTTCCCGCTGTTCCCTCTATGGAACAACAATTCCGTGTGTATTTGTTTTCTCACTGTTCCATCTAAGGAACAGCTGTTGTTCCCTTTAAGGAATAGTTGCTGTTCCCTCTAACGAACAACTGCTGTTCCCTCTAAGGAACAACAATTTCGTGTGTTTTTTTTCTTGTTGTTTCCTCTAAGGAACAGCTGTTGTTCCCTCTAAGGAACAGCTGTTGTTCCCTCTAAGGAGAAATTGTTGTTCCCTCTAAGGAACAACAATTTCACGTCCAATTTTTTTCTTTCTTTTTGATGTTCCTTATAAGGAACAACTGTTGTTCCCTCTAAGGAATAACTGTTGTTCCCTCTAAGGAACAACTTCTATTCCCTCTAAGGAACAACAATTTTTTTTCTGTATGTATTTCCTTTGCTGTTCCCTACAGGGAACAGCTGTTGTTCCCTCTAAGGAACAACAGTTTCAATGTGCAGTTTTTCTTCTCGCTGTTCCTCTTAAGGAACAACTGTTGTTCCCTATAAGGAACAACACTTTTGTGTATATATCCTTTTGGTGTTCCCTACAGGGGATAGCACCATCTGCGTGTATTTTTTCATTTTTTGTTCCTTACAGGGAACAACTGTTGTTCCCTCTAAGGAACAACACCTTTTTGTGTGTTTTTTTCTTATTGTTCCCTATAAGGAACAACACTCTTTGTGTGAGATTTTCTTTTGCTGTTTCCTTTAGGAAATAAGCACTTTGTGAATATCATCTCTTTCCTTTACTCACTCTTTATGATCCTCTATAGGGCAAGTATACAAATATATATGTAAGGATACAAAATTTGAAGTTTACTGGAACAAGAAAATCAAATATTATCATCTTTAATGAGATTTCTTTGTATTGATCGAAAAAGGAAATGACACAACCATCTATATCACTTCACTCTCCTTATTTTCACTATAAATTGAATTGATTGATTATTTGTACCATGCTGGTTCTTCCCTAACCCCTATAATTCTCTAGTTTCTTTATCATCAAATAAGGTTAAGGGCATACTTTTTTCTATTGACATGTTCAGACTTCTTCCACCATCCCTACTCTTAAGGAGTGTTGAGCCACCCTCTATATATAAATAGGAAGTGTTGTTCAAAAATAAAAATAAAAAAATACACATATGTTTACTAACAATTCTATGATTTTTCAGATAGAGGATAGGGGGTCTCATCATGAGCCAGCCTACCATGATCATAAGGAAGCAGCGAAGTGGCATTACCACTATGGCCACCACACCAGGGATATGGTCCAATGGATGCATTAGAAAAAGAAAGTCCTTGGAACAGGGGGTTTCATCACGAGCCGGCCTGCCCACCTTTCACTCCTTCCCATTGAATGGCAATGTATTCATCTGGTTACCAATCCAGCACATTGGTCTCTACTCTGACATCATAATGCACTTTCCTAATTATACACAGAGGATCATGGTTCCAAAGGGTGAAAAAGCAACTCTGTCGAGGTTATAAACACCTGCGGGCAACAGAAGCACTGTTGATGGTATTGGAGTCTTATTTTTAACATCAATAGTTATTATAACTCCCTTTTCTTATTTTTTATCATTACTATAGAGATATTATGTTCCTAATCTATTTTTGAACCTTTATGCATGCGATCTTTAAAAAAAAAAATCAATCATAGTAGTTTAAGTGGAATGATGACGACAAAGTATCTTTCCTACGCTCGATGTCATTTTTCCTTTTTGAATCATCTCACGACATTTCCACACTTATTGATAATTTTCATTATATGCATTGATTTCAGCACTCTGATATATTTTGCGATCTTAGCATTAATATGCGTACCTTGCCACTTTTATCACCCTTGTACTTCGTTGCCAGCGTGTCATTCCTTCACTCATTCGGTAGAAGGTGACCTATCATTTTAAAGGGGGGAGAGGAGCAACCTCCACTATATTTATGTATGCGTGTCAGTCCTTTATTCGATTGTGTAGGGCAATACGACATTCCATAATTACGAAGTAAGTGGTACAATAGCAAGTCCTAGTTAACGATATTCATGCTTGTGAAGTATCATCCGAAAATAACCATTATAACAACTTGCTGTTCCGTCACTCAGCTTTGTCTATTGCTGTGATATCTCTACTACACTAACTGTTTGTAGAATCTAGGCAGTATGGGAGGAAGAACAGTGCGTAGGGAACCGCTAATACTGGCTATTTCTGATGTAGCCAGAGAAATTCTCGCCAGAGCTGGGTAGATAACGTATTTCACACGGTTTAAGCAACCCAATGAAGCAATTTCTATTGAATTCCTACAAAATTTACAGAACAGGCAATCTATGATAAAAGGGAGGCAAATCACAGTGTCAGATGTAGTGATAGCTGAAGTGTACAGATTACCAGTAGAAGGACCCGTATGGGCTAATAAAAGATTAAAGTTGCAGGATGCTATTATAGTCTTCAAAGACGAGGGATAGGACTTGATCATCAAAGGCAAAGTAGTTTGACCATTATCCCTTGGAGAACCGTGGGGAGAACTAGCCAGAGTCATCCAAAACTACATCACATGTGACAGGCGAAAAGACGTGGTAAGGCCGTGTCAACTTAAACTCCTAGTAGTTTTAAAACAAAAATGTTCTGTGAATTTGCCTGCATATTTTAATTTTTTGTTGCATGACACCGCTCGAAGCATGAAAATATCCCAACATATAGAAACCATCGTGAGCCACCACTGCTTGATTAGGCTGATTGTAAGTTACAACCTCGCCCAACATCAATCAAGTTGGGAGGAATTAGTATTTTCCATTGAAGGGGGCCTAGCTCTGCTTGCGCCTAATCCTGTTCTGAAAAGGAAGAGGACTACCCTTACAACAAACACTCCCCAAAAGCGCAAACATTTTGCTTGGCTGAAGACAGACTTAGGAACAACCGAAAACCCCCAGGGCAGTATCAACCAGTCCATAGAATTGTCTAGCCCAAGAAGTGAACAACAATTGCAGATGGAAGGCCAGGATAACCTTGAGTCGGACCATAGGGAAGAATCAAGGCATTTTGGAGAAGAAGAAAGAAATGAATCAGAACTCCCCTCAACATCAAGTCCCCCAAGTGATTTACTGCAAGATATCAAATCGGCCCAGATTTTGGCCAATATGAATTATTTCACACAACCCGAAAGCACGCTCAATTTGAACATTGGAGCAACCCAATTTGCAGAGAACTATGGCCACGATAGAATTATATCAGAAAACATAAGCTGTGAAGCAAAAACAAGGGCAGATACCACTCAAGAAGAGGTGAACCAACATGGTGATATGCCTCCAGAAGAACCCAGTCAAGAAGGCCTAAATATAGAGAATGTAGGCCAAACAAGAGAAATAGAAACAATCCAGGGAAATGACACAGTTCTTGTAGAAAAAACCAAGTTGAGCAACTGAGCTCGTTAGGAGCAGGGACGATTAGCAAAACAGTTGTTCCTCCTAGAAAGTAGGGAGGTGAAGTTAAAAATCTTAGGAAGGAACAACAGAGGTTGTGGAAAATAGTGAAAAGGCTCAAGCAAAATATCAGCGGGGAAGGTTCCAGATAAAACTCCAAAAACAATAAACGCAACCGTTCAAACTAAATTACATGAAACAAAAGCTGCGGGGACTCAAACTGAGTCCATACTCACTGAACTTGTTAGGGAACAACATGCAATTTTTGCAGAAGCAACTACCCAAACAGAGGCTATATCTTCTCATGACTTAGCTATTCAGATGGAGGTGGTACCCTCCTATAGCACATCTACCCAGATAGAGGCTTGGGCCTCCTACAACAAAGAAACACAGACAATAGGCATCCATTCTCATAGCAGGAGTACATAGACAAATACCCAAGCCAAAGATATCATGATGAGCAACGACCCCAGTATAGTGAATCTTCAAGAAGATTTAGCCCAGGTTTGGCTTACCATAGAATGACTTAAGTTGGAAACTGTCTCCCAGCAAAAATACCAAGAATTACAGAGGCAACTTCAGGACATGAATACATCAGAAAGTGAGACCTTTGATAAATACCAAAAGGCAGAGGAAAGAATTGAGAAAATGAAGCTCAGATTAGAGAAGGTCATGAGTCAAATGGATACTATTTGCTCATTGTACACTGATGTCTTGGCATGCAGATCCCCTGCCAATAATTATGCTTTGTTTGCTAGAAAGATACTTGCAGCTGAAAATCAAAGCCGTTAGAGTTGGAAAACCTATAGAATTAAAAACAATTGAGGATTTCATAAACTGTTGCAAACAACATGGGGTAAAAGTTCAGATATTTCTGTGTGAATTTTATTTACATAATTTTGTATTAGAGGAAGAAATCGAAAAGAACCCAGTCCTTTTGTGGGGGATGTGCAATTCCAACCTTTTATTTCATTTGCTGTAAACCAAATGAAATGGTTCAAGGCTCATAACATGTTCCAGAGGCAGGAAAATGGATTGGACCTTTGGGCCAGAGGTGAACCAAAAAACCTGTTACAAGTGCTGGCCAATCACAAAAGTTTGATGAAAAGGGAAGGAGTAATCAAAATTCTGGGGCCTATTAAGAAAGAAATTGTTCAGAAGGGAGTGGAATACTTCCTATCCATTCAGGAAAGCTCTTTGGCCGCAACCAAGTTCAGGTGGAAAGTTTCCAATAGTAATGTACAGAATAAAGAGTCATTTAATTATAAAAATTTTAAATTGGCTGCAGAACGCTTTGTCACTTATAGCAATCTCATATTAAGAGAGGGTCCTTATTGGCTAGGCTGTCGGTTCCGTAGCCCTATTATTTGGTACCCTGCTAAGGGGTACAAGGATATATATGAACTGCCTGAAGGATAGACAGGGCACATCTTTGAGCTCTTGGCCAAGAATCATGGTTTCAGATTGCTTTACGACATTCCTTCTCCAGCTTATTCCTTGACTGCTCTGCATATGAACTACATGGTTTTCATGAGGACATGAAAAAGGGTAAGTAGGGGAGTATGTTGGGTCATGGAAAAGGTATACATTCACTATTAAACTCATTATCCTTTTCCTTTATTCTTATCCTTTCTATATCTCAATGCGCTAATCTATTAAGGAATTACGGTAAGAAATGAAGAAAGTATCTGCAGTTACGACTTAGCTAATTATTACCTTCCTTTCTGCAGGAAAACAACAAAAGGGACAAATGTTGTTCCCTCTGAAGGAACAACAAACATCGACAAGCTAAGGAAGGAATGTGGCAGTTGCAGATACGTCCAAAACCAAATCAACAGGATCAGCGCAAGAAAGGAAATGATGTCTGAAGATGGAAAAATATTGCGAATCCCTCAAAAAATAAGGGCAAAGTCAAAGCGATAACTTATTTTGAACCAGATCTTGAAGAGCTGAGGGTAGCAAATCTAATGGCGACAATTGAAACTCCTCACACTAAGAATACGAGCGGAAATGACCTATCTCTCCTGGGGTATTCTTCAACGCCTTCACTTTACTTCTCCAGGTTCTTTTGAAGTTTACAAAACTGTCCTTAGACAGGCGGCCTAACGACTTCAATATTAATTCAAAGATCAAAATTACAATACTTTGCAGATTGCAATACGAGATCAAAGAAGCACTCCGTTCCAACTTCTGGGCTTCTCTAGTTTGATCTCTCTTTTATAACCTCCTAAAGGAATCTAATCTAATCTACGATATGAAACAAAGTGGAAACAATTGAGGGTCCTGTCGGCATTTTCTTTATCCGACGGTGTCTACTCAACCTTTCTGGTACAATAATTCTACCAATATCCTTTCGGACTTCAGTCAGAATCATAATCATCATCATCATCCAAAGACACTTGTCTTTCAAAGGATTTTCGTTCAAGCATCTTGAGGTAGTTGTATTCCATCATATTTTAGTACTCTTTGTCCCAGTTGATATCATGCGGGTCTTGTGCATCTGCATATATGTCCTGAAAAGTAGATTCTTCAACTTTACCTTTTCCTTTGGCATCTGCTAATATTGTTTCTTTGTCGTTTGTAGATGCTTTTGATGTTTGTCCTTGGTCCTGATTTACTTTTACTTTGTGGAGGTTCTGTTGTTGTGGGGTAAACATCACTTCTTGCTTTTCCCACTTGTTTAGAAAAGATACTGGGCAGATATCAATATCTAAAAAAGAATCTTTAAAGACTTTTCTGAATGCAGGAGAAGGTTGAACTGCCAACTCAATACCATCTAGAAGCTCCCACTTAAAGATCTGAAACATGTTAGTGGAAGTCTCGATTGCATGTTGGACCCATAGTCTACAATTTTCATTAATGTATGCTTTTGATTGCCATCCCAATTCGAAAATCATTGAAGTACAAATTTTGTTTGACAACAATAAACTAATAATATGAACTACATTGTTATTCCAATTTCTTGCAACGATAATGATTGTGATTAATGCTGTTTGATTAATCATGAATCTGACACTGCATTTCCCCTTCATCATCTGACACTGAAGGGTCATCACAAGGAGTTAATATTGAGATTTCATAGTCACTTGAATACCAAGGTCTTGAACTTGGAATTATCCCGAGTATCCAACCCCTAGCTTCTCATCCTCCACCTCGAGACTCATCATCTCATGAATTTGATCCAGGCACTCTTGAGAGTCCACAAAGGTTTGTTTTATTCCCTCTGAATCTGCTTTTTGATCCATTGGTCATATATCCTCAATAACCTTATAGTCCATATGATAATCCTGGTGTGCCTTTTGAGTTATCTCCATGATCATCTCATATTCCCCCTCATCAACTGTTTCCACCTATGCCTTCAGAAGGTGAGTTTCCAACCTCTTCTCAAGGACCTCCAGAAGTCTCAACCACTCATTCTCCTAGTGTTGACAATGATTCTGAATATGAATTTCCACCTGAAGGCTATCCATATGTGGGAAGTGTTTCACCTCCATCGCCGCTTGAAAGCAGTGAACCTCTGTTTCCAGCTGTTTATACCTCTTTGGATCAATTGGCTTCAGGTACTCCAAGTGAATCTTCACTTTATCACAATCCCATTTGGTTGTCGGGTGCCATGCCTACTTCTATTCTGTTTGTTTCAAACATGGCCTCTCAAATTCCTGCACCGAATGCAGTTTCGTTAGTTCCTATACAACCGACTGTTATGGTTGGGGAAATTAATGTCCCTATAAGTTCCTCGGGTCCTCCATTAAGTGGACAATATGTGCCACCACCCATCCCCCCACATGGGGGGCACCAACCACCACCTCCATATGTAACTCCTGTTTGGGTGGAAATTCTGTGAGTGCACCTCAAACTCATGCAACCAGAGCTAGTCAAAATGTTGGTAGTGTGCCTTATCCTAGTGGATCATCAATTCCATCTGGATCAAGCTAAAATCTGTATCAGCAGCCTCTTTTGGCCCAGATACCCTACTAGCAACCGTACTCTCCTATGGATCACAATAGCCTCAAAATTCACCTTTTACTCAACATACAGGCCCCCAAATGCAGCCTGGTTCAAATTCCTCATTTGGGGCATCTGGTCAAATTCAAGTTGGAACTTATCAGTATCAGCTTGGAACTAAGCAAATTCCACAAGGAACTTTCCAACAACAATAGACTTATGTACAACAAGGACCTTATGTGAAATAAGGGATCTATCAACAACCATTGCAATAGTAAGGACAACCCTTGCAATAACAAAACTAACCCTTGTATCAAAAAGGTCAACCCTTATAGCCACAAGGTCAACCCATGTAGCAGCAAGGCCAACAATTTTACCACCAGGGTCAACAGTTGTAACAAAAACCTTATAGTCCATATGCTTCGCAAGCTGTTTATCCACATTATGGTTCTCAACGGCCCATGGCGGTTCAATATAAACCTTACCATAGTCAAAACCCACCTTTTTGGGGGGAAAATCCACCTTTGTATGGTCATAATACCCATCAATGGGGAAAATATCAAGCTCCTTATGGTCAAAATCCACCACTTTGGGGGCAGAACCCATACCAACAAGGATGGAATCCACAAGCTGGGCCTTATCAAAGGCCTCCCATGCCTTTCAATCCACAATTTCCATTTCTAGCAATGTTGGAACTACTAGATGTGTCAAGGCTCACTAATGATCCAATACTTCATTCACCATATTGGCCTCTGGTTCCTACTAAGATTCCTAGCGATTTTCTGAAATTCAAAGGAAAGTCTAGAGAAGACCCCTAGGCCCATGTTATGACTTACCATTTATGGTGTTCATCCAATTTCTGCGTTGAAGACTCTTTTCTTCTACATCTCTTCCAGTGAACCTTGACAAGTGCTGCCATGAAATGGTACATCGATTTACCTCGAGGTGCCTATCAAGACTTCAATTCTTTGGCAATGGCCTTCCTTACTCACTTCCAGTTACCAGTTCAATTTGAAAAAGGTACCCATCTGCTTACGTCTATGAAACAAAATACTGCCACACACATCTCTGATCATATCCATGAATGGAGACGTCGACGTCACCTTATAAAGTTTGATATACCTGATGAGATGTTAACTGAATGTTTTACCCAATCATTTGTCAAAAAAATTGCCAAGGACATAGCTATGGGAGGTTGTGTAACCGATGATCAAGCCATTTCCCGTGCCCAATATTTAGATTTGGTATATTCCCAATCTGACATGTTATATGATCTCTTTTCTGATGCTCCAAGACGTCTATGGATCTAGCATCTTCTAAACCTCTAGACGTACCATCTATCGATGGTATTATTGGACCAGTCACTCAAAATTCTAGTAAATCTTCTTCAAAGCAAAAATACGTTTCAAATAATGCATCCAATCCTCCTTCGAATCCCTTTCCAAATCTTGGTAAAACCTATGAGGTTAATGCAGTTCAATCTATCACAACAGATAAAGCTTCCAAAGGCAAAAATAAGGGTAAAGGAAAAGGAAAATCTGATACCCCAAAACATGATCCTCCAAAGTCATCTGCTAATGATGCATCTAAACGTAAGCCCAAATATCCTTGCCTCATTTGTGAGGAAG
The DNA here is from genome assembly GCA_031772625.1 of Pinus tabuliformis. Classification (NCBI taxonomy): domain Eukaryota; kingdom Viridiplantae; phylum Streptophyta; class Pinopsida; order Pinales; family Pinaceae; genus Pinus; species Pinus tabuliformis. The sequence goes on from CM062805.1 coordinate 1,253,921,766, forward strand.
ATCACTATACCAAGGACTGTCCCCGTTGTGCAAAAGTTAGTCACTTGTTAAAAGGCACTCAAGGGAAACCGACTGTACTAAAAGAACCTTTCCCATCATAGCAAACCCAATTGGTAGAACAACCACAATCTTCTACATCTTTGGGTTCTTAGGTTCATATAAGTGGAACAATACCTATTTCTGTTGCCACTTGGTCAAAAGACTATCCTACTCCTCCCAAACAGACTATGGATGTTGGCTTGTAGGGGCTTGACCCAAGTTCAGAGTTAATTAGCCAAGCAAATCCCTATACTACTGGCCCTTTCAGCAACCGTTCGCGGAGTGCGGACTGAGGTCTCACCCGAAGTAGTATGGGGGGGTGCTGGAACCAGGTTTCCACACCCTTGAGATGTCTGAGAGGTTGAAATGGTCCAACTTCGTGCAAGTTACTTCACGCACTTTCCTGTCCCTCGCACCCTGATATACTTGCCTTCGCGTAGCCCTAACCAGGGGCTGTGGGGCTTCAGCGCTGCTGCAGCAGCGCTCTACACTATTTCCCTACGTCACACCCAATATCTTACTTATCTTCTCGCACCAATTAGTTATCTTCACGTAAATGAATACCTTATGTTATATTTATTTATACAACACATTCATATGATTTCGCACAACAAATAAACAATAAACTTGCAATTCATACCCAATAATATATAAAATAGGAAAAGATACATAGAAATAGGCTATAACTTCTCTTTTATTAACTCTTCCCATGGTTACAGACTCAATCTGCCCTGTGCACTTAGCTGCAGGGGTCCGCGCACTTAGTTGTGGACTACTAGGCCTTTGCGCACTTAGCTGTGGACTATTAGGCCTTTGTGCACTCAGCTGCAGAGCCTTCTCCTACTCTACGACCCAAAGGCACACCTTACACTTCGACTCAATCCCTTAGACTCATCATGCTTCTATTCTATTCACTTATTAGCTGTTTTCTATACTTAGAGCCTTGCTCTATTTATACAATCCCATGGTCTGCGAACCATGGGTAGATCTTTCAAGCTGACATTACATTACAAAAATGAGGGTGGACAACCTTATGACTCTATTATGACTTTGCGCTCCACGCCCACAAGTCGCGGAGTCTTTACAATGGACTTGGTCAAAACTTGGGCTTTAAGCCCCAAAACATGCCTTGGGGGGGATTCCACACCCAATAGGCCACCAAAAAAAACATCGTGACTCACCCTCGGGTCACTTTCTTAGTGCCGAGATCTTCGTGCAAAGTCCCTCCAATTGAGCGATTACCTGTTGAATCTCCTGTACTCGTTGTTCCGAGACCGCGGTGTTGAAACTACTTACCTAGACCTGTTCCTGCGTCCCCTACATTTGTGTGAGCTTGCCTTCAATTGTTGCTGCAATGGTGAAGGCCTCGTTGATCCAAGGTTGCACGCATGCCTTCAGAACTGCTTCTTTGTGCCGTGTTGCGTCCACCTGCTCTTTCAGCACTTTGGCCTGTTGCATTTGTGCGAGCCTCTGAGTGAGGGCCATCATCTGCGCGGTCCCTTTGACACTGTCGTATTGTTGCTGGAGCTCACGCACCTCTGTCTCTAAGCACTGGATGTTGGGGTCCTCCTGCAGATTTGTGAGGACCTCAAATGACTCCTCCAACATTTTGGTGTAGTCCCTTACTACACTGTCGATCTCTTCCAGCCCTGATGCAATAGCGCTGGCGCACTGTTCTCTTACTTCTGGAGTGGTGGACGACTATGCCTTCAATTGCAGCTCTGCTATCTAAAGGTTCAGCTCTAGCTGAACCTTAGTCATTTCTTCTCACGCCTCGCGTACCCCTATTGCTAGTATGTGGATGCGCACCTCTACTGGTGCATCTGCTGGGATGGCCAGCTCAGGGACCATCTGACAGGCTTCTTCCAGTACCTATACCATCTACCTATTCTATGACACCACTTTGTCACGCTGCAAGCTCAACTGCTCCATGTTGATCTTTTTCTCGCTCAGTACTTGTAGCGCACGACTCTCCCTAGCCCGCAGTTCTGCAGTAACCCCATCCTGCAGAACATATAGCATCTCCCATGGGAGCCCAGCCATGTTGATCCCGATACCTTTCAGTGCACTAATCATAGGCCTGTCAGCCTCATTTGTTGTAATAAGTGCCCCTTCTAGCAGCAATATTGTGTTTGTTGTCAGAGTGCGCAACATCTGCTCTGCTACAGTTGTCCCTACTGCGAGGCTGGTCGAAAGGGTACTAGCCTGAGGAGTGTGCACTTGAAACTCCTGAAGCTGCACTTTGAGGGCCCCCAACACAATATGATTCTCTTGCGTGAAGTTCTGGAGGGCCTTAGAGGTGATGTTGCACACTGTCTCGCCAATGTCATGCAGATCACCCTCAGTAAGAGTGATCGGGTCGATAGACAACTTTGATGCCTTGATGTTATTCTATGTTCATTTCCATGAACACCCAGAATATCTTGCTGTCACGGATCCGGTTCGTGTCTTTCATGGCCCACAAAGAAGCATACTTCGCAGCTTCTGGCAGATCCCTGTCAATTGTGGGGAACTGATTGTCCTCTGGCAATTCCCCTGCCATGAGCACTATGGACAACAGAAGCCATGCATAGTGGAACATTTTTCCTTGTTCTTGGGCCTCATGGCAATTTTCTAGGAACTCTTTACATAAGAACTCGAACCAGTTGAATTAGACCCCCTTCGTGCACTGCTGAGCAAGTTCCAACACCAGTGCGGGTACCTCGTCCTCGCGGCACTTGTGCATAAATTTATTTGCCAGTATCTGGGTCGCCACTTTAATTGATTTGTTGTTGATGCTAGATATGGCATAGCCCATTTTCTTCTTCTCCAGCTCGTATTTATTCTTCATGGCCTCCGCGATGGCCAAGTCACTGCTCTTCCCCTCCGAGATGTCTGCCGGGTCCTCTCCTTTGCATGGGAGCCAGGTAATGCGGTGGATTAAGTGGTCCATGATGGGGATGGGCTCCTCTAGCAACAAACACCCATGATGCACCAGGTAGAGCAGTTGCCTGATGACGAATATTGTTATTGGGGCGTGGTGGAAATGCGGTACCCAGAGCAGGTTTAATAACCCTGCCTTTTCCACTCCGCGTAACCACTTTTGCGGCTCCAATTCGATAACCCCTGCCGCGGTGTTCTGCTTGGGCTTCATGAGTTGCATGGTCTCTAGGTGAGGGAACTTCTCGTGGTCAGCGAGATCCCAATCTTCAAATTTCAAGTTATGCAACCACCCTAGGTGCGTGCCCTCAAAGATGATGTCGTCTGGGAGGAGCGGGGTCATGAGAGAGCTCTTGCTCTCGTCGAGATCCTTGGGAACTTTTGCCTTCCCCTTCTATGGGGGGATATAGGCCGGCAACTTTGTTGGAGGGTGCGCAGGCTCATTTTCTTCCTCCATGCCTTCATCCACATCTTCTTCAATTATAAGGTCCTCCAGGGCTTCCTCCTCCTCGTCGGTTTCCAAGTTAACTACTTTGCCTTTCTCCTCCGTCGTTAACCTGGTGCGCAATGGGTTATGAGGGGACACATGTACAAGAATCATTGGCTGTTTGTTTTTCTTTGGCCTTGGTGTGCGCAGTGATTTATGGATTTATGCCACAATCCTAGCGTCTTCAGGGGCATCCCCCATAGTTAGGGCCTGCGCGGCCTCTTCAGCGGTCATCTCTGCGATCTCCCTAACTTCTTATGACACTGCCATCTTGTTGGTCTAGAAATATTTCAATCGCGTAATCAGGGGCTCAATCAATGCTTGGCATAGTGAAAATAGATCTCGGCTCAGAATGCGCGGGGCATACAACAACTCAATTTGACAATGACCAAGTGTTGTTTGCTGGGCAGCCCTTTGTAATTTATAGTGCCTTTTGAATTTGAATTCGACTGTTCCCCCCAAATCCAGTTCATTAATGCTCTCTTGGCAGCAAATTTTCCCAAATATTTCCCATAAATCGCATCTTAAATGCTTGCCACCCACTCCATTTGGTCTCAAGTCGAGCATCACATCGTGAATAGTGACTCCAACGGTCACTTTCCAACCAACCCGCGTAGCAGCGCAGCCCCCCTTGCGCGGTCGTGAACCTTGTGACACTTTACTTCTCTGCACAACTCCAACATCACGCAGCTCCCAGGAAGAGTATTTTATAGTCCCGCACCTCTTTTCAACTACCTAGAGCACTAAGGCTGTACTTGGCACAGCTAGTTAGGTGGTCACGCCACCTGTATAGGGTTTCATCCGGTCATCCATCACTTTTCCTTGAAAATAACCATCTTTTATTGTTACTGGCTGCGTCGCACACTTTATCATCGACATCACGCCACCATGGTTGATCCATTTGGAAATATGCAATCCAATCCAAGGCATCAGGCTGATCATTTCTTGGCGATAGTCCCCAAATTTTCGATGTGATCATGCGCACCTTGTTTTATCACCCTGGGTTCTTTATTGAGAAAATCCTTCTTGATCCCATCCTCAAGCTTCTTGGCTTCCACTTCTAGTAGAGCGCTTTTCTCCCTTAATCACACCTTTTCTTTCATAAGTTCTTGGAGCCTAAGGTCACCTTGTCAGATTTCTTCGTCAGGTCCTAAGTGTTCTGCTTTGTTTAGCTGCGCTACCCTTTCTTCCAAGGTTCCGCGAACTATCGTATCTGCTGGTGCTACTATGTGTGGACTATGCATGTTATACTCTATGGGGATTACAGCGTTAGCTCCATTCTCTAGCCTCAGAAGCGCTTGCGCCATCAGTTTCCTGCACATGGTTCTATAAGCCCATAGAATCGTTCGTATGTGCAGGTCCAAAATAGTCCGCTACACATTCTGTACCTTGTTAAGCTCTTTGCATACTCCATTAAAGGCTTCTGCGCATATAACCTTCTACGCACTTGGTCTTTCCGTATTCCGAGGTTCCAACTGGAGGGGTCATTCGCGCCATTGACTTGTCAACACCTGCTTACTGACCATGTCTCCTAACACGAAGACTGTGTGCATCCACGCAGGTTTCGTACCATATGCCTGTATCCACCTGGACAGGTGGGTGCGCGAACCATTTCATCTAGCAATCTTGTCTATTAATCACATCTGAGGCTTCCTAAACCGTATGCGCATCATTCTCTTGCATTTGCGCCAGTCCTCGAAGCTTCCTTGGTGCGTACCCCACCACCTTGTGGGTGTAGTGCACAGTATCTATTTCAAATCTTTGAAACCTTGCTGTTTCGGAACCTCTCTTTCAAATCTGTTCAAGAAGTCATCTACCTCGCTTAACCCATCATACATAGGTAGATCCCTTACCTCTGTTGACATGTAGCACAACGATCCCGTCATCATGTTACAGTTCAGCATGGTTACCTCGTGTAACCAGTTCTGCCATTGCTCTATCTCTTCGTCAGAATCCTAGGTGCAGGAGCTTTCATGCTCCCATGAGATTTGTCCATCCATGGTTGGATTTATCCAGTCTTGCTCTCGCGTGGTTATCTTGTAGATGCAGTCCAAGTCATTGTCGCTTTCATAATTGCACACGGGCTCCGTGTAGCATGATCCTTCTGTAGGGTCCAAAGGTACAACTACGCGCAAAGACTTTTTCTCAAAAATCATCTTGTCCTTCTTTAGATTTATCACCCCATTCATGTTAGTGGCCCAATCTATTCCTAATAGCACGGGGTAGGGATTACTATCATCAACAATCTCTATCACTTCGAAGTCTGCTAGTGCACTTTCTCCTTCGATATCCATTGTGATTCCCTACAATATTCCCATAGGTAGGATCTTTTGCTCATTCACCATTCGTAGTTGGATAGGAGACCATTGCAGTGTAGGCCTTCCCATGCGCTCCCATGTTTGCTTCGGCAGAACATTCGCATCTGATCCTAGGTCCAAAATCACTTGGTCCATCTCATATTCACCAATCTGCATGGTCAATCACATCTCCCTTTCTGTCCTCGTTGTGTGATTTTCGAGCTTCCGGACTACGTGTGGCTCTCCTGGTGTGGTCCCATCACATCTATTTATGATTTCCTACAACCCCTTTACAGCCTTGCCGTCGTGCAACAACTTCATTCATGTTTCCAGGAATGTGGTGAGCATCGATGGGTCCATTTCCGGCTTCGGTCTATCTTTTCTTCCTAAAGTGGAGGCACCAGTGAAGCTCTTCTTGGCTTCCATGAAGGTTTCCTTAGCACGCTCCAAATCAAACTCAGGTTCTTTCATTGGAGCCTTGCAAACCCAAGTACTTTCTTTAGGCTGCTTGCCTTTGTCATCCCCTATCGTAATTCCACTTCATAGCACAATATTCACATTAGGGTCTTCCTCGTGTAGCTCAAACCTCATCATTTGCAGGTTCTGAGTTGGGGGAGGTTGGAGTGCTCCACTATCGCACAACCTCACTATTAGTGTGGGGAAATCCTACGTCTCATGATCAAACAATGTATAGTACAAGCATGATGGACATGTCAGATTTGTACAATCGCGGGCATAATGTACTGACCCTCAGTAATTATAACATATCAGCTGTCCTTGACCTCTTCCAGGTCCTCCTCCACTTCGGCCTCGCCCACGCCCTTGAAATCCAGTTTGCGCCATCCCTGCATTCTGGTCAAGGGGCCGCGTTTCAGCCTAAACTTTGTAGGTAGGAGTCCTATCCATCATCAACTCATAACTTCTATAGGTGCACTCATCATGTCTCACTGATCTACAAAAATTACAGAACAACTGCTGTGAATTCCGCGTGTACTTCTACAATAAATGGCGGTTATTTGTAGCATGCTTTCCTCCTATTTGACAAATCACGCACCATAATGCAAGAGCTATGCTAGGTCATGCTTCTGCCTCTGGTCTTAATGGAATTGGTCCTCCTCCCACGAGTTAATTGCGAATACTAGGCAGTGGTCCTTGTCATGTCCCTGACCCTTGCACTTTACGCACCATACCCCGTCACACACTTCTGGGTGAGCTGTCCTATCTTGTTTCAGACTCTACATCTCAAGGCACAAGTTTTTCAATTACGCGTGAATCTATTGAACTCCCAAGTTGGGATCCTGTATCGGGGTCTCATGCAGTCTCATCACGATCTCCAGGGCCTTGGCTTGATTTTTTATCCTTTGTTGTCACAATGCATTCCTTAGATGCGGCATTAATGATGCTACAAACTATTCACGGTGTTGTCCATCCATCAATGTCATGTTAGCTTTGCGAATTGTGCACTTCAGTCTCTGATCCAACTCCCAAGGGGTCTCGCCTGGTAGCATTGTGATTTCCTTGAACCCATTGATTGACTGTGCCTCTGACTTCATCCTTCTAAATTCTTTGTTTAGCACAGTTTGGATATCCACAATCCCCGCATTCAGATTGTCATTGGAATGCTTAATGTACTAAGTTAGTGCACAATCTTGCAGAGCGCTGACCAACGTTGATTTCTTTATATTGTCATCCATAACTCCCTGTGCTTCCCATACAACTTTTATCATGAACCAAAATTGGTCCGGATCTTCATTTCTTACTCCCTTGAACATTGGCAACTTTATCGTGCTCGCCATATTGAGTTGCGGTGGTGGTATGGACAAAGATGGGGGTGAAGACAGTGAAACTGGCAGTGGTGTGGTTGGGGGTGGTATGTGCGGAATCCTCTGCCTCATCAAATTGATCACACTTCTTGGTGATACCTTCGCGAGCTCTTCCTCGACCCCTCGCGGAGGTGAAATCAAGGGGCTAGTTTCTAGTTCCGCACTACCTTCATTTCTATAGATTCTCTCACTTTGCGTAGCCCCAAACATCAATTTATTCACATAACCCACTTTTCACATAGTAGCATTTTAATCCAAGTGTTCAAAGACTTAACATACTTACCTCACGGTACTTTGAGGAAGCATCGCTTTGCCTCGCTATAGCTGACTGAAGTTTCTACCACGAACTCAGTGATGAATCCTCCTATAATTCGATCGAGCCAGTGATCAACAACGTGCACGATCTTATCCTCTGAAACTTCCAATCTGCGCACCAATTTTGGAGTCCACACAATAGGTATGTTGAGCTTGCACCTTCCTTGGCTATCTTCTAGCTTCATGATCCAATCGTATAGCTCAGTAGGGAAAGATGCAAAGAAAATTTCATGGATCTCTGTGTATAATTAGTATTCTAACCACTCTTCTTTTGATAGTTGCAGATTCCTGTTCTCTTGTGCCGCAAACTCGTGAATCTTCCTATCCAACCGATCTCCAATTCCTTTCTTAGTTGGATTCCAGTGATACAACATCATATATCTCTATGCAGATCCCAGTCCCAGCAACAGAACCATTTGTTGGCTTGTAGGGGCCTGACCCAGGTTCTAAGTTAATTAGCCAAGAAAATCCCTGTATGTCTTCCCCATCAACTTTCTTTCTTAATCCAAGCCATTATAAAAGAGAAGATGATTCATCAAACTGTGATTGATGAGGGTTCTTCCACCTGCATCATGTCCGTTTCATGTTGGAAAGCTATAGGCTCTCTTCCTCTCAACTAGTCTTTGAACACCTTAGAAGCCTTTGATGGCAGAGGATCTCATCCTTACGGTATTCTCACAAGTTTTCCCATCACGTTGAAAGGGAAAACTGTTGAATTAGAAGTAGAAGTCGTTGATGAAAATTTGAATTACAACCTTTTGCTTGGACGAAGTTAGGATCACTTTTTTGTGGTTTCTTCTTTGTTCCATGTGCTCCTTTTTCTACATGAGGGGAAAATAGTCTCTGTTGATCAGTTGGTTTTTTTCTCTTCTGGTTCTTTGAATGGAAACGTGCCATATGCTGGAAATATTGATATCCCTTATGAGAGTGTTAGGGTGGGTCTTTTCAAAGACTCTTCTCTTGTGGGAACTTTTTCCCTCCCACCTCCAAACTTCGCTTCTATTAACATGATCTCCACTTCTCAAGATCCTTGGATCGTTCCCTCCCCCGATCAGGTTGATTCTTTTGGCGATGTCATGCCGCTCGCCTAGCAGAACAAACCTATCAAGCTGTTTTTTTGGCTTCATCTACTACTTCTGAAAGTCATACTACTCTTAGTATGCATCTAGACGTGTATTCATAGTCCCCTTGGCTTGGTTATTAGGATTCTCCATATCCCTTGAATGAGACATTTCCCACTGACAAGAGCATCACCGAGGTTATGTCTCTTGAGGAAACTCCATGGAATGATGCTCATCATCGTTCGTCGTTTCTCCCGAGTCTCGGAGAGATTTCATAGTGTTTGGATACCTTTGTTTCCCATACACTCACCCATCCACTTCAAATGCCCATTTTGGTGCATGAAGTTTTGTTTGAGGGAAACATGGGGAAAATTACTACTATGATGTCTATCGACATTTCTGTTAAACCAGGAATTTTCGAGAACATCCATGTCGGGGTTTCTTGTTCTCTAGATGAGATCAATATTTACACTGCTCTTTTTAAGGAATTCTGCAATGTCTTTGCTTGGTCATATGAAGAAATTCCTAGCATAGATGTGAAGTCTGTGCATCAGCGACTTTGTCCAGTGCACCCTAGAAAGGCAACCACTATAAAGGGAGAGGTTGAAAAACTTCTAAAGGCTGGTTTGATTTACCCTATTCCATTGACAGATTGGGTTTCAAACATTGTCTCTGTGACTAAAAAACAAGGGACTATTCGCGTTTGTGTTAATTATGGTGATATCAATCAGGTGTGTCCCAAAAACAATTATTCAACTCCTTTTATCGATCAAATCATTGATGAGTGTGCCGAGATGAGATTTTTTCTTTTATGGATGGTTTTTCTGGCTACAACCAGATTAACATTCTTCCCGCCGATCAACATAAAAATGCTTTTATCTATCCATGGGGAACCTTTTCCTACAAGAAACTCCATTTTGGTCTGAAAAATGCTGGTGCTATCTTCCGACGAGCGGTGTCTTATGCATTTCATGACATTAGACACATCATTCAACTATATCTTGATGACTTACCGACTCATTCTGCTAAGCGTCATGATCATCTTGACCACTTACGAGCAATTTTTATTTGCTGTAGAAACTACAATATTAGTTTAAATCCACATAAGTGTGTCTTCTGCATTGAATCCAGTCACCTCCTAGGGTTTATGGTATCTAAGGAAGGCATCCAGATTGACCCCCTCAAAGTTGATGCCTTTGTAAATTTACCCCCTCTGTCATATTTATCAATTGCGGAGCTTGCAAGGGAAAGCTAATTTTCTTCATCGTTTTGTACCCAGTTTGTAGGTTTTAACCCCATACAGGAATTACTTGCATACGAATTCTAGAACACATAAAATAAACAATGCGAGAGCATAACACATAAAACACATATACACAGAGATTTTCCCCTAGATCCCAAAACCGGTACTACCAAATCTATTTTTCATTATGTTCCTTTCAATGTTATAATACATATTTATACATGCCTAAGCATCCAATACCATGGACCAGAAACCATCGCATCCAAAACCATGGACCGAAAACCATCGCGTCCAAAAACATGTGTGAAGATCATGCACAAAACCATAGGTGGGTCCGCCCAACCTAACATAGGTTCCAAAACCAAATTTTTTTGGGGCGTTGTCCCGGACCCCATAGAGTGGGGTTACTTGCACCCCTCAAACCCCCTGTGACCCCCCTGCTACGCAATTAGCACAATGAACGGGGGGCTCCGCCCCCCCTCTAACCCCTCAGTTAGCTACGTGGGTTAGTTGTGGAAAGAATATAACACAACCCAACATACTCCCACTTGTTGTTTTCTTTCCACAGGGGGCCACAAGAGAGCTTAGTAATTTATCCAGCCCTGTGGTGGGCTCCAGTATTGCAGCAATAATGTTGCAACTCCTGGGACTCCTGTCTTTACTTTTATCAACCCGGTAGTTCGTAACAAACTTGGAAGCGACGGTGCTGTATGCACAAGTACTAGCTCTTGCCGCAACTGTCACTTGGTCAGCTGGCACAAGTTCACTAGGAGCTTAAGCCAACTTCTATGAACTCTTAGAAGAATCTTTTTAATTTATGGATGAAAGCTAACTTGAAGGAAGCTAATCTAATTGCGAAAAGAGATTGAAAAACTGAAGGAAAATGCAAACCCTAGCAAACCCTAATTCTACCAGCTAGTCCTACTGATGCAAAGGAGAGAATGAAAACTACTGAAAGGGATTCCATTACTTCTATGAAGGTAAAATACATGTTTCTAGACTACCTCTATATGAAGAAAATATCTTTTTGTATTTTTGATTAAGTCGTCAGTTTCATCATGCATATGCTTTCACTGTTCTTTGACTGTGCAGGGGTGGATCAAGGAGGAGAAATGCTTGGAAGAGGTCGGGAAGGTTCACAGAGGGTCTAAGGAGTCCCTAACACCCTTCCAGAGAGTTTCCCAAAGTTTGGATATCAAGAAACCTCATTTGTGAGCTTCTACAGGAAGTCTGCAGGGGTTCTACAGGATGTTCAGGAATTTCTACAGGATGTTCAGAAATTTCTACAGGATGGTTTAAAAATTGGATTTTGGAGGATGGGTGAGTGAGGGAAGATGCATGAATGGATATGGAGGTAGGATAGGGGTCTGAAGTGGCCCAGGGACTAGTGGATGGAGTGGTGAGAAGGTGTAGATGGCTAAATTGGCTCAAAGAAGGCTGAAACAATGATTGCACAAAAAGGTAGGGTTACGTGGGCAAGAGGACAGATGTGAGACGAGGAACCTAGCTAGGAGATGGAGCAGATGGCTCTTATGAAGCTTAGGTGGATGAAAGAGTGGTAGAGATGCTCTGCACCGCATACATTCAACTGAATCAACAAAGTCTTGCAAGTAATCAAAGTCCTAGCTAATCTAATCTATCTAAAAATAAAGTGAATGAACAACAACTTTATTTGGAAGAGAACCATGTATATCAACTATGCAATGAAACATTTCAGAGATCTGAACACATAACCAACTTCTGCAAATGAAAACAGTACACTAAGGATTGCATGGTAAAGCAAACTAGTGTTTTTGTTTGGGACAGCATGGTTACTTCAATTCCAGCCACTGATCCAATAAGGAAAAGGTGAAACCAAAAGTGTTTGTTGACCCTTTTTTGGAGCCTTTTTCTTGTTATTATCCTACCAATCTATTCTAAACATCTGAAGCATTCTATTCATAAATAGTGACCTAGTTAATCAACACAACTTAATCTGCCTAACAGAAATACGTTTGCAAATGCACAAAAGGAAAACAACGATGCTCAAAGGAAAGATAACAGTACATAAAGGAGGCCCTAGGCTCTCAGGTTGGGCCCAACCCTGAGAGCTACGGCTCCTATAGAAAACTCAGAGTTGATATGAAATAGGACTGCTTATCATTATCAAAAAATAGTCATCAGTCAAGAGTTATGCCAAAATGGCTACAAGAAAACGAGTTAAAGCTGACAGCACTGTAGTGCAGAAATATGCAATGGTTTCCAAAAGTCCTTTTCGAAGGCTGAGGCCTTATCATTTATACACCACGAGGGCCCTAGCAGGCCTCCTAAATCTGGGGGACTTGGCTGTCCAACTGTTAGTAGACAGTCCCTTTTCCAAAATCTGCCTGGCTGCCTTCAAGATCCGGTTTTGGTGGCCTGTGGGCTCGGAGTTTGGGGGTGAAGATCCCGAGGAAGGGCTATTTAATGTCATAGACAACCCCCCCACGAATCCTCACCACAAGCTTGGCTGTCTTCTAGCCCATGATTGCTCGGTTTTGCTCCAACATGTGTCAAAAAACCTGAAATAAGCACGTGTTAGCCACCTAGGAAGAGTGACCACCCTTATTCGTACAAATGACATAAACATACTAAAAAATAATGCATAAGCTATGAAAAATGGAGGATTGAAAAAGGACTGAACAAGGATAATTAGGCAAAATGAGCCCAATAAGTTACCCAATTTGGGGCTCATCATCACCCCCTGCTAAAAGGGTTGCTCATCCTAAAGCAACTAGTCCAGCTCCTCGTCCTTAATTGCTTTGATCACCTCCCTCACATCCCAGGCTTTTGAAGTAGTGTCCTCTTCACTGTCATGGAAATCTGCCTTCCTTTCCACCTCTTCCCACTGCTTATGCTCTTCTTCTTCTGTGCCTCCTTCTAACAATCCCAAAAGCAAAGGGGGACTTAACTTGAGGCCTATCTAGCTGGCCTGGAGGTTCTGCATAGACTTTTTGTAGAGAGGCACTCGTGCCAAGGCCTCCCTCATTCTAGTTGGAGTGTGGTATTCCCTGATTTTGAGGCTTTGGGACAATGTGTTCCACCTACGGGTGCAAGCATGAACACAATTGTCCCCCAATAGTCGCTCCATATCCTCAAAGTGTGCTATGGCCTGAGCCTGCTGATCCATGTACTCTAACAGAGCCTGAGAGTTGGTTGCTAGGTGCTGGTGGGTGGATATCAATGCTGTGGGGTCCCCTGGCTCTGCTCTAATCAGTAGTGGTTCTTGTAATTCTCGGTCCATGACATTTCTGACCTCTGCCGCTCTCTTTTCTTCGTGGTTTAGCCATGAGGTCATTGCCATCAGCTGCATGTCCCCTACTGCTGTGTTGGGGTCCCATGAGGTTATATTTGGAAGGGCCAAATTATGAAGGTAGAACTCTGATAGCTTGGCCTTGTCTTCCGATGAATTGTTGTTACATAAATCTATGAACTGCTGGGGGTTTTGGATCTGAGAGATACCCCTCTATGCCAACGTGCTGATTTGGAATTGCAACCACTGATCCCTGAGGTATAGGCCATAGGATTTGGCTGGCTACCTACATTGCAGAGCTTCTGTTGCCCAACTGGCCATGCAGGCCAGTTGTGCCTCCTTTTCTTGCATCTTGTTTTTTAGAGATTGTATCTCTAGGCCTGCTTGCAATTCCCTTTCCTATAGTTGTCATTTTAGTGCCTCAAGTTCAGCTTGCATTCCTTCTTTTCGCTGAGGCTCTTCTGTGGTGTCCTTGGCTGCTGTGTCCTCTTCTTTCCTCTGTCCTTGTAGTTGTAGCTACTGTCTAAGCAGCTCATTCTCTTCTCGTAGCTTGGCCTGTTGGGAGCTTTCCACATGCCGTACTCTTGCCAACTCTCTTTGGGTCTCCTTGAGCTTTTCCTCTAGAGGGCCTATATCTGCCACCCCCTTAGATTTAGTGATCTTCATCCAAGTGTGGGTCCGTACTCTTTCTTCCTCTAGTGCTAGGAAAAGTGGCACTGTGAATTTTTGAGGAATGATTTTCCCAGCCTCTAAGAAGTTATAATAAGAGCCCAGGCTGGGCTAGGGGCTTGGTTCCATAATGGTATCGGCCTTCTCCTCCTCCTGTGATGACTTGGCTGCTCTTTCCTCCATCTGTTCAGTCTCTTTCAGCCTAGCCAAAGTTTCCTGTAGAGCAGCCTCGGCATCCTGTAGAGAGGCCTCCGCATTCACTTTCTCCATCCTTTTCTTCCATGTGCATGTCTTCGGGCTTCCCCGCTCATAAGTGATGGATACCTTGGAGGGGGACCTCTCCTTTGGTGCGGTAGGGGTATCTATAATTGTGATTGGCTCTTTTGATGGAGGCTGGGGTCTGCCAGTCTTAATCCTCACACTCCTCCTTGCCTTAAAATACAGGGGAGTCTCCCTCTTTCGCTTTTCCTTCTGCTTAGGAGAGGTGCTTAGGGTGGCCAGCACAGCTGCTGCCTCCCTAGCTAGAATCTCGACTGCTTTCTCCTTCTACTACCCTTTCTTCAGACTTCCTGTAGAAATGCCTGTAGTGGCTGGTTTCTGGCTTCCTGTAGAAGCAGTTTTTGGACTTCCTGTAGAAATGGCCTTCTGGATTCCTGTAGAACCAGTTGGCACTATTTTAGCCTGCTTGGCTGAGGGTGCTTTTTCCTTTAGCTTGGCTGAGGCTGCCTTAGGGGTGCCTTCACTGGCTTGGACTTTCTCGGTCCTTTCTGCCCTGCTCTGCAGTCTTTTCTCCCTGGGTGTTTGTGTTATTTTACCACCCACTGTTTTGGCCTCAGCAGCTTGGCCTTTTTCTCGTGGCTCTTTCTGTTTTTTCTTTGGTGGTTTGCTCGGGGTTTCTTGAACTTTAGCTTTCCTTTCTGCCTCGGTGTGATCCTTCTCCTCGCTGCTGGAGGAAGTGAGCCCCTCGGCCAAAATTCAGATGTCATCATCCTTAGACATATTTCGAAAAATTTCCCAGGAGAGAGGGACAGTGTAAGTATGGAGTGCATCTTCCACGAGGAGCTTGATAAGCCCATGATGGGCCAGCTGGTCTGGTGTCCCCTCCCTCAGCTTTGTGGCACACTCAATCAAGGATTGTAGGAGGAAGTAGGGGACGCTCAATTTTTGTTCTGAGGGTAGATCCATTTGGTGCCTGAGTTCTGTTAGAAAACGGAAATGAGAACCATATACAATGCTGAATCGCCCCTCACAGGTAATATACTTCATAATTTGGAGGCTGACTTTGCTCCAAAATGGCTGTAGGCTGGTTCTTCGAACCCCATTCTTGTCCTCTGAAAATTGTTCCTCTGGCAAGAAGAACTCCTTTTTAGCCTTTTGACCCAATTTTCTCTCCTCCTTATCCCAGGGTACCCCCATCGGTAGATCAGTGACTCTGCTAATGAGCTGTGGGGTGAGTCTTAGGGTCAATCCTCTGAAGTTGATAGTGGCTAGTGTCTTCGATTTCGGCTTCAGGGACCTTAGGAATTCTTCTGTAATTTCATCATCGTGACCTTGAAGTCTGTCACAGAATGTCATCCAGTGTGCACGAGAAAATAAGTCTACCACCTCAGGGGTTTCTCGGAGTTTCTTGGAGTCCGAGGGTTCCTTTCGGATAAACCCTCCTGGCATGGTGGAAAAGACTCTATTTTTGCTTGCGCTTTGAGCAAAAAGGGAATTGTTTCCTTCTCAGAGCGTCAAAAACGGTATCTGCACGCCACTTCGTATCAATTCCTTTGTTTTGAAACCTGACTGCTCGTGTACAGAAAGACGACTCAGGATTCCTCTAAACAGAGTGCAGGGATATGTTTTCAACATACACACAATCATATAAAATTCACAGTTTCTCCACCGGTTAGCCTTGACAATGTCTCACTTCTCTACAGGAGGAATTTAACTCAGGGTTTCGTGGAGAAAATCTTGGAGGCAAACCACGAAGACAATTTCATGCAACGATAAGTAAACTGCTTTTGGATTCACAGACAGACTTGCTTTTAAATTTTTCTCTACCCCAACACGTCGAATTCACCACCTTTTGAACTATTTTGCATGGGAAAGGTATGTTTGGGCCTACGTCTCTGAGAATTGCCACCCTCGACGTGAACAGTCCAAGCTTCTTCGTAATGCCGGGTTTCCTGTAGCGCACCTTCCTGTAGAAAGCTTTCACGGCTTCTGGAGGATGTTACGGTGGTTCTGGATGAGTCTGAGCTACGGAAGGATATTGGAACAGACCGAGAAGCTCGGGCTAACAACTTGCAGAGGAGGAGGATGCGTACTCGGCTGCAAAAACGGTTGCAAGTGCGAATGACAGTAGTTTACCGTGAGTTATTCGACCGGCCAATTTGAAATGCTGTGGAATTCATGGTGTGGGGGTGAGCTGTCCAAGCCCATCCATTGGCCGACGTCACAGCCATCATGCCTCGGCGTGTCTCTAATCGCCGAATCCTTCCCTCTGCATTCACCGCCGCCATTTCTGTCATACTGTCGATTCTCCCCGATTGGACACTTCTCACGTGTCAACTGCCTGTCTTTTTGGCATAACCAAGCCCATTCAGATCCTACGAGGCCATCTGACTCGCTGTGGGTGGCCAGTTGAATGGCCACCAACCTTGTTCAATCCGCCCATTCTCACAGTCATGCAAATTTTAGAGTATAGTTCATGTAATTCGACGAATAAGGTTAGGCACTTACCTGTGCGGCCGTGGATGTTGTTTTTTTTTTTTTTTTCAGGCTTCAGGACGAGAAATGATGGATTTGCTTGCTGCTGCTTCGTGCACGGGTGCTGGAGCTCCTCTTCCATTGGCTGATGCTAGTTCCAAGACCTTGAGACCCGACTCTCTGGTGGTGAATGCTGCATGCACCGGCTTCATTTGATGTGAGCTGCTGGTGTCTCCATGGTATGTGCTCCAGCCGGATCAGCTGCTACAGGATTCCTATAGGACATCCTGTAGTCGTTTCTCCTCCTAGGGTGCATGCTGAAACAAACAAAGTTGTGTTCACGGATGAAGGGTCCTGAGGGTGCCTTGACAGGTAAAGTGTGCGGGCCTCTGCATGCTTTATTTTTCACTTGAAAAAACAAATTTTTATTTGAGAAAACAGGGTTCTGGTATGACTGTGCAGGTATATTCAACCAGATGGTGGCAATGGTGGTGAAAGGAGATGAAACAAGTGGAGGATGGAAGAAAAGAGTGGTTGCATGCCTCCTCAATAGACTTCAAGCTTCAAATCCCTCTCCATAATCGATTCTGGCCTGCCCAGAGGCTCTCCAGGATGTTTCTGGTAGAAATACAAAACTTCCTGTAGAAAGTCCTGTAGCTTCCTGTAGAAGGTTGAACCATGACTAGATTGTGTCCGAACCCTGAAAAAAATGAGTGTTCATGGAGGGAGTGGATGTGAGGATGCCTGGTAACTTGGTAGGGACCCTTGTCTTTGTGTTGGGAGGCCCCCTTTCTGCATTGTGTTCCTGCAACCTGCAACAATTTCCAGGGATTAAACTTATCTTTTCTCTCTGTTTCTTCCTTCTTTTTCTTTCTCTTTTTCTTTTTCTCTCTCTCTCTCTTTTTTTTTTTTTTTTTTAAGGAGACAGCAGGGGTACCTCAATGAGGTTTTCACCCCTACCATCTGCCTTGGGCGCCTCAGAGAGGTTTTCACCCAAGGATCCTTTTTTATTTTTTATTTTTTTTTATTTTATGATGATGCTCAAGGTGTGGCCAAAATAGAGGCAGAACCCTTCTCTATTACCAGCACTGATTTTTCCACAGTTTCGATGAAATCTTGCCTTGAAAGGGGTTTCCTGTAGATCTTTAGTCGATGCCCATTGACGAGCATGGGGATGGATTCTTCATCAATGGTCCGGATAAGGACGGAACCATTGTCATTGCACTTCTCCACTGCATATGGTCCTAGCCATCTTGTCCTCAGCTTCCCTTTGAAATCCTTATGTCTGGAATCATACAGCATCGCCCAATCTCTCGGCTAGAATTGTTTGTCATTAAGGTGCTGGTCATGCCATATCTTCCTCTGAAGTTGAACCACTTCTGAGTGGAGGAGGGTCTGCATTCAGTGTTCATCTAACCCATTCAGCTGCAATAACATTTCTCGTTGAGCATGGCTGAGATCTAGGTCCAGCTGAGCTGCCATACTCAATGTGTTGTACTCGAACTCGATTGACAACAAAGCTCTCTTCCCATAGACCAACTCATAAGGTGTGAAACTGGTTGTGGTCTTCCAAGTGGTGTTGTAGGCCCAACTGGCCTCAACCAGGCGATCTGCCCAATCCTTTCTGCTGCTACTCACCACCTTAGTCAAAATCCCTTCTAATGCTCTATTGGTGACTTCCACCTGCCCATTTGCTTGAGGATGATATGGGGTGGAAGTCCTATGCTTGATCTTGTGATGAGCGAGCAAGTCTTCAATTAAGTTGGAGGTGAACTGGCATCCTTGATCAGTGACTAACTCTCTTGGGTAGCCAAATTTGTAGAAGATGTTTTCTCTTAAAAACTCAGCCACCTTTTCTTTTGTTGCTGCTTTGATTGCCTTGGTTTCTGCCCACTTTGTGAGATAGTCTGTGCACACAATGATGTAAGACCTTTGCCTTGAAGGAGGGTTGATAGGACCCACAAAATCCATACCCCACTTCTCAAATGGCTCAAGGGTCACTTGAGGTTGGAGAGGCATTTCATCCCTTGGAGTCAGTTTCCCCATCCTCTGGCATCGGTCACATTGGCTGATATATCTTATGACATCTTGATGAAGAGTGGGCCAATAGTAGTCTGCCTGTAGAATTTTGAAGGCAGTCCTCTTGGCTGCAAAATTTCCTCCACAGGGCCCATCGTGATAGGTTAGGAGGATGTCAAAGAATTCCTCCTCCCTCACACAACGCCTTAAGATCTGATTGGGGCCAAGTTTGAACAGGTTGCCCCCGATCCAAGTGAATGAGGCACTCTTCCTCACGATTCTACTCTTCTCCTTTGAGGATAGATGCAGAGGGAACTGTACTGAGACCAGGTAGTTTGCTATATCAGCAAACCATGGAGAGAGTACTGAGATAGCAAACAAATGTTCATCTGGCATCTGGTCATCGACTGTTCCTTCTTCACCTGCACGCAAATCCAATCTAGACAAGAAGTCAACAACAACATTTTCTTTACCTGGTTTGTCAAGGATAGTCAAATCAAACTGTTGCAACAAAAGTAACCATCTAATAATATGAGCATTCACATCAGGTTTATTCATTAAATATCTAATTGCAGCATGATCAGTATGTACAAATGTTTGATAGCCAGTGATGTAGTGTCGGAACTTGTTCAGGGAATGGACCACGGCCAGGAACTCCTTCTCAGTTACAATATAATTCAATTCTGCCTTGGATAAGTTTTTGCTGACAAAGTATATGGCATATGGAAGTTTTTCCTCAACTTGTCCTAAGGCTGCCCCTATGGCTTTGTTCGAGGCATCAGTGTGGATGTGGAAAGGTAGGGCCTAGTTTGGGCCTCTCAAAATTGGGGCGGACACTAACTTATCCTTCAACTCATTCAGAGCCCTCTGACAGTCGTCAATCCATTTAAACTCAACATCTATTCCTAAGAGGCCAAACAATGGCGAGGCTAGCTTACTGAAGTCTTTAATGAATCTTCTATAATATCCTGCTAAGCCTAAGAAACTCCAAACATCTCTTACCTTCTGAGGAGGTGGAACCTTCTTGATGATAGCAATTTTATTAGGATCCACCTGTAATCCTTGGCGAGAAATGGTATGACCTAACATAGTCCCTTCAGTCATCAGGAATTCACATTTTTTAGGGCTGAGGGATAGGTTCATCTCAATGCACTTGCTTAAAACTTTTCCCAGGTTGGACAAGGCTTCTTGGAAGCTCGACCCGTAAGGAGTAAAGTCATCCATATAGATTTCCACCGAATCATGAACCAGCTCGGCAAAGATGCTCAGTACAGCTCTCTGGAAAGTGGGAGGGACATTGCATAGCCCAAAGGGAAGGACTTGGTAGGCAAAGGTACCCCATGGACAAGTGAAGGTGGTCTTATCTTGGTCCTCCGGGCTGATTTGGATCTGATTGTACCTGCTAAACCCATCTAGGAAAGAGAAAAACTCCTTTCCTACCAGTCCATCCAACACTTGATCTATGAAAGGCAAAGGGAAGTGGTCTTTCTTGGTGGCTTTGTTCAGTTCTCTGTAGTCCACACGGATTCTCCACTTCCCATTTTTCTTGGGTACCAACACCAGAGGGGAAACCCATTCGCTGTCCGAGATGGGGTAGATGAATCCTGCATCCAAATTTTTTTTCACTTCGTCTTTAACAATGTCCTTAAGGGCTGGATTCATTCTCCTCTGAGGTTTCCTGACTGGTTTGCAGTCCTCCTTAATGTAAATATGATGGGTATAGACCGAGGGATGGATTCCTTTCATTTCCTTGTAGCTCCAGGCAAAAGCCTCCAAATGGCAGGTCAAGAGGCTACATAGCTCCTTTTCCTGAGAGGAAGAGAGAGAGGAGCTGATCTTTAAAGTTCTTTCAGGGCCAAACTCCACATTCTTAACTCTAGGAGTGGTCGAATCAGTCACACATAGGTCCACTAAAGCACTGGCTTGGGTATCTTCCACCAACTCTTCCAAGGATAGCGCACCGGGGGGAGGATTTTGGATCAAGTTCTCAATCAAATCATCCTCGGTTTGAGGACCTCCCCTGGTGGCCTCCACTGTGCATAATGGTGCAGAGTAGACCTCATCCTCATCTCCTTCTTCCAACCAGAGGGGTAAGTCATGTTCTAGCAGAGGTTGGGCAGGAGGGTATAGGACCAGCTGTTTGGACATAGGCCCATTTTTTATGGTCATGCTTCCTGCTCGACAGCTGATGTAAGCATCCGCAGTAGCTAGCCAAGGCCTTCCCAAAATGAGGGGATATCTAGTGAGTTTTGCCTTTGGCTGAAGGACCAAGAAGTCCGCAGGGTACTCCCAGGAGTCAACAGAGACCAAGACATCTTCCACAATCCCTTCGGGAGTCACGGTGGAGTGGTCTGCCAATTGCAGTACTGTCGAGGTCTTCCTTAAGGAACTCTAAAGGTTGAGCTTAAGCATGGTGTCCCTGGTCATCACATTAATGGCGACCCCTAGATCAATCAAGGTGTGGGGTATGATGGTGCCATTGATGTGAACATCAACTACAGGACTCCCAGGGTCCAAATACTTTGGATAGATTACTTGCCCCAACATAAGATCGGATAGTTGTCCTATGACATTGATAGTTGAGGCATCTCTCTTTCGCCTGCCTGGGTGCTTGAAACACTTCTCCTTAATCAGTTTATTGTATATCGGTACATCTTTTATGGCCTGGAGAAGTGGTATTTTCACACATAACTGCTTGAGTTCTCCCAGAAGCTCAATCTCTTCTGGGTTGGGTTGTGTGGTTACTGTGAGTCGCTCAGGAAAGGGTGGAGTGGCTTGGGGTTCACTTTCCTGTTTCTCTTCCTCCTCCTCTAGGGGAGGAGGTTGGCGCTCTGGAAGGACCTTCCCAGATCGCAGGTTGATCTCCTGGATCTCCACAGCATAAGTAGGGAATGTTGTGTCCTCAGTATATACCTGCTGTGCCTATCTGTTGTTGGGGTTCGGGTTCGGTTGAGCAGGAATCTGGGGTTGTCTTGGAGGAGTAGGAGGTAATGGTTGTGGTTAAGCCGGTGGTGGAGGAAAAATGGCGGGAGGAGTGTTGTACTGGGGTCTCCACCCCGGTTGAGGTGCATTCCACTGAGGTTGTGGCTGGGCATGTGAGTGAAACGAATGAGGAGGAGGTTGAGTATGGTATGGAGATGGATAAGACCACGGAGGAGGTGCGGACCAGGAAGGATGAGCAGGGGGGCCCCAAGAAGGTATATGAGCGGATTGGTTGGGGTTATAATAAGCTTGGGATGTCCCTTGCATCCCCTGCTGGTAAGGTCTGGGCCCATGTGGCCTCCTTTGGTTGAGGAAGTAGAGAGGTTCAGTTGCCGCCTCAGTCTCTAAGTACATGGCTTTAAATACAGGAAAGGTAGGGCATTCGTTGGTGGGGTGGTCTTCCTCACAAACGAAACATACCTCTACTGAGTGCAATGGGCACTCGTTCTTAGGATGCTTCCTCGTGCATCTAGGACAAAAAATGGCCAAAGCCCTCTCATCTTCCTCTTTCTTTTGCTGAATTCGGAAGGTATCAAGTTGCATGGCAATAGTCTGTCTCATCTCACTCTTAAGGTCTTCCATCTGGTTAGCAAACTCATGCTTGGAGAAGGTGGTACTAGCTAAAAGTGGATTCCCCCTACCTCTCTTCCGGGCCGCCCTAGAATGGTTTCTAAACACAGTCTTTATGTCCTCATAAGGTAGTTGGTAGATGTCCCTTCCAGCCAGCATGTTAAGGGTGTTCAGAAGGTCTTCGGGGACTCCTCGGAGCAAAACCAGCTTCATAGATTCCAGGTCAAGTGTGCACCTGGCCCGTTTATAACTAAGTTGGAACATTTCCTCGTAATCTTCTAAAGACTCATCGCTTCCCATGGTCATCCGAAAGATTTCTCCCTTGGTTTCCTTGGACCTACAGTAGTCCCGGTATTTGGCATTGAAAGCTTGTTGCATCTGAGCCCAAGTGGTGATACTGTTTCCAGGTAACCCCATGAACCAGCGTAATGCTACGTCCTTGAGGGTAGAGGGAAAGAGTTTCAACTTTTGTTCGTCCTCAGCATAGTTGTAAGTTCGACAAAGGACAGCAAACTCAAACAGGAAGGTATCAGGGTCTTCAGTAGTCAATCCATGGAAGTGAGGTAAAGTTGAGGGACTTATGTTTTTCATTTTCATGTCTCCATTGGTCTCTCGGATGGGAAAGGCACCTTCTATTCTCTCATCTTCTCTTCTACCGTTTCGTTTTCAGCCATGGCTTCAGATGGAGTGTTCTCTAACTCTTCTTCTGTTATAGGATCTTCGTATATCTCAGGAGGTTCACCTATAGGTTCTTCTGGCTCACTGTCACCAGAGAAGAGAGAAGGTTGACTCAGTGATGTGGTGGGGGTGTTGGGTAAGAATTTGCCGGTTTTATCTCTGTTCCTACGAGGCATGAAATGGAAAGACTTTTGATTGCTTTTGTTTTTTTCTCTGGTACCTGCAAAACTGAAATAGATTGAACTGCAACTAACTATCTTGCTGAAATGAAAATGCGAAATTGAAATGAAAGCAGGAAAGGACTAATCTATTTTGCTCAAATGAAATTGCAGGAATGAAATGCTAGTCTACGCTTGCAGAATTGAAATTGCGGAATTGAAGCGCTAATCTATGAAAGCAGGAAATATCTACTCTACTTTTGCGGAAATGAAATGAAATAAACTACTTAGTAGAAGGTTGTAGTGGAAATAGAAGAAAAGAAACAATCACAAAAACTCTGACGCTTCCCCGGCAACGGCACCAAAAAGATGGTGGGCTCCAGTATTGCAGCAATAATGTTGCAACTCCTGGGACTCCCATCTTTACTTTTATCAACCCGGTAGTTCGTAACAAACTTGGAAGCGACGGTGCTGTATGCACAAGTACTAGCTCTTGCCGCAGCTGTCACTTGGTCAGCTGGCACAAGTCCGCTAGGAGCTTAAGACAACTTCTATGAGCTCTTAGAAGAAGCTTTTTAATTGATGGATGAAAGCTAACTCGAAGGAAGCTAATCTAATTGCGAAAAGAGATTGAAAAACTGAAGGAAAACGCAAACCCTAGCAAACCCTAATTCTACCCGCTAGTCCTACTGATGCAAAGGAGAGAATGCAAACTACTGAAAGGGATGCCATTACTTCTATGAAGGTAAAATATATGTGTCTAGACTACCTCTATCTGAAGAAAACATCTTTTTGTATTTTTGATTAAGTCGTCAGTTTCAGCATGCATATGCTTTCACTGTTCTTTGACTGTGCAGGGGTGGATCAAGGAGGAGAAATGCTTGGAAGAGGCCGGGAAGGTTCAGAGAGGGTCTAAGAAGTCCCTAACACCCTTCCAGAGAGTTTCCCAAAGTTTGGCTATCAAGAAACCTCATTTGTGAGCTTCTACAGGAAGTCTGCAGGGGTTCTACAGGATGTTCAGGAATTTCTACAGGATGTTCAGAAATTTCTACAGGATGGTTTAAAAATTGGATTTTGGAGGATGGGTGAGTGAGGGAAGATGCATGAATGGATATGGAGGTAGGATAGGGGTCTGAAGTGGCCCAGGGACTGGTGGATGGAGTGGTGAGAAGGTGTAGATGGCTAAATTGGCTCAAAGAAGGCTGAAACAATGATTGCACAAAAAGGTAGGGTTACGTGGGCAAGAGGACAGATATGAGATGAGGAACCTAGCTAGGAGATGGAGCAGATGGCTCTTATGAAGCTTAGGTGGATGAAATAGTGGTAGAGATGCTCTGCACCGCATACATTCAACTGAATCAACAAAGTCTTGCAAGTAATCAAAGTCCTAGATAATCTAATCTATCTAACAATAAAGTGAATGAACAACAGCTTTATTTGGAAGAGAACCATGTATATCAACTATGCAATGAAACATTTCAGAGATCTGAACACATAACCAACTTCTGCAAATGAAAACAATACACTAAGGATTGCATGGTAAAGCAAACTAGTGTTTTTGTATGGGACAACACGGTTACTTCAATTCCAGCCCTTGATCCAATAAGGAAGAGGTGAAACCAAAAGTGTTTGTTGACCCTTTTTTGGAGCCTTTTTCCTGTTATTATCCTACCAATCTATTCTAAACATCTGAAGCATTCTATTCATAAACAGTGACCTAGTTAATCAACACAACTTAATCTGCCTAACAGAAATACGTTTGCAAATGCACAAAAGGAAAACAACGATGCTCAAAGGAAAGATAACAGTACATAAAGGAGGCCCTAGGCTCTCAGGTTGGGCCCAACCCTGAGAGCTACAACTCCTATAGAAAACTCAGAGTTGATATGAAATAGGACTGCTTATCATTATCAAAAAATAGTCATCAGTCAAGAGTTATGCCAAAATGGCTACAAGAAAACGAGTTAAAGCTGACAACACTATAGTGCAGAAATATGCAATGGTTTCCAAAAGTCCTTTTCGAAGGCTGAAGCCTTATCATTTATACACCACGAGGGCCCTAGCAGGCCTCCTAAATCTGGGGGACTTGGCTATCCAACTGTTAGTAGACAGTCCCTTTTCCAAAATCTGCCTGGCTCCCTTCAAGATCCGGTTTTGGTGGCCTGTGGGCTCGGAATTTGGGGGTGAAGATCCCGAGGAAGGGCTATTTAATGTCATAGACAACCCCCCCTACGAATCCTCACCTCAAGCTTGGCTGTCTTCTAGCCCATGATTACTCGGTTTGCTCCAACATGTGTTAAAAAACCTGAAATAAGCACGTGTTAGCCACCTAGGAAGAGTGACCACCCTTATTCGTACAAATGACATAAACATACTAAAAAATAATGCATAAGCTATGAAAAATGGAGGATTGAACAAGGACTGAACAAGGATAATTAAGCAAAATGAGCCCAATAAGTTACCCAATTTGGGGCTCATCACCCTGCAATGCCCATTATTTCTCTACACCAAGAGAACTTCTCAGAGCTCACAATTTTTGTCAATGCATCTGCAGTGTTCTTCAAAGTTTCCACCTTTACCAGCAACACCTTTTTGTCTTCTATCATATCCCTCACAAAGTGATACTAACATCAATGTGCTTTGTCTTTGAATGATATGCAGGGTTCTTTGCCAAGAAAATTGCACTTTGGTTGTCACAGTCTATCCTTATAGCTCCCTGTACTAACCCCATACTTGAACACAATCTTTGCAACCAAACTGCTTCCTTGCTTGCATGAGTGGCTGCCATGTATTCTGCCTCTGTAGTTGATAGTGCCACTATAGATTATTTCTTACTCATCCAACTGACTGCACCTCCAAATAAGTTAAACACATACCCACTTGTAGATCTTCTTTGATCCAGATCTCCAACCCAATCTGCATCAACAAAGCCATGAATATCCAACACTCTATCCAATCCTTGTCTTCCTTGGTAGCACAAACCATAATTACTAGTGCCACGCAAATACATGAAAACCCGCTTCACTGCTGTCCAATGCTCCTCTCCTGGTTTTGACATAAACCTGCTCAATACTCCCACTGCATGTGCAATGTCTGGTCTAGTACATACCATTGCATACATCAGGCTACCGACTTCACTTGCATATGGAACACGGGACATGTCCTCTTCCTCTTCTTGTGTCTTGGGACATTGTTCAATAGATAACTTTACACCTATAGGAATAGGAACCTTCATCGGTTTACTATCCTGCATATTAAACCTCTACAATATTGTCTCAACATACTTCCTCTGGTTTAACCAGAGCTTCCTCTTCACCCGATCTCTTTTAATTTCCATGACAAAAATATAGTTTGCAACACCAAGATCTTTCATGTCGAATTTAGAGGACAATTGGGTTTTCAAATCCTGGATGATTTCTTTGTCATTTCCAACTAGCAACATATCGTCCACATACAAGACCAGATAAATAACATGGTCACCAATTAATTTAAAATACACACAGTGATCTGCTTTGCTTCTAGTAAAGCCAACTCCCCATATGAATGTATCAAATTTCTGATACCACATCCTTGGTGACTGTTTTAACCCATACAGAGACTTCTTTAACTTGCATACCAGTTCTTTCTTACCCTTCACCGCAAAGCCTTTAGGTCACTTCATGCAGATCTGCTCTTCTAGATCCCCGTGAAGAAATGTTGTCTTCAATCCATCTGTTCTACCTCAAAATCAATAGCACGAACAACAGATAAAATTAATCTAATAGAAGCTACCTTGGCAATAGGAGAAAAATATCACCAAAATCAATTCCTGGCACCTGGGAATAACCTTTTGCTACCAACCGAGCTTTGTATTTCTCCACCTTTCCTTCTGCATTTGTCTTCTTCTTGAACACCCATTTTCTGCCAATGGGTTTCCTTCCAGCCGGCAACTCCACTAGATCCCAAGCCTCATTTTTGTGCAAAGATGCCATTTCATCAACCATGGCCTCTTTCCAGAGTTTTCCATCCTCTGAATATACTGCTTCCTTCACAGTTCTGGGATCATCATCAGTAATAGATAAAGCAAAATTTGAATAGAAAGCAGATGGACTATACCTTTCTGGCTGCCTTCTTTCTCGAATTGATCTTCTTACACCCGGAGTTTGTGGCTCTTCATCTTTTGATTCCTCCTTTGCTGTAGAGTCTGATTCTTCCTCCTTTATCTCAAACTCTATCTTCTTAGGTTCCTTTGGTTGGACTTAATGTTTAATAACATCTTTCACCTCTCTGAACACCACATCTCGACTGTACACAACCTTCCTTGTTACTGGGTTCCAAAGCTTATAACCCTTTAAACCATCCTTATACCCAATAAAGATGCACTTTTCAGATTTACTATCCAACTTGGTTCATTACTCCTTTGGAACATGGACATATGCATCACATCCAAATACCCTCAGATGTGAAAGAGAGGGTTTCTTACCAGTCCATACCTCTTGTGGAGTTTTATCCTCCAACGCTGATGAAGGTGATCTGTTGACCAGGTAGCATGCTGTCTCCACCGCCTCTGCCTAGAATTTCTGTCCTAACTCGAAACCACTGAGCATGCTTCTTGCCCTTTCCATCAACGTCTTGTTCATTCTTTCTGCAACTCCATTTTGTTGAGGTGTATATGGAGTAGTCTTCTACTAAGATATACCACACTTCTTACATAATTCTTAAAATTCCTTACTGCAAAACTCTCCACCGTTATCTGTCCTCAGCACCTTTATCTTCTTCTTTGTCTGGTTTTCCACCAGAGCCTTGAATTTTTTAAACCTGTCAAAGACTTCAGATTTCTTCTTAAGGAAATATATCCATGTATTCCTTGAGAAGTCATCTATAAATGATACATAGTACATAGACTTACCCAGTGATGGAACCTTCACAGGTCCAAACACGTCACTATGCACAAGCTCTAATATATGTTTCACCCTCTTACCACCAGAGGGGAAACTCACCTGATTCTGCTTCCCATATACACAATTTTCACAGAAATCAAAATCCAGAGAGATATTACTCATACCTTCTACCATACCTTTACCATGAAGTATTCAAAGGCCCTTCTCTCCAATATGTCCAAGCCTTTGATGCCACAACATGGTCTTCTTTCCAAAGACCACTAGATTTTCTGCTCCACTTTCAGGAACCACAGAACTTTTGCACCCATCAACAAATGTGGTACCTTGCAGCTTGTATAGAGTTCCAATCTGAACTCCCCGCATCAATACCAGTGCTCCCCAAACCATCTCGCAGGTATCCTTCTCGAACACTGTTTTTACACCTGCATCATCCAACTTGCTTACAGAAATCAGATTTCTGGCCAATGCAGGAATATGCAGAACACTGGGAAGTGTTCTAACCCTTCCACCTTGCAACTTCAACTTTACTTTTCCACGACCGACAATTCTAGCCTTCCTATCATCCCTAAGAAGACATCACCACCATCATATTTCTCATACTCGCAGAACCACTCTCTATGGGGAGTGAAGTGAAAGGATGCACTTGAGTCAATCAACCATGCCTCATGATCTACATGTGTACTTAAAGAAGCCAAGTACACATCCCCACCTTCGTCTCAGGTGGTTTTCACCTCTGTAGAAGGAGCATCATTAGATCCCTTTCCTTTATCAGGAGCTTTAGATTTACAGTCCCTTTTAAAGTGCCCTTCCTTTTTGCATTTCCAGCACACCACATTTATAGGTTTTCCTGGAGATTTAGATCTCCCTCTAGATTTAGATCTCCCATTTGATGACTTATTTTTGTTTCTATTCTGGGACCGTCCTCATAGAGACAAGGTATCACCATTATGGCTCTCCATATTTTTCCTTCTCATCTCCTCTCCTCCGTCAGTAAAGATGAGACTATTTCATCAAACTGCAAGGTAGTTGCATTGTTGCCTATTGCAATAACTATACCATCCCACGAATCTGGTAGAGAACACAACAAATTAATGCACTTATCTTCAACTGAAATTTTAATATCAACAGATGCTAACTGACTTACCACAGTATTAAATGCATTCAGATGCTCTGTCATCGGGTCTCCATATTTCATCCTTAGGTTATATAGCTTTTTCCGCAGGAATAGTTTATTCACCAGAGACTTAGATTGGTACAAAGTCCCGAACTTGTCCCACAAAGCCTTTACCATAGCTTCCCCTGATACATTCAACAATACTGAATCTGAGACACACAATCGTGTTGTGCTCTTTGCCTTTCGATCCAACTTCTTCCATTCTTCATCGGACACTCCCGTTGGTTTAGTACCTAGATCTACCATGAACCACTAATCTTTATCCACCAACAGATCCTCCATCTTGAGTTTCCACAACTCAAAACTCTGACCATTAAATTTCTCGATCTCTATCTTTCCACTGCTTGCCATCTTCTTTCACCACCAGAATCGATCTCGCAGATCTCCCACTGAATAGGATCTATGACAGGCCCGAGTGAAACCCCTCAGCAACAAAGGCATCCCCTTGAAGCTAAAACAACTCTGATCCTAAATGTAGGTTTAACCCCGTACAAAAATTACCTGCATACGAATTCTAGAACACATAAAATAAACAATGCAAGAGCATAACACATAAAACACATATACATAGAGATTTTCCCCTGGATCCCAAAACCGGGACTACCAGATTGATTTTTCATTATGTTCCTTTCAATGTTATAATACATATTTATACATGCTGAAACATCCAATACCATGGACCGGAAATCATTGCGTCCAAAACCATGGACCGAAAACTATTGCGTCCAAAAACATGTGCGAAAATCATGCACAAAACCATAGGTGGGTCCGCCCAACCTAACATAGGTTCCAAAACCAAAAAATTTCAGGGCGCTACCCCAAAACCCATAGAGTGGGGTTACCTGCACCCCTCAAAACCCCTGTGACCCCCCCGCTATGCGCTTGGCACAACGAATGGGGGGCTCTTCCCCCCCTCTAACCCCCCAGTTAACTACGTGGGCTAGTCGTGGAAAGAATATAAGACAACCAAACACAGTTATGTTGAACTTGCCAAGGGATTTACTCATTTGTTAAAAAAGAGAATCCCATTTATTTGGGATGAAATTTCTCAAAAATATTTCGATGCATTAAATAACACCCTCATTAGTGCTCCTTTGCTGCATCCCCCCAACTATCACTGCGATTACTTCTTGTACTTGGCCGCAACTGATAATACTATTGCCATGGTACTGGTGCAAGACGATGATGATGGAAATGAACATGTGATCTAATACTTAAGTAAAAAACTTATCGATACTGAAACTCAATATTCCCATGTTGAGAAACTTGCTTTAGCAGCTGTTCACGATGTTCAATGCTTTCGACACTATATTCTCTTACGGAAAACTACTGTGATTTCCGATTTCAACCCCATGACCTACATCCTGACTCGTTAGTTGTTGGGGGGAAAATATTCTAAGTGGATTGTTATCCTTTAGGAGTTTGATTTGGATTTTTCTACAACCAAATCAAAGAAATCACTAGTTTTCACTGAGTTAATTTGTGACCTTCCCTCTGCAACCACATCTACGAATTTTGATGAGCTCATTCCTGATGAGACTCTATTTCTCATTAGCACTCTCGACTCATGGTACGAGGATATTATTGTCTATCTCCAGCGCAAACATTTCGATCAAATTTTTCCAATTCTGAATGTCGTCACATTCGACATCAGTCCCAACCATATCGAATCATTGGCGATACTTTATACCGTGTTGGTGTCGATTCTATCCTTCGTAGATGTTTGACACTCGAAGAAGCTGAGAGAGTCCTCAATGAATGCCACTCTAGGGCTTGTGGTGGTCACATGTCAGGGTATTCTACTGCTTAGAAAATCCTTCATGCCAGTTATTTCTAGCCTTCGATATTTAAATATTGCATTTTAGCAGTCTAAAAATGTCATGCCTACAAGATTTACAACTGTAAACAACACGCCCCACCTGCACCCCTATACCCAGTTGTTACCACCGACCCCTTTGCTAAATGGGGTATTGATTTCATGACATGTAGCCCTCTCTCGACCAATGGCATGGTTATATCATTGTCGCCGTTAATTATTTCACTAAATGGGCCAAGGCGATGCCCACACGTGATGCTGATGGTAAAACTACTACTCAATTTCTTTTCAACCGTGTCATAGCTTGATTTGGTGTCCCTCAAGGCATCATTACTGATCATGGATCTCATTTATGAAATTACATTATGGCAGAGTTCACTGCTCAGTTGGGTTTTCATCATGACAACTCAACTCATTATCCACAGGGCAATGACCAAGTTGAAGAAGTCAACAAAGTCTTGGTTACCATGCTTCAATGGGAACGTGTGATACTTATCTCTGGGCCATTGATGTGTTCCTTCTCTCTCGGCCAGTGATGTGGTATTTCTTCGGGTAAGATGTTTTAACGGAGTACAGTGAACGGGGGACTTTTCTTTTATTTCGGGTATGTGGTTACGGGGCTCTTTTCTCCCCCCGGTACCCAGTGAGGGGGCGCACCATTGGGATGCATAAATCAAATTCGCATCTTATGCTATTTTCATCTCTTTGGGCTTACTGAACCGCAACTAAGACTGCCATTGGATTTACACCCTTTCAGCTGGTGTATGGTTTGGAGGCAACTCTTCCAATTGAGTGTGAAATTCCTTCACTGAAACTAGCTGTCGAATTACTCTCTGATACCTCACCTAAAGAGGAACGTTTACTTTACCTCGAAAGGCTCGATGAAACTCGCCACTTTGCTACGTTAGTATTTGAAGCCCAAAAGAAACGAGTTAAGGTTCAATACGATAGAATCTCGCGTTTTTGTTGAGGGTAACTTGGTCTTGCTTTATGATCAAGCCAATGACAAATTGGGAGCAGGAAAATCCGAACCAATGTGGCATGGGCCTTACATTGTCAAATGAGTTTTACAAAAAGGTGCCTATGAGTTAGTAGACTATGAAGGAAATTCTTTGGCTAGGCCCCGAAATGGGCTTTACCTAAAGAAGTATTATGTGTGATTATCTATGTAAATACTTATGTACGTTAGTGTGCAATGTGGTTTTGGTGTGTTAATTTTCTTTTGCAAACATTTTCCTCTACTTACCTCGTGTTCTACTTGGTTTGCAGATGTCATCCAACCATTACGTTGGTTTTGCTGATGGTGCTTGTCGTAGTACACAAAATCTATCTTCCGCTACATGGGCAGTCTATGACCCTAATGGTGAGTTAGTGAATTTACAAGGTATATGTTTAGGTTGAGCGACTAATAACATTGCCAAATATAGTGCAGTCATCGAGCTTTTCTCAGAAGCTATTGCTCTTGGCATTAGAGAGTTAATTGTAAAACTTGATTCAAAACTCATTGTACTACAACTTAATGGATGATATTCAGTTAGAAACCCTCAAATTTTGAGAATGTATTTGCAAGTTCATCTATTGGAATGAGAATTTGATTTTATTACTTATCATCACATTCCAAGATGCATGAACACATTAACAAATGCATTGGCTAACTATATTTTAGATAGAGATTTGCGAAACTTGTAAATCATAAATCATCACATTTCAGACATTAAACAAAAAAACATGTATATGTATATGTATATGTATATGTATATGTATATATATATATATATATATATATATATATATATATATATATATATATATATATATATATATATATATATATATATATATATATATATATATATATATATATATATATATATATATATCGAGTGTTTTTAAAAGAGTTTGCTACATCAAAATAACAAAATTTGTGTTTTGAGACACATGGATTTATAAGCATACAATACTACAGAAAGTAAACTAGAGTTGGCTATTTTCCCACATGATGCTCATGATATCATGAGACAACCCTAATAACTCGACCCAACAACCGACACGGTCTGGGAGAAACCCCAACAGTGTGCCTCTGATAGCATAATGGCACCTCATTGATCGAGGCATACTCTTGAATCCCCTTGCTTGAAATTTCTAGGTTACGCTCTACCTCGATGATAGGATCCACTCCCTCCTCATAAGGGGGAGCCTCGTCAATCTGGCATGCCACTTGCCTGAATATTGGAGAAACCTATAGAGGTCTCTCTAGTCCCACATCTAAACAATATAATAAGTCAAATCTCAGTACACATATAAAAAAAACAATAAAAACTTCAAAAACTTCAAAAATAGTTTTTACTTGAATCGGTCAACTATGCCCTTGGAGGAAGTGGAAGATCTAGATCTCCTTGGAAATCCGTACCCACATAGGCCCAATCATCAACCATGATTAGCTACTGATGGAACCATCCAAGAAATGTTAGAGGGAATGACATTTGTTGGCCACCTTCATGTCGAGGCATCAACTCTCCCCACCTGAGTAATTGTGGATCTCTGGGCACCAGTGGATCCACTTCCAACCACTGATAATAGAATAATGGAACACGTTCTAGGATGAAAATCACCAAAATATATCCGAAACCAATTTGTTTCAGATTCCCTGACTTGCACTTGGTAAGTTGGAGCTTCATGCACACCAAAAAATCCTCACTCCAATTGAAAACCGTGGGATTCAGACACTCGATTTCATACTGGAAATGAGACTTTTTTGCCTCATGCAATGCTTGTACCCCAACGATTTGGGCCATGGTGTGTAGGATTGTTCGTAGTGGGAGGTTGGTAATGGTCTTTATGTTAATTTTCCCACTATGGGTCTTCTTGGCCCCTGCGCAATGCCTCGCAATGAGCATATCCATGCTCTCCCCTCTAGTGCATGATCCAGAAAACTGCACCCGTTTTCCCTTTCTAGACAACCTAGCGATGGAATAAATTTTAGTGACCTCTATTTTGAGCTCTTTATCCTCGAACATGAATAGTTGGTGATCTACATCCCACCAACTGATCAGGTGCTGCAATAACTTAGTTTGTGATATGATCCTAGGAATCATGAAGAACTTAAGCAATCCACATGCTCATAGGGTATGAATAAAATCTTGATCCTACATAGCTTGATGGTCTTCGGCTTCATGACCCCTTTCTTTCCATTCAATCACCATTTTAGACTGGTTATCCTACAAAAAATAAATAAACTAACATTTCATAAGCATCCATGGAAAGAAAATCCAAGATAAACTATTTTACATGGAATATTTCACTTTAAAATGTTTATCTTGGTGTCAACATGTCTATTTATGGGTTTTATTGCACTACCAGCGCAAGGGCCTAATTGACCACAGCGTGAGAAACACAAGTCTGATGGGTGAAACCCACGTTGGTCACCCACGATATGAATTTTTTTCACGTCTTCCTTGCAACATATACTACCGATGAAAATACATGAAATGGATACCAAATGAAGGGAAGGGATAGATCTCTTACCTGCAACAAGCGGCTCGACGAATGGTGTCCCAGATTGATCGTGATCCTTGCCTAAAAATCGAGGTAAAATGAGGTAAAAATTCTCTCACAATTTCAAATTGGTAAAATGGTAAAAATAACTTACCTTTTTTCCCTAGTTATAATTAAAAAAAAATATTTTTACCAAATTAGGGCATATTTCACTCATTTTTTAATCTTTTTCCTCGAAATCAGTAATGTATGTTTCCTTGTGCAACAAAAGGTCATATGTTATTGGTGACAATGATCTATCTTCACTGATTCAACGAGTTTTATTTTATCACTTTTTCGGACTCGTAAAATATAAATGAAAAAGAGACCCCCTGGAGTCATCTTTAAGATCTTTTCTAACTCTCGAAAAATGAAAATATTGCCGAGTATTTGTCGTTTAGAAATCATTAAAGTAAATGAAATGACGTCTACTCAGTATAAGTTTAAACCTTTTCCAGACTAAGATAGACTATTGTATGAAAAAGGAATACCTTATTCGAACATGGCTAAGAGGTTCTCTTAGATATTGTTTTCTACCTTTTCGGGTTCAAGAGACGATTTATGAGAATGGACCTTTGGAGTTTTATTTTTTGCTTCTTTTTCAAACTATCTAAACATGAAAAAGATGTCGAGTTTCACCTTCATCAGACTCGTAAAACATAAATGACAGAAGAATTGTCACCATGACGAGACCAAGTTTCTCCTTCCTAGGGCTCGTAAAACTTACTAGGATGGATTCATCCGAAGGGTGAACTTATATGGTAAGCATATGCTATCCCCTTCAAGCTTACGATAAAAAATATATGGGGTAGTTTCCATAAATGGTGGGAGAAAAAGTGAAAGCGATCATCTCTTGTATTCTGTAAAGGCAACATTTCGCTCTTGAACATGACACTCATCTGTTGCTCGTGTCGGGTTTGGGACATCCTCACTTGGTCACTTTCCTTCTTGGGTTTGGGAAATCCATTCTACCTCTCATTTTATTATACCATCTCGTCATCATGACCTCTGATCCTATATTGAGTCAAATGCTGCCAAAATTTAGAGTCATGTCATCGATATGTTCAAGATAAGTCCTATATGCAGTTCTTTACCACCTATACATTGTTTGAATTTCTACCATAGTCCTGAATCACACTTATTTAATCTACTACATCCTTTTGTTTCGTGTCGATGAGGTGGGATTAATTATGGCCCTCCGTCGACAAATCACTTCCTGTCAACTTCAACTCATTATCTAGGAAGATGATCTAGAAATTCCCTTCTAGTACCTTAGAGCTTGCATGCCTGAATGGAAAGTTCTTCACATTCGACAACAGGTTTACATCATTGACCTTCGATCAGATGATTCCATGGGTGTTCGACTTCAGCTTATTTATTCACACTCGTGGATTGTGCTGATTGTACCTTGAGAGCCATTGTCATTATTAGTGGTTTCTCTTGTTCCTGTTAATGGTTTACATCATTAACTAGTAATCAGGTGGTTTTCTATCATGTTCGGATTCGACACATCTATTCACATGTTAAAATTCATACATTGATTAGACTGAGATGGAGCGCAAGACCTTGGATTTTGTTTGATAAAGTCCAAATTGCGTGGAGCTATGAGTTATTCATGATTGTACACATGTTTCCTCTGGATGGACGACTGCACCCATACTGTGGATTCATGTATTATTGGATGCCTATTCATGTATCATTGGGAATGATCATCAGAGATGTCAAATATGTATATGTATATGTATATTCTTGATTTGCAGGTCTCCTGATGGTGTTGTTCTCATCCTTGCACTGACTTGTAGAGCATCTCAATGATCACTCCCTATTCTGCCTTCATGCTTTAGGGGACATTTGTTACACAGTATTTTGTCGCACCTCCTGTTCACTTCCTGTTTCGTATCCCAAAGTGCCAAAACATTGACTACTGTGCAACATATCCATCATGATATACAAATCAAATCCTCCCTGAAGAATCATAGGAAAACTTCCCTAAATCCATTTTGAATAAGGTTGCCTAAAAACCCAATTTTTAGCGTCAACCCATTTTCCTCCATTGCCTGCCTGTGCTAATGGAAGTTTGCATAATTATACACTAGCACTACCAGTGTGGGTTTTCATAGGAAAACTCGTGCTGAACCTCTTCTAGCAGTTTTCCCCAAACCGAAGGAGAAGCTTCGTACATTAGAACCTTCAAGAACAACGAGATGGATATTGGTTGTTGTTGATATGGTTGAACTCTCCCATTTTGACTTCTTAATCTTATCATCATGGGCTTTCCCCTTGAGATTTGGACCTTCCTCCCTCTTTTGTGGATCCATAACTCCCTCTCCCTTCCTATAAATTCACTCCCTTCCATCCCCAAATGGTTGGTCATTGATTGCTGCATCCCTATGCTGAGATTATGCTTACATGCTACCCATTATAGCTTGGGGAAGGAGTACATGAAGAGTCTTTTCTTGGACTTGGACATCCACCAAAAAGAGGTCTCCAACATCAAGGCATAGGTCGTATGCTTCCCTTTTTAGCTTATTAATATATACATATGATGTTCACTTTCCATAATTGTGGAAATGTTTATGCTATTAGCTTAATATTCCTTGATCTATTAAGTAGTTTATGTTTGTTGTATGCCATATATGCTCTTGTATCTTGCATAACTCTTTGATCTTCCTTTAAGGTACTCGGACGTGAAGAAAAAGTAAGGAGTGAGGTCTGGAGTGAAAGATTCAAAGTCATCTTCAAAGGATTGAGTGATTAGCATAAGAACGAGGTAGGTTTCTCCTTCTCTCTCATATGTTAACAAAACTAGGAAAGTGTATGTTACTTTGTTTAATTTGTTTCTAGACCCACTCATTAAGCTAGAGGGATTGCCTCTATCCGCAGAGGGGATTTGCCTTCACAAAAAAATACATCCTACACATCTCATTTACTTTTATTAGTTAGCCATTACTTCCATGATATTTCGTAGATTTTATGCTATTATAAACATTGTGGATGCTACTAAAATCATTTCTACATATTTATAACCAATTTCCTCAAATATTCTTGAGGCATTTCATGAAGCTATAGGTCCAAGCATAAATTTATTTTTCCCCAACACTTGCAAACTTAGAAATTGTTCTTCCAAGTGAAATTGTGGAATGAGAATTGGTGGAAATTGCATCATAGATTGATTAAGAGTAATTTTTTTTTATGAAATTGCATTATTTTACAAGATTTTGTCTTAGTGTGATTATTGTTTCTATAGGGATCTCTAGTAGAGTTGAGACAAAGCTATAGTTGGAAAGACATGCAAAATTCAAATATAACATCCTCTATGAAAATATGAAACACAAGTTCAACATCACACGGATCACTAGTGGCTCAAATGTGAGAACTTCAAAGGATTTGAGTGATAACACTTGGATTTTGGTTGTTGGTCACATCCACAAGAAGAAAAAAAAAAAAAAAAAAAAAGACAAACAAACAAACAAACAAACAAACAAACAAACTCTACACAGAAAGAAATGAATTGATTCATGGATCAACCCAATATATGGTAGTTGAATGGTTGAAGTTGTTGAACTTCCAACCTTGGTGTATGAAACTATTCTCCCATGAATAAGTAAGATACCTTTTACCTCTATGTAAATGTTTGGTATTTGTTAAATTATTTTAAGGACTAGATCCACATGTTATACAGTGTGTGAGGCACAGAGGAGGGGTCACATGGGGGGGCACTATGGGGTGGGGGAAACCTCCCCTATTGAAAATATAACTAATACTAAGAGGGTGTATATCAATATTTGACAATATTAAAAATTGTTTAAAACTTCAACGACAACATGCAAATAATACTTATCAACAACACATTAATTTATGCATGAAACTTTTTATTTTCCTCGAGAAAAAAAATAAAATTTATTTTATTAAGAAAATGATACAAAATTATATTTTGTCGATGCATTCCCGAAATGAATTCTATAAGTGAGGATTGAATTATGTGAACCTGAGGTGTTTTAAACACCTCTAGAAGGACACATCTTCCTTGCTAAGGGTTCGATGCATCTCACCTGCTCAGTGTAAAAGGTGCGATGCATACTGGAAAGCCCTTCTATAGGGTGCGATGAGCGAGAGTAGACAAATGGCAGAGACAGTTTGCGAGGTGGAGGATCATGGAATCTTCCAGAAACTTCTCCAATGACACTTGCCTCTCTGAATTCGCCCAGGGATGAGTAAGAGATCATGAATCTCCAAGCGGAACCAAGAACTATCAGAGAGAGGACACTAATCAAAAACCCAATAGCTGACTCACCCCCCTGCAAACATCTATATATGGATCCCTCATCACAGAGATCCAGAGGCTGGAATCTTGTATTTTGTAAGGAAGTGTTGTTGGTTTCTTGGTGAAATATCATAGTGTTGGGTGATCTAAGCTTTTCATGAGGTGAAGAAGGACTTTCATGCTGGGAGGATGACGCTGGGTCAGAACAATTGGTTGTAATCCTCTTTGCTATTCTTGATATTAATAAAGCTATTCAAGTTTTCCTCCACATTCTTGTATGTTTGATGATATATGCATTTGTGTGGTCAATATATATCTGGTCCTATATTGCTTATGATTGTAGATCACTGTTCTTCGATAGTATTATGCTGCTTTGACTTTATAGGTGCTCTTTGACACTGGTAAGCGAAGAAGGAGCGGCGAAGATCTGTCAGAAGGAAGAGGAACCAAGTGCAAGACTGAGGTTGGTATCCTTTGTTCCTCTCTTATCTACTTCTCATAAAGGAAAACAAAAGTAGCTTTGATCTGTTTGTTTCTAAGATAGCTACCCATCTTAGTGGGACTAACAGCTCCGAGTGGACACTAGATTTCCCGATAACATGTAGATTTAACTGTAATTAATGCATGCATGCGAATGGAAATTATGTAGAAAAATAGAGAATGAAAAAATAAACTCACACACACACATAAGCCACAAGATATACTCTCTGGAAAATCCTTTTGGGAGAAAACCGAGCTGGAAGGTGAGGTCACTTCAATCTCTTTCTCTGTTTGGAAATATGGCTGCATGTACAAAGAAGTAATTCTTATGGCCCATGGGCTACTACAATTAAAAAATCCTCTCTGTGTGCTCTACCTCCTATCTCTCCTAGCTATCTTTGCTCAGTTATGGAACAAATTCTCTAGAAATAACGGAATGCCTCTTCCTCCTAGTGGCCCGGTTATAACACAACCCGATAGCAATATAGTGGTTAATTTTGACTGTATCAACTCTTAACTAGAGTTACAATATAGAATCTTCTAGACTCTTTTTCAACCATAATCACATGTCTAGCCCCTTTTCCATGAATAATGGGGGCTGACGCGACATCCTCTCGAACTATAGGTGTGAAAACAGGAAGGTCAACTTCTGAGTGGCATAACTTTTGCATACAGACTCCTATTGATGTGCTTCTTACATTGTTGGAAAGATATATGTGTGTAGAATAACAAATTTTTACCCCAAGAAAATGTTGTTTGTTTCCTCAAAACGCTCCTGGAAGGTTTCAGACCCCGTTTTGCCAAATTAGGTCCCTCCGATAAAAATGGTCCTATGAGTTGATTCCTCCACTTTTTCCACTCTGAATGCATTGAGATGGATGAAAAACAATATAATGATCCAATTCGAATCAATTATAGTATTTTATAAAATTGTATGGTTTTGTTTTATTATATATTACTTTGAATTTTATGGAAATATAGAAAAAATGGAGGGACCAAAAAACTAAGCTTACTGGTGCTATGTTAGAGATTCTTCATATTAAAAAACTAAACGAAAAATTAAAAATACCATTATTCTAGTTAAAGCAAGCAACCTCTCAAATAATTGTGTTAGTGATGCTTCTACTTGCTAAGATATTATAAATTTGGTGTCTATTGGGTTTTATGGTCTTGTGAAGCTCCATGACTAATCAAGTCATGTTAGAGTGGATGGAGGAAGCATGCCTTCATTGGAAGAATTATAAGAACAATCCAATGAGACTTTGACATAAATAATGGTTAACCACTAAAGGGGATTCTTTTGGGAAAGCATTTATCTATGTTGTATAATATTTTGGCAATGCCTTTGCATTTGCTACCAATCATACAAATCTCCTTGTACAACTCCAATGTGTTGTCATTGTATGTATTGACATCATTTCCATATAAATAAACATATTTAAGCAAAATAAGCTTGATATTGTATGACTAGCACTATTCTTGGGGCTTGAGACAATTAATAAGCTCATAACCCTCAAACCTATTCTTCAAATCACCATTTGAATCCTAATAGTAAAATAAAGTGGAGCTTCCAGGTGCCCATGCAAAGTGATTTGTTTCCATGGATAACTTAAATTTTACAAATCAATGCAAATGCTTCCTAGATAATGTCCCATTATGGGAGGAGTAATTAGGTAGCAATAAGCTTTAATGTTGTTGTCATGTTTGAGGTATAGTCTTCTCAATGACATTTCTCCATAGACTAAAGTATTTGTGAGTATATCTGTCACTACAATGGAAAATATCTAGTTCATCCATCATTGTTTTTTGGGTGATGCCACAATGGCTTCTACCAAAAGTGCATAGGAAATGAGGTCTAGCTCACATCAATAAACTACATGTTGCTCAAGGGATTGTTCTCTCGTAGAAACTTATGGAATGAATTTTCAATATTATTAGGGATGTAAGTAAACCTGTGTGGTTGTTTGTAATGCTTTGGATATGAGGCATGCATCTTCGTAGAAGAATGCTATCTCTATGCACCATGCATTAAATAAATATTCTTTCTATGCTCTTCATTAAATATCACACTAGCCACTATTTAATTATAAGATGGAAAGGGTATTAAGCTAAGTGTACTAAGAGGTAATCTACAACTAAGAATGGGGAGATGTTGTAAAGTCATGTAACATTATGTAATGTAATGTTATGTTATGCTATGTTGGCTCGGAATTATAATTAAAATAATAATTACAATTATTAATCAAGAAAAAAATAAAATTATGATAGTTAAAAATTATAATTTGAAATGTTAAATGTCATCTCACACCTCTTTGAAGAATGAAAATTGCAAAACTGCAAATATTTCATATTACATTTCAACTTAATTTTCACTTCTCATAATGTAACGATTGTCATAACAGAGTCATCTTTTCTCTTTGCAAACAATCTAGAAGGGATTCCAAACATCCAATGATATCAAGAAACTACCAAAGGCAAGGAATTTGTGTTAAGGTATTTCACGTGTGTTTTATATTTCTTTAAATTTACACATGTGAATGCCAAAATTATCATAATCTTCGATGTGTAATTTATCAATATATTGTAAAGAAAATTTTAAAGAGTTGAAACTCCTAAGGGTTTCACCTACGAGGGTGACTGCTTTCTCCTACTCTGCAAACCAAATATTCTAATATATTAATATAGTGTTAAAATTATTTCAAATTTATTATTGGTTTCAATTTCATGCCTGTATTTTACCTTATATGTATCAAGCTAACATCTATTAATTAAGCTACTATGCTCATTATCACAACAAATTATTAATAATATTAATAGTATTAATGAGCATAGATCCATTTTAGATCCAGATCTATCAACCATCAAGAGGGATCGAATCTCTCGAGGTGCAAACCTTTCCTTAAGTTTTACACTCAAACAAGAGGTTTTGCACCTCGAGAGATTTGATCCCTCTTAAATTTGAAGTTAAAATAGATTTCGGGTGGTTATTCACTTAGTGCATAATGCATAGAAATAAAAGAAAAAACGTGCATAACTCAATACAAATTGAAGTACATAGAAAGAAAAATTTGTAAAAAGTTGCCAATGAATCAATATACAAAAAACAAAAACAAATCTAATTATTGTTTTGGAATATCAAAGAATTTTTTTATTTTTTATTTTTCAATTTAATGTTTCAAAATTAAATAAAAATATTTTTACCAATACTTTTTACCAATTAAAAATATTTTTTTTCAAATTATCTCTCTCTCTCTCTCTCTCTCTCTATATATATATATAATTAACATTTTATATATTAAAAATAAAAATATTAATCAAATTAAAAAAATCACAAATTTTAAAAATTAAATGGGAAAAGTTCTTATGCTTTATTTACACTATAGAAATGAAAAATAATTGAAAAGCCAAAATACTCTGAATCTTAAAATGTATAAAATGTATAAGAATAGGTCTTTTATTGGTTAGGTTCAAATCCATTGGATATAGTATGTGCATATTAAGTAAAAGTAAAAATAAAATAAAAAAATAACCACTTTCTACAAAGCCAAAGTTTAAGGTGTGTTTCATTAAACCTCTTAGAACCTATTTGAAAACCACGACATTGTTATAACGTTCACAATATAATTGTCCACATAGCCGAAATGGCCATGCCGATGTTTGAAAAAACAAGTAAAACAATCATATCAAGCGATCTCAATCTCATCTCAATCTTTATTATTATTATTATTATATATTTTTCTTTTTATCATTATCTATGTAAGGGGCCCTTATAATGTCTAACATGAAATCAAATCGTGATAATAATCGGACCTGAAATATGCATCAGGTACATTGTTTTAGGAATCAGTACAATGTATAAATATTAATGTTATCAAATACAATGCTATAAATGTATATCAATCACATTATTATGCTAGTTACACTATAACCTACCTATGCGGGGTGTAGGTAGTTCGTGAACTCTTACAGAATGTTTTAATAGGAAGTATAATACTAGCAATTGCACCAAGAGTTGCAAACAACACTAAAAGGAGGAATGGGCAGTGTGGAAGGTAATAATCAAGCCCGCCCCAAGCGACATTTCATAACCATCCAAAAACACTTCCTCTCTCCAATGCTCCACCATTGAAGAGGATTCCACGGTGAGTTTTGAGTCTAGTGGGCGTAACACACACAGGAACGGCTGAAGGCCTGCCCGCTTGCCTCCAAGCCCAGTGCCACCTCTGTCACCTGTATTCGAGAAATATATTATTCTCATCCAAACAAGACGTAGATGATGGATTGTGGCGTTTTTCGTCCAACCACTCCACAATCTTGGTGTCTTGAGGCCTCTGTATTTCGTTATTCCTAGAGAGATCAATCGTCAGCCTAACTGCCTAGAAGGGCTTCCCTCTGGCACAAAATCTCTTCATGTGTCAGATGTATTTTGGCTCCAACTCTGCAAAAGTATTAACGAGAATCTCGTCTGCCAAGGGCCTCGTGAACTCCATGTGCTGCTCGACGTGGGTTCACACAAATTATTTCTACCCACACAAAGTAGGATAAAGTAAATAAGCAGCACTGCACTGCATTGTTAGATTATCAAAGAAAATATTTGAAGTTCACTTTTCTTTGTCCGGTTGACATCTTTAAAGTTAAATGATATTTCAGAGAATAAATGTGATAAATATAAAGAATATCCCATGATTTTCACTATTTCGAGACACTTAAAATGACAATTAATTCCACTATCCTACAAACCAGGAAAGAGTAAATTTAGCATAAACTAGAGGGAAAAGTTTAATATCTTCAGATTTGGCAGGTTGCATTGACGATTTCCTTCAGTTTTCGACTGACCATATTATTTGTCGAAAACTACACACTAGATGACAACCCAAAAAATAGCGAATATGTATCATGGCATAACTCATGCAACAATTTTTAGCCGAGAGTTGGCATTAAAAGGGGAATCAGGTGGAGCAACAAGACCAAGATGATGCATGACTCTTATTTGACGTGTCTTTTTCCCAGAACC
Source organism: Pinus tabuliformis (assembly GCA_031772625.1). NCBI lineage: Eukaryota > Viridiplantae > Streptophyta > Pinopsida > Pinales > Pinaceae > Pinus > Pinus tabuliformis. The sequence continues at coordinate 1,253,966,153 of CM062805.1, forward strand.
ATCTGTCATAACATCTTGTTCATTGGAAGGGACTTTCTCTTTCTCTTTCCCTTGATTACGAATTTGCTCGAGCTCTTCTCATTTTGTTCTCTTATGAGTACAAATTTTTATTTTAAGCCCCTCACCACTAGGCTTATTGTGTTGAGATGAATTTTCTGGATTAGGTTTTCCAATTGGCTCCACAGAAGATTTCATAATCTTACTCTGAAGCAACATCTCCTCTTCCAAGGCCTTCTCAAAAGCACCACGATTGGAACCCTTAAAAATTTCCTTAGGTTGTGCAAATGGAACTATCCAAGCATAAATGAAACTTCCGTAAAAGCGAGCTAGAACTCCACCCTTAATTTGGTTGTTAAAAATGCAGTTTGAACTTGTAGTTCTTTCATCCATAATCTATATACGCCACCATGAAGACGGATTCATTTTGGCCCACAGGAGTCTCCCTCGAGCCAAGCATTTTTGCTTCTGGAACTTGCATGATCCTACATTAATACTCAGTTTCCTCTCTGCATCACTACTTTTCATGAACGTCTAGTTCTCCATTTACTATAACATCCCTTTATCAAATGGTCTCAATGCTTAGAAAGCGATCAACGGGTTCACTAAAAAACCCTCAAAGAAAAAAAAAGAAAATCAAGGGTAGTTGAAGAAAGACCTTGACAAAGTGATGAACCAATCAAGTTGAGAAGAGGTGGATTTGCTACTCGATGTCAATCTGGAACCTGAGGTTTATGCAAAGGCACTAAGGACACCGCCCAAAGATTGTGATAAAGCATGAATAGTAGATGCATAATAATGCATAGCTAGAGGCGAGGCCATCAATAGAGCCTACAAAAGGTAGCGTGTTGAAGAGTGATTTGGATTCACCAAGAATGGTAGCATTTAGATGTTGAAAGGCTAGATATACAGAGGGCATGATGAAGAAGACTGCTCATGTAGGCAGTTAATGCGGAATGCGGAAAGCAGTGGGTTGGTTCTACATTGCTATGTAGAGGCCACCACTACTGGTCATGTAGAAAAATATGCAATGATCATCCAAGAAAGTCGGGAGCCCTAACACTTCCATACGTTTACACATGATGGTGTGGTAGAGCAGAACAATGTAGGAAAGAGGCATCATCTTGGAAGTCTGAGAAAATGTGCAATATAAGAGCATGTCGTTCCACCATGAGAGCACGGTAGTCGTGTTCTGGTTAGTTGCTAAGATCTTTAGCATTCTGGCGAGCAAGAAATAGTCTGTGGAGTGAAGGATCTTGGATATGGCAATTGAATTCTGCAGGAACATGGAGTGATCTTGAATATCAAAGACATAATATGGAAGTTGTAGGCTTGCGATTTGTGGCTATCGTGTAACTGTGGTGTGGTGAACTTGTTCTCAAATTGAGCCATGGAGCGTGTGGCCTATGAAACAAAGGATCGGTGGAGCCTTGAACAAATAGTGAAGTGTTGTTTGAGTAGCATTAGAAAATGGAGCATGGAACAACACTGGAGCATGTAAAGTAGAGAGGACCTGCTACGGAGCATAAACATATAGCTTGTTTGAGGAGCAATTGTGTTAGCCAACATGTAAGTTTCTTACTCGATGAAAGAGGATGAAAACGAGTGATTTTGATTGGCTGCGGAAAAAATTCTTTTAGCATAATTATACATATAATAAATAACTTTATTATTTATAATATTAAGAATTATTACAATGTATAAAGATTATGATGTTATCGAATACAATGTTATAAATGTATATCAATTACATTGATTATGCTAGTTACACTATAACCGGCGCATTTGGGGTGTAGGTAGTTGGTGAACCCTTACATAATGTTTTAATAGGAAGTGTAATATGGTAGGTATAATAAATAACTTTATTATTTATAATGTTAAAATAATGTAAAGCCCTCATGCCCCTTCATCTAAGCCTTGAATTCATTAGTTTGATTGAATCCCTCTTTACTAAGTGCAAAATGAATTTGTTATACCAACATATTGCTCAAATGAATATTTTATATCCCCATATTTCTTTTCACTTGAACATGCCTCAATCATACATATTTTAGTTTATATTAATATAATATTATAATATTAGGTTTACGATTTTAATGAGTTTCCAATGGATGAGTTTCATGAAGTGTTTGAATCTTCAAAATTTTTAAATCCATTTCACTTACAAATGTTTGAAATAAATAAGGTTATTTTATTTTAAATTCACGCATTAAATTTTAATAAATATATTATTTAATTTAATTTTTTTATTAAAAACAAGTTTTACTTTAAAATTTTGATAAAAAAAGACAAATTTTAACCTAAGCAACAATTCCCATAGCATTTGATGAACCAAAATGGAAGTCAATAAAAATAGTCACAGTGAAGCAAAAATAAGAGATAGTAGCCAATGGTAAAAAAACAAAAGGCAAATGAATCAAGAGACAAGTAATTAATCAAATAATTAAGCAATAAAACAAGACTTATAGTACTAAAATCAAAATCCCTACATTTTAATGAGATATGTTACCTATTGTTTCATTGGGAAGAAAGTGCTCTCAAAAGAATTTTTTAGGGTTTTGCACCTCAACTCTTAAAGTCAAGTCTCATTACAAATATGCATTACACTTATGATCAAAAGTAATGCAAGGTGACAGGATCTTTAAAAATAGTAGATGACATAGGCACAGGGAAGGCATAATTAACAAGATCGCAAAGATGGCAAGAGACAGAAAAACAAATAATGAATGTTGACAACTCCATACATAATATTGACACCTTAAAAGCACGATGAAGAGTGTTATAAATTGGAGAATGTACAACATTAGACAATGTTTTTAATATGCAACATTCGGTGTTCAACGTTTATTGTGGACCGTGGTGGCGAGCATTCAAAATAAACCAGACATGCTTTTCTTCTTCATTTAAAGACAATGCTTCTTCATTTAATGACATCTTTTATTCATTTAATACTAATGTTCAATATATAATTGCAAAGTTATGCAGTGTTAATATATTTCCAATACATTAATATTTTTGGAGAAAAATTAATAGTTTGGAGCAACACCCCAACGTTTATATTGTGCCATTATCTAAGCCATTGGGAAACATATTGAAATTTGGTACATTGCTTTTATATTAGCAACATTTGTTTTGACATTGCTTAGGGTTATTGCATTAATATTGTGTTCATTGGGGAGTGTTCATTAGTATTATGGAACAACTTATTCATTGTGGAGAGCAAAGTTTACAATGTTCAGAATAACTTTTACAATATAGTGCTTTACATTACATTGTGTGGTTTATGATTAATTGTCCAATGTTATCATTTTTGTACATGCCCAAGGCTATTTGATATAAGCAATGAGTTATATCATATATTATGTTTACAACTTTTACAATGTTTAGAACAAAGTTTAATTCCAACAAACACAACATTGTTGTATCATTGCATTTGAATGTAAGAAATACAACATTTAATTCCAAGGTTTAATACAAGCATTTAACTACATCATTAAAACAAATGTTAGTTACATTGAAGTTTTAATAAATATGTTTTTTTATTTTTAATTTTCATATTAAATTTTAAAAATATATTATTTATTTTAATTATTTTTTATTAAAAGAAATTTTACATTAAATACTATATTTTTATAATATTTTAATATTTATATTCAAATAATAATAATAATAATAATAATAATTATTATTATTAATGTTTATTTTATAACATTAATATTAATTATTAAAAAATAAAATATTAATAAAATAATTAATATTAACAGTAACATTCAAATTAATATGGAAATCAACATTATTAATAATATCATTAATACAATATTAAAAATGTTTACAAATTAATATTTGTGATGTCATTAACCCAATATATTGTGGTTATAACTAAATACTAAGCCATATATTGGGTAATTAATGTTGACGAGTCTAATATGGTTATGAGTCTAATATGGTTAGATCATTAGTAAATATTGTTGTGATTTGCATATACTATATCAAGTGGCATGGTTGACCAAAGTGGTTTACTAAACATTAATGTAAGCATTTATTTAAGTTTAGATTTATTATAATTAACAATAATATGGTGATTACTAAATCAATTATTAGATATGATTAATTAGCAACATTTAATAATTAAATGTGATTATTAATAACTTCTTTATTAGGTTTAAGAAAATAATATTTTTAATCATAATATATTTTTAAAATTATCGCCATTTAATGTTTTTTTTTCCAAAATAGAAAATTCATAATTTCAAGGAGAAATTACATGCTGTAGATGCCTGAAGGCATATGCGATAACTGTGGCACTCGTCCACTGTCTAGAAATCAGTTGCAGAAAATAACTCAGAGGGTGTACAGTATTGGTGCAAAGACCATCGAAAGATAAAGAAGAGTTCAGATAGTATCAGCTATGTGCAGAAGATGTCCTATTATAAGCAAAAAATACTGATTATATACAATAAAATAAACCAATAAGTTCATGATCAAAAACTGTGCAGTTGAGGCCGCTGCCTCACTGGATTGCCCCATCAATGTAGGGCCTGTGAAAATACTGGTATGTCCCTGCCGAGGAGAGTTCAGTGATTAACCACTCGCTTAGAGGATGATGCGTCGCTTCCTTTGATAGCCGGTCAGCAGTTCCATTCCTCTCCCTATAGATGTGGGAAACAATTATCTGATCAAAAAATGTTTTGAAAAAAACAATTTCTTCCAAGATATTCTTCAATGAATATGCAGAACAGACAGTATTGTTGTTAAACCAATCAATAACATTCTTTGAATCGCCAAAGATTTGCAAATTTTGGCAGTTTTTGGTAATGGCAAAGTATAAAAGATGTTGAAGTGATATCAGCTCCGCATGGTTGTTTGTACCCAGGCCTAGACCCATGCTTATCTGAAAGTAATGGGATTCCGAAAGGTGGAATAGTATGCCGCCCCCACAACCCTGCTGTTGGGCGGCCCCATCAAAAAAGGCCCACGACAATTCCTTGTTTATATGCTCCTGTCGAATGATCCTAGGATTTTCCTGTCTGTTTTCAATGGGCAGTTCCGCATAGGCCGCACAGATGATAGGGTGGAGTAGATTCCAGTTGACTTGTCTATCTTCAAAAATGATAGAATTCCTCTTGATCCATATGTGCCATGAGATAAGGAGTGGAAGGTTTCGGGGTCTATCTGCCGCCGAGGTGCGCCACCATAGTTCCCAGGCTGCGATTATATCCTCCCCCTGCTAGTTGATATTCAAGTTTAAAGTTTGAATGACTTGTGACCAGATATTCCTGGTGGTGGGACAAGAGAGGAAGAGATGATGGGTCGATTCCTCATCCTGTACGCATAGCACACAATGGGATGGTCCTGAGAAAGCCCTTTTTTTAAGATAGGAAGCAGTAGGGATCTTGTTTGCCAAAATGTTCCACATCAGTAATCTAGTGCGTGGAGGGGCTTTTAATTTCCATAGAGGCACCCACCAGTCTTTGATGACCACAAGTTTTTTATCTTCAATAACTTTGTCATAACCCAATTTCGGTGTGTATTGTCCAGATTTAGAAAAGGCCCATATAAGTTCATCTTCTGCCATCCTTAATCTGACATGTGGTTCTGTAAGGCCCTGTATGTAGTTCTGCCAAGCTCCACTCCATTGGTATATTCAAGTGTTGTTCACTCAACCAGGCTTGTGAAAAAAGGTTAGAATGCTGTTGGTCTCCAATCTGTGCAAGAAACTTGATGCCTCTGTTATTTAGATGATGTACCAACTCCTCTGGTAACAAATGTGAGTTTCCACAGCCCGACCATGGGTCAATACCAATGCGAATAGATGCGCCATTCCCAATTTGCCAAAGTAAACCTTCTTTTATAATGGACATAGAATTTAGAATGGCTCTCCATATCCCCGATATACCTTTTCTACTCCAGTTCGGTTTTCTGATCCAGTCAGTGATGGTCAGTGGCCAGATATATTTGTGATGAATAACCTCTGCCCATAGACTTTTTTGCTTTAGAAGGAGCCATCCTTGTTTGGTAGCCAAGGCTTGTGCGAATGCTGGGAGCAATTTAAGTCCCCATCCTCCCCATTTCTTTGGAGTAGCAATTTTTGTCCATTTGACCCAGGCAAAAGTCTTGCCCTCCTTCTTTCCATTCCATAGGAACTTGCAGCAGATTTGTTGGATTCTGTGGAGGATACCTCTTGGTATCTAGGCTAGTGACATCCAGTACACCGGGGTGGCTTTGAGAACCGATTTAATCAGGATGAGTCTGCCTGCTCTAGAAAGTAGTCTATGACACCAGCAGCTGATTCTTTTTTCCACTTTTGTGATAAGCCAGGTCCAGTTTGCAATCTTGTATCCGTCAGGTTTGAGCCTGAATCCCAGGTATTTGATTCCTCCAACAGGTCTGTTTCTTGGAAGATGAATTTTTGATTGGCAAGGAGAGATTCCTGTGGAGTGCAATTAGATAGGGAGATGGTAGATTTTTCTCTGTTTATTTCCATCCCTGTAGCTCTATAGAAAAGACACAGAATTTCATTTAGGGAGGTGGTGTCCCAGACACTCCCATTCAAGAATATCAGAATGTCATCTACAAAAAGTAAATGTGTAAGATAAAAATGCTCCATGATCTTTAGCCCACTGATACCCCCGCTCCTTTTTGCAGTTGCTATAAGTCTGCTCAGTCCTTCCATGACTAGCAAGAAAAGGAGTGGTGATAGAGGGCAGCCCTGCCTGATACCTCTGTCTATATTGAATGATGAAGTGGCTGATCCATTAATTAGAATAGCGAAAGAGATAGAAGAAATACAACCCATGATCCAAGATATAATGATGGGGGGGAAACCCAAATGCAAGAGGATCATTTTTAGATAAAGCCAATTCACTTTGTCAAAGGCCTTTGATGGGTTGATCTTGAGAGAGATGCCTTTGATATTTTTATATTTGATGGAATGAAGGGCTTCCTGGGCTATTCCAATGGCATCCTGAATATGACGATGATCAAGGAAGGCAAATTGTTCCTGGGAGATGTGGTTAGATAGAAAGGGCTTGATGCGATTAGCAATAATTTTAGATATGATTTTGTATAGATAGTTGCAAAGGGATATGGGCCTAAAGTCATTGAACGAGGAGGGGGAATCAGACTTAGGAATCAAGGCAATATAGGTAAATTTCATGGGAGGGTGTATATGACCATTGATTCTTCTCTCTTCAATGACTGCCAGCAGATCCTCCCCTAACAATTCCAGGAAAGCCAGGTAGAACTCCACAGGCCAGTCGTCCGGACCCGGACTCTTGTCTTTTTTGAACCACTTTAATGTTGCTTCCAGTTCCTCCATAGTCACTGGTTGTATCAAGTCCTCAACTGCATCAGGTTCCACAAACCTTGGGAAGTGCCCAGCCAGGTTTATGATATCTGAGAGATTAATAGCTGTCGGCGCAGTAAATTGTCTTTTAAAATGTGATGTTCCCAACCTGGCTAGTTGCTGGTTTGATGATGCCCATCCATCAGGTTCACAAGGCAGCTGCCAGATAGTATTCGATGCCTTCCTGCCATTTGCAAAGTTGTGGAAGAAATTTGTATTGCCATCTCCTGCTTGCAGCCAGGTGGCTCTGCTTTTCATCCTCCACTGTTCTTCTTTTTCTAGTAGTAGTTTGGATTTTTGCTTCTCCAGGTTATTCAATAGCCCTTTTGAATCCTCTGATATGAATCCAATTCCCCATTCATCCGTTAGATGTGAAATTTGTAGCTCAATATCAATGAGATGCTGTTCATCTCTCAGTTTCTTCCTCTTTGCCCATTCCTCAGTCCTGCTCCTGAGAGATTTGAGTCTTCACAAAAATCCGCTGCCATCCTCTGAGCCCTCAGCAGAGGTTGTGATCTCTAGAATGCAGTCACAAGGTTGATGAAATCCGGTTCTTGTAGGTAACCGGAAAAGAATTTGAAGGGAGGACGGGGTTTCTTGGTAGGTCCACTGACTTGAAAGAATATGGGAAGATGGTCGGATAAGCCACCAGTGTCGACCCATTATTTGTACAGGGGGAGAATACGGAGGAGGTCTTCATGGACCATGAATCTGTCTAATCGTCGTCCCAAAGCAGCTTCCCCCGTTCTCCTGTTATGCCAAGTGGGGACTTTCTTATTCATGGGAACATCAACCAACCTGTAGGAGTCTAGTAGCGTACCCATCTGCTTCGATATAGGATCCAATTGTGCATGATGTCCCCATGATTCCTCCATACCCAACGAAAAATTTAAATCTCCCCCAATGATGGTGGAAGTAGTGACAAGATTATTTTCCAAGAAATTGAGCCAAAAAGCCATTCTATTCTGGTTTGGGGCATAGATGTTGATAACTTTTAATGGGAGTCCGAGTTCCCCCACGAAGATGTCCATGCCAATAAATCCCCAGCCTCCCCAAGATGATATTATCTTGATAGTCCTGGGGTTGATACCACCCGATTTGCCGTTTGCATCCATACCCTGAAATACCCAACCCGGTAGGATGGAGTGAAGGGTTTTCATGGAGATGTCCGAAGAGCAGAGAGTTTCCTGTAGGAAGAGAATGTCACATCTGGAGTCCATTGCCATCCTCTTGAGAGCCAGTCGCTTTTTAGGGTTGGCCAATCCCCTACAGTTGTAGGAGAGCCAAATCATGGGGAACTAGGGGCAGAGGGCTCAAATGCTCTAAGCGCCCTTTCAATGGTGCATTGTCGGCCTCGTGCAACATTAGCCATTATCGACTTAATGGATGATTTGATATTGGATGGGCAGCCTCTAGGAGGTTTATATTTAGTGGATCACCCGGGGGAGAGTCCCAGTCCCAAAAATTTTGGACGGGCACAAGAACGCAATTTATATGTATGAGAGCCCGATCCAGAGATAGAGTCAGAGAGGGCATGTGGGGTGGAAGGCTCCCTGAGAGAGGTGGGAGTAATGGAGAAAGTTGGGGGGGGGGGAGGCAATGGGACATGGAATGGAGGGGATAGGATCATGGGCTAAGGAAGGAGGATGCAGAGATGAATGCATAACAGAGAACATAACATCTGAAATAATTGCAGAGGCTATGGGAAATGATACATTACCCGGTGGAGAGATAGCATCCTCAACAGTTGTGGAACGGGTACGAGGTGGTGAGGACGCTGCTTTCCTCCTATGATTTTCCTTGATTGAATCATCTTTCCCTGGCTCCGATGGGGTCTCCCCTTGATTCCTGTCACCCCCACCATGCTGCTTGTCTCCTTTGTTTTGCTCAACCGAAGGTTGTTTTGTCCCCTTCGAATTCTCCGAGGTCACCCCTGAGATCAATGGGCAGTCCTTGTACAAGTGTCCAACTTTGTGGCACCGTCTACACTGATATAGGACACCTTCGTAGTCCAGTAGCTGTTTGTGCGAGAAGTGCTGGCAGTGTAATGTGATTTTCTCTTCCAACCCAGCTCTGGTATCAAGATGAACTAATATCCTTGCCACAATCATAATTCCTGTTCTTTCGAAAGACTTATCGTGCTCAAGATAGGTTCCCAGCGCATCACCTATACGTTTGAAGACCTGTGGGGTCCAAAATTGCATAGGTAAACCTGGCATTCTGACCCAGATAGGCCCAGCTCCGAGTTGTTCTAGCTCCGGAACAAAAAGGGGATCCCAACGCTTCAGTAGGACTGGAGCAAGCTCAATATGCCAGAATTGCGACAATATCCATTATGTGTATTCCGCTCTATGAAAGTGTAGAGCGAACCATCCCCTGACTAATACCCTTATAGCTGGCAATTCCTTTAGGAGGGTACCCCAAATCTCCTCAGTCCATTGTCGCAATCTTTCCACCGAATAGCTATGACCTCGCACACGTCCTACCAAAAATTTCCTCGCTGTATCCAGTGCATCGGCCATTTGGACGTCTTCCCCAAAGGTCAAGTTAATGTCTGAGTCAATGGCCCTAAGGCACCGACCTTTTTTCTGCTTGTCGAAGCACCTGCCAGTAGGGATTTATTTGAGTAGGTTTCGACACGGATCAGAGGTGCTGTGCTGGGCAGATCTGGCCGGGCGAGCAGGCAGAAGCAGAGAACTGAAGCAACCCGAGTGAATAGGGGAGTGAGGGTTCAAGCTGCAGGAGGCAAGTTGAAAGAAGGACTGTGTAGGGTGCTGAATATTGGAGGGACCTTCCGGAGCCAAGGATATGGAGGAGGTAAGATAGGGCTGGGAGACCCGCGAGGGGGGAGTCGGGGGATGTTGCGATGGGCTTGGGAGGGGAGAATCGAAGGAGGGGGAAGACTGCAAGCAAGAGCCCAGAAGGTGAAGCATGGCTGGCAAGAGAGGGGGACACTCCAAAACCGGTAGATCCTCAATGTTGACAGCCGGGTGCTACTTTTTTCCGGTGCGCAACGAGTGTGGCGTTAGATGAGTAGCAGCTGTCGAGCTAATCAGTCTCTTCCCCCTGGGGTCCATAGACGGGTTTCTTTGATGCATCCAGATCTCTTGTTCAGGCATGGGGTCCTCCTCGTAGTCCACGGGGTCCTCCCTTACCATGGTAACCAACAAAACCCAAAAAAAAAACAAAACAATCCATCGTATGACCAGGAGGGTCAATCTACAATGGAAACAAATTACGAAGGAAAAAACAAAAAACAGTGGGTCGAGTCTGAAAACCCTGAACAATTCATTTACGGTCCCAATAAAAGGTCACAACATAAAAAAAACCATAGTCGGGCGCGTGATTGTCCCCATACTTTGGGAATCTACAAAAAACAACAGTCCAGGCAGCCTGCGATTCAGCAGGCGAGAACTCTAGGGTTTCGCCATTGTTACCCCATCAGAAGCCACCATCATCCTCCGGATCCATCTTCTTTTTCTTGAAGCCACAATCCCAGGGCCTTCATTCCTGAACTAATCCCCTTTTTTGTCTTGGAGAAGGGGTCTATCTTCACTGCCCAATTTATTGCATTTCGCTTAAGGGTTACCGGTTACAGTTTTTTCGTGAGTCTTCATTCACAATTGCCATTTAATGTTATTAGCATAATAACAATAAATTATTAATATTATTTAATTTGTAACATGAATATTAATAATATTAAAAATTGGAAAATATATATTTAATATTTAGTATTTAAAATATCACTTAATAAATATTAACAAAAGGCATTCCCAATGCCTATTTGATTAATAGTATTAATATAAATTAATAATTATTATTTGTTATAATAATAATATTTTTATTGTAATATTCATTTTTTAATATTAATATTAGTTTCATTATTATATATTTATTAATATGAATATTAATTTTATAATTAATATTAGATTTATTCCCTTGAGCTTGTAATCCCTTGGGTTTTTAGTATTAATCCCTTTGGTTTATAATATAAATCCCTTTAGTTTATTAATCTAAGGGTTATTACTCCTAGGGTTTATAATATTAATCCTTGGGTTTAATATAAATCCCCTTGGTTTATAATCATGGTCAACCATGGTCCATCGTCACATTGTGACAAATATTTTCTCAATATGAAAATCGACCATGGTCCAATGTTTCTTTATGACAAAGACTCACTGCATATGAACCATGGTGCAATGTCGCATTGTGATAGATTTTGTCAATATGAAAATCAACAATGGTCAACCATGATAATTCTAGGGTTTACAATATTTATCTTGGGGTATATATACTTTTGGTTTATAATATTTATCCATTGGGTGAAATATTATTACCTTAGGTTCATAATCTCTTGGGGTTTAAAACCCCAAGGTACTGCGTAATCAACCATAGTCAACCATGTTTATTTTACGATTTATAATATTTATTTTAGAGTTTATATATTAATCCCTTGGATTTAATATTATTCTCATGGTTTTATAAAATGTTGGCATTTTAGGGTATATAATATTTATCTGTGGTTTAATATTGTTCCCTCGAGTTTTTAATCCCTTGTGTTTTTAGTATTAATCCCTTTGTTTTATTATCTACTTTGGTTTATAATGTCAATCCCTTGTGTTTATTAATATAAGGGTTCTTATTCCTAAGGTTTAATATTATTCATAGGGTTTATAATATTAATTCTTGGGTCTAATATAAATCCCCTTGGTTTATAATCATGTTAAACCATGATCCAACCTCAAATATTAATAATAATAATAAATATTTAGTAATAACACTAATTATTTTAAAATAATTGTAATAATAATATATTTACATTATAATTAATTATTAATATAAATTAATAATTATTATTTATCATAATAATAATATTTTTATTGTAATAGTTATTTTTAAATATTATTATTATTTTCATTATTATATATTTATCAATATGAATATTAATTTTAGATTTTTTCCCTTGAGTTATTTTAAAATGATTGTAATAATAATTTATTTACATCATAATTAATTATTAATATAAATTAATAATTATTATTTATTATAATAATAATAGTTTTATTGTAATAGTTATTTTTTAATATTATTATTATTTTCATTATTATATATTTATCAATATAAATATTAATTTTATAATTAATACTAGATTTATTTCCTTGAGTTTGTAATCCCTTGGGTTTTTACTATTAATCTCTTTGGTTTATTATCCTTTTTGGTTTATAATATCAATCCCTTTAGTTTATTAATCTAAGGGTTATTATTCCTAGGGTTTCATATTATTCATAGTGTTTATAATATTAATCCTCGCATCTAATATAAATCCCCTTGGTTTATAATCATGGTCAACCATGGTCCAACGTCACATTGTGACAAATATTTTCTCAATATGAAAATCCACCATGGTCCAACGTTTCTTTATGACAAAGACTCACTGCATATGAAAATCAATCATGGTCAACCATGGTGCAACGTCGCATTGTTACAAAGATTGTCTCAATATGAAAATCAACCATGGTAAACCATGATAATTCTAGGGTCTACAATATTTATCTTGAGGTATATATACCTTCGGTTATAATATTATTCTTTTGTGTGTAATATAATAATAATAATAATAATAATAATTTTACTGTAATAGTTATTTTTTAATTTATTATTATTATTATTATATATTTATTAATATGAATATTAATTTTATAATTAACATTATATTTAGGCCGATAGGCCTTCCTTTGAAAGGGACTTTCGTCGTCCCTTTGTTTCTCAGACTGACACCTGGCGTCGGGCATAGAGCGGGCATAAACCCTCTAACCACCCACACCTTTGTCCGCAGAGTTCTGAAAGCGAGCGGTCATATGTTGGAGGAATGTTTGAGATGCTACGTGGGGAATATGCCCTCCTTTTTTATATAAGGCGGTTCTGCGGCTACTTAATTTTTAGTTGGAGTTTGAGAAATTCGTGACATTTTCTTCGAAAGCTTAAGCATTCATAAGCTCTAGTGGTAATGGCGCATTGTGTTTTTGGATAAAGATGCATATGGTAGCATCTGTCCGTTTGGTAGCATTTGTCCTGATTTCTGTTTATTCCCGGTGCCAAGAACTTCCTGTTTGGTAGCATTATTGTTGGGTGGCATTATTGCTCAACACTCTCGAAAACCCAGTTATGCGGTCCCTGTTTTGCGGTGCACTGCTTGAAGCCCCTGTTCTGCGATGCACGATCAACAAATTTGTGCTTTGGAAACCCTGTTCTAATGATCGAGCTGGATTTAATTTGAGATATAGCTTAAAAGGATGTTGTCCACAACAACAATGGTTCCTCCTCAGCTGCGGCAATGCAGTTCCACGGAGGAAATGCTGGAGGCAATCAAGGGCCGCGAGGATAGATCCCGTGACAACGGTATCCCTCCTGTACTGCCAATGCGGCCGACTTCGAAAGCCAGGCCTCCTTCTGCAGTCAGAGCAAGAAAAATTACCCAGACACGCTTTAATCAGAGCAATGACCAAGTCCCTAGGGACGTTCAAGCTGAGATTCCACTGGTTGATGTTCAAGGTATCTGTATGAACAAGCAGAGTGAAAATATGACAAATGTTGATCAGTTTGAAGGGGATCCCTTGGCCGATGGTAGCGATAACGGAGCTGCCGAGGTTAATGCTGAGCGCAATAAGGGTTCAAAAGTGGCAAGCAAACCCCGTTTCATCGTGATGCCCAACATTGATTCGGATATGGCTGGGGGTGCTTTAAAGGATAAACAGGGCTTTAAGAGAAGGAATAATCGAAGTCTGGTTGAATCACCTTACAAGAAGCTGGCGGAAACATTCGAAGATCGTTCGGGTGACAACGATGATTCGAAAGCTAGTTCCTATCCTGCATCAGTGGAGGATGACGAGAAGTGGACGGATGACAGCGTTTCTGGCATGAAAAAGGTAAGATTGCTCAATACTATAGTTTATTTCTTCAAAGATGTTTCAATAAAACAAAAACATGTATCCATGGACAAGCTCGTGGTTTAATTGCATCAGCTGCTTCCTTAACTGTATTTACGCTGCGGTCTTCAGTTTGATTATTATTATCTTTCACCTTTTCCTGGAAAAAAATGGATTAAAAGCTAATTTGTTCGACAATGCCCCGTTTCAAAATGAATCTATTAGTAACAACCTTTTTACTTTTGGTTATGATGTAATGAATCTATTAGTAAAAGCCTTTTTACTTTTGGTTATGATGTAAATTGATGATTGAGTTGAAGTTTGAATGATTCTCAGCTTGATTTTTAATCTATTTGAAAGCCTTCTTTGACTGTAGTTGTGCCGCAGGTGCAGATAATCAATGCTGTTAATGTAACAAGATATAAGATCAACTTAGGTGTAAATAACAGCTGAGTTAAATCTGAATCCTGCTTTAGTTTTAGTCTTGATGTAAGTATATAATATTATTATTAATGATGCTAATAAGGAATGTAACTGAACACAATGAACATCAATCAGCCAACCTTTGAAATGGTATGATAGAAGCAGGCACTACTGATGGTACTGGGGTCTATAATATATCATGTGTACGTACGTGATGATTTTGGCTGTTTGAACTGATGACTACCAATGGGCAGATGGTGCTTGCAATGCCATGCTTTTCATGGTGAATGACATGTTAGTAGCCTTTCATATTAAATATTTAGTCAGTTAGATTTTGGTAAAATTCTTGGCTGTCCCATTTAACTGTTACCTTGATCATCGACAGGAACTGTTTATGAACGTCCATGTGCATTTATATTTTGTTTGTTACATCAGTCAATGTTTTGCTGAACCTCAGAATGGTTTTGCTTTCTTGCTGTTTTTATTTGAAGTTTTCATATTTCTTGTTTTTGGAGACATCTCTTTTGTTGTTGCTCTCTCAAATAGGTAGTGCACTACAGAAATTGTTGGTTAGTGTATAGCCCTGTGATATGGCCTTAATTTTCAGTTGAATACCATTTGGTATTTTGCCCAAATGAAACTAGAAGTTATCATCATAGTTTATTTGAAAAATGTGATGTCAAATTCTAAGACTGCCAATTTCCTATGCAAAATATCCGAATTTGCTCTCGTGTATCATGTCCTATAGAAGGCAGCTTGAGTTGGTGATGTTCGACTCTGTGTGGATCCAAGTTGGAGTTGCTTTAATAGCTAACAAAATTTGCATTATGAAATTTTTCAGAATATAATTTCATAGTAAAAAAGGAAAAATAATGATTTATTTATTTATTATTATTATTATTATTTTAATAGCTCAATGGAGACCGCATTCGTAAATGCTAATCTGAAAGCAGTCATAAGCAAAAAGATTTGTTGTTCTTGTCTAATTTAGTGAAATCATATTAGGCTTGCTTACACCTGCATAAAAATTGCAAAATCTCCATTACCTGCATAAAAATTGCAAAACCTCCGTTAACTGTTGCAAAACTGAACTCTTATATATTTTGTTGCACCTATCATAAAATTCACACAAGACCTATAGACATTTGGGTTCAAGATGCTTAAAGATGGTTTTCTGTAATTACGTGATCTCACCTAAAGTATTACTATTATGGGTGAACCCTTCAGAATTAGTGTTGGTACGTGGCATGTGATAGTTACTAATATAGTCAGAGTCTAGGATTACAAGTGACGTCAGGATGATTTTGCTTTTTTGCAATTATTTCTGGTAGATATAGATTACTATGGATCATTCAAACTTTTGTGAGCCAAGTGTGTACATGTGTCATGAAACAAGAAGACTTAATTCTGTCAGAAATTTGGGGATTATGGTGAGTGCTTTTCACAAATAAGATAGATCCCTTGTTTTCTCTACTATAAGAACACAATTTGATTCATGATAGATCCCTTGTTTTCTCCACTATAAGAAACACACTTTGATTCAACTACAGTTGTGGTATTTGGATGGAGATGCTTCAACTTTGTAGTTCAGGATATCCTAGTGTAGTACTAGGATAGTAAGCTTGTGAGAAGTTGTTTGGTACATTTACCCCACAGCAACATCACATGATTCAGATTTGGCAACGACTTGGAGAGCCAAAGTGCAAGAGCCAGCTTGCCACATGACAAAAACTTGAGAACAACTACAATAAAATTTCTAAACTAAATAATAAATAAAATGTTCAAAATCAACCAAAAAATTAGAATCAATTCCATGCAATGACAAAGCCTAAACTGCATGCAATGGCTTCTGTAATTGAAGTTGCTACCTATAATCAACGATCCCACATGCATTACTCTTCCTTTCCTCTATATGTTACTGAAATGGCATCCTTGGCCTTGTTCATGTCCCAACAGATGTGGTTTATAGAGGTCTTATCTTCATCCATCATTCACAATATTTGATCAATGGCTTTGAAACATTATTATATCTTCACTAGCCTCCCTGCATAAAAAATCATTTAAATTCAATGCTTCAATGTCAATTGTATCTGTTCTCTTGTTATATTTTAAGTCAAGCCATTTTTGGCTGACATGCAATCTTTTGAGATTGTTCTTTTTGGCACATGTTGGGCCCTAAAGAGTTGAGGATGAACAGACATTTAGTTGTGGGATAATTCTGAGCACATATTCAGTATGCACATTGCTGGGTACAAAACCCCTCCAGTGCCCTAGTTTGGACAAATCTGTGGTAAATTTTCTTTCATTCACTTGGCACCTGCACAGATCTGTATAACCATATTTTATTATATTGTATGAGCTGTTTGGAGCCAATTTTTGGACTGAAGCATGCACTTTTAGACTTATAAAAATCAATTGAGTTTTGTATTTGGGTCAAGAGAAGTGAGGAGCTTTACAGTGTGGGGTGCAGGAGATCTTTGTGTGTGTATATAACACTAATATAAAAAAGGAAAAAAGAACCAATGCCATTTTTTTAAAATTACCATATCGTCATTTCGTCGTCCCTTTGTTTCTCAGGCTGACACCTGGTGTCGGGCATAGAGCGGGCATAAACCCTCTAACCACCCACACCTTTGTCCACAGAGTTCTGAAAGCGAGCGGTCATATGTTGGAGGAATGTTTGAGATGTTATGCGGGGAATATGCCCTCCTTTTTTATATAAAGCGGTCGTCGTGTATTCATGGATATTCATGAAGGTGGTTCTGCGGGCACTTAATTTTTAGTTGGAGTTTGAGAAATTTGTGACGTTTTCTTCGGAAGCTTAACCATTCATAAGCTCCAGTAGTAATGGCGCATTGTGTTTTCGGAGAAACATGCATATGGTAGCATCTGTCTTGATTTCTGTTTATTCCCAACGCCGAGAACTTCCTGTTTGGTAGCATTATTGCTGGGTGGCATTATTGCTCAACACTCTCGAAAACCCAGTTATGCGGTCTTTGTTTTGCGGTACACAGCTTGAAACCCCTGTTCTGCGATGCACGATCAACAAATTCGTGCTTTGGAAACCCTGTTCTAAGGATTGAGCTGGCTTTACAACAATAATGGTTCCTCCTCAGCTGCGGCAACGCAGTTCCATGGAGGAAATGCTGGAGGCAATCAAGGGCCACGAGGATAGATCCCGTGACAACGGTATCCCTCCTGTACTGCCAATGCGGCCGACTTCGAAAGCCAGGCCTCCTTCTGCAGTCAGAACAAGAAAAATTACCCAGACATGGTTTAATCAGAGCAATGATCAAGTCCCTAGGGACGTTCAAGCTGAGATTCCACCGGTTGATGTTCAAGGTATCTGTATGAACAAGCAGAGTGAAAATATGACAAATGTTGATCAGTTTGAACGGGATCCCTTGGCTGATGGTAGCGATAACGGAGCTGCCAAGGTTAATGCTGAGCGCAATAAGGGTTCAAAAGTGGCAAGCAAATCCCTTTTTGTCGTGATGCCCAACATTGATTCGGATATGGCTGGGGGTGCTTTAAAGGATAAACAGGGCTTTAAGAGAAGGAGTAATCGAAGTCCGGTTGAATCACCTTACAAGAAGCCGGCGGGAACATTCGAAGATCGTTCGGGCGACAGCGATGATTCGGAAGCTGGTTCCTATCCTGCATCAGTGGAGGATGACGGGAAGTGGACGGATGACAGCGTTTCTGGCATGAAAAAGGTAAGATTGTTCAATACTATAGTTTATTTCTTCAAAGATGTTTCACTAAAACAAAAACATGTATCCATGGACAAGCTCGTGGTTTAATTGCATCAGCTGCTTCCTTAACTGTATTTACGCTGCGGTCTTCAGTCTGATTATTATTATCTTTCACCTTTTCCTGGAAAAAAAAATGGATTAAAAGCTAATTTGTTTGACAATGGCCCGTTTCAAAATGAATCTATTAGTAAAAGCCTTTTTACTTTTGGTTATGATGTAATGAATCTATTAGTAAAAGCCTTTTTACTTTTGGTTATGATGTAAATTGATGTCTGAGTTGAAGTTTGAATGATTCTCAGCTTGATTTTTAATCTATTTGAAAGCCTTCTTTGACTGTAGTTGTGCCGCAGGTGTAGATAATCAATGCTGTTAATGTAACAAGATATAAGATCAACTTAGGTGTAAATAACAGCTGAGTTAAATCTGAATCCTGCTTTAGTTTTAGTCTTGATGTAAGTATATAATATTATTATTAATGATGCTAATAAGGAATGTAACTGAACACAATGAACATCAATCAGCCAACCTTTGAAACGGTATGATAGAAGCAGGCACTGCAGATGGTACTGGGGTCTATAATATATCATGTGTACGTACGTGATGATTTTGGCTGTTTGAACTGATGACTACCACTGGGCAGATGGTGCCTGCAATGTCATGCTTTTCATGGTGAATGACATGTTAGTAGCCTTTCATATTAAATATTTAGTCAGTTAGATTTTGGTAAAATTCTTGGCTGTCCCATTTAACTGTTACCTTGATCATCGACAGGAACTGTTTATGAACGTCAATGTGCATTTATATTTTGTTTGTTACATCAGTCAATGTTTTGCTAAACCTCAGAATGGTTTTACTTTCTTGCTGTTTTTATTTGAAGTTTTCATATTTCTTGTTTTTGGAGACATTTCTTTTGTTGTTGCTCTCTCAAATAGGTAGTGCACTAGAGAAATTGTTGGTTAGTGTATAGCCCTGTGATATGGCCTTAATTTTCAGTAGAATACCATTTGGTATTTTGCCCAAATGAAACTAGAAGTTATCATCATAGTTTATTTGAAAAATGTGATGTCAAATTCTAAGACTGTCAATTTCTTATGCAAAATATCCGAATTTGCTCTCGTGTATCATGTCCTATAGAAGGCAGGTTGAGTTGGTGATGTTCAACTCTGTGTGGATCCAAGTTGGAGTTGCTTTAATAGCTAACAAAATTTGCATTATGAATTTTTTCAGAATATAATTTCATAGTAAAAAAGGAAAAATAATGATTTATTTATTTATTATTATTATTTTAATAGCTCAATGGAGACCGCATTCGTAAATGCTAATCTGAAAGCAGTCATAAGCAAAAAGATTTGTTGTTCTTGTCTAATTTAGTGAAATCATATTAGTCTTGCTTACACCTGAATAAAAATTGCAAAATCTCCATTACCTAAATAAAAATTGCAAAACCTCCGTTAACTGTTGCAAAATTGAACTCTTATATATTTTGTTGCACCTATCATGAAATTCACACAAGACCTATAGACATTTGGGTTCAAGATGCTTAAAGATGGTTTTCTGTAATTACGTGATGTCACCTAAAGTATTACTATTATGGGTGAACCCTTCAGAATTAGTGTTGGTACGTGGCATGTGATAGTTACAAATACAGTCAGAGTCTAGGATTACAAGTGACGTCAGGATGATTTTTCTTTTTTGCAATTGTTTCTGGTAGATATAGATTACTATGGATCATTCAAACTTTTGTGAGCCAAGTGTGTACATGTGTCATGAAACAAGAAGACTTAATTCTGTCAGAAAGTTGGGGATTATGGTGAGTGCTTTTCACAAAAAAGATAGATCCCTTGTTTTCTCTACTATAAGAACACAATTTGATTCATGATAGATCCCTTGTTTTCTCCACTATAAGAAACACACTTTGATTCAACTACAGTTGTGGTATTTGGATGGAGATGCTTCAACTTTGTAGTTCAGGATATCCTAGTGTAGTACTAGGATAGTAAGCTTGTGAGTAGTTGTTTGGTACATTTACCCCATAGCAACATCACATGATTCAGATTTGGCAACGACTTGGAGAGCCAAAGTGCAAGAGCCAGCTTGCCACATGACAAAAACTTGAGAACAACTACAATAAAATTTCTAAACTAAATAATACATAAAATGTTCAAAATCAACCAAAAAATTAGAGTCAATTCCATGCAATGACAAAGCCTAAACTGCATGCATTGGCTTCTTTAATTGAAGTTGCCACCTATAATAACGATCCCACATGCATTACTCTTCCTTTCCTCTATATGTTACTGAAATGGCATCCTTGGCCTTGTTCATGTCCCAACAGATGTGGTTTATAGAGGTCTTATCTTCGTCCATCATTCACAATATTTGATCAATGGCTTTGAAACATTATTATAACTTCACTAGCCTCCCTGCATAAAAAATCATTTAAATTCAATGCTTCAATGTCAATTGTATCTGTTCTCTTGTTATATTTTAAGTCAAGCCATTTTTGGCTGACATGCAATCTTTTTAGATTGTTCTTTTTGGCACATGTTGGGTCCTAAAGAGTTGAGGATGAACAGACATTTAGTTCTGGGATAATTCTGAGCACATATTCAGTATGCACATTGCTGGGTACAAAACCCCTCCAGTGCCCTAGTATGGACAAATCTGTGGTAAATTTTCTTTCATTCACTTGACACCTGCACAGATCTGTATAACCATATTTTATTATATTGTATGAGCTGTTTGGAGCCAATTTTTGGACTGAAGCATGCACTTATAGACTTATAAAAATCAATTGAGTTTTGTATTTGGGTCAAGAGAAGTGAGGAGCTTTACAGTCTGGGGTGCAGGAGATCTTTGTGTGTGTATATAACACTAATATAAAAAAGGAAAAAGAACCAATGCCATTTTTTTTAAATTACCATATAGTCAAAATATGATGACATTTTTTGCCTTTCTTCCTAACTTCAAACAACTGTAAACTAGCATAGCTTCACCTTTACTTGGATCTATTAAGCATTGAGAGGGATAAAAAAGATGTTGAGCTGCAAACCTCAATATTTATTAAATCATACATGATTGTGCAAAACTATTGAAATTTGCACCTAGAGTTTACTTGAGGCCTCTGAGAGCTAAAGTAACAATGTAAACAATCTACTGCAGTAATGATTCTGTGATTATAGGCTTCTTTTCAGTGGATATCTTGGAGTACTTGTCTTTTTGGTTCTTCTCTTGTGCATATATCCGTCATTCTGTCGCTGTTGGGAGAAGATAATAATACTGATAATGATAACAATTCGGGGCAGCATATATGTGCAAGGAAAGCGATTTTCTGTTTTGGTTTACCATGAAACCAATCCACAATTGAAATAAATATTTCCAAACACTGTTTTTTGAAATTGAATTTGCGAAAATCAAAATAGACAGTTTGGCCATGCCGATTATGAAATACTAAATTGATAATGTAGATCACATTTGAAACTGGGCCGTTGAATCTCAATCGCCGTTCTAAATGAGTAGTGAGACTTACTTTAATCTCTGGAAAACCTTTGCTGTGAACAAGAAGAAAATCCATGTTTAATGCCCCTGAATTACATTAAATTTAAAACACCATCCACTATGAAAGACACACTTGCTAATTTTTAGCTCTAACTATTGCAGAGCAATACTGAAGAGCGCAGATGCTCGGGTATCATCACATAGTTACACGTTGCAGTCACTAGGGCAATACCAAATTTTAAACTATAATCAAAACTCCAACCAAAGAAAGTAATTGACAAATTACAAAACCCAATCCTGCTTTCTTGCATAATCAATACTGAAATTTATAAATAGAAAATCCTGAGGATACACGTGCACATCCGATTACCAAATTTTGCATGATCCTCTGCAGATTAATCTCCTTCCATTAATGAGCCAAAGGAGTAATCCAAATTGGCAATGCAATATCACCCTGTTTTTTTGCATTTCATTTCCTTTTTGCAAAAATGCAATGCATTGCATTGGTCACTAACTATAGATCTGTTGCTTGACACAGAGTTGTTGAGAGTGTTGGAGAAGGGGTGACTGACCTCAAGGAGGGTGACAGTGTGCTTCCCTTATTTACTGGAGAATGTGGAGAATGCAGACACTGCAAGTCAGACGAAAGCAACATGTGTGATCTTCTAAGAATTAATACTGAACAGGGGGTTATGATAAATGATGGGAAGTCGAGGTTTTCAATCAATGGAAAACCCATTATTATTATTATTATTAATGTTTAAATAAAAATAGTTACAAAATTATTTATAGATCACAAAATTAATTGTATTTTATTAAACATCACATAAGAATACAATAAGTATTGGTTTAAGAATATTATAATTTGACTTTCTAATCGCACTATACAACAACGGGCCCTACCTTATTTCCATCTGGTTATGGTTACCGAGATACACGCAATGGTAAATGTTGACATAAACCAAGTAAATAATATTACGGGGCCGACCTTATTTCCATCTGGTTATGGTTACCGAGATACACGCAATGGTAAATGTTGACATAATCCAAGTAAATAATGTTGATATTGCGGAATGGTTAATGTTTATATAATCTATTTAAATAATGCTTTTTCAACACTCATGGTTTAAGTAAATAATGTTTTTCCTTATTTGAAATTAACTATTGTTGATCTGACCTTCACTTGAGGGGTTATCATTATTAATTAAGGTGGTTCTATATATGGTATAAGTGGACAGCAATTTTAGAAATAATTATTGAGTTTACAAGTTGAAGATAGGAATAGATTAGATAACGCGCGGTTATTTTAAAATATTAAATTACAATGTGGAAAAGCATATTACAATTAGTTAATGTTTTAGTTGTAGTGTCAACCAGCAATGTAAGTTGTAAGTGGTTTGTTTTAGTATTTGCAAATCACAAATTTCTCCGCTTTTCATTTACCATGTAAAACGGTATAATTTATTTTTTAGTTAAAAAAATAAAGTGTGTTGCCAATAATCTATTGAGTTTTTAGTATGAACGCGTTTTAAACTTAATATATTGATATGAATGGTTTGGTTTTGGTTTTGTGTCATCGTGGTTATTTCCTTGGTCACTAGTGAGCTTTGTATATGCTTGACTATCTGTAGAGGTTTCTTCCTTTTAATAATCCTATCGGCCTCTCTTTGTACCTTTTGGGACAATTGCTAGTTATATCATTAGCATTCATTGTGGTTGTGTTTGTAATATTAAAAATCCTCAGGGTTTGTTAATCTCTTAGGTTTATAATATTCATAATCGTGTGGGTTTATCAATTCCTTGGGTTTAAAATGTTAATTCTTAGGGTTTATTAATCTCATGTATTTTTAATATTGATTCTTTGGGTTTGTTGATCCTTTAGGTTTATAATATTTATCCCTTGGGTTTACTAATTCATTGGGTTTATAAAATTAAACCCTTGTATTTATTAGTTGCTTTTCTTTTAAGGTTTATAATATTTATTTTAGCATTTATATACCTTAGGTTTATAATATTAATCCCTTGGATTTAATATTATTCCCTTGGGTATATAAAACATTGAGTTTTAGGGTTTGTAATATTTATCTTAGGATTTATATACCTTGGGTTTATAATATTTATCCCTCATTTAATATTATTCCCTTGGGTTTATAATCCCTTGGGTTTTTAGTGTTAATCCCTTTGGTTTATCATCCATTTTGGTTTATAATATCCCATGGGGTTTTAGTATTAATCCCTTGGGGTTATTGTTCCTTTGGGTTTATAATATCAATCACTTGGGTTTATTATTCTCTGGTCAACGATGGTTTATTATGATGTCAACCATGGTGAACCATGGTCCGACATGGAATTGTGATAAGGATTGTCTCAATATGAAAAACAATGATGGTCAATCATGTTTATTTAAGTGTTTATAATATTTGTCTTAAGATTTATATACGTTGGGTTTATACTATTAGTCCCTTAGGTTTAATATTATTCCCTTGGTTTCATAATCCTTCTGGGTTTTAGTATTAATCCCTTGGGTTTATTATTCATTTGGGTTTATAATCTCAATCCCTTGGGTTTATTATTTCCTTAGGTTTACAATATCAATCATGGTTAACCATTGTCAATCATAGCCAACCATGGTCAACCATGGTTGAATGTTGCATTGTGACAAGGATTGTCTCACCATGAAAATAAACCATGCTTATTTTAGTGTTTGTAATATTTATATTAGGGTTTACCAATGCTAGGTTTATAATATTAGTCTCTTGGGTTTAATATTATCCCCTTGGGTT
The DNA here is from genome assembly GCA_031772625.1 of Pinus tabuliformis. Taxonomy (NCBI): domain Eukaryota; kingdom Viridiplantae; phylum Streptophyta; class Pinopsida; order Pinales; family Pinaceae; genus Pinus; species Pinus tabuliformis. The sequence continues at coordinate 1,253,990,880 of CM062805.1, forward strand.
CATAATCCCTTGGGGTTTTAGTATTAATACCTTGGGTTTATTATTGAATTGGGTTTATAATATCAATCATGGTCAGCTTTATTAATCTCTTGTGTTTGTAATATCGATCCCTTGCGCTTATTGATCCCTTAGGTTTTTAAAATTGGGTTCACTAATTCATTGGGTTTTTAATATTAAACAGTTGGGTTTACTAGTTCCTTGGGTTTATAATATTAATAATCCCTTTGGTTTATTAATCCCTTGAGTTTAAAATATTAATTTTTAGGTTTTATTAATTCAACCATGTTCATTTTAGAATTTTTAATATTTATCTTAGGGTTTGTATACCTTGGGTTTATAATATCAGTCCCTTTTGTTTAATATTATTCCCTTAGGTTCATAATCCCTTGGGGTTTTAGTATTAATCCCTTGGATTTATTGTTCCATTTTGTTTATAATATAAATCGTTTGGGTTTATTATTCCTCAGCCAACCATGGTTCATTATGATGTCAACCATGGTCCAACATGGAATTGTGATAAAGATTGTCTCAATATGAAAATCAATGATGGTCAATCATGTTTATTTTAGTGTTTATAATATTTATCTTAGGGTTTATATATGTTGGGTTTATAATATTAGTCCCTTGGGTTTAATATTATTCCCTTGGGTTCATAATCCCTTAGGGTTTTAGTATTAATCCCTTGGGTTTATTATTCCTTTGGGTTTCTAATATCAATCCCTTTGGTTTATTATTCCCTTAGGTTTATAATATCAATAATGGTAAACCATTGTCAATCATAGCCAACCATGGTTGAATGTCGCATTGTGACAAGGATTTTATCACCATGAAAATAAACCATGTTTATTTTAGTGTTTTTAATATTTTTATTTTAGTGTTTGTAATATTTAGGTTTGGGTTTACCAATGTTGTGTTTATAATATTAGTCCCTTGGGTTTAATATTATTCCATTGGGTTCATAATCCCTTGGGGTTTTAATATTAATCCCTTGGGTTTATTATTCCTTTGCATTTATAATATAGATCCCTTCGGTTTATTATTCTCTTAGGTTTATAATATCAATCATGGTCAACCATTGTCAATCATATCCAACCATGGTCAATCATGGTTGAATGTGTCAGTGTGACAATGATTGTCTCACCATGAAAATAAACCATGTTTATTTTAGTGTTTGTAGTACTTATATTTGGGTTTAACAATGTTGGGTTTATAATATTAGGCCCTTGGGTTTAATATTATTCCCTTGTGTTCATAAGCCCTTGGGGTTTTAATATTAATCCCTTTGGGTTTATTATTCCTTTGGGTTTATAATATCAATCCCTTGGGTTTATTATTCCCTGAGGTTTATAATATCAATGATGGTCAATCATATCCAACCATGGTAAACCATGCTTGAATGTTGCATTGTGACAAGGATTGTCTCACCATGAAAATAAACCATGTTTATTTTAGTGTTTGTAATATTTATATTTGGGTTTACCAATGTTCGGTTTTTAATATTAGTCCCTTGGGTTTAGTATTATTCCCTTGGGTTTATTATTAACTTGGGTTTATAATATCAATCATGGTCAGTCATAACCAACCATGGTCAACTGTGGTCAATCATGACCCGATCTCACATTATGAAAAACATTGTCTCCACTTAGTGTTTATATAACTTGGGGTTATAATATTAGTTCCTTGGGTTTAATATTATTCCCTTAGGTTCATAATCCCTTGGGGTTTTAGTATTAATCCCTTGGGTTTATTGTTCCTTGGGTTTATAATATTAATAATCCCTTTGGTTTATTAATCCCTTCAATTTAAAATATTAATTCTTAGGGTTTATTAATTCAACCATGTTTATTTTAGTATTTTTAATATTTATCTTAGGGTTTGTATACCTTGGGTTTATAATATTAGTCCCTTTTGTTTAATATTATTCCCTTAGGTTCATAATCCCTTTGGGTTTTAGTATTAATCCCTTGGGTTTATTGTTCTTTGGGTTTATAATATCAATCACTTGGGTTTATTATTCCCCAGTCAACCATGGTTTATTATGATGTCAACCATGGTCCAACATGGAATTGTGATAATGATTGTCTCAATATGAAAATCAACGATGGTCAATCATGTTTATTTTAGTGTTTATAATATTTATCTTAGGGTTTATATACATTGGGTTTATAATATTAGTCCCTTGGGTTTAATATTATTCCCTTTAGTTCATAATCCCTTGGGTTTTAGTACTAATCCATTAGGTTTATTATTCCTTTGGCTTTCTGATATCAATCCCTTGGGTTTATTATTCCCTTAGGTTTATAATATCAATCCTGGTCAACCATTGTCAATCATAGCCAAACATGGTCAACGATGGTTGAATGTCACATTGTGACAAAGATTGTCTCACCATGAAAATAAACCATGTTTATTTTAGTGTTTGTAATATTTATATTTGGGTTTACCATTGTTGGGTTTATAATATTAGTCCCTTGGGTTTAATATTATTCCCTTGGGTTCATAACCCCTTGGGGTTTTGGTATTAATCCCTTGGGTTTATTATTCCTTTTGGTTTTATAATATCAATCCACTGGGTTTATTCCCTTAGGTTTACAATATCAATGATGATCAACCATTCTGAATCATAGCCAACCATGGTCAACCATGTTTGAATGTTGCATTGTGACAAGGATTGTCTCACCATGAAAATAAACCATGTTTATTTTAGTGTTTGTAGTATTTATATTTGGGTTTACCAATGTTGGGTTTATAATATTAGTCTCTTGGGTTCATAATCCATTGGGGTTTAAGTATTAATCCCTTGGTTTTATTATTCCTTTGGGTTTATAATATTAGTCCCTTGGGTTTAATATTATTCCCTTCAGTTCATAATCCCTTGGGGTTTTAGTATTAATCTATTGGTTTTATTATTCCTTTGCCTTTCTGATATCAATACCTTGGGTTTATTATTCCCTTAGGTTTATAATATCAATCATGGTCAACCATTGTCAATCATAGCCAAACATGGTCAACAATGGTTGAATGTAGCATTGCGACAAGGATTGTCTCACCATGAAAATAAACCATGTTTATTTTAGTGTTTGTAATATTTATATTTGCTTTTACCAATGTTGGATTTATAATATTAGTCCCCTGGGTTTAATATTATTCCCTTGGGTTCATAACCCCTTGGGGTTTTGGTATTAATCCCTTGGGTTTATTATTCCTTTGGGTTTTATAATATCAATCCCTTGGGTTTATAATATCAATGATGGTCAACCATTCTGAATCATAGCCAACCATGGTCAACCATGTGTGAATATCGCATTGTGACGAGGATTGCTTCACCATGAAAATAAGCCATGTTTATTTTAGTGTTTGTAGTGTTTATATTTGGGTTTACCAATGTGGGGTTTATAATATTAGTCCATTGGGTTTAATATTATTCCATTGGGTTCATAATCTCTTGGGATTTTAGTATTAATCCCTTGGTTTTATTATTCCTTTGGGTTTATAATATGAATCCCTTGGGTTTGTTATTCCCTTAGGTTTATAATATTAATGATGGTCAACCATTGTCAATCATAACCAACCATGGTTGAATGTCGCATTGTGACAAAGGTTGTCTTACCATGAAAATAAACCATGTTTATTTTAGTGTCTGTAATATTTATATTTGGGTTTACTAATGTTGGGTTTTTAATATTAGTCGCTTGGGTTTAATATTATTCTTTTGGGTTCATAATCCCTTGGGTTTTAGTATTAATCCCTTGGGTTTATGTTTCCTTTGGGTTCATAATATCAATCCCTTGGGTTTATTATTAACTTGGATTTATAATATCAATCATGGTCAACCATAACCAACCATGGTAAACTATGGTCAATCATGGTCCAATCTCACATTATGAAACAAATTGTCTCCACTTACGATTTACATACCTTGGGTTTATAATATTTGCCCCTTGGGTTTAATATTATTCCCTTAGGTTCATAATCCCTTGTGGTTTTAGTATTAATACCTTGAGTTTATTATTCCTTTGGTTTTATAATATCAATCACTTGGGTTTATTATTTCGTGGTCAACCATGGTTTATTATGAAGTCAACCATGGCCAACCATGTTCCAACATGGAATTGTGATAAGGATTGTCTCAATATGAAAATCAACCATGGTTAATCATGTTTATTTTAGTGTTTATAATATTTATCTTAGGGTTTATATACATTGAGTTTATAATATTAGTCCGTTGGGTTTAATATTATTCCCTTGGGTTCATAATCCCTTAGGGTTTTAGTATTAATCCCTTGGGTTTATTATTCCTTTGGATTTATAATATCAATCCCTTGGGCTTATTATTCCCTTAGGTTTATAATATCAATTATGATCAACCATTGTCAATCGTAGCCAACCATGGTTGAATTCCGCATTGTGACAAGGATTGTCTCACCATGAAAATAAACCATGTTTATTTTAGTGTTTCTAATATTTATATTAGGGTTTACCAATGTTGGGTTTATAATATTAGTCTCTTGGGTTTAATATTATTGCCTTGGGTTCACTAATTCCTTGGGTTTATAATATTAAACAGTTGGGTTTATTAGTTTCTTGGGTTTATAAAATTAATAATTCCTTTGGTTTATTATTCCCTTGAGTTTAAAATATTAATTCTTAGACTTTATTAATTCAACCATGTTTATTTTAGTATTTTTAATATTTATCTTAGGGTTTGTATCCCTTGGGTTTATAATATTAGTCCCTTTTGTTTAATATTATTCTCCAGGGTTCATAATCCCTTGGGGTTTTAGTATTAATCCCTTGGGTAATAATAATATAATATTATTATTATTATTTTTGTAAAGCTTGGTAGGACCTTCTGTTTTCTATTTATAAAAGACAAGTTTACACCACATGAATGAGATAGGTGGCCTCAACTTGCCTAGTGGGAAACCAAGTTTGTTGGCCACCTATCCTCATTATAAGCCATCCAAAAATAATATAGTTTCAGGCGATCAACCCAAGCTATATATGTATCTATATCATGATAAGAGTCTAATTTTCTATCTATCATAAGCATACATTAGTAAAAAGTAAATGCTATCTGCAAGAAACCAAAAAACATTCTGGAACCTGACTATTCCTTCTGATCTTCTGAGGCTGAGTCCACTGGAGCCGGGTTTTCGGTTGAGTCTCCTGGTGCATCCACCAACTCAATATTACAAGGGATATGCCTTTGAATACGATCTAGGCAGATGTCTTGCTTGCGCAACTAGAATTGAATGGTCTGCAGGTATTTCTTGTAGTTTGGCATGTCCTGGAGTGTCATGGCCATTCCCATTGATAGTTGCTCCATGGACTTCCCCAGAAGGCTCTTCATGAGCCAATATAAGTATAAAGTCTGCTTAAACTGTGATGCAGGAGCATTTGGCTCAGAGATATCATTGTATTTTAATAGACATAGGGGGTCTTGTGTTTTAAGGGAGATGGTTTCCAAAAGAATTAAATTAAGGAAATATTAATGTTTTTGAATGATTTTAATTTAGAATAGGAATTAATTAAATATTGGGAGGAATATTGTAAATGTTCCCGAATGTTGGAGTACATGAGAGATTTAGGCTAGTTAAGGTTCCATAAGGATTGAGAGATTTGAAAATCAATTGTAAATCTTAGATTAGGAATTGGTTTCATGGTTTGTGGAACTAGAGAGGATCCTTAGGGATTAGTTGAGTCAAAAGTGGACATAGAGGATATTTAGGATTTAGTTCAAAAGATTAAGGATCTGAACCGAAATGGTTTACAAAATGTTTCATATAAATGTAAGCCTAAAAAGCATAAAAAGAGTGAGTTAGTGAGTTAGAGTGAGAATCAGATTTCAAAGATTAGATAGGGTTTGACTGTAAGCCTACAGGAAGGAAAGAAAAAAGGCCACTAATTAGAAAATCAGGCCAGAGAGAGAGATTCATTATGTAAATAAATGTTTATAAAGACAAAGAATTCGATTCCTGAGTTGTGTGGTGTGTATTGATTAATGGAATTATAAATGTGTGTGAATTAGAGTAATTCTGAATAGTATATGTATGCAGGTGGAATTAAAGCAGAACGTGTAGGTTTTAACCCCGTACATAAATTACCTGCATATGAATTCTAAAACACAGAAAATAAACAATGCGAGAGCATAACACATAAAACACACATACACAGAGATTTTCCAACTGGATCCCAAAATCAGGACTGCCAGCTTGATTTTTCATTATATTATTTTCAATGTTACAATACATATTTATTCATGCCGAAACATCCAATACCATGGACCGAAAGCCATCACGTCTAAAACCATGGACCGAAAACCATAGGTAGGTTCGCCCAACCTAATATAAGGTCCAATTTTTTTTCTTCCCTGGGCGCTACCCTGGACCCTGTAGAGGGGGGCTACCCACCCCCATCAAACCCCCCAGACAGGGGGGGCTACCACCCCCCTTGTGACCCCCCCGCTATGCAATCAATGCAACAAAGGGGGGGCTCCACCCCTCCTCTAACCCCTTGGTTCACTACATAGGTTAGTCGTGGAAAGAATATAACACAACCCAACAGAACGTGGAGGTGGAGAATGAAGGATAGTGGTTTGATCGCTTGAATCCAATTGAAGGATCAAAGTTAAAGTTCAAATGTGATAGCGTTTAAATAATACGCAGAACAAAGCTCAGGAAGGAGTTAAGGGGAAGAACAATTAAAGATCGAAATTAGTGAAAGGAATAAGAAATCCTTGCTTCAACTTGGTTATGTGGTTGAAGTCTTCAATGCAATATATGGATTGATTGAGCCCGGAGCAAAGTCATTGAACAATCAAGTCGCACACGGAAGATCAACAATGTATAAAGAATTAAACAACAAAGAACGAGAATTATCGGATCAGCTAGATCGATGGATGATATTAATGAAAGATGAATGGAAGAGATTAAAACCACGTGTTAGTAGAAGGATGGAGCTATCTTCGCAAGTGGTAAGTAGTATCTCGCGCAGTCTCAAAATGGTAAATGGTATTTTACAAATTCATGCGATTAACCTAACGGGTTGACACGTAGCACATCGGTGGGGAAGCAAAACCGCTTATCTCGCGTGCTCTTGACCTGTTATGTATCGTGCTAGTAATTGCGTGAGATTACATGATCATCGTTGGATTGAGGTAAATGAAATATACGGTGGAGATCGGTCAGGCTAGTTAGCACGTGATACATCGTGATAGCCATTGGATCAGACGACACAGATCGACGATGGTAATTTGGAGCACCCAAAAGTAAAGTGTTGAAATAAATACGTCAGTTGTGCGACACGCGGTTGACGGTGATTGGTTAGGTTTGTTGTGGATCAGACAATAAGAAAATCCATGGGTATAATATGATTAACGCGTGATTAAATAGCTTCCGCTTAAGCATTTAATTAAGAGCATTAAACCTTGGTTTAAGAAGTTTTTACTAAGCAAGAATATTAAAATTCCTAAGACATAGTGTGAGATGCAGTTTTATTTGCATAATGTGGGTAGATGCGGCTTAAACTACATCATTTTTGGTTTCAGAGTTGAATAAGGAAATTCTGCATGAAAAATTCTTTGAGAAAACTTAGAACAGAGTTATGTTTTGGAGGTATGTATATAGGCAAGAGGAGATCAGATTTTAAATTTGACAAACAGTAGGCACACAGAGATAAAGTTTAGCAGAATTTGCAGATGCAAAGAAATAGAGAACAATCCATTCGAGGTGCAAGTGAATGGTAGGACAAGATCATGCAGAGATCTTGAAGGTGAGATGATATGTTTTTGTTTTAATTTGGTTTGAAGATTGTAGTTGTAGAACTCAGGTTGTAGATAAAAGACCGTATCTCAGCAAAAGAAAAGAAGCAGTAATGAAGAAAGCTGGTAAGAATTCTTGAGTGGAAGAAGAGGTGCCCAAAACCTAGTATTTCATTTGTGATTGAAATACAAGAGGACAATTGTGTTATTAAAAAGTGTAAATGAGTTGAAGCCTAGAAGGAGCAGAGAGAAGTGCTCAAAGAGGTTCGAGAGAATAGAGAACCAAGTGCTTGCCAAAAGACCAAGTATAGAGGAAATCTTGGTGAGGTAAGTGACAACAGGGAGGACTTGCTATTAGAGAGGCTTTAGTACAACTCATAGTAAGTGAGTGAGGAACTCATGAAGATAGAGAAGGAGATGACTACTGATAGTCATAATAGAGATAACAGAGGTTCTGAGAAAGACTACAATAGAAGAAAGGTGAAGAAAGAGGATGCCAAGGCAAATGGCATACAAAGACAATTAAGTGAAGAAGAATATGAGAGGGAGAAGGCTGAGATTGCAGTTCATCTTGAGTTATTGATGGAGATGTTGGAGATGAATAAAGAAGACCAGAAGTATGGTTATGTCATAAGGAAGAATGTAAAGTGGCAGAGGCTACAAGAGAAGAGAAATAAATAGGTGAATATGTAGTTAGCAGAAGAGATGATGAAGCTTGAACATGTATTGAATGTTCAATTGAAGTCTAAAGAACTTAGAGAAGCTGAGTTGAAAATGGATGTTTCCATTTGTGAAGTAGAACAAGGTGAAGATGAAGACTAGAGATCTATGAAAGATCTTATGAACCATTGTGCAAATTCAATACAACAAGAAGTTTACTCTGCTGAAGAAGGAATTATTGATAATTTTTTGAACTGTTGGACAAATTCAGATCACCAGGAGGATATGAAACCTTGTATATTTGAATCTAATAATTTTGATGTGATTACATGTTTTGCAGAAGATGAGTAGTCTTTTGAAGCTGTCAAAAGTATGGAAGAGTATCTTTCAGAAGATAAATACTCTAAAGTAAAGAATGATGGAGAATGTCTCTTGAATGAGAAAAGTAGTGAATTATTGCCGCAGAAAGAATTTAGTAATACATTGATGTTTGAAGCTGTTACAACACAAGAAAAATTTCTTGTGAAAGGAGGAGATGAGATTCAGTCTGAAGAGCTGATATGTGAAGCTACAATTGAGACCGTTGAACCTTGTAATTCTCAAACTGATAAATTGTTTACAAATGCAGGAATTATAAGTGATGATGAAATACTTATGAAGTGTCAAAGAGAAATTGAATTGTTGGAATATTTGCTAGAAAACTCAAAGTATGACAGTGTGATTGCGGAGGAAGCAGTTCACTACAGTGGACAAGAGTAGAAAGACATCATTGAAGCAGATGGTGTGGAAGAGAGACTTGCTAACAATTTCGAGAGTCCTTTAGAGAATTCTTTAGAGAGGTGGAATCAACATACTGATGTGCTGATAGAGAAGGAAAAATCAGAGCAACATACTGAGATGTTGCCAGAGAAAGAGAAGGTAATGAGGCCTTATATTTTTAAATCTGATAATTGTTTTATGATTACAAGATTTGATGAAAATGAGACAAACATGTTTCAAGTTAAAGAGTTAGTTTTAGAACTGAAGAAGACTAGAAGTTTCCAGGTTAGACATGCTGATGAGGAAAATGAAAAGCATGAAGATACCATGCTTGAAGAAATTAAATTGAATGTCAGAATCAGTCAAGGAAGGACAATTACTAAGGGTTTTCAAAGAAGAGGAAGGAAAATATGCTGGAATTGATGAACAACATAGTGATGTATTTGAGAGGAATCAAGTACAAGGGGAATTGGAGGACAATTTATTTTTTGAAAGTAAATTTACAGATATTGAACAAAGGTTGTTTGGAAAGTCACAAGAGGGTAAGGATGAAAGGATGGTAGTAAGAATTAGACAACTCCAAAGAGAAGATAATGAACAATAGTTTGAAGATGAGTGGACAGAGTACAACAAAAAATGGCAGAGTATGTACCAACCCAAGGATGTGCTAGAGATAGAGATTAAAGAATTATGGTAATTAATGATGAAGCAGTCTAGATGGAGGAGATTGACGACAACAGGAAGAGTGATCAATCAGAATTTGAAACTGATTGACAAGGAGAGGAAGATGAAACAGAGGACAAGAAACATACAACAACAACAAAGGAACAGAGCATTCAGACGACTACAAACTAAAGTTTTGGACCCTGGAGGTTTTCTATCAACATATGAGAACACATGATCTAGAGATCATGAATGTTTTCAAACTTGGGAGTTTGATGCAGGAGCATCCATCTTAGAAATATCATTGTATTTTAGTAGACATAGGGGGTCTTGTGTTTTAAGGGATTTGGTTTCCAAAAGAATTAAATTAAAGTAATATTAATGTTTATGAATGATTTTAATTTAGAATAGGAATTAATTAAATACTGGGAGGAATATTGTAAATGTTCCCGAATGTTGGAGGACATGAGAGATTTAGGCTAGTTAAGATTCCATAAGGATTGAGAGATTTGAAAATCAATTGTAAATATTAGATTAGGAATTGGTTTCATGGTTTGTGGAACTAGAGAGGATCCTTAGGGATTAGTTGAGTCAAAAGTGGACTTAGAGGATATTCAGGATTTAGTTCAAAAGATTAGGGATCTAAATCGAAATGGGTTACAGAACCTTTCATATAAATGTAAGCCTAAAAGGCATAGAGAGTGTGAGTTAGAGAGTTAGAGTGAGAATTAGAGTTCAGATATTAGATAGGGTTTGACTGTAAGCCTACGGGCAGGAAAGGAAAAAGGCCGCTGATTAGAAAATCAAGCCACGGAGAGAGATTCATTATGTAAATAAATGTTTATAAAGATAGAGAATTCGATTCCTGAGTTGTGTGGTGTGTATTGATTAATGGAATTATAAATTGTGTGTGAATTAGAGTAATTTTGTATAGTATATGTATGCAGGTGGAATTAAAGCAGAACACAGAGGTGGAGAATGAAGGATAGTGGTCTGATCGTTTGAATCCGATTGAAGGATCAAAGTTGAAGTTCATATGTGATAGCATTTAAATAATACGTAGAACAAAGGTCAGGGAGGAGTTAAGTGGAAGAACAATTAAAGATCGAAATCAGTGAAAGGAATAAGAAATACTTGCTTCAACTTGGTTCTGTGGTTGAAGTATTTGATGTAATGCATGGATTGATCTAGCCCGGAGCAAAGTCATTGAACAGTCAAGTCGCACACGGAAGATCAATGACGTAGAAAGAATTAAACAACAAAGAACGGGAACCATCAGATCAACCAGATCGACGGATGATATTGACGGAAGATGAATAGCGGAGATGAAAACCACGTGTTAGCAGAAGGATGGAGCGGTCTTCGCAAGTGGTAAGTAGTATCTCGCGTGTTCTCAAAATGGTAAATGGTATTTTACAAATTCACGTGATTAACCTCAGGGGTTAACACATAGCACATCGATGGGGAAGCAAAACCGCTTATCTCGCGTGCTCTTGACTTGTTATGGATCGTGCTAGTAATTGCGCGAGATTACACGATCATCGTTGGCTTGAGGTAAATGAAATATACGGTGGAGATCGGTCGGGCTAGTTGGCACGTGATACGTTGTGATAGCTGTTGGATCAGAAGGGACAGATCGACGATGGTAATTTGGAACGCCCAAAAGTCAAGTGTTGAAATAAATACGTCAGTTGTGCAACACGCGGTTGACGGTGATTGGTCAGGTTTGTTGTAGATCAGATGGTAAGAAAATACACGAGTATAATCTGATTAACATGTGATTAAATAGCTTCTGCTTAAGCATTTAATTAAGAGCATTAAACCTTGGTTTAAGAAGGTTTTACTAAGCAGGAATATTTAAATTCCTGAGACATAGTGTGAGATGCAGTTTTATTTGCATAATGTGGGTAGATGCGGCTTTTTCTGCGTCAAATTGCATGAGTCTACCCCTAGTATTCCTTGGATCCGGGATTACCTCTCGCTAGGTCTCCATTTCCTCTTCGGAGTCTGCCTCCTCTTTTATCTGTTCCTCCCAATATTCTAAAATCTTGCGGATGCCTACATCCGTTCCTACCCTATACGCTATTTCCGCTTCACTGATGAGCCATTCTACCGGCTTCCTCCCACGCTTAGGCTCTGAGGTGCTCGGGTCTGCTGCTCTAGGTAGCTCCCTCCCCCTTCTACCTCGTCCTCTTCCACGAGCTGGTCTAGCCATCTCTTCTGTTGTGTGAGCCTGTTCACACATGATTCGCATTAGTTCACAGAGTATATGTTCTAGCTGTTCTAGGTTGCTGCTGCTTCCCCTCCCCTCACATTTCAAGTCACACTTGCCTCTGCCCTAGTGCCCCTTTGCCCAAGGATGCGACGCCTCTCCTCTGCCTGAATTATCAGTGCCACTCACCTGCCAAGCGATAGCCTCTCCACCTTTCTGGTGTTGGTGTATCTCTCCTTTGCTCCTGAGGGTGATGACTTGGTGGCCGACTCGAATTATGCTTACAGAATGCACCGCCAACCCATCGAGCTAGGTTACCAACACTCCCATTCTCATAACCTTCCCTCACCCCTCTGTCCTATGCAGCTTCCGCTCCTCTCTACCACTCCCAATTTCCTTCCCTCGCTCATGCTTATCTACATTCTCCCCTCCCTCCCTGGTAATCCTGCTATCCTACTTAATTGCAGGTGGTTTCTCAAGGCCCCAGCCTCGATTATCTCTCTTAGTGCCGGTTTCTGGTTTGGACCTGATTCCCTTCCCTCCTATCATGCAAATGTCTCCCCCACCTTTTCCCCAATTCCCCTCCCTGGTCTGTTCTCTCATCCCCCCGCCATGGAATAGCACAGAAAGCATTGCATTAGACGTGTAAGGCCAGTTAACATACCCGGAGCCGATGCGTAGAGGTCTTTGCTGGTCTCTTCCTTGGTATGCCGCGCCTTTTCTCTGTCTTCCCGTAACAACTATGCTCTTCCCACCATCCTGCCTTCCTTCATAATCCGCTCCCTCTGTTCTTTGTCCCATCACCCCTTCTGTCATGTCCTTCCCACCTCTGTCACTACCTTGTCACTGACTGCCACTTCTCCATTGTCATGCGGGAGGTCACCGCACCCATCACCATGAGTGTGTGGGATGCGGTGGATAGTACCCGTCCCTCAATTGGCCTAACAACCATCGCCGACAGACGTACTCAGGCACACACCTTGATCGGGGGAATATAATATTATTATTATTATAATAATAATATAATAAATAATAATAAGAATAATAATAATAATTATTATTAGTAATATAATAACTATTATAATATTATTATCATAATAATATAATAATAATTATATTATTATACTAACATAATATTATTATCCATTACTAGTATTATTAATTAATATTTTTATGAGTTAATATTATTATTATAATACTAATATAATAATTATAAATATATAAGGATATAGTTGTTATTATTTATAGTTATTAATAATCATAAATAGTTTGTCTTTAAAAATAATACACATAATAATTCCCTTATCACAATTTTAATTATTACTGGATCATGATTGTTATTATGACTTAATATTATTATTATAATAATATAATGATATTATTATCATACTATTATTACCAATATTAATTAATATTACTAATAATATTATTATGATTACTATTATTATCATGATATTAATATAATAATCATAAATATATAAATATATAAGAATATGGTTGTTATTATTTATATAGTTATTAATAATCACAAGTAATTAATTTTTAAAAAAATATACATAATAATTCTCTTATCACAATTCTAATTAATTCTAATTATTATTGTACCATAGTTGTTATTATGAGTTAATATTATAATAATAATAATAATAATAATAATAATAATAATAATAATTATTATTAATATAATAACTACTATATTACTATAATAATATAATGATAATCTAATATTATTATTATAATATTAATATAATAATATACATAAATAAATAAGAATATGGTTGTTATTATTTATATAGTTATTAATAATCATAAATAATTGGCGTTTAAAAAAATATACATAATAATTATTAATGTGGTTGATATAAGCTTATCAGCGTATATCAACCACATTGGTAAATGTGATTCTGCTAGTATATATTTAATATCGACTTTACTAGATAATGATTTATTTTAAGCTTAGCACAATTAAATTACATGACCAGATCTTGAAAATGTGTCGTAGGACATCACTGCTGTCAGGGTTCTCACAGCGAACACGAAAGATATCCCACAATTAGTGTATGGGAAAGCTATAGATGGACACATAGTTCCATTCGCAGTTTTGCTTATTGTATCTGTGGATTCTATTCTTTCTACCTTGGTACAAAGTCACGAGGAACCTGACATCTAGGCAACGATCTTTGAGCATGTGGTCAAGAAAGCTATATCTATATGGCAGATAGAATCTCAGAGTAATAATAATAATAATGATCCCAATAATGGAAGTACATGTAGCATAGATGATTCTGAGAATCGACAGCGAAAACTGCGATCAGGCCTGGAATTTGACGTCCTGTAAGATGTATTTTGGGTTTCAAGACGTATTTGACGACAACCGGAAAATTTAACCCGTCACATATGACGTCTCTTTGATATCTGCAACCTGTCAGAATGACGTCTGATTTCAAATTTAAATCGTCAAAAATTATAATACCTATACCATTGAAGGGATTTTCCTCTCAGCATAAGTTTAAATACAAGTAGTTGGCTGCACTCTCAATCTCTCCGGCGTGTTCGTATTAAATCCACAACTCCGTGATAAAGCATAATTGCATTGAATATTTATAACTGGGAATTCAGGTTTCCAACAATTGTTCTGCACTCTCAAGCTCTCTGGCGTGCCCATAGTAACTCAAATACGGTGAAAGCTTATTAATCAAAATACAATGCCATATCACAATCATTTAGTGCACTCAGATTGTGTTCCAAATTCCAATGTAATCTTTCTAAAACAGCCCTGCAAAAACAGGGTTCCCCCATCCCCATCTTCAACTACGCCTCGCACCCTTGGGCCTTTCCCATTTCCCACAGGATTCCGGCACCGACTCCATCTCATGCGGGGAATTCCCTTTTGGCTACAGGAATCGTTTCACGAGCCTTTCTATTGCAGTCCTGCTATTCATATGGAGGCGAATGTTGTCGAGGACAGCGTGGACGACTTGCCCTCCGCTGCCATAACCTTTCCGATTAAGATGTTTTTGGCATTGTGCAGAAATGGAAGGAGAGGAGGATATGACACAATTTTTTAAAATTAAGGTATGCCTCCATGGTAAAACATGATTTATTTTGTTAATGCAAATTGAAAATTAAAGAGCTTGGTTTATTATAAATGGTTCAAATGGTTTTGTGAGTAGATTGTTATCATTTTTGTTTAAATATTTAAATATTGTTAAGTACGTTAGCATTAGTTTATTATCATAATCTTATGTTTTCAAATTCGATTTCTGATTTTCTTAGTGCACCATATCTCTTTCTATTGTTTTCTCTTTGAATTTATCATCTTTCAAGTCAATTTTTTTTCTTTCAATACAATAGGTGGTCTAACATTTTACCAATTTTTTTTGGAATACTCATAAAAATTTTGGTAAAATATTTTTATTTTTGGAAACCTAATGCAATTGATCTTTTATCTATACCATTCATGTCAATTTGTTGTATAATGCAATGTCCTATAACACCCATAATTACTTCTAGTTAGAATTTGTGTGTTTATCACTGGATTTGTTAAGGGTTCAAACTTTGTACAATCCTAATAACCAAATTGTTATCTCAACTAAAAACTTTCTGGGATAATCTTTTAAGAAGACACCATATGATTATAAGTTTTTAAAATAGTTATTATATAATAATATGGTTGGTTGCATATATCAAATTCCAAATTTGATATGTTATTCATTTGTGTGAACTTGTCATATGCATTTTGAAACTTCACATATTCAAATTTAAATGGATTGAGATAGCATTCATACTAATAATACTAAATGCACCCAAAACTTTAAATTTATTGACATAAGCGTACCTATGCACTTCACACTTCCTCAAGAGTTGAGAGGCCATCCTGATCCCACTCGCATGCCCAACCAGGGTTTAAAATGTCTATAGTTTACATCGTTGCTATCAGTCCAATAAAGCACAAAAGTATTTTGAGGTGTTTTTGACTTGCTAAAGAAATGCTAGGACTTACTCCCAATGTGATTGTGGAGGTTGTACGTTTGATTGAGGCGGTTAGTTTTATGAGTTTTATGAATGTACATGGTTTGAGGTTAATAAAAATTTAGTTGTTTCAGCGAGTGGTATGCACTTGATGTTGGAAGCTTTTCTTATTTAAAAAAAAAAAACCAAAATGCTATTGTGTATTTTTTAAAATAATTTAATTGTATTTTTGGGTGGATTTTAAAAAATAATTTAATTGTTTTTTAGGTTTAATGTTGATTTAATTAGTTATAATATATTTTGGGTTGTTTTATAAATTAATTGTTTTAATGATTAAATGAAATTGAAGTTCAATTTAATATAATTATAACACATGACTCTTAAATAAGTAAGGATTAGTTGTTTTGCTTATATTTTCAAAAGTCTGAAGAATTTATAATGCTTTGTATGAGTAAGAATAAAAATAAATTATGGATATCTCATTATTATAAATCTTTTAGCCAAAAGCATTAAGTATGAGCCTTAGTAGTTTTTTTCTTCATCAATTCTCTCTCTCACATACGCATAGATATATACTAAATTAAAATCATATAAAATTTAAAGATATAAAAATTAATGGAATTAAAGTCTAATTATTTTTCATTATATAAATAGAAAGTTATCATATGAATAACAAAATCTATATCCTTAAATCCACTTTGCAAATTAAAATAGTTTTTAATGTCAACTATTTTATAACATAAAATAAAATTGAGAATAAAATAACTTATTCCTCTCATTTGAAAATAAGAGACTATATGATTAAAAAGAGAAAATTAAACAAAAGATATTACTATGAAATAAAATTGCAACATTAACATGTTTATGCTAACTTACGAAAAACAAGGCACTTTTATAGGAAGATTAACGAAAATTGAGATGCAAAAATAATTGAAAAAGAGTTTGGAGATAAGGGGAGGTTTTTTTTTCGGGGGGGCCGCCGAAGAAGCTATATATGTCACAAAGTGCCCAAATATGCTGCTGGCGCAGGACTCGATACCGGCAGAGGATGTGTAAACCGACCTCGATACCGGCTGAGGACGTCTAAACCGCCCCTACCGTTCCAACATACACTCGCGTGTAGAACTTAAAATGAAAAGCATGAAAAATAAAAAAAAAAAAAATCATCAATAGGCAGAAAGGATTTAAAATTCCAGGACCGCTGCTACTCATTGTGATGGAACTCCTTCTGCTATTTACGCCCGCTGTTCAAAACCTAGGGAGAGCAAAAGATTGAGGGATAATGCTTCATTTTCTTGACTACTTCGAACTTGTCGGTACCCTAATACCACACAAAACTCCCTTTTGATAAACATTTGTTTTTAAATAATGTTATAGCATATTATATTTCAGTTTTCCACCGCCAAACCATTTGTCGTTTCTTGTAACTCATTCCATTCCAGACAGGAGGTCGTGAAATTGCTCCTTAATGGAAACGTTGATCCGAACGAAACGGACAGCGAAAGAAATACTCCTCTACATAGGTGCCTCCGGGCTAGTTCTACAACTCAAGATACCCGGTATGTTGCTTTTATCTTTGAAGACAGACCTGGTTTAAGTTTCGTATAATCTTGAAGAACTATAGTTTTGCGCCTAGATCTAAGTGTTTGAATAATTTCTGAATATGTGACAGCCTTTTACGCTTACTATTGAGACACCGCGCATCCGTAGATTTACTGTATGTTTTATATTGTAGGTTCATATATATATATATATATATATATATTTTTGGAACTTTAGAATGCAATTGAACTATTTTTTTCTAAATCACAGATACTTTTGTTCCGAGATCCCGAAGCTGTTGATATGGCTACAGAGACGAAGGAAACACCTCTTTTTTATGCAGTCAAGAACAATCACTTTCATTGTTCTTAACTTCTTCATTATGGAGCAAATCGTCCAGCTTTAAACCTACGGTGATTTCTTTGTGATATAATTTGATTCACCCTCGTACTGAAATTCTTTTCGAAATTAAGTCTCTTCGTCCTTGTACTAGATATAATTGAAGCCTCCCGTCAAACATTACAGGAAGCAAAGGCCTATTGATTTGGCTAAGACACACAAGATACGAGAGATGTTGAATTCTCAGTCCAGCCTAAAGTTTGGTGTGTATTATACAAATTGTTCCTTCCACCATTGGAAATATTAATCTCAACCACCACTTTAAACACACTATATATGGTGGACATGTTAATCCAACCACCACCTTACACACACTGACAACTACCATGCTTGCCCAATAAATTTTTGCAGCAGGTTGCCATTAACACTGAAGAAGCTTTGAGCAAAAGTATGGCGCTGACCATTCCGCAACACATTAGATAGTTAAAGCACTTAACGAAGAGTTGGTAAATATGTATGGGTGTTCTGAGCATAAGTATAGCATTGACCATTCCGCAACACATGAGATAGTTAAAGCACTTAATGAAGAGTTGATAAATAAGTATGGGAAAACATCCACTCCGCCACTGTTATCTACACTCCGCAACACCTCGCCCATACTGTGTATTAATGTTTTGATCTGCCATGAATTAATGAGTCAAAGTTGTATGTTTTCATAAATATGAATGTAAAAGTCATTTGCAATGTTAGAAGGTGAAAGTCTGAGAGGTGAAGAGAAAATCGTGCATGAATGTATTTTCATGCATTAGAATTTAATCCAAAGTTTTATTGTGTTGCTCCAAGTTTTACTATGTTTTTACTCTGTTTTGCCATGAGTAAATTTTGTGTTTTATTTAAGCCTCTATCTAGTTGAGATTTCCTTGCTGCAACTGAATATTTGTTTGCCGCAACTGATTTATGAGGAAAACCCCTTTCGTGTATAATTTTCTAACATGGTATCAGAGTCCTGTTAGCATAAAAACAAGTGTTTTTACTAGGAGTCAAAAAAATGTTTTGAGGGCAAATTTATTTTGGAGCATATTTACCAGTAGGTAGAAAGTTTTTTTTACACTTAGAAATGACAACATCAAGCACAAACTTGACTAATCCTTAGATACCTTAATTTAAAGGAAAAAATTATGATTATTGGGCTATTACAATGAAGGCTTTGTTTTTTTTCAAGACATTTGAGATTTGGTGGAGAATGGTTTTCAAGAACCAACAAATGCAGCAACATACAATGCCTTGTCTCAAGCAGAAAGGGATTTATTGAGGGACAACGGGAAGGAAGAAGGATGAAAGATCCCTCTTCTACATTTTTCAAGAAGTTCATGAAAGCATTTTCCCAATTATTACAACAACAATGAAGTCCAATCAAGTATGGGACACCCTCCAGACAACCTACCAAGGCATGGCAAAATTCAAGTTGCAAATGTTGAGAAGAGACTTTGAAACAATTTGTACGAAAGAGTATGAGAATGTCCACTCATTTTTTACACATGTAATTGGACTGGTTACTTAAATCAGGGCTCGTGGTGAGACACTTGAGGAAAGGAGAATAGTTGCGAAAGTTTTGAGAAGTCTGCTAGCAAGGTTTAATGCCATTGTTGTGGCCATAGAAGAGACAAAGGATCTCTCACAATTCTCAGTGGATGAGCTTCATGCATCACTGATTTCTCATGAACATAGGCTAAATAGAGAAACAAGATCCTCATTGGAGCATGCCTTCAAGACACAAGTTTCAATTGGTTAAGGTAGAGGTAGAGGAAGATCATATGCTAGAGGAAGAGGAAGAAGCCCACACAGAGGTGGAAAAAGCAACCCTTCAAGCTCAAGTGGAAGGAGCAACAATCAAAATCCAAGTCAAGGCCCAAGCCAAAATCAAACACACGGTTAGAGGTATGATAAATTTTAAGTCCAATGTCATTATTGTAAGAAGTATGGTCATTATGCAAATGAATATAGTAAGAAGCAATATGAAATTAGTAACAAATCAAGTGTAAATTTCACAAAATAAAATCAGAACCATGATGGCATGTTTTTAGCTTGTAATGTAGCACAAGAAAAACAAAGTGATATATGGTATCTAGATTTAGGATGTAGCAACCACATGTTAGGGAACATAGAAATGTTTTCCAATCTAGATGAACGTGTGAAATCTGAAGTGACATTAGGGACTGATAACAAAGTCTCTGTCATGGGCAAGGGAAGAATTAATATCCTAACAAAGAAGGGGGAGAAGAAGTACATCTCAGATGTTTACTTTGTCCCTGGTTTGAAGCATAACCTCATAAGCATTGGACAACTCATGCAAAAGGGCTATAATCTACTTTTTAAAAATGATGAGTGCACAATTTTGGATAGGCCTCTAAGCAAACAAATAATTTCAAAGGTTCAGATGACAAACAATAGAATGTTTTCGCTAAAGATAAGATCAGATTTGAAAGAAGAAGGTGCACAAGCACAAATATCAATGAACTCACAAGAGGATGGAAGAAAATATGCAACTGTCACACAAGTAAACTATCAAGCAAAGGTCAAAAATTAAAATTGGTTATGGCATTATATCAACATCAACGACAAATTATTGGGAGTAGCTCCTTCGTGGACAAAGGATGCTCTTATGCAGCTGAGGCAGGGCTAGGATCTAGTATCAGTCCTGATATGAAATCACCGACAACTACTGCTTCCATACAAGTCGGTTCTAATCGTGTTACATCAACTGACTTTTATGAAAAGGCGGCTTTAAATCTTGGACATGCCTGCAACAAGTCCTATTCTGCCCATCAACAAACTATTTCTACAAACGAATTTCAAGTCGGGACCGGCGAAGACGCCCGTTATTTGTCAAATATGTTTTCTGTCCATGGAAAAGTCGGTACAAACATAAATCCAAATTTATCCGTCGAACTTTCGGCTCTAAGTCAACCATCAATTTAAAAAATCCTTTTTGCAGGCAACTGAAATCAACGAAGCTCCACAGAAATCGCCCTTGCGTTACAGTGTGATAGATTCTTCACAGATGCACATCACTTCTGCATCGTCCTCGACTCATTACGGTCAATCAATGAGTACTTTCACACCTCGAGCCACAGTACCTGCTCAGGAAGATTTAGTTCTACATTTTCTCGAGGAAGGAAGTCCGTGGAGTCAACAAAAACCTTTGATCAGCATGGAGCCTCCATGCCCCTGGAAACCAACTCTTGGCCGCCGAATATGGGAGGTAAAAATTGTAACAATTTGCTTTCAAGTTTATCTAATCTAACGAATTGTTATAATTCAATGTGCTCTAACCTTTCTTTCTAACTTTATACACAACTCACCTCACAGTGTACTATAGCCATACAGTCCACATGTATCAATATATGAGTATATTAGAAATAGCACATATGGGATGAAACTGACTTAAATAAAAATTGGTCTTAAATAAATGACTCGTCTTTCATGTATTATGTCGTGATCAAATTTGTAGGATGCTTGTCCATGATAACAAAATTCAGCCATGCTTTGTAATTAAAAAAACAGTTGGTTCACATCAAACGACTTGTGTGTTTGTTAGATATTAATGGAAGATTCACTTTAATTGGAAATCTGTATTTTCATTTGATAAATTCGTAGGATGCCCGAAAATTTATGGTAACAAATGCCGTGATATCTTTATTTTTTAATTAAAAAGATGATAATGACAAATGGAAATTTTCATATAGTTTTTTTTTGTTTTTAATTTTTAATTTTATTGCGTCAAGAGGTGCATTTTATAAGTCTGTATAACCATAATCTCATGTCCTCGAAAAATAATAAAAATAATTTTTGCTAATGTCGATCAATCTTAAATTATATATAACTTTTTAATCTTATTAATGGGCTAAGATTAATTATTAAAATATAATTATGTGTTTGAATTAAGTAAAATTTTAAACATGTTTACTCTTTACTAAAGTCAATGTCATTTCTTAAATCAAAAGAAAAAGGTTAATTCAACACAAAGAATCGAAAATCTTGCTCCAAAATCTTTTAATATTTCTTTTAACTAAACATTTCTAAAATGAATCTTTAAAAGGAAAAGCCATATCCACATCTTTAAAGACATAAATATTTCCACATCAAAGTTGTAATATTTTGTTATCATACCATGTAAAAAACATCATTAAATCTAATATTGATATTATAATATTAATATTATTAAATTTAATATAACATTCAATTTGTTATATTATAAGATATCATGATATATATTAACTCTAGATATATATATGGAGGGAAGAACAAAGACGTATAGTGATAGAGGTGGAGAGATAGGGGGTGACAAGGGAGAAGAGGAGATAAAATGAAGGAGAGAAGAAGAGAAATGAAGAGAGAGGGAAAGAGAGGAGTGAGAGAGGGAGAGAAGGGTAAGAGAGAGAGGACAAGACACAAAGATGGAGGGGGGAGAGATAGTGACAAGGTTGGAGGGCAGAGAGAGGGAGAGAGAGATAGTGACAAGGTTAAAGGGCAGAGAGAGAGAGAGAGAGAGAGAGATATGGGGGAAGAGAGGGAGGTAGGAGAGAAAGGGAGAGAGGGGAAGAACCAAAGAGAGGACTTGAGAGAGAGGAGAGAGGGAGGGACAGAGAGATGGAGTTGGAGGGGGAGAGAGGGAGTGAAGAAGAAAGACATTGAGAGAGAAAAGTGGAGAGAGAGAGAGAGAGAGAGATATGGGGGAAGAGAGGGACGTATGAGAGAAACAGAGAGAGGGGAAGGACCAAAGAGAGGACATGAGAGAGAGGAGAGAGGGAGGGACAGAGAGATGGAGTTGGAGGGGGAGAGAGGGAGTGAAGAAGAAAGAAATTGAGAGAGAAAAGTGGAGAGAGAGAGAGAGGGAGTGACAAGGGAGAGATGGAGAGAGTGTGTGTATGTTTTGGGGTGAGATAGAGAGAAAAAGAAGGAGAGATTGAAGGAAGGGGGGAGAGAGGGAGGGAGATAGTGACAAAGTTGGAGGGCGAAGAGAGAGAGGGGGGAGGAGATAGAGTGAGGTGGGAGAGAAAGGGACAGAGAGGAAGGAAGAGAGAGAGGACATGGCAGAGAGGAGAGAGGGAGGGGAAGAGAGGGAGTTGGAGGGGGAGAGAGAGGTAGGTAAGAAGAAAGACAAAGACAGAAAAGTGGAGAGAGAGAGAGAGAGAGAGGGAGTGATAAGGTAGAGGGAGAGAGGAGTGCAGGAGGGAAGATAAATAGAAGGGGGAGAGAGCGAGAGGGACAGTAAGAGGGAGGGAGAGATAGATAGATATGGGGAAAGAGTGTGTATTCTTTATGGGTGATATAGATAGACAAAGGAGAGGCAAGAGAGAGATGATGATATAAATGTGAGGTGAAGAGAGAGATAATGAGAGGGAGGGAGAGATAAATAGATATATATGGAGAGAGAGAGCATGTGTGCTTTGGGGGGGCAAGATATAAAGACAAAGAAGGAGAGATGAAGGGAGATATAGATATAGATGAACGGGGGAGAGAGGGAAGAATATTTCTTGCAAGAGATGCATTGATTTCAGTGTGGATAATGATTTATAATCTTATTTGATTTCTTGCACTAGTTGCATTGTTTTCAGTGTAGATGTTGATTTTTAATTATATTTGATTGTTTGCACTAGATGCATTAATTTCCGTGTATGTTTTTATTTCTAATCCTATTTGATTGCATGCTCCAGATGCATTGATTTTAGTGTAGATGGCGATGTCTAATCCTATTTGATTTCTTACAATAGATGCATTGATTTCATTCTAACTATATTTGATTACTTGCACTATATGCATTGATTTCAGTGTAGATATTGATTTCTAATCTTATTTGATTTCTTGCATTAGACACATTAATTTCAGTGTAGATGTTGTTTTCTAATCCTATTTGATTGCTCGCATTAGATGGATTGGATATTGTTAATCTTGAGACTCTAAATTATTAAAAATATTTTTGAAGATTAGATGGAGGGGAGAGAGGGAAGAATATTGCTCGCATTAGATGCATTAATTTCAGTGTAGTTGGTGTTTTCTTAGAATTCTATTCAATTGCTTGCACTATATGCATTGATTTCAGTGTAGTTAATGTTTTCTTAGAATTCTATTCAATTGCTTGCACTAGATGCATTGATTTCAGTATCTATGTTGATTTCTAATCATATTTGATTGCTTTCTTTAGATGCATTGATTTCAGTGTAGATGTTGATTTCTAATCATTTTTTATTGCTTGCACTAAATGCATTTATTTTAGTGTAGATTTGGATTTCTAATCCTATTTGATTGCTTTCATTGGATGCATTGATTTTAATGTAGATGTTGATTTCTAATCTCATTTGATTTCTTACATTAGATGCATTGATTTCAGTGTAGATGTTGTTTTCTAATCTTATTTGATTGCTTGCATTAGATGCATTAGATGTTAATCTTGACGTTGTAGATTATTAAGAAAAAATATTTTCAAGATATATAGTAATACCTAAAAGGACACTATTAAGAATTAATTAATTGTCAAAAGTTGCGATACCTAGAATTAAAATGAAATAGATGTGAAAAATCAATCCTCCTGCAAAGTGCAAATTAATCCTTTATAAGATCACCTCCCTTCTACATCACCAACTAATTACTAATAGACAATTATTCAAAATATATTCAAAGTTACATATATTCAAAATTACTAATAGATAATTGCATATAATAATGTATTCATAATATTTATAAGAGGAAAAGATATATTTATAAACATTCAAAACAAATCAAAATATTCTTGAAAGAGATGTGATAATTGTTTGGAGAAACAAACAATGTAAATATTTTATAATTCTCGCCACTCATTGAAAAAATTATCCAAAAATACATTATTTCTTGACTTTGTTGAATATTCTTGAAGGAAATAAATTATTTCAAATATTAGCAAAGAAAAAAATTATTTCAAGAGTAACCTTGATGCAATAAATTATTGAAACTACTCTTTAAGATATATTTAGTAATACCTCGAGGGAGACTATTGAGAATTAATTAGTTTTCAAATGTTGTGGTACCTAAAATTATATGAAATAGATGTACAATATCAATCCTCCTACAAAGTATTGACAAGATTGTCTCCCTTCTTCATCACCAACTAATTACTAATAGACAAGTACATACACATATAAAAATATAACACAACAACAGTAACATTCAAAAACATTATCATCCAAATCCAAACACATAAACACACAAACTACTAAAAGCATTCAAACAAAGATGTACAAACCATTCAAGGCAAGCAACACAGACTAAATTAAAGAAGAGAATGATATGGTCATGCCAAGCAAAAAAAACACAATGTGAATTTTGAAGTTAATATCAAACATATACATAATAATGATAATCTAAAAATGTGACATTGTTGTCCTCAAATGGAACTAGCTTAAATCCATCTAACACTCGATCTATGATGCGCCAAGAGGGATCAAATTTCTCGAGGTGCAAACATTTCCTCAAATTCTACACTCCAAAAAGAAGGTTTGCACCTTGAGAGATTTGATCCCTCTCAACGCATGATAGATCCTGTGTTAGATGGATCTAAGATGGTTAAGAAAACACAACTATATTAATAAATGTGGTTGATATAGATCCATATGTCTATATCAACTATATGCACAACCACATTAATACATGCGATTAATATATCAAACCACATTAATAATTAATAGAATCTAAGACGTCACAACTATATTAATAAATGTGGTTGATATAGATCCATATGACTATATCAACTATATGCACAACCACATTAATAAATGTGATTAATATATCAAACCATATCAATAATTAATAGAAATTTCTATATTTTTAACTTTAAAAATCATTCCCATATTTTTATAGAATCTAATCTCATAATTATTAAGACAACACAACTATATTAATAAATGTGGTTGATATAGATCCATAGGCCTATATCAACTACATGCACAACCACATTAATAAATATGGTTGATATATCAAACCACATCAATAATTATTAGATGTATGGTAGAAATTTAATATTAATATTCATATTAATTTATATATAACTATAATAATTAAATTGCAGCATTATTATATTAGAATTATAATATATTAATATTAATTAATATATAATTATAATATTAGTATATGGTTTTATTATTGAATTTTAGTATTGGGTTTTAGTACAAGGTTTTAATATAAGTAAGGATAAGTTAAGTATTAAACTAAGTTTCAATTGACATTGAAAACTTGTATTAAACTCTTATATTAAACCCTAATATTCTAGCTCATAAAATGAAAGAAAATCATTCAATCCCTTTAAGAAATGGGATATGTATCTGTTGACGATGATGGACCCACCAACATTCAAGGGGGTCTCCCCAGTAAGAAGTCCCAACTAGACCTCAGACCGTTTAGAGTATGAATCCCAGTACTGGGTGGTAATGTAATGTCTTGACCACGTTAGCGCGCAAAGATAAGTATGATAACTTTCGGTTGAAACAAGTGTGTGATCTTGCAATGAGTCAAGTGAGATGCATGGGGGTTCTAACACATAGAGGGGAAATGGAAGTGTGCCCCTTAGAAGCCTATAATAGTACGCAACCTGAAAGGAACACACAAACAGAATGACATCACAAGCTAAAATGTGGAACAATCCACAAATTAAAGTGGCGAGCAATCCAACAACACACATTCAACAAGATTCATACAATTGCATACAAATTAGTTCATAAGAAAATGCGTAAGTTAAACAACATATATTGCTAAAGAAACTAGAATAGTCCAACTACAATAACAACATATGGATGAAAGCATGTTGGCTCTGTTATTATTATTATTATAAGTGAAATTTCCATCCATACATACACCATTGACAACCACTAGTCTCAATAGTGGAACATTATAGTCATGAACACTTGCTTCTCCAACAAATTATACTCGCTATACATTTTGGAGAAGCCAAAGCTCGTCATAATACTCCCAAGTCTTTTCTAAGCCTAAGCCTAGCCAAAAGCTTGGCTCCCAAACCCAAAAGCGTGTTCTATGAGTTATGAGGTTCTATTTATAACAAAGGGTGGGGTGACCCTTGACATTCCCCTTTGTGACTCTTTGACTATCCTCATGACTCTTCAACTCCTTTACAAATAACTCATTACGTTACATAGTGATTGTTCACATTTCACTAATGACACTTGGAATTTCACTTACAACATATTTACAAATAATATACATTTTCCACATGTACCCATGAGAGAGAAAATAGGCTAGAGGTAGCCTAACAAGACAAAACACTATGACTCTGAAGTTTGGGGAAAGACCAACTTGGCAACCTCCACTTGATGCTTCTTGGTCACATACTAATGCCAAGCTTGGTATCGTGCAATGATGTCCCAAAATTATTTGATGGTGTCTTTTTGATAATAGACTCTTGCCTACATAGCTTTTGGGTATATGGTCTTGGAACCTTTGTCCAACTCATCCTGAAGCATGTACAACATGGTGTTGACCATGAAAGGACCGCCAATGTATTTCTGCATGTTTTGTGTGTTGAGCTCCAAGTCATCCCTGGTGGCCTCTCGCCTTAGTTTCTGCATGTTTTATGCGTTGAGCTCCAAGTCATCCCTGGTGGCCTCTCGCCTTAGTTTCTCCATGTACCTATCGATCTCTAGCCAGACTTGGTTCTTGTGCTTAGCTTTGGTGAGGGAACCGATTGACGGGATCTTGTGGGTTCTTATCACGACATCCAAACTCTTATAAAATTGTGCATATGAAGCCTGTATGTTGCTGATGAATGGGGTGAGATGCTCATAGTTATGGATCAACATCTGGACCTTTGCATTGTCTAGCTTTGCCTGTGACTTCATAATCTTCGGTAAGTAAAGCGGGGCCCCTTTGTACCGCATTGTCCACTCTTGCACATGGGTGATGGCAACATGTATGTCCCTGAGATTTTGAACCAACTTTTTTCTCCACTGTTGTAAGCCATGCACGGTGACAAATTTTTCATAGAGCTTCTGCATGGTAGTCTCAAGTGTTGATACTTCAACAAGTATCGCTTTCCTCATCTCTGCCATAATTGCACAAACTGTGCTCTACTCTCTGGATTGTTTTTCCTCTTTCCTGGTTGCTTGCAAGTTCTTTTCCATTTGTTCATTCTCAGCTAACATGAACTTAACATTTGAGCTCATGGCTCCTACATAGGCCAAGGTGGCATCGACAATGGCAACTAGATGCTTTCTAACATCTAGCACTATCACCATTTCCTTCATGAATGTAGATGATGCGTGATCATCTGAGAATTTCTTTCTCCGTGCTTGTACAATATTCTTCTGGAACTCGTCAAATGATAGATTGTACACATCCATCACCATATCATCATCAAGGAGAACAACCTCTCCTTGCTCACTCGGGACTGGTTTTGACATTGTAGGTGGTGGCGACTGAGAGGCGACCTCTGGTTCTTTCGACATGAGGCCAGTGTATTAATCCTATGGCTCCTGTGTGAGGTCCATGTCTGTCACTTTGATCAGTTACTCAATCTACTGAGCAAGCTCCGGATCCTGCATCTGTTCACCATCTTATTTGAATGACATATGTTTTGACTCCTCAACTTGTATGGGCGTTGTTTTCTTTGTCATCGTGCCTTACCTTTCTTCTTATTCTTGTTTCTACTTCTCTTCCTTCTCTCTCCTTCTCATCTCTTTCTCTTCCTTCAACTTCTTCTTTGTTTCCTACAAATTTTGTTCTGCTTCCTCCAACCTTTTCTTTTCTCTCTTCTTTCGCTCTACTCTCTTTAGTTGTTGCTCCCTCTTTGCCTTTGTTGCCAAAGCTCCTTTCTCAGTGATGGGATCTACTCTCATCTTGTATATTTGTTTTTTTTGGGTTCTCGACAATCTTACTCTTTCCCTTGTCTTGCGCTAGATTGTTGCTCATTGTTATTGTTGTTGTTGCTTCCTGTGCCACTACTGCCTGTAGAGCAGCTTTCCAATTTGTGGCTATACCGATTGGCTCATGGAGTTGGAAGTCATTGTAACACTACCTCCAAGGGTCCTTCTCGTGCCAATGAAATGTCTCATGGATCCATGGATAGTACACCTTTGCACAATGGTTATTGCAAATACCATGGGGATCATACAGATTAAAGTCTTTGGTGTCAAACTCCAACTTTACCATTTCCTTAGCTTCAGCATTTGCATCCTTCAAGCTCTTAATATCATACAATCCAATCTGCAAAGGAAGAGTAGATCATGGTGCCTTATTCCTCCTATGCAACCCTGTGGAGATGTGATATGAGACCTCTTGCATGAACAAATTTTCTGTGGCATACCTTGGTAGAACATGCGGAGGCTTCTCTCCGCCAAACATCCTAATGAAGGTGCCACCGAGTGAGGCATACCAATTTGCAATGTAAAGTATTGCCTCCATTGCCTCTTGGGACATGCAAGGTGGATCTTGCCCAAAGATCAACTTGTATAACATGATGATGAAATGGTCAGTTAGCCTTGCTATAACTCCTCGATAACTTAAATTGGAAAGAAACTTGCAATAAATGTTGAGGGTAATCTCTTTTGGTGTCCATGTCTATCTCATGCCAGGAAATTGATGTTGGGAACGGATTGCATCAAGTAAATAAGTAGACATATAGAATCCCACTTGCTCATCCTTGGGAAGATTCCATGCATTAGTCACATGGACTTTCAAGCGAAGAGCCAACAAATCCGACTAGTTGAATGGCCTTCCATCATTCACCAATTGGTCCAAGATAACCACCCAACCTTCAGGAAAGGTCTTCGTTCTCTCTTGATTGTATAATCGACATGTAAAGATGATCAAGAATTGGTAAGCCTTCCTGAGATACTTTGTCTTGTAAACATGATTGAGTGTCATTTTGAACTTTGATGGCTCTTTCACCCAACACTTGAAAATATATCTAGTGTCACAAAGCTATGGGTGGCATAGAAAAGTGTGTCCATGCGGTTCACTGGCTGAGATGAATGATACATCTGCTAATAGTTCTACTTCCTGAAGGTAGCAAGATTTACCTCGTTGGCACTTCTCAATGTCATAGTCTCTAGATCTCTGTGTGAGACAATCCAGCGGATGATGTTCACACATGGGAAGGCAGGGTACCTACATGCAACCTTTTATAAGAATGATTGTTGGATATTGATATAAACCTACCGATCTTCTAAGTCTTCCTTGAAGTCCTCTACAAAGGTATCCTTGATTTGCTACCATGTCAACTTCATGCCCTTCTCGATGAACAATTGAGTGCTTGAATAAACTGGAAATTTCACTGGCACCTGCTCAACTGCTTCTCCAATACTTCTCTTGATAGTATCCTTTGATGTAGCTCTCTTAGAGGCCATGCTAACTATTACTACTAGAGATTTTTTCAGCAATTGTTGTACTTGGAGACAGAAAGGAAACTCATGGCATACAAATGTTAGCTTGAAACAAAAGCAACTTTAAGAATAGACAGAGCAAAAAATTGGGCTAATGCTGGGAGGGATTGCACAATCCTGGTTCACAGAGGTGACTAGATTCCTGCTGGAATTGCGCATTGCGCAATCCAAACAATCAATGGGGAAGTCTTGCTAATAGGAACTGCACAATGCATAGTTCAGTCTGGGCACATGCCAGGAGAGACTGTGCATTACAAGGTCTCAGTGGCCAAGGCTTGAGGTTGGCTAGAACTGCGCAGTGTGTAGTTGGGGCCAGGCTTGGGAAACCTCTGTGAAATTCTAGATGCCATGGCTGAGGCCTTGAGCTCTAGAAATGTGTAGCACATGTTAGGAAAATGAGATCCGGGCCAAGGAAGCCCAGATCTACCCAAGGAGAGTATGAAATCAAACAAATTTGAACAATAGTGGGATGCCAAATGCAGATATAAGTGAATTATGATGCATGCAAGTGAAATAAGTGCAAGAATCAATCAAACTGAGGGAAAACAAAGCATGTAGGGAGAGTCGCCACAATGGCGACCATTAGTGCAAAAACTGGGCAATGCATGTGACACTTGGGAATTGCAATGAAAAACTTAAAACAACACTTCTACAAGCTAAAACAAGTTAAAAAGCCAGCGTTCATTAAAAAAAATGAGTGAAACAACACTCTCACAAGTTAAACAAACAAAAGTGACAGAAAAAACGAAAAAAGACTAGAAAAGCAAGACTTACACAGAAAAGCAACGAAGATTGCGCAAAGGTTCCTTGATCTCCTCAAGAATTCCAGAGTTACAAGATCAAATGTGAAAATGAGCTCTGGTGACATTGATTAAATGAATTTGGTCGATTTAGGGTTTATGACTTGAAGGCCAAAAATCAGGGAAAAAGCGACACTTGGCGACAATTTCCAAAATAACTCAAGTGCCTCCTTAAGACTGCTAAAAATAGATCCTTATTATCTAGGGATGCTTTTTCAATTTTTTCTTTTTTCTCTTTTCTGGAAAAGGTTTCCATGCATTGCGCAAAGAGATTGCGTAGTTCTAGGAAGGACTAGGCAACTCATTGGCTCATGCACTGAGAAACTTCTAAGGAAGAAGCTTCTGCACAATTTCTAGGCTGAGTGGCCTTGGGTTGCCTCTCATGCTATGCGTAGTTTCCCATCTGAAGGATGGATGTCAACTGGCTCTGTGCAATTTTGGAGTTGAAGGCTCACTCTCAGGTTGGACTACACAATTCCCGAGAGCAAGGATGGTTGCCCTCAAGGATTATGTAGTTCACTAAGGCATGCCTGGAACCGAGTGAAAACCAATTCAATAGATCGACTTGTGGGTTAGATAGTAAACCAAGCAAGAACACACAATCCATAATGCAAATAATGAAGCTCAATCAAAGCACAAGTACCTGGGTTAGTGTTATAGACATTTTTGGGCACTGCAACCCCAATCATAAATGTCCATAAACCAAGGGATCTTAAGTCCCTAAAAGTGTTGTTCCAACCTCTAAAAGAACAAGGTCAACTAATTACATCTTCTCCCAGAAGTTCTCCATGAAAAACTGCTCAGAACCGGTCAAAACTGGACCATCTCACCTGCTCCGTGGTCAAAGTGCACTTCATCCCACCTAAATACACACAGGAGGTGCGATGCATCTTGAAAAGCCCTTCTATGGGGTGTGATGGGCGAGAGTGGACAAATGGCAGGGTCAATCTGCAAGGTGGAGGATCATGGAATCTTCTAGAAACTTCTCCTGTGACACTTGCCTCTCTGCATTTGCCCAGGGATGAGTAAGAGATCATCAATCTCCAAGTGGATTCAAGAACTATCAGAGAGAGGACACTAATAAAATCTCAAAAGCTGACTCACCCCCCTTACAAACATCTATATATGGATCCCTCATCCCAGAGATCCAGGGGCTGGAATTTGGTATCTTGTAAGGAAGTGCTGCTGGTTTCTTGGTGCAACATCATAGTGTTGGGTGATCTAAGCTTTTCATGAGGTGAAGAAGGGCTTCTTGCTGAGAGGATGACGCTGGGTCAAAACAATTGGTTGTAATCCTCTTTTCTTTTCTTGATTATCAATAAAGCTATTCAAGTTTTCCTCCACATTCTTGTATGATTGATGATATATGCTTTTATGTGGTCAATGTATATCTGGTCCTATATTGTTTGTGACAGTAGATCTCTGTTCTTGGATAGTATTATGCTGCTTTGATTCCACAGGTGTTCTTTGAAGCTGTGTTGATGAGAGAGGAGTGGCAAGGATCTATCAGAAGAAGAGAGAGGAATCGAACAAGGAACCAAGCGCAAGACAGAGGTTGGTCTCCTTCTTTCCCCTTTTATCTGCTTCTCATAAAGGAAAACGAAAGTAGTTTTAGTTTGTTTGTTTCTAAGGTAGCTACCAGCCTTAGTGGGACTAGCAGTTCTGCATAGACACTAGATTTCCCGGTAACAAAATGGTGACTCCACTGGGGAGCGAATAGATTGTTTGTTTATCTACATTTGTTTACTTTATAAACTTACAGACGGAGCCTGAAGTTAAGCCAGCTAGCCTTCGGACTACATTTGCTATGCAAGTGCAAAGTAGATCAATGCTGCTTTAGTCTATCTTCGGGTTTTGTTTATGAACTGAACAGTTGATTTACAAGCTCCCTAATTGCCCTTGTGGTGGCTCTAGTAACCTCTTTAGATCTACCCCTGTGATTGATTTACTGATTACCACTTGCTCGGCCTAAATCCCTGAACTGAGCTGCAAATTGTGACCCGAAACCCAGTTAAAGTCTTGTCCCTGGTCCAGCGCACTGTCTCTTCTGTGAATTTCGGATGCATCGCACTTCTCGAGTGTAGTAGGTGCGCTCCATCTCTTTTTCACTGTGTTATAGGTGCGCTGATCAGATAAGGCCTTTCCTACTCCTAGATTTTGGTTTCTGTGTTCACTCTTTTCAGCTCTATTAAGGAGTTTTGCTGCCTGTAGTCAGTACACCTCTGTTGAAACCCCTTTCCTTGCCATTATTCCGCCTCCATTGTGCAAAGAAATGTAAATGTTTTTATTTATTTTGAGCCATTTTCAGTTCTCTTTTACAAAGAAGCAGCGTAATTGTACTGTCGTTTCTTGATTTGAAAGTGTCGCAAGTGTCATTTTCAGTCATAAAAGAGAATCCGATTGTTCTTGATAGTCGATTACACTGTTACTCTTGTATTTGATTTGAATTAGTGGTTTTTCAAGTGTCGAAAGCAAGTTTTCAATTCCAAATCGCAAAGTGTCGTCATTGTCCTCATTTTGTTTTGAGAAGAAACTTGCTAGTAATGTCGCTTTGAAAAATACTTCAGATTTGCGCTTAGCTTTCTTTTTATCATTCACACATTAAGAAGGCTGAAAAAAATACATGCATGTGCATTTGCATTTATATTGTTTGTTGGTTTGATTTAGGATAGTTCACATAGTGTGTGCTCTCTGCTCTATGTTGAAAGAACGTCATCTCTCTTTCCTTAGTAGCTAGGATTTTCATTGCAAAAAGAAGATTAAATGACTGTTTATCATCTTAGATTGCATTTTAGGAATTGTACATCTACATCACGTGGTGAACCTGAAAGACAAATTTCTTAAGCAAGACCAACTATAAAATAAATTCAATGAATCTAAAAATGCTTTGGAACCTAACGCACAACATTTAGAAGTCTAGGCTAGAGACGTGTTCCGGCGTCGTAAAACGTGGTAACTGTTGCTTTCATTGTTGGTTGGGTGATTCCTCCACTTTGAGACGACAAGTGCCAATACGGAATTTTGCTCCCACGTACCGTCGAGTATATATTGGGAGACCACAATAGGCTTTATCCTTTATTTGTAGGAAGCCGTGTCTGTCGCCCTATCTATCGCAATGCACTGAACACAACATTCGGGAAGATTGACTACCGTACCATAAAAAGTATTCTGCAGTTTTGCGATTGGTTTGGTAATCCCTCTGTCTAGATTTCTAGAGTAGTCTCTTTCGTTCCTTTTCAGACTCCTTAAAAGAAAAGGTCCATCTGAGCACTTGTCACTTCAGGCTCATTAAAAATCGAAGGCGACTAGAGTCATCTTTTGTTTTTTCTCGACTCTTAAAAATTGAAAAAACAAGTTGTGTCAAAGCGTCTAAAATTTATTTTAATCGGAATAAGTATCACCTTTCCTACGTTGGTCTTAGGTTGAGAAAAATGGAGTCCACCAACCAAGGAGTTCCCCTTAGGGGAAATCCTAGTCCTTTCTCCTCTTGGGGAGATGTTGGTGCACCCCATATGGCCACATTGTCGCTTCCAGGATTGACAATTGGCTTGCCTGTATGGCTCTTCTCAACTTCTGTCGTTCAGAACACCGTGATTCCTAAACAATCAAGTCAGCAACTAAACGATACTAGAGTTACCCCCCAACCTTCTACCTCGTCCAATTCTTCCTCTCCTCCTTCCTCTTCGCTTGATGAAGTTGGTAAAGCCAAAAATCGAGTAATTGAGAAGAAGAAGGAGAAGAAGAAGAAAGAGAAGAAGAAGAAGGAGCCAAAGGCGAAAAGGGGCGACCAGGCATCATCTAGCGAAAATCCACACACTGCACCATCCAGGCCTAAATCACCATGTGTCATTTGCAAAGGAGACCACTATCATCGAGATTGTCCTTGCATCCCTCGGATCTTAAGGGACTGGTATACTCATTTGCACAATTCGGTGTCGTCAACCTCTGATGATCATGTTGAAAATACACCGTCGACTAGTGAAAGTGGAGCCCATGGACAGAAAGGAAAATGTAAATTTTCTTGTAAACTGTGTGAAGGCGATCACGCCGTCCACCGTTGTCCCTTCTTAGACGAGGCTAAAAGAGTTTTGGACGACCGTCCGGTTTCACCATTACGGCTTCCTCCTGGATATAAGAAACTCTTGCCAAGTTCGTCACTAGTTGAAAGGGCTGACACGCCCTTGTGGTCAGCTGAAGCATCTATCATTGAAGATTAACCATATGAATCCACTCCAAACGAAAGTCAAAAGTTCGAGGCGGCAATTGACCTGGTCTTGCCTTCAGAGGACCTATCTTCAGATGATACAGTCACCGAAGAGAACAAGAACGACACCGTTCAAATTCTTTTCGTAAGCATAGACTCCGATGAACATGGGGGCAGTCTATCCATTCCTTTACTGCAGGAAGGAAGTTCGTCAGAGTCATATGCGGCTGTGTATTCGGTCCCGCCTCCAAGCAACCTGGTTGTTTCCTTTAATTGGAATCTACTAGGGAGACCCCATTTACCGGCGAGTGTACCATTTCGAATCATTGCTCAAATATATAGAATGGTCATGGCCGATACCATCATAGATGAAGGGGCTTCTGTGAGTATCCTTTCCTCAACTGCTTGGAAAGCACTTGGTTCGCCATCGCTTTTGCCTGAGATGAGAAATCTAACAGGCTTTGACAAAGGAACCAATCGACCGTTAGGGATCCTTCCCAATGTGCCGATAACATTGAGAAGGAAAACCATTCACATAAACGTAATGGTAGTCCAAGGACCCCTAGATTATAATCTACTCCTTGGATGAGACTATATTTATTGCATGGGAGCCATTGTCTCCTCACTCGTTAGAGTAATGTGTTTTCTACATGAAGGAAAAGTGGTCAAGATCGTAGACTAGCTTTCATTCCCTGGTTCAGACTTAGCAAATAGTCATATACCAACCCTGAATGGTCTTTTCACGCAAGGAATGTCTCATCAATCCCCAGTCCGTCCTCCTGATGAGCACGAGTGATTCGAAGGATATGACTGAAACCCAGGGGGCATGCACCCTGGCCTGTTTCGATAGGAAAACCTTGGGTATAGCGTAGGTTTCCGCAGAGGATATATGACCGGCTGACACACCCATCCATTTTGGAAAATGGGATTAGACCAAAATAAGATACCTCTGTTAAGGTAGTCCTTTCCCGATAGAACAAATGTTTTGTCTACAAATTGAGGGGTAACCTGGAAAAGGTAGGCCTTTCCCGATAAAACAAATGTTTTGTCTGCAAATTGAGGGGTAACCTGGAAACTCTACTTCGCTATACCTAGGGGCATGCAAACCTTTTGGCGTGCAAGCAAAGAGCGATCATTTATTTTTTTAAATTTATAGGTCCTCTAACCCTTTAAACTCGTAAGATTGGTCGTTTCCTAACTTGCATAAAGAAAGGATGTGGGGAAAAGCTTTGAAAAAATGCCGTTTTTGTATGAGACATCCTTATTATACGACTGGGTCGAGCAATTTTAACGCGGAATTCAAGCTCGTTAAAAAATAAACATAAGAAATGAGCAAACGTTCCCCCAGAGTTTAAGCTCATTAAAAAATGAACCATTTTCCGGTAAATAACCATTGTGAATGTATTACCATTAGCCTTTGAAGCCTTGGTCGTGTTCTCATCATCACCTCCACTTTGTTTTGGCCGATCATTCGCCTCCATTTGATTGTTTGCCCCTTTTTGAGGAACAACTGCGAAGAGTGATCCTGCTAGCCATCCTTGTGACACTGCCATGATTGGAAAATTCCAAACCTTACCTGGAATCAGCTGCTACCCGAACTTTATCACTCGTCCCTCAAAAAACGAGTCTCCTTTAAGCTCTTTTCAATTGACTCATAAAATATGAAAAGATTGCCAAGCGATTGGCCTCTCCAGCTCGTTAAAGGGACCAAAAGTGTTATCCCTCCTTTATATTTTAATCTTTTTGGACCTGAGGGATTATTACACAAAAAGATCGAGTGCTTGTTTTGTTCGGCTCGTTAAAAGTACCGAAAAAATCATCCCTTTTGTATTGTTTTATACTTTTTCGGACTTAAGGGATTATATGACGAAAAAGGATTATTGGAGTTTTCTTTATGTCCCTTTTTCAGACTCTCTAAAATTGAAAAGGATCGAGTTATCCTTGTCTTTAAACTCGTTAAAACCGAATAGCGACAAACTTGTCCATACAGACAAGAACGAGTTTCACTATCGCTAGGCTCGTTAAAACATAGCGATAGGTTTGCCTGAAGGGAAAATTATAGAACAAGCATATGTTATCCTCCTCAAGCTTGACAAAAATAAAGAGGTACTAGTCAGCAATGACTGGGGAAAAATTGGGAAGAAAACTTGAAGAAACTTTATTGGTAGCAAGTCGCTCTTGAACATGACACTTTCACTCCGCATCTGAGTCGGGTTGGGTTGTTCCATTCACCGGTCACATCACCATGGTTCCATCACACCATCCATATTTGGGGTTAATGCTACCGATCCATCATGCCAGTGTCGTCGATATGTTCAAGAGAAGTCGCTCAGAGAATTCACCTGTGTCTCACCCACTGCAATACATTCACGCTCCATTCTTTCATGACCGCCACCCTGAACCTTATGTCACCAGATCGTTTTCACCTCCATTAAAATCATTTGCTCCGTTCCGTGTCATTGATGTGGGATTCACTAAGGCCCTCCTATGACGGATCGCTTCTTGTCGACATCAGCTCATTATCCAAGAAGTCGATCTAGGAACAACCCTTTCAGTACTTTGAAGCTTGCATGCCTCAATGGCAAGTTTCTCACTTCCAGCGACAGGTTTACATCAATGGCCTTCGACCGAAAGATTTTGCGTGGTGTTCGACGCCAAGTCCCTTATTCACACCACGTGAATTGTACTGTAGTACCTTGAGGGTCATCATCATTATCGGTGATTCCTCTCGCGCTTGTTAACAACTTACATCATTGGCTGGTAATCAGGCGATGTCTTTCCATGTTCGACTCCAGAACCTCTCTCAGATGGATTGACTTGTACTTTGAGTGAA
Source organism: Pinus tabuliformis (assembly GCA_031772625.1). Taxonomy (NCBI): domain Eukaryota; kingdom Viridiplantae; phylum Streptophyta; class Pinopsida; order Pinales; family Pinaceae; genus Pinus; species Pinus tabuliformis. The sequence goes on from CM062805.1 coordinate 1,254,029,048, forward strand.
GATCGAACGAGATTGAAGACCCCAGATCTAGTTTCATCCATCCAGGCTGCGATATATATTCAGGAAGATAAAGACATCAAATGTACATCATTACTGCACAGATAATCATCCAACCTAAGGGATGATGGCTCTACCAGAATCATCAGTCTACACTCAGAAGGTTGTCTGTCTTATGTACATGAAAATGAATTTATAAAGCTGAGCATGGGAATGGCCGCCTCAGCTAGATCATGAAAATATTATGAAGATAATGTGTTGTATTGTATCTTATTACATGTTTCCTTCCAGCTCGAAAAAACTTCAGATCCTCATGATAAAGCATTTCACCCGACATCAATAGATTAACGACCTCATGCTTTAGGGGGCAACTGCTATAGACATTTTTGGGCATTGCAACCCCAATCATAAATGTCCATAAACCAAGGGCTCTTAAGTCCCTAAAAGTGTTGTTCCAACCTCTAAAAGAACAAGGTCAACTGATTACATCTTCTCCCAGAAGTTCTCCATGAAAAACTGCTCAGAACTGGTCAAAACTGGACCATCTCACCTGCTCCATGGTCAAAGTGCACTGCATCCCACCTAAATACACACAGGAGGTGCGATGCATCTTGAAAATCCCTTCTATGGGGTGCGATGGGCGAGAGTGGACAAATGGCAGGGTCAATCTGCAAGGTGGAGGATCATGGAATCTTCTAGAAACTTCTCCTGTGACACTTGCCTCTCTGCATTCGCCCAGGGATGAGTAAGAGATCATCAATCTCCAAGTGGATTCAAGAACTATCAGAGAGAGGACACTAATCAAATCTCAAAAGTTGAATCACCCCCCTTACAAACATCTATATATGGATCCCTCATCCCAGAGATCCAGGGGTTGGAATTTGGTATCTTGTAAGGAAGTGCTGCTGGTTTCTTGGTGCAACATCATAGTGTTGGGTGATCTAAGCTTTTCATGAGGTGAAGAAGGGCTTCTTGCTGAGAGGATGACACTGGGTCAGAACAACTCGTTGTAATCCTCTTTGATTTTCTTGATTATCAATAAAGTTATTCAAGTTTTCCTCCACATTCTTGTATGATTGATGATATATGCTTTTATGTGGTCAATGTGTATCTAGTCCTATATTGTTTATGACAGTAGATCTCTGTTCTTGGATAATATTATGCTGCTTTGATTCCACAGGTGTTCTTTGAAGCTATGTTGACGAGAGAGGAGTGGCAAGGATCTATCAGAAGAAGAGAGAGGAATCGAACAAGGAACCAAGCGCAAGACAGAGTTTGGTCTCCTTCTTTCCTCTTTTATCTGCTTCTCATAAAGGAAAATGAAAGTAGTTTTAGTTTGTTTGTTTCTAAGGTAGCTACTAGCCTTAGTGGGACTAGCAGTTTTGCATAGACACTAGATTTCCCGGTAACAGTTAGTGCAAGATGAGCTGTTGTGATTTAGTAGGGAGGCTCCAAAAAAAAGCATACAAAAAATGTTTGAGGGTCGTTGTAGCCACTACATCATTGGTGATACACTGTAGAAATCTAGCTCTCTGTATGGACCTTGTCTCGTTGTAAAGTGAGTCTAACTCTTCTGGAAGTATTGTTTGATTATTTGATTGTCATAGCTTCTTCACTAGCTTGAGTTAAATATGTAGTCCCTACCAATCTCTTTATTGGAAGCACACATACCAAGCCAAGTCAACTGAGTTGTTTCGATAGGGGATGAGAGGTATATTGATGCATAATTAATATATATTGTCATAGTTTTAGTTTCATCTCTGGTGTTTCTCTGCTGCGAGCATGCCTGGACAGTACCTTGACGAACTCACTTTAGGAGCACAAGCATTGCTCCACTACCAGTGAGCCTGGACAGTAGCCTGACGGAGTTACTTGCTTCACCTCTCTACGCAGGAAGCCTTTCTCTTCTTTCACCTTTATTTTTTTTTCATTTTTTATTGACTGTGCATAGACACTTATTTATTTCATGAGGCGGAAGAGGGATCCTGACTTATTAAGAGCATAAGAGGTTTTCCCTTTAGAGAAGGATGTTTATATATACCTCTGACATACTCGTTAAGGTTTCCCCCCCATCCTTACTCTACTTGATTGAGTTGACAAGGGTTAACCGAATATAGAAAACTGATTAGAGAAGGTGGTACTAGTTAAGAGTGCAAGCATCATGATTTCACCATGATTCTCTCTTAAAGGAATGTATTTTCCATCAGGGTATCATCAAATAGAAGAAACATAATATCCTCATAAAGAGATGGAATATACAGATAACCAAGTGTTGATAGTTTTGCAATTCCTCTTGGGTTTCACCCTACTTTTCTCAAGAAGCCAAACGTGGTTTCATGCAGAAACTAATCCTACGGGTGCACAAGAAAACAAGAAAAGGAAAGAAGCAAGATGAAGCAAAACAGAGCAAGCAAATAAAAAAAAAAAAACAAGAAAGAAAACACTACTCCTACTCCTAAGCGAAGCAGACCATGGGTCAACTCGCGTGAAGTGATATTTACAATGCAATCACTAGCGCATCGGTTGACGTAGACGACAACATGATTGACAAGAAAGATATTCAAGAAAACCAACAGACAAGAAAGATGAAACAATGCAAACCAAATCATTCGAAGTTTGAATGCATCCATAGAAAAGAAAAGGTTGAAAGCACATGAAAGGCACTTTGCAGATGTATCATGGTGTTCTGTCACATTGTGCGTGGAAGACAAGCATGTACACACCTTTGAACTTGGAAAATGAGCAAACATGAAGAAAGAAGACAATTTTCATTTCATAACAATGTTTTCTATGTATGACTCCTCCAATGCATGAGCAATGGGATCATGTGATTCTGGTGGAGGATGTGAAAATTGTGAATTGGATTGATTTTCAATGTGGACAAGAGAGTGATGAGGATCCTGGGGAGATTCAACATATTTCTAATCAGAAGTGGAACTGACCTCAAGGCTACGAGAACCTGACATAACCATCAGCTCAGGTTGAAGTGCCTTGACAATTTGAGGAGTTTCCACTTCATCAGAAGATGGATCATCAAAGACCGATGGCTTAGAAAGATCAACAATAGGTGAATTAGAATCATGATCAAATGAGTGAGTGAAAATATCATGACAATTAAGATCAGAAAATTTGAGATGAACAACAACATCCTCATGGTTTGACGAATCATAAAGAGGGGGCAATGAAAAACAAGAATTTTCACCCTCTAAATTTTTGGAAATGTAAGATGAGGGATTGGGTGGGTCTAAGAAGAAATATTTGTCCTCTCCACAATCAAATGAAAGATTGACATCCTACGTGTTCTGTGAATTATCGGAAGTGGAAACATCCAGAGATGAATTTTCACAAGAGGGAAGAGAAATGGCAGAATCATAGAAGACGTTAGGATAAAGCAGAGGAGGTGCGGATGGAAGGAGGTCATCCTTCACCACAGATTCTTTTTCAGACTCCCACACATACTCGTAAAAAATGATAGTGCAGGTTGGTTGTTCAACACCAACTCCATCCAAAACTTGATCCTCGTGAACATCACATGTGGAATCTGGAACGGATGAACACAAAACACCAAAATCTGGAGGATCAAAGGAACCAGTGTATGAAGGTTGAGAAGATAATACCACGTGACAACCATCAGGCTTGTGGTCCAGATCTGTGCAAAAATCCTCAGCATGTGGGTAGGAGGAGATGGTGACAGTTCTTCATAACTTCTCCCAGCTTGTCTTGTGGAGCTAGAGCTATTTGATGAGAAGGGGACGGAGGGTCACTCGGGACAACAACCTCGTCCATCTCAGATGTAGAGGCTCTAACACCAAGGTATGTTAGGAGAGAGTTGAAATTTTCTAACTTGTGCCAATTCTCAGAGATGTGAACAAGATATTGAAATCTTCCTTCCAAAAATTTCCAGTCAACTTCATCTTTAGGAAATTCAAAATAGTAATGAAGAAAATGATCATAATAGTGGTAAAGTGATTCGTTAGGTGCTTTTCTCAAATTTTAAATTTTTTTATGAAGTTCTTTACGGTCATAAAGGATGAAACCACGACATAATTCTCTGAGCATGTGATCGAAAGGGTGTATAGAGGCTGCAGGAAATGTGTGAAACCATTGCTTACCACACCCTTTGAACGTGAAAGTGAACAACCCACAGGCAATGTCATTCGAGGGGACATCATTCCTATCACAAAATCCCAAAAAGGAAATTGCTTGCCAAAACAGGGGTGTTCCATTTTCACCATTGAATTTGTATTTTGACAAGTCATCTATAACATCCGTCGACACATTGAAATCAACAACGTGAGAAAAAAATGTCGCTGTTTTGATTGAGACATAAGTCATGAATGATGTGAAAAAATTCAAAACAGACTTCAAGGGCTCAGCTTGTCATCTAGCCCTCCTTCTAGTGCCAAAAATGTTGAAGGTGTTGGACCCGCCAACATTCAAGGGGATCTCGCCGGTAAGAATTCCCAACTAGACCTCAGATTGTTTGGGGGAGGAGTCCCAAGAATGGGTGGTAATTTAATGCCTTGACCGCGGTAGCATGTAGAGATAAGTATGATAACTTTGGTTTGAAGCAAGTGTGTGACCTTGCATCAATTCAAGTGAGATGCATGGGGGTTCTAACACACGGAGGGGAAAAGGAAGTGTGCCCCTTAGAAGCCTGAAAGGAACACACAAGTGGAATTACATCACAAGCTAAAATGTGGAATACTCCAAAAATTAAAGTAACGAGTAAATCAAACAACACAAATTCAACAATATTCATACAAGTGCATACAAATTAGTTTATAATAAAATGCGTAAGGTAAACAACATGCATTGCTAAAGCAACTAGAATAGTCCAACTAGAATAACAACATATGCATGAAAGTGTGTTGGATCTATTATTATTATTATTATAACTGAAATTTCTATCCATGCATACACCATTGACAACCACTAGTCCCAAAAGTGGAACATTACAGTCAAGAACACCTACTCCTCCAACATAGTATATTCGCTATACATTATGGACAAGCTAAGGCTCATCACAATACTCCCAAGCCTTTTGTAAGCCTAAGCTTAGCCAAAAGCTTGTTCTATGATTTATGAGGTTTTATTTATAACAAAGGGTGGGGTGACCCTTGACATTCCCCTTTGTGACTCTTTGACTACCCTCATGACTCTTCAAATTCTTTATAAATAACTCATTACATTACATAGTGATTGCTCACATTCCACTAATGACACTTGGAATTTAACTTAATTTTTTTTTCAAATAATATACATTTTCCACATGTACTCGTGTGAGAGAAAATAGGCTAAAAACAACCTAACAAGACAAAACACTATGACTCCGAAGTTTGGGGAAAGACAACTCGACAACCTCCACTTGATGCTTCTCAGTCATGTACTGATGCCAAGCTTGGTACTATGTGATGATGTCCCGAAACTTCTTGATGGTATCTTTCAGATAGCATACTCTTTTCTCCATAGCTTCTAGGTATATGGTCTTGGAACCTTTGTCCAACTCATCTTAAAGAATGTGTAGCATAGTGTTGACCATGACATGGCAACCAATGTATTTTTGCATGTTTTGTGCGCTGAGATCCAAGTCATCCCTGGTGGCCTCTCTCCTTATCTACTCCATGTACCTGTTGATATCTATCTGGACCTGGTTCTTGTACTTAACTTCGGTGAGGGAACTGATTGACGGGATCCTATGCATTCTTACCACGACATCCAAACTCCTATAAAACCTTGCATATGAAGCTTGTATGTTGCTAATGAACGGGGTGAGTTGCTCATAGTTCTGGATCAACATTTAGACCTTTACTTTGTCTACTTTTCCTGTGGCTTCATCATCTTTAGCAAGTAAAGTGGGGTCCCTTTGTACTACATTGTCCACTCTTGAAAATGAGCGATGGCAGCATGTATGTCCCTAAGAGTTTGAACCAATTTTTTCTCCGCTGTTGTAAGCCATGCACATGGAAAACTGCTTTATGCATGGTGACGAATACATCATAGAGCTTCCAAATGCTAGTCTCAAGCATTGATACTTCAACAAATATCACTTTCCTCATCTTTGCTATTGTGGAAACTACGCTCTACTCTATGTATTGTTCTGCCTCTTACCTGGCTACCTGTAAGTTATTTTCCATTTGTTCATTCTAGGCTAATAGGAAATTAACATTTGAGCTTGTGGCTCCTTCATAGGCCAAGGTGGCATCGATAATGGAAACTGTATGCTTTTTGACATCTGGCACTATCACCCTTTCCTTCATGAATGTAGGTTACACGTGATCATCTAGAAAGTTCTTTCTTTGCGCCTATACAATATTCTTCTACAACTCGTCAAATAATAGGTTGTACACATCCATCACTAGATCATCATCAAGGAGAACAACTTCTCCTTTCTTGCTTGAGACTTGTTTTGACACTGGAGGTGGTGGAGACTAAGAGGTGACCTCAGGTTCTTTCAACATGAGGTAAATGTATTGATCATGCAGCTCTTGCATGAGTTCCATGTCCATAACTTCTATTAGTTGCTCAATCTACTAAGCAGGCTCTCGATCTTGAATTTTTTCACCGTCTTCTTCGCCTAACGGTTGGTATGACTCCTCAACCTATATGGGCGTTGTTTTCTATGTCATTGCGCCTTTCCTTTCTTCTTTTTCCTATTTCTGCTTCTCTTCCTTCTCTCTTCTTCTAAGCTCTTTCTCTTCCTTCAACTTCTTCTCTGTTTCCTGCAACTTTAGTTCTGCTTCCTCCAGCCTTTGCTTTTCTCTCTTTCTTTGCTCTGCTCTCTTTAGTAATTTCTCCCTCTTTGCCTCTGTTGCCAAAGTTGTTTTCTCAGTGAAGGGATTTTCTCTCATCTTGTAGCTTAGTTCTACATCTGCATTCTCGACAAGCTTCCTCTTGCCTTTGTCCTACACTGGCATGCTGCTTATTGTTGTTGTTGTTGTTGCTTCCTGTGCTACTGCTTCCTACAGAGAAGCTTTTCAATTTGTGGCTATATTGACTGGCTCATGGAGCTTGGCATCATTGTAACTATACCTCCAAGGGTCCTCCTCTTTCCAATGAAATTTCCCGTGGATCCATGGATAATACACCTTTGCACAGTGGTTCTTCAAAATCCCATGGGGATCATATAGATTAAATTATTTGCTACTGAACTCGAACTTTACTATTTCCTTAGATTTGGCATTTTCATCCTTCAAGCTCTTAATCTCATACAATCCAATACGCAAAGGAAGAGCGAGTCATGGTGCCTTCTTCCTCTTATGAAGCCCTACCGATAACCCTGTGGAGATGTGATATGAGACATGTTGCATGACCAACTTGCCCATGGCATACCTTGGTAGAACATGCAAAGGATTCTCTCCACCAAACATCCTGATGAAGGTGCTACCGGGTTAGGCACACCAATATACAATGTCAAGTATTTCCTCCATCACCTCTTGGGACATGCAAGGTGGATCCTACTCTAAGATTAAATTGTACAACATGATGATGAAATGGTCAGTCAACCTCACCATAACTCCTCTATAGCTGCAGTCGGAAAGCAACTTGCAATAAATGTTGACAACAATCTCTTTTGGTGTCCATGTCCAACTCATGCTAGGAAATTGATGTTGGACACAGATTGCATCAAGTAAATACTTGGAATTGTAGAATATCGCTTGCTCATCCTTGGGATGATTTGGGGTGTTAGTCACATGGAATTTCAATTGAAGAGCCAACAAATTTGACCAGTTGAATGGCCTTCCATCATTCACCAACTAGTCTAACAAAACCAACCAACCTTCAGGAAATGTCTCCATTATCTCTAGACCATATAATAGGCATGCAAATATGATCAAGAACTGGTAGGCCTTCCTGAGAGATTTTGTCTTGTAAACATGATTAGGTGTCATTATGAACTTTGACAGTTGTTTCACCTAGTGCTTGACAATATCTCTGGTGTTCACAAAGCTATGTGTGGCATAGAAAAGTGTGTCCACGCGATTCACCGACTGAGGTAAATGATACATCTTCTAATAGTTCCACACCATGAACATGGCAATATCTACCCCGTTAACACTGCTCAATGTCATAGTCTCTGGATCTGTGTGTGAGAAAATCCTATGAATGATAGACGCACATGGGAAGGTTAGGTACCTGCATGCAACCTTGTATAATCCTGATTGCTTGATACTGATATAAACCTGATGATCCTCTGTGTCTTCTTTGAAGTCCTCTGCAAAGGTATCCTTGATTTGCTACCATGCCAACTTCATGCCCTTATTGATGAATGGTTGATTTTCTACATAAACTGGCAAGTTCACTGACACCTTCTCAACTGCTTCCCCAATATTGCCTTGTTAGGTCCCTATAATACTAGTGATTCCCCCATTACTATTGTCATTGTAGCCCTTATTATTATTATTGTTGTGCCCCTATTGTCCCCATATCGTTATTATTGTGCCCCATAGAAGCCCACTATTGTTATTGTTGTGCCCTTATATTATTATTATTGTTGTTGGCTTTGATTATATTGTGACCCCTTAGTCTCCTATATATAGAAAGGTGGGTTTTTCATTTGTGTAATTTAAAGGAGGTTTCCCCCTCTAATAGGCTGACTTCTAAGGTGTTGATCTTTCTTTTCTATCTTTTTGTGAGCTAGTTCATAACATTTGGTATCAGAGCTTTGGATTCTAGGGTTTCGTTGCTCCAAACAGGTCATCGTGGAATTTTCACTATAACATTTTTTCTGCGATGTTTCAGAAGCTAAAAAAAGCCCATTTGAGCCATAATCATTCTAAACCTGGGGTCCAAATTTCCGATCTTGTAGCACTATATTTTTAGAGATATGAGCTGAGGAAGTTAGGGTGGTCGCAGACTCCCGAATTACATTCCAAACATTTGACCTTGAGAAAATCGTCATAACCTTCTATCTGAGCATCAAATTGAAATTTCATCAGAATTTACAGAGAGAGGATGGACTATAGTTTTCTGTGTAACTTTTTCAGATATGAAGGTCTAAACAATGACAAATGGCACATCGTACAAGTTCACTCTACTGAAAAATTATATAATCATGTCATCTTGGGAGAGTGGGCATAAAACTTCCTTGGAGAATCCAATTTTGATCAGACTGGTGGCATTGGAAAGAGGACTTAGATGGCTACTGCAAGAAGCAATTTCAGACCAGGGAGATCTGCCATTACAGAGATACAACAGATTCAATATTGAACTTCTACAAAGTGAAAAAAGGTGTGTAGTCTTTTTAAAATTTTGCATAAGTTTGGGTTGAAAAAATAGTTTGAAGTTCAAAGGGAATAGTGAAGCATAATTATCATTAATTGATGCCTCGAAGAAAGAAAATGGAAACACCTAGTAAGCAACCTGGAAGCTCTAGCATGACTCATGAAGAAGAGGAAGAAATGCAACATGATATATCAAAATTACAAGACCAAGTGCAACAAATTTCACTCTCGCAAAAGGTAACAAAAGCTAAGATTGATAGTTTAAAGAAAGGAGTGGAAGCTAAGATGAATGGCGTGGAAGCTAATATGAATGGCGTGCAAGTTAAGATGGATGGCGTGGAAGCTAAGATGGATGGTGTAGAAGCTAATATGGATGGCATGGAAGCTAAGATGAATGGCATGAATGCTAAGATGGTTGGTATATAAGAAAAAATGAAAGGCAACATGGAAGATTTGAAGATAGATTTGACAAAGTTGCTACAAGAAATGCTTACTAATGGTGAAAGGGTAGTAAAGGAAAATCACGATGAGAAAAAAATAAATGTTAATCATGATTTCATAGACTCTAACGTTGGATTGAAGACCCACCATGTTCCAAAGATCGATATGAGGAAGTTTGATGGCAAGGATCCCGTAACATGGATACTATAGATGGAGCAATATTTTGATCTCCATAATGTGAAAAACACACAAAAGGTACGCATTGAAACTTTATATTTGGAACCAAATCAGTTTGTATGGTATCGATGGCTTCTCTCTCATAAACAAATTGTCACTTGGGAAATTTTTACGAAAGAAATGATGGCACATTATGAGGATACAAAAAGCAACACCTTTTTTAGCAAATTGATAAACCTAAAACAAAAGGGTTCAATGATGGAGCACATTCAAGATTTACAAAAATTGAATATAAGGTTAAAATATACTCTAGAGGAGCATAGGATTGATGTTTTCATAGGGAATTTAAAGGATAACATCCAACATGAGGTTTATCTTTGCGAACCTGACTCATTGGAGAAGGCATTCAGGTTGGCAAGAAAAATGGAAAGCAAATTTATGGCAACAAGGAAGCCTACCACTCACAATTATAAGGATGGAAGTGTCATTTCCCCTAGCCTTCCACAACCTACAAGGTAGACACCCCAAAAATTGGCAGAAAAAAGAGAAAAATGGTTTTATTACAGTTGTGATAGAAAATACACTAAAGGTCATAAGTGTGCTGAGAAGAAATTATTTTACATACATTGTGAAGAGGAGGAAGAAAATGAACAAGAAACGTCAAAAGAAGAGGATATACACTAGGAACAAACTCTAGAGAAAGAAGAAATGAATCCGACCATATCTTGTAATGCATTGGCCATAATTACCACTCCTCAAACTATCAAGATAGAAGGACATATCAAGAAGAACAAGGTAATAGTATTGATTGATTCGGGTAGCACCCATAATTTTATTCATTGTAAGATAGCCAAGGAATTGAATTGCTTCCTATATCCAGCACCAGAGTGTTAAGTGATGGTTTCAAGTGGAGGAACCATAAATTGTTCTAGAAAGTGCCATAATATCAAGCTATCCATGGGAGAATATGTATTGAATAGCCCAAGGCTTTCCATTCGAATGGGTGGTGCTGATGTTGTACTAGGAGTTCAATGGCTACAATCCTTGGGTACAACAACTTTTAATTTTCAAGAACTTTTCATGAAATTTTCTTCGGAAGGAAAGGAAGTTGAATTAAGAGGTATCGCAGAGAAACCAGGAAAGATAATTAGCTCTAATGGAATGAAAAAGCTTATAAAGAAAGAAAAATTAAGTGTAATTGCACAATTATGTTCGCTAGAGGTTCCCACATCGAAATCATCTATTTCTCCAGATCTCCAAAATGTCTTGGACAATCATTCCAAGGTATTTGAGACTCCCAAAGGTCTCCCACATATTCGTGATCATGATCATGCTATTCATTTGATTCCAAGAAGTGTTCCTCCAAACATCAGGCCTTACATATATCCCTATGCACAAAAGAGTGAAATTGAACGTATGGTTGCAGAAATGCTAGAGGCTGGTATAATTCAACCTAGTCAAAGTTATTTCTCTCCTCCAGTAGTATTGGTGCACAAGAAGGATTGTCACACGGAAAGAGTCGATAGTGCGGACACAACCGACCTCCCTAGAAGCCTAAGACTTTCTAGTGACAAACAAGACAAATAGGAGCAATCCATCTCTAAATATGCATTTATACTATGAGAAATCAAGTGTTTTAGATCTTACCTGTAACCCAACGCTGTTGTAGTAGTCCAGCTTCGTTGATCCGGATGAGCTCCTCCTTCTCTTCGAAACCTGCATTCACTAACAATCAAACGATTAAATAGCACCTGAATATCACATAAAATAAAACATATTTAACATATAGACCAAGGAGTATATGAAACAACTCATAAATAACAAATTGTTGAGAAGAATGGACTTATTTGTATTAAAAGGTAACAAAAGAAACCATTACAACCTGAGCCTTGGTGTTGTGCAAGTTCCTCCCAGGGTCCACAAGAGTCCTCCTTTGCTCTAATCAGCTCACCCACTTCCAAATACAACAAGTAAAGATGGTAATCTCTCCTCACAAGCTTATACAAGGAAGTCCTAATTCCAGCAGCATCTACCCTTAGGAATGTTCAGCTTTCAACCTCCCCTCCCTCTGGTCCAATGCATGTATTTATAGTGCTGTAGAGGAAGTTAATCAGGTCCACCATCAATGGGATAAGCCCCTCTTTTGGGTGGGTTAGCTCCCCTCTTGATGGGATAAGTTCCTCTTCTATAGGGATACATGAACCATCTGGAGGCGCTCCATACACGTCAAACAAGCTTCTAGAATGCTCTAGAAATAACCACAAGTAACTTTTTTGGAGTGAAACTTGCGCTTATTGACCTTTACAGGAGTACGCACCCATTTCTTTATAGACAGAGCGTACAAGTACGCAGGTATTGTGAACTTGGATTGCGTACCCGCAGGTAAGGCTGAGAGAAACTGCGTACCAGAGATAACTTGACTTTAAATGACTTTTCTCTCTTTCTTTGAGTTTGACATGGAAGGCAGAGGCATGAGACTTGCCAAGGAGGATAGTATGACAGGTGATGGAGCCATACAAACTGAAAATAGTCATGGTGACATTTTTTAGTGTAACAGATTGCCCCCTAAAGTGCGAAGCCTGAAGTAGATTAGGGTTTCAAAACATCTAGGAAGGGTGAAGTACTTTATCATTTCAAGGATTATCTTGTGGAGAGCCTGGTCAGAACCTACAAATATTCAACACAAAATACATATATAAGGTGATATCATCACTGAGGTAGGCATTCCCATACTCAGATTGAAAACTTTAACTAACAATCTAACTACTGCTCTGATACATGAATGATTTTGCAGTACATCACAATTATAGACTTTTGTAGACACAGTATGGACACAGCCATCTGTTTATGATTAGTCTACTATATAATGAATACAAAACTCCTCGCAGCTTGGATGGTGGAAACTAGATCCAGGGTCTTCATTTCTACTTCCCGAATTGGTACGATTTTATCCATGCGAATAATTGAGTCGATGTCGAACAATGTAGAAACCACTTGATTACCAGTCGATGATGTAAACTGTTAACAAGTGTGAGAGAGACCACCAGTGATGTCAATGGTTCTCAAAGTACCCAGTACAATCCATGAAATGTGAATGAATGGGTTGATGTCGAACACGTCACGGAGTCCTTTGATCGAAAGTCAATGATGTAAACTGTCGTCAAAGGCGAGAAACCTGCCATTGATGCATGCAGACCTCAAGGTACTGACGATCTCTAAGTCATCTTTCTAGATAATGTGCTGATGTCGATAGAAAGCGATCCGTTGCAGGCAAGCCCACAACACGAAATCATTGTTTAAGTTGAAGAAATGTTGCTGTAAGGACTGACTCAGGGATGGTCAAAATGGATGACAAGTATTTTGCATATGAATGGTTTATTTGCAGAGACCTCTTGAACACATAACGACACGAAAGATGGCTTGGTGACGATTGACCCAAAGTTAATACCCAGAAATGGTTGAAGTCTTTCAAAGTGGTTTGATCAACTTTAAGGCAAAGGATTTCCCAACCCAGGTGAATGAAAAGTGTCGTGTTCAAGAGCGGTGATAAGGTTCTTCTGTAACAAAGGATAACAAATAGGTTCATTCTTCTCTCTTTTCCCCCACCATTTCTGGCAAGTACCTCTTTATTTTTTACAAGCTTGAGGAGGATAACATATGCTTGATTATAAGCTCATCCTTCGGATGAGTCCAACTTAGTTTAGATTCGGACCCTAAGAAGGAGTGGTCTGTTCCTATTTGTAATCGAACAGGTCCTTTACTGTGAAATTTTAATGAGTCCAGTATAGGAAAAACTCGGCGTTTTTCAATTTTAGAGAGTCTGAAAAAACTAAAGAAGACTCCAGGGTTGAACTTTTTCGTAAATTTGTGTCCCTCAAGCCCGAAAAAGTATAAAATAATACCTGAGAGAACCGCTTGATCTTGCGACCAAGGAGTACTTTCATGATTAGTGCCTTTGACCTGAAAAGTAAAAAGCGATCAAGGACACGTCGTTTTATTTCCAGTATCGAGTTTGAAACGACAAAAACCCGGCAATCTTTTCCTGTTTTTACGGTCAGAAAAGGGCTATAAGGGGATCGTCTTTTAATTCTGTTTTAACGAGTGTAAAAGAAATGTTCGGCAATCTTTTCATGTTTTAGGAGTCAGAAAAGGGCTTAAAAGATGACTCTGATTTCTTGGTTCGTGAAAAATGATAGTTTACCCTAAAGTCCCTTTGTCCTGCACAAAAACAACACATTACTCATACCTGTTTAAGATAGACAAAAATACATTGAAAAATATCTCTTTATGGTGAAAAATAAACAAACCTAGCATTCATTTATCCAAAAAACCTATAAAAAGACTTTTTACCATGTCATTTTTACCATTTTACTGTTGAGGGAGAGAAAAGGGCTTTTGACAAGAAACTTCCCGTGGACTTTGCGGAGAATCCGACCGTCAGAATCAAACGTCGTCTCATCAGGTATTCTACAACATCCTTCTCTTAATTTCCATCCGTTTAGAATTCATTTTTAGGTTTTTATTTGATTTTTTGGAGGTCTTGGGGTTTCAAGATGCGCCCTTTGGGGTACGTAGGTCATGCACTGCTGACCTGCGTACCCCGATATTTTCTCAACGGGGAAAATACCGGGCGTACGCACCCGGCCTTAAGGGCAGCTGCGTACATACGCTCTGTCCCTAAAAGCCGGGGTGCGTACCCCGTAAAACGCGTTTTGAAACCCTCATTTCTCCAAAATGGACCAAAAATTTAAAATTTAATGAACTCTAACAGATGTTTTATGATGTGCAGGGTGCACACCATGCTTGATTGGCGTGAAAGAGAACATGAGGACGTTGATTTGGCCGCAATAGATCATCAACCCTCCATTGATGCTTTGAAGGCATGCGGTCTCTACAAGTACTGGGCCATACCTGGCATGAGGGCCCAAGTGCCATTCTTAGAGTGGCTGGTTGAAAGGTGGAACGTCCAGGAACAATGCTTTTACATCGGAGGGCACGAGCTCGAGATAGAGCCCTCTGACATATATTTTCTCACTGGTTTGCCTAATAGGGGCGAGCAACTGACTCTCTCCGGGACTAGGCCGGGTGGCCAATTCCTTGCTAGCCTCCGGCTAGAGTGGTGCAACAATTAGAACCAGGAGAAAGGGATAGAAATCAAATATATATCCCTGCCTGAACTTATGGTAATTGCCTTTACAATTACCAGACTCTGCGGCGCAGCCGTCTTGCACAATGCCACCGAGTCCCAAATGCGGATAGCGATAGATTGCTACCGAGGCACCATTTTCAACTAGTGCGATGCTGTGTTGGCCAACATGAAGGGCCAACTGACTAGGGTAAAGAACGGGCAACTAAAGACCTTTGGCTATGGGCCTTTGGTTGTGAGCTTTGCCCTAGAGAGAGTTCCGATGCTTATCCCTCAGCATCTCACTGTTCCGGTTGGGCCACCTCGGGAGCCAAAGTTGATACGATGGGTTACGGTGATGGCCCGGCATCCTGATGAGGGAGCGGGAGTTGTTCGATTTCCTGCTGGTTACTTTCACTAGTTGGAGAACCAGGTCTTTGCGATTCAGGACTTTCCTTATGCCGGAGTAGATTTTCGCGGTGATCCAGACATGGTTCTTCCACAGGGAGAACAATGGGACGACAGAGGTATTTCATTTTTCACAAGTTTTTAAATTATTTAATTTTTATTTGTTTTTATGTCGTCTTAAAACTGACAGTGACAATTTTCAAAATGCAGATGTAGGCCCACAGCATCCGGCCAATCTCCGGCCATTTGAGAGGAGAGTACCAGTTGCACCAGCACCGGCGCCACAGGATGCGACCGCAGAGGCCTTAGCCGAGCTGGAACAGGACCTAGAGCGTCTCACGGCGGACATACCAGAGACGACTATAGATGATATTCCTATTCGACTTCAGCACTATGTGGTTGCAGTCCCAGGACCTATCAGGATGTTCCTGTGTAGGGTAGTGCGGGCAGTGGTCTCGTATAGAGAGCACCACCAGTGATTGGCTAGTCACTTTTTGTAGACACATATGACATTTTTGGTTTTTTGTACTTATCATTTTTACCGATCATAAGGTGTTTTTCAACCTATGATCGAAGACGATGTATATTTTTGACACACTCCTATCTATATATATCATTATTACCGGCTTATCTTGTTGAACATGTGTGATTAAATGTTAATGTTTTTTAAATTTACATGTATGATTATCGCAAATGTCTGTCTAACATTTGAGAAGCAATTGCATCTGCTAATGTATTAAAAGACCTTGGAATATGTTGATATTCAATGTAATCAAATTCACGTTCCAAAAGACGCACTCTCAAGAATAACCTTAATAACACTAGATTTCTAATGGCATAAACTCTATTGAGCTGTAATACAATGAGTTCAGAATCTAACCTCACTATCAAACTCCGAATCCCAAATGAAATGGATTCAGATAATAATTCAATCACTGCATTGTATTCTGCAATGTTGTTTGTTGTTTGACCGAGGCTCACCCCATGCATAGAAACTAACTCGTCAGAGGGCGAATAGATAACCCAAGATGCGGAAGAGATATTCCGTGTACTACGACAAGCACCATCAGCAAATCCAATGTACGTTTGGAGAGGCATCGACATCTGCAATATCAAGATTAAAACCAAGATAAGCCAGAATAACGACGAAAAACACACACTCTCTAAACTAAGCACACTTGTCTAAAACTAAGCACACATACCAGCTAGAAAGAGAAAATTAACCTAACTATCCTAACAAAAATCTTCACACCCACCATTTAAGCATAGTACCTCTTTAGGTAAAGTCCATTTCTGGGTTTACCCAAAGAGTCCCCATCAAAGTCAACCAGCTCATAGGCCCCTTTTGCTAGCTTTCGCTTAACAATGTAGGGTCCATGCCACATAGGAACGAATTTTCCAGCACCTAATTTATCGTTAGCTTGATCATATAATAGCACTAGGTCTCCTTCCGAAAAATTTCGAGGGGTCACATTTCGATCGTACTGAGCTTTCATTCGTTTTGCATGAGTCTCGATTGCCAGTGCAACATCACGTCGAGTCTCATCTAATTGAGCTAAATACAATAAACGCTTCTCCTCTTCGGAAGTAGCTGGGAGTAATTCGACAACCATTTGAAGTGATGGGATTTCACATTCAATGGGTAGCACGGCTTCCAAACCATAAACTAGTTGGAAAGGAGTGAACCTTGTTGATGTTTTCACCGAAGTTCGATATGCCCAAAGCGCGGAAAATAACATGTTGTGCCAATTCGACTGATGAATGCCAATGATTCGTCGGATCATGATGACCAAAAATTTGTTGATGGACTCAACCAAACCGTTGGCTTGTGGATAATAAGGAGTTGAGCTATCGTGGCGCAAACCAAGCTGGCCTGTAATTTCTGTCATCATAATGTTTCGAAAATGGCGCCCATGGTCAGTGATTATCGCTTGTGGGACACCAAACCTAGCAATAATGTGATTTAATATGAAAACTGCAGTAGTCTTGCCGTCTGCCTCGAATGTAGGCATCGCCTCGGCCCACTTAGTAAAATAATCAACCGCAAGGATGATATACGCATGCCCCCCGGCCGAGTGAGGGTTACAAGTAATAAAGTCGATACCCCATTTAGCAAAAGGACCAAAGACAATTATAGGGTGGATAGGCACTGGTGGTGCGCACATCTTGCGATCAAACACTTGACAGTTGTGGCATTTTCGGACCGCAATGATACAATCTTTAAACATGGACGACCAGAAATAGCCAGCACGCAACACCTTCTGAGCTGTGGCATACCCAGACATATGACCGCCACACGCTCCAGAGTGACAGTCATTCAAAACCCTTTCTGCCTCTTCGTGAGTTAAGCAACGTCGGAAAACCAAGTCCGCCCCACGGCGATAAAGAGTATCTCCTATTATTTTGTATTGTTGGGACTGGAATCGAATTTTCCGACGTTCCGTCTTTGAAGCTTCGGGCCGAAAGGATTGGGTTTGGAGATAGACAATTATATCCCCGTACCACGGATCTAAAGTGCTGATAAGAAACAAAGATTCGTCCGCGATGGGTTCCTCTGCCACTGTTTCCGTGTCAACACGCGGGAAATCACACATTAACTCGGCAAAGACTAAGGATTTCTTAGATTTGGACTTTTCGAACTCCAAATCGAACTCCTGTAGGATAACGATCCATTTGGAGTACTTGCCCCCATAGCAATTTTTTAGTCAGAATATAGATCATAGGGTTGCAATCCGAAATCACTATAGTTTTACGGAGAAGAATGTAGTGACGAAATCGCTGGACAGCTTGAACGGCTGCTAGTGCCAATTTTTCCACATGTGAGTACTTTAGCTCGGTTGGATTTAACGTCCAACTAAGGTAATATATCACATGTTCCGTTCCGAATTCATCTTCCTGAACTAAGACCATTCCAATGGTGGAGTGGGAGGCGGCGAGATACAAAAAGTAATCCTGGTTGTAGTTGGGAGGATGCAACAACGGTGCATGGGTCAACGTGTGCTTAAGTGCATCAAAAGATTTCTGAGCTATCTCATCCCAAGAGAATTGAGCATTTTGTTTCAACAACCGGGTGAAACCCTTTGTAACCTCGGCGTAGTTAGGAATGAATCGACGTAAAAAGTTTGCTTTCCCTTGCAAACTCTGGAGTTGGCAAAGACTCGAAGGAGGAGGCAATTTGATGATAGCTTCTACCTTCGAGGGATCGATGCGGATACCAGCTTTTGAAACGACAAATCCTAGCAATCGTCCCACTTCTATGCAGAAGACACATTTGTGTGGGTTCAACCGAATTCGATAATGCCGACACCTCATAAAAATAGCTCGTAAGTGGACAAGGTGATCAGCTCGATGTAAAGAATGAGCAGGCAAATCATCGAGGTACGGTTGCACAATGTGCTTGATGTCGTGAAACGCATAAGACATTGCCCGTTGGAAAGTGGCTCCGACATTCTTAAGTCCAAAAGGTAATTTGCAATAAGAAGATGTCCCCCAAGGACAAATGAAAGCCGTTTTTGGTTGATCGGCAGGTAGAATATTGATTTGGTTGTAACCGGAAAAACCATCCATAAAGGAAAATATTTCACTGCCAGCACAATCATCAATTATTTGATCGATATAAGGCGTGGGATAGTTGTCTTTTGGACAAGCACGATTAATATCCCTATAGTCGATGCATATTCTTATTGTTCCCTGTTTCTTGTTAACCGGAACAATATTCGATACCCAATCCGTTAACGGGATCAGATAAATGAAACCTGCTTTCAACAGCTTCTCAACTTCTGCTTTAATTGCAGCCGCTTTCCTAGGGTGTATCTGACGCAGACGTTGCCGAACAGGTTTAGCGTCCGGGTAAGTCTTGATTTCATGAACAACAATGGAGGGATCAATTCCTGGCATTTCCTCATAGGACCAGGCAAACACGTCGCGGAATTCTTGAAATAGGGCCTTGTATGTTTGAATTTCGTCATTTGTACACGAGGCACCTATATGAATGTTCTCAATAATTCCAGCTTTGACCGAAATGTCAATGGCAATAGTTTGGGAAATGTTTCCCAAATTCAACTCTGAATCAGGATGTTTCATGGGATTCTGAGCGTCCTTAACATATTCAGCCGTAAAAATTGATGAAAAATCATTTTCAAAGCCATAATCCTCAGGTAAAAACGAAGATCTATGATGGAGATCTTCCCATGGTAGATCGTCTACACTTAGGATTTCGCGAAGTTGCTCGTCAGATGACACAGCTTCGGGAAACGCTATCCGTTCTGAGGTTGACGTGAAAAGTGATTCCTCACGGACCACATTCATTTGGTCGACTTGGGTTGAACGCGAGTCGGTAAAAGACTGCACAGCTTCATAAGCAATTTCATATGGACTCAAAGGCATAGCATTACCGAATGAGTCTATCTCAAATTCAGATGGGACAATCCATGGATCATCGTAAATAATAGTATCTGATGTAATCATATGAATGGAAGCGAATGAAGGGTCTGCGTTGATTGGAGGAAAAGGAAAAGTTCCCAGTAAACCGGAATCTTTAACTAATCCTACACCAACATCCTTATAAGGGATAGTCGTTTTACCGACATGCTGGATACTCTCTGAAGAGGCTGGGTCGGATGAAAAGAAAGCCAGCTGGTCTATTGTCACGATCTTGCCATTATGTGGAAACTTTATAACTCTGAAGACCGATGAGACGACTGCTGTCATAGCGTAAGACCAACTTCGACCCAAGAGAAGGTTGTAGTCTAGAGGGGCATCAACCACCTCCACATCCAGACTAACGGTTTTTCCTTCAACCCCTATAGGCAAATCTTGTAGAATGCCAAACGGATGGAACCCACGGCCATCAAAGGCCTTAAGGATTGTCGGGGATTGGTTCAATGAAGGAGAACCAAGCGATCTCCAACATTGAATCGACATAATACACGTAGAAGCTCCTTCATCAATTACAGTCCGATGAATAGGCCTGTTTTTGACTATCACTGGAATCTGGAAAGCCATCTGATGAGGGAGACGTGGTGTACTACTTTCTAGATCAAAGATTATCAGGTTCGGGTCCTGAACGTCAACAGCTCCTATAGCCAACAAAAGTAATTTTCGTTGTGCCGGGCATGATTGCAGCACTTCTAAAGCCGACATCGCTGAGGGTGAAACAGCTAAGTCCTCAACAATGTTATAATTCTGAGCTGCTCTCGCATGTGGATTGAAAGCAGACTTTCGAAATATACCCTTGGCGGGCGGTTTGATTACCAAGTCCGGGTTAGGTTTCTCGATCTGTAGTGGATCGGAATCGGGAGCTGAGGTTGATGGATTAGAATGAGAAGATTCTGCTTCTTTGCCATCAACAGGACTCTTACTACCATAATCGTGTGATCGAGTCGCAATCCGTACATGAGACATCATCAATATGGGTTCTTCACTGGCACTCGAGGAAGAACCTATCATCTTACTCTCCTGCTTTGGAAATGGATCTTTCAAAACAGCAGGAGTTGGGGAACCTTTAACGATTTTCACAACCTCTGCCCGATGAGGGCAATCTCTTGTGAAATGATCTTCTTCACAAATTAAACAAGGATAGCGAGGTTTGCGTTTCTCGTCGTTAGATTCCGACTTTTCTTTTTTCTCCTTTGGAGCCTTGTCTGCTTTATCCTTCTTCTTGCCTTTCTTTTTACCACCGTTTTTTGATTTAGCCGTAGATGACTCTACAGCGTGAACGTCGGCGGTAATTTTAGGAGAAGACTCTCCTGTCGGGGAGTCTGGTAAGGTTATGTTTGGAGAAGAATTTTTTGAGGATTTCTTCTTACTTTTAGTGTTCACCGTACCAATCATGCCATCAGCAGCATGAGACCCCGAAGGAGCAGCAGCGATTTGATTCGACTTAGGAAGATCTGGGATCTTCTCATGCAACGTACTCGACTGAGTGTAAACTAAGTCAAGGTACTGGGCTTGAGCAATGACTTGCTCCTCAGTAACTACTCCGGCCTTGGATACATCTTCAGTAATCTTCGGTAATAATGATTTGACAAACCATTCAGCTAAGATTTGGTCCGGGATAAAAACTTTCACTAAACGTCTTCGACGTCTTCATTCATGGATATGATCAGAAATATAAGTGGACGTCGATTGTTTTAATGAAGTTAATAACTCAGTACCATTATCGTATCTGACCGGCAACTGAAAATGAGTTAGGAACGAGGTAGCTAACTGGATAAAGTTATAAAAAGAGGCCCGTGGTGACTCAATGTACCACTTGGCCGCGAGACCAATGAGCGTACGCTGAAAAAGACGTAAACGGATCGAATCATCCGAGATAGAATTCGAAGCACACCAGAGGTGGTAAGTCATCACGTGATTTGATGGATCCTCTCCAGACTTACCTTCGAACTTGGGTATATCACTGGGCAACTTATTTGGCATTGGCGACCAGAACGGAAGATAATTTATTGGATCGTTCGTTAGGCGCGTCAAGTCGGGTAAATCCAAAGTTGCGATAAACGGCAATTGCCGGTTAGGATCTCTAAAACTCTGGGTCACAAGACCAGTCCCAGGAGGAGGATATCCAGGATAACTTGGAACAGGAATCGCGTTTGGGATATTATATCCTCCCGGAAAACCAGGATTAACCGGACCGTACTGGGGTTGTTGAGGTTGTTGATAAGTGTACCCAGGATACGGTTGATACTGGTAAACTGGTTGTTGGACAGCAGGACCGAATTGGTACTGTTGATAAGCGAATTGTGGTTGACTTGTTACAACAGTACTTAAACCAGGCTACCCTACAGGCATCTGGACTGTGGTTTGAATCGTAGATCCGGACAACGATAAAGATGTCTGAGGGGTGGTTGCAGAGATAGTAGAAACCGGAGCTGTCGATACTCCAGAAGTAAGTGCGGTAGATGTTGCGGTAGT
This sequence comes from Pinus tabuliformis, assembly GCA_031772625.1. Lineage (NCBI taxonomy): Eukaryota > Viridiplantae > Streptophyta > Pinopsida > Pinales > Pinaceae > Pinus > Pinus tabuliformis. Next base: position 1,254,051,332 of record CM062805.1, read on the forward strand.
TGCAGCATCCGTTTGAGATGGAGTACTAGGTGCGATTGGCAGCTGAGTAACTACTGAAGTTACAGAAGTTTGAACATTTGACTGGACAGGTTGTGGTTGCTGGGGTGGACCAAAAACTACAGGTTTTCCAATTTGAGGTAACAACTATACACTTGGCTGCAACACCTGTTGACCTTGTGATGGATCCCACACTATCATTCCGGGGTACTGACCCGTAACAGGTTGAGGATACTGAGATCCGTAACCAGGTTGAGGGTAGGATTGATAATTGAAGGGTACATTTCCCGTACCTTGAACGTAAGATTGACCTTGAGGTGGTTGATAACCTTGACTCGAGTACTGACCTTGGGGTAGATACCCTTGAGGTAAGTACTGATACTGGGGTTGACCTTGATGCATAAATTGATACTGAGGTTGACCTTGGGGTACATATTGAGGTTGGGGTTGACCTTGAGGAATGTATTGCACCATAGGTACATACTGTCCTTGAGGTTGCCCCCCAGCCGCAACTTGTGTACCTTGAGGTTGCCCCCGAGGCGTTAATTGAGGCTGCCCCCCAGGCGGTAATTGACCACCTTGAGGTTGAGAACCGGGAATTGAACCTGACATCATATAAATGTCTCCTACACCCAACGGTCTATTACCATTGTTTCCAGCTAATGACCCATGTCCAATGGGTTGAGGATATGCTCCTGCAAAGGTACCAGAAAGTGATTGATACCCAGTAGGAACAGAAGGACCACCATACAAGAAAGATTCAGGGGGTTGAGTAAACACGGACGACTGACTAGACATATTTACAGGAGTATAAATACCTCCGGGTGGATAAGGAGTACGAGGTGGAGAAAAACCTATCCCTGAGTTGTCTAAATAATTAGTTAACAAAAGGTACCAAGTAGTACTTTTAGGTGGACTGTAAAAGATAGATTCACGCTCTCTTAGATCAAGAGTAGGTTGATCTTCAAGAATAGGGCCTACTTCTTCTTCTGGAGTAAGTTCTTCAATAGCTATCAAACCAGAAGGAAGATTTTCGGTTATGACTCTTTCTACCCTAGGTGAATCAGGAACACTAGAAGTTGGAGTAACAGGTTCAGATATTTCAGGTTCTTCGCCTATATCACTAGTAGATGAAAAACTACCAGCAAGCTCAGAAACTGCAACAGCTTCAGGATTGTAACCTGTTTCTAGACTTTGGTAATCTGGATGGACTACCAACGAAGACTCTCCTTCTTCAGGTGAACCTACTCTACTGCCACTAGGAGGAGTTACGAGGACTTTCAAACCTTCCAGATTACTCGGGTCGTCTCGAGGAGGTTCACCCCGAAGTCTACGGGATCTCCTCAACAATTCGGCCACGGAAACAACCTCAGGAGATTGGCCCCGAAGTCTACGGGACTGTCTCGGTAATTCCGCCAGAGTTAAAAGTTTTTAACTACTGCACACGCAAACAAAGTAAAATCTCAAAAAAAACCACCTAAAGTCTTTAAAGAACCAAACAAATTTGAATCACACGCCTAAAGAATCTAGGGCGTCAAACCATGCACAAACAGTAGCCTTCCGGACCGAAAACACTAGTTGGTGATGAAGCCCAACATCGCCGAATTCAGTACAGAAGTGGTGGGTGGAACAGTTACCCCGGCAACCTGCTTAATGAATAGACCGGCACAAGTTCCTCCACTTTAACCGTCTCGAGTGAAGTGAACCCCCCGGAAAATCCAAGTGAGTCTAGCCGACGTCTGCTCCAGGTACAGTGGGATCTTCCCTCCACCGTCACCTCGAGTAGAATCCTAAAGATAATGGTCACTAAGGTTACCAACAGCAACAAATACACCTGGGGGAACAGTCTACACTCCGACAGCACGCAAGGGCAGAGTATCAAGCTCAATCCCCTTGCCGGCTCCTTGACAATAATCCAAGGTTTACCGACAAGTGACCCCTGGCTCCTCGACAATGGTTAATCCGAGGTTTACCGTTTTTAATACGTGCGTGTCTGGCGTCGTTCCCAACGAGGGAGGATTGATCCCCTCACTGGTTCGGACATGAGCTCGTGCTTCTCCTTTAAGAGGAGCTTTCCCAGAGTATAAATGAAACAGTTGGATTTATCCTACCACAAGATCAGCTACTTGTTTGGTTTTGCTGTCTTGGAGAGTTAATTACTCTCCTACTCCAAGACACTAGCCTGATCTATATTGGTGTTTCAGAGCCCTAGTAAATAAAAGTTACTAAGTTGATTTTACTTTAAGAGTTAATTTTATGGCTGTCCTTTAAGACAAAAGGTAGTGGAGATGAAACTGGTGGTGTGTAGACTCGACTCTCAACCACTACAAAGATGCATCTAGGATGATTTACACTACTTTTCTTTTTCAATGAATCTCCTAGCTAAGAGAGTTGGAAAATGCAAATTTTATAGAAAACAACTTTCTTGGCAAAGACAATCAAAGAAACAATTCTCTTTATCTTTTCAAAACATGCAACTCATGACCACTAATTATTCACGAAATTTCCTTTTTCTTCAAAAGACTACAAATGCTACCAAAGCAAACTTTTTCCAAAAGAATTTTTTGTATTTTTTCTATACTAATAAAGCATGTAAAACTATTTATCGAAAACCAAATTTAACAAACCTAAGGCAATCAATTCAAAATCACTCAAAAGCAAATTAAAGGGAAATTTACCTAAAAGTAAAACTAATGAGGACAAAAGCCTACAAGGATGATTCCCGGATGTTTTACTCAGTCAAAATGTAACTAAGGATCAGTCCATGCAGAATCATAAACTGATCATAAAAAACAAAATCGAAATCTTTTTGTTCTTTTTTTTTTTTTAAATAAAATTCAAAGTTCAATCAATAAACGTTTTCGAGATTCGCAAAGAGAAGACACAAAGGTAGGTCTCTCACAAGGGTGAATTCGACGACAGGCCCGACTCCTAAGAGGGTTGAACAAAACCAGGGAGATCCAAAGTTTGAAAACCTCTAACGCCAAAGTCACTACAGGACCAGTTAAAAATCAAACCCTATAGCAAAATCCCTATGAATTCTACCAAAACTCTCGACACTAACGGAACAAGATCAGGTGAAGATCTCTGACAGTAAACCAATGGATCTGGGCAGTAAAAACAAATTAAAAACCAAAATCTAAAGAGCAAAAAGCAAAAATTGCAATTTTCTCAAATTTGACAGGGGTACACAGGTGACCTGTTTACACAGGTGCGGGTACGCTCTGTGCACACAGTTGCAGTGCGTACAAGTACGCACTGTTCTGAACTCAAAGCCTGCGTACTGCTGGCAAAACTAAGAAAACTGAAAATCTAATTTAACCCTAAGCTAACCCACCCAAACACACAGTTAGACAGCCAAAAATCAGAAAACAAGCGCTTTTTCTCAGACCAAAATATTAAATCAAAAAGAACTCAAGCACATTCATGGAGTCCCCAGTGGAGTCGCCATTTTATCACACGGAAAGAGTCGATAGTGCGGACACAACTGACCTCCCTAGAAGCCTAAGACTTTCTAGTGACAAACAAGACAAATAGGAGCAATCCTTCTCTAAATATGCATTTATACTATGAGAAATCAAGTGTTTTAGATCTTACCTGTAACCCAACGCTGTTGTAGTAGTCCAGCTTCGTTGATCCAGATGAGCTCCTCCTTCTCTTCGAAACCTGCATTCACTAACAATCAAACGATTAAATAGCACCTGAATATCACATAAAATAAAACATATTTAACATATAGACCAAGGAGTATATGAAACAACTCATAAATAACAAATTGTTGAGAAGAATGGACTTATTTGTATTAAAAGGTAACAAAAGAAACCATTACAACCTGAGCCTTGGTGTTGTGCAAGTTCCTCCCAGGGTCCACAAGAGTCCTCCTTTACTCTGATCAGCTCACCCACTTCCAAATACAACAAGTAAAGATGGTAATCTCTCCTCACAAGCTTATACAAGGAAGTCCTAATTCCAGCAGCATCTACCCTTAGGAATGTTCAGCTTTCAACCTCCCCTCCCTCTGGTCCAATGCATGTATTTATAGTGCTGTAGAGGAAGTTAATCAGGTCCACCATCAATGGGATAAGCCCCTCTTTTGGGTGGGTTAGCTCCCCTCTTGATGGGATAAGTTCCTCTTCTATAGGGATACATGAACCATCTGGAGGCGCTCCATACACGTCAAACAAGCTTCTAGAATGCTCTAGAAATAACCACAAGTAACTTTTTTGGAGTGAAACTTGCGCTTATTGACCTTTACAGGAGTACGCACCCATTGCTTTACAGACAGAGCGTACAAGTACGCAAGTATTGTGAACTTGGATTGCATATCCGCAGGTAAGGCTGAGAGAAACTGCGTACCAGAGATAACTTGACTTTAAATGACTTTTCTCTCTTTCTTTGAGTTTGACATGGAAGGCAGAGGCATGAGACTTGCCAAGGAGGATAGTATGACAGGTGATGGAGCCATACAAACTACAAATAGTCATGGTGACATTTTTTAGTGTAACAAGGATGGATCATGGCTCATGTGTCCAGATTATAGGGAGCTCAACAAGGTCACTAATAAAGATAAATTTCCCATTCCTATGATTGATGAACAATTGGATGAATTGCATGGATCAATTTACTTCACCAAGTTGGATCTTCATTTAGGATATCATCAAATCAGAATGAAGATAGAAGACATTCCGAAAACAACATTTAGAACTCATGAGGGTCATTATGAATTTTTGGTCATGCCTTTTGGCCTTAACAATGCACCTTCTACATTTCAAGGTTTTATGAATTCCATTTTCAAACCCTTCCTTAAAAAAATTTGTTAGTATTTTTTGATGATATAATAATCTATAGCAAGTCTTGGAAGGATCATGTTCAACATGTTGACAGGGTGCTCAAACTATTGGAGGAGAAACAATTATATGCAAAAAGCTCAAAATGTTTCTTTGGAGTACAAGAGGTGGAATATCTGGGTCATATTGTATCTCATGAAGGTGTTAAGGTAGACCCTAGCAAAATTAAAGCCATTAAGGAATGGAAAATCCCCACATCCATAAAGCATATGTGAGGATTTCTCGAGTTGAAATGGTATTATCGCAAGTTTGTTAAGAATTATGGGAGAATAAAAGAACCTCTAATAAAATTATTGAAGAAATATGCATTTTTATAGACTCAAGAAGCAACGAAGGCCTTTGAACATCTTAAAGAGGCAATGTGCCAAGCACTGGTCTTAGCTACACCAGACTTCACAAAAACCTTTATTGTGGAATGTGATGCCTCAGGAAATGGAATTGATATTGTTTTAATGCAAGAAGAAAGACCCATTGCTTTCAAAAGTCATCCAATCAAAGGAAAATATTTACACAAAGCTATTTATGAGAAGAAAATATTGGAAATACCACATGCACTTAAGAAATGGCAACCCTACCTAATGGGAAGACACTTCAAGGTAAAAACGGATCATGATAGTCTTAAATACTTTTTAGAACAAAGATTATCTTCAGAAGAGAAGCAAAAATGGGTCACAAAGATGTTGGGTTATGAATTTGAAATCATATACAAAAAAGGGAAGAAAAATGTTGTGGCACATGCACTCTCAAGAAAGGATGAGGATGTGGAAACATTTCTTTGTGCCATTTCTATTATCCAACCAAATTGGATAAATGAAGCAAGGGATGAATGTAAGAATGAAGAAGAAGTGTGGGCACTCATTCAAAAGTTACAACAAGATCCCAGCACATCTGATACATTTAGTTGGAAAAATGATTCGTTATGGTACAATAATCACTTATACCTATGTCAGAATTCCCAACTCAAACAAAAGATTCTTATGGAATTGCACGCCTCTCCCTTAAGAGGGCACTCAGGATTTTTAAAAACTTACCATAGGGTTAAGAAGGAATTTTTTTGGGATGGCCTCAAATATGATATTCAAAAGTTTGTGGTGGAATTTTTGGTTTTCCAACAAAATAAAGTTGAAACAATTAAGACCTCGGGTCTATTACAACCTTTATCCATTCCAAGTCAACGTTAGGAGGAGGTTTCAATGGATTTTATCACAGGTTTACCCAAGTCCGAAGGAAAGAGTGTCATCATGGTGGTAGTTGACAGACTTACCAAGTATGCACACTTTTGTGCATTATCTCATCCATTTAGAGCCAATACAATTTCTATTGCATTTATGGAAACAATTCAAAAGCTACATGGAAACCCAAATATTATTGTAAGTGACAAGAGATCCCACTTTCACTAGAAATTTTTGGACACAATTATTTTCTTGTCTTGGTACTCAGTTAGCTCATAGATCATCTTATCATCCTCAATTTGATGGGTAAACTGAGATAGTAAACAAATGTTTGGAAGGATATCTTCATTTCTTTGTATCTGATAAACGGACACAATGGGTCAAATGGTTGCCTTTGACTGAAGGAGGTTGCTCCCTCGAAGAGGCTGATTTCTAAGGCGTTGATCTTTCTTTTCTATATTTTTGTGAGATGGTTTCATAACATGCTCTCGACAATATCCTTTGATGCAACTCTCTTGGAGGCCATGTTAACTATTACTTCTATAGAATTGCTAAAAAAGTGTTGTACCTGGAGATAAAGAGGACACTCATGGCATGCAAATGTTAGCTTGAAGAAACCAAAGAAACTTCAAGAATAGACCAAACGACAAATCAAGCTAATGCTAGGAGGGATTGTGCAATTATGGTTCACATAGGTGACTGGATTCCTACTAGAACTATGCATTGCATAGAGCCAACAGTCAGTGGGGAGGTCTTGCTGAATTGAACTGCACAATGCACAATTCACTCTGGGCACAGGCTAAGAGAGACTACGCATTGCAAGTAACCAAGGCTTGGGGCTGGATCCTGGAACTACGTAGTGCACAGTTGGAGCCAGGCCTAGGTAGCCTCTATGAAATTCCAGATGCCAAGAACGATGCCTTGAGCTCCAAAAATGCCTAGTGCATGCTAGGAAAATAGGATCTGGGCCAAGGAAGCCTGGATCTGTCCAAGGGGAGTGTGAAATCTAACAGATCTTAATGATAGTGTGATGCTGAATGAAGACATAAGTAAATAGTGATGCGTGGAATGAAAACAAAGCATGTGGAGAGAGTCGTTGTAACTGTTATCACCTAGAACTGCAGTCACATGTACATAAATTTTGTCCAAATTTCATTGTCAAAAATGGGTGTCATATGGTTGTTGTCCTATGTTTACTACTTAGGGGTCATGTTTTTAAAGGATATTGATGTGAATCATTTTCAAATACCGTTAGTCATCCTCCATCATGATTGTATAAGACATGTCTTATCTTGTATACGTCACTGGTCCTTTCCGCATTTTCGTAGCGCAGTTTTATTGGTTGATTTTGCAGCGCAATGATGTTTTAGCCTTTTCGCAGCGCGTCAGTATCCAGCCATTTCGCAGTGCATTTTGCTAATTTATAACTATCTGCGCTACGAAATCGCGGATTCGGGGATTTTGCAGCGCAGATTCTTAAAGTGTCATGTCTAGGGATGAGTCATTGTGTCCGTCCGGTTATTGTCAGTTGGCGTACCTTCCAAGCACTTATGAGCCATCACTCCACCAATAGGTTCATAGCCACGCACATAAAAATCATTCAAATGGTTTTGTCATGCATGGTTGTGTTATAATGTTTGTTAATGATGCATAAAGTGGCCTGCTTGTATGATAAGACAATTGAATTGCAAATGAACCCGAGCTTCTTCTTCAAGAGAGCCTGATTGCAAACGAGCCTGCGTTCTAAAAAATTGAATTTGCCATTTGCGTTGAGGCTGGTGGTGTTTCTCTGTGCGAAAGATTTCAAAAGCGGAATGGAGAAGAAGGAGCATCGGTCTGGAAGATGTCAGAGGGCAGAGCCTGAAGGATTGGACCTTGCATTGAGAGATGAAGGTGTTAGAAAAGCTTTCAAGGATGCTGGTTGCTGGAGTTTCTGTGAAAAGCTGCAGGGTGGCCACGCTCAGGTAACAAAAGAGTTTGCCTTGAACTTTACAGGTTTAAATTCTAAAGTGTCTATGTTAGAATTCCAAGTATCTCCAGAAGCTATTGCTAATGTAACTGAGATTCCAAGAGGGGGGCAGGAGTGGTTTAAAAACTTCAAATTTGATATGAACCCCTGCAAAGAGTTCTTGAAAGAAGCCTATGTGAATGAAGATCTAACCAAGGCTGTGCCTAGAAGCTATGTTAAGGAGCACTATGCCATGCTTCTTACCTGTATTCAAAAGTATTTAACCTGTGAGGGCAGATATAATAAGGTTTATTCCTATCATTTTAAGTTGTTGCTGCATTTTACGGGTAAAGCATCTATAGATATCCCATTTTACTTGTTTCATAGCCTCAGCAAGATGTGTGACAAAGTCCAATTGAGGAAGGATGATTGTGAGACATCATTATTTCACCATGGTCTAGTCAAACTGTTAGTGCTGGATGGTCTTCAGAAAATTGGTAGGGATTGGAATTCTTTCATCTATATGGCTGGTTTCCAGAGTAAGACAGGCTTCACCCCACAACCGGTTAGAGAAAGAGAAGAATCAGTGGAGGAACCTACAATAGCTGAGCTTAGAAAGGAGGCTAGGGATAAAAAGAAAACCAAATCTCAGTTGAACAAGCCAGTAAAGCCCTTGGTTATTAAAGAGCCACCTCAGCCATCATCAAAGGAAAAGGTTAAGCACAAGAAAGATGTACCTGGATCAAGTGGGTCTGAAAGAGTATCAAGAGTTAAAACAAGGAGTCAATTAAGCAAAGAGAAGGGCAAATCAGTAGCTGTTGAGGAAAGTCCAATATCAAAGGCCAGCTTAAGTGATTTGCTTGAGGCCATTGAGTTTGAGCAGGTAGAACCGGTGCATATTGAACCCATACATATTGATTTGACTCAATCATCACCGGAGAGCACTAAGAAATCAAAAGCTTCGAAGAGACTAAGGTTTGATGAACCTAGTGAGGAGTTTATGTTCAAACCACGAAGGCCGGTTACAAGGAAACAAGTTAGAGAAGCTGAGAAAGTGCATAAAGGAGAGAAAGCTGTAAAGATGCCCAGAACAGAGGTAATTGAAGTATTGACCAAAACAGTGGAGGCAGTCAAGCATAAAGACAAGAACAGAAAGGTTATTATTACACAAGGAGGAAATGTTATAGCCATAAAGAACCAAGCGGGAACAGAAAAAGATGAAGTTGCCCAGGTGAAGAATGTTACTAAGGAGCTTGCAGTTAGATATGCCAACTATCGAAGAGCTGTGTTAAAAGGTAGCAAAAACTTAGTGGGTCAGGTAGATTCAGTGGCTGATGTGTATACATGGACGGTTCCAGCCCTCAAGCAAGCTAAACTCATTAGAAAAATGAACGTGAGCCTGAGAGCTGAAAACAAGGCCTTGAAAAAGGAGGTTGCAGATTTAAAGATACAGCTAGGTCAACTAGCTCACTGATTTGAAGAAAAAGGTGCTGTTCTTAGTTTTGGTCAATTTTGTTTAAGCTCCATTATTTTGAAGTCATATAAGTCTCTGACACCTGTAGAGGAAGTCTAAAGAGTCATAGGTTCAAGCAAAGAATTCCTAAAGGCAAATAAACTCTGTTTTAGCAAAAACAGCAGTTTCGTAGCGCGCTACGAAACTGCTGTAGGTGCTGTTTTATGATGAAAACAAATGATAATATCAGCAAATTTTTGAAGGAAACGCCTAAGGAACATAAGGGAAACCACATGAGGCTATCCTAGCCATTCAGAGAATGACAAGTGTGTCTTTTTTGTAAAGGTGAAATATTTTTTCTCAAGTTAAAACTTTTATAAAGGTACTTTATGACCAGTTAGGGTTTGGCAGAAATGGCATACGAGGAGTATTGTTGTGGTTTATACAGATGTCAATCAACAAGGCTTCCAGCACATTGGGGAATATGGTGATGCTCGTAGTTTTTGAGGAATTAAAGAGCTGGGAACATGTTGCTTAATTTGTGAAGAATGATGGGAGACAAGGATCGGGAAAACAGGGGACTTATCTTGATGATTAATGAACCATCAACGCATCCAGTATCCAAAGCCAGTTTGTTCATTGCATTCTCCTCTAAGCTATCTCGGCCAAACAGAAAGAAGACAGGTGTCAAGGATCAAGAAGGAATCATGCTACGAGGAGGACAAAATTTGAGTTTTGATTTAATTAGCACTCTTTGTAGTTACAGTCAGCACTTAATGTATTTAATGAATTAGTTAATTGATAGATAGGGGTAATTAGTAATAGGCTTCGAGCTCCCCTCATGTTGGAGGAGGAAGCTCATAGTGGTAAAAGATGTAGTTCTATATATAGATCAAACTTGGATGTAATAGGGGTTGGATGTTTTGATAAAAGAGAAGACTATTTTGGTTTATGTATAGCAGAGCTCAGTAATACAAATGATTGTTATTTCTTCTCAGGATTCACAATAGATCTTATTGTTCAAATGTGTGATGGTTTATTCTCTTTAGTGTTCTTTTACAGTTTTGTTACTACATAATCACTCAGAACTCATGTATCATGCTCTGACTTCCTGTATGCCTTGCAAACTGTGTTTCATGTAAGTTATGTTTGAACATTAGATGTAAAGTGCCCTGATTTCTATGAAAGGATAGTGCCATTGTTTACTGAGATTTTAGTGACTCCATAAGCCCAATGGGAATCAATTTGATATTTATCCAGCCAGTATATTTTCTTCATGTGTCTTGTAAGAGTTAGCCATCTTGTTCAATATTAATAACCTGTGAGAGAGCCCTCTCAGACTAAGGAGGCTAAGCCTTAGTTAAAAGCCTGGTTTGAAACAGTTACACAGAGTCTTGCTGATTGGCAGCCTTCAGTACCTGATTTTGTGATAACAGTAACGATGACCGTTAGTGCAAAAAATGGGTAATGCATGCAACACTTGGGAAAGGCAATGAAAAACTTAAATCAAATCTTCTACAAGATAAAACAAGTTAAAAATATAGTGGTCATTCAAAAAAACAAGTGAAACAACACTCTCACAAGCTAAACAAAAAAAAGTGACATAAAAGGCAACAAAAGACTAAAAACGCAAGACTTACCCAGAAAAGCAATGACGGTCGCAATGAAGGTTCCTTGATCTCCTTAAGAATTCCAGAGCTCCAAGAACGAATTTGCAAAATGAGCTCTAGTAGTGTCGACTAAATAGATTTGGTCGATTTAGTGTTTATGATGCGAAGGCAAAAAATCAAGGAAAAAGCAACACTTGGTGGCAGTTTCCAAAATAACTCAAGTGCCTCCTTCAAACTGCTAAAAATAGATCCCTATTTTCTAGGGATTCTTTTTCAGTTTTTTCTTTTTGCTTTTTTTTGGGAAAAAATTCCATGCATATCCTGGAGAGATTGCACAGTTTGGGGAAGGACTGAGCAACTCACTGGCTCATGCATTGAGCAACTTCTGAGGAAGAAGCTTCTGCGCAATTTCTGGGCTTAATGGCTCTTAGCTGCCTCTCATGCTTTGCACAATTTCCTAGCTGAAGGTTGGTTATCAACTGGCTCTGTGTAATTTTGGAGCTAAAGGCTCACTGTCAGATTGGACTGTTCAATTCCTGAGAGCAAGGTTGGTTGCCCTCAAGGATTGCACATTTCAATAAGGCATGCCTGGAGCCAGGTGAAAACAAAGTCAAGAGATCAGCTTGTGGGTTAGACATTCAACCATGTAATAACACACAAGCCATAATGCAAAGAATGAAGCTCAATCAAAGCACAAGTACCTAGGTCAGTGCGAGATGAGTTGTTGTTATTTAGGAGGCAGGCTCCAAAACGAAGCATAGGCAATTTTTTTTAGGGTGGTTGTAGATGCTACAACAGTATCTTAGAAATATTAATGACTCCCTGGACACCAAGGATGTTGCCTTAAACACTCATATATAGGAAGTTATATTTTCTTTAGAAGACGTGCAATTTGGGATTAAGAAACTTGCTAATGGGAAATCTAGGGATATTTAAGGATATCAAGTTGGATTCTTCAAAATGGGACGGTCTATCCTCATCCCTCATGTCCACAAATGTCTCAATATGGCAGTTAAGCACGACTTCCCAAAGCTTCAGATGCAAAGCCTCATTGTGCATATCTTTAAAAGTGGGGACAAAAAGATTCCCTCTAAATATAATACCATTATGATTAGCCACATTCTAGCCAAACTATATGGGCTCATCTTGGAAAGGAAGATTAGCCTCTAGCTTCAAATACATGGTAAAAGAGCTAAAGGGAAAGCTATTTTTAGAAGATATCGCTCGAGTATCAATCATCTTGTCACTCTTAGGATTATTACCGAGGAGTGTCACAATAGTAAAGTTGATATCTTCTATTTTTTTGTTGACATTAGAAAATATTTTGACATTGTTCCTCGGGATAAGCTATGGAAACGGCTTGAAGAGATAATGGTTCCTCTAGATTTAAGGATTGTCGTTATTTGTCTCTAAGATAATGTTGTTTCCAAGCTTAAAGCCCACGAGGGGTGGTCTAAAGAAATTAAATGAAATATCAGGGTTAAACAAGGGTGTCCCCTATCCCCCACCCTTTTTGGCATTTACATCGATAAGATAGAAGAGTTTTTGAAAATGGTAGGATGTAGTGGCCTCGAGCTTGCTAGTATGGTCATTACTCTTCTCCTTTATTTTGATGATATAGTTCTTCTAGTAGAAGCCACAATGATCTCAATAAGTAGCTTAACACCCTCCATAATTACTGCTTCAGGACGGGTATGAAAATTAATACCGAAAAGACTAAAGGCATGATAATTAAATCCAAAAAGATCAACCAAGGTAATTGCATCTGTGATAACTTTTACTTGGAGTAGGTTTATTCCTACAAATACTTAGGTATTAACATTCATCATCATATCAACTTAAATTATATCATTGAGAAAAGGATTATTAGGGTCTAGAAAGCTTATTATGAGCTTGAAAACAATTGTAAGTCATTTGATATTTGGATTTGGAGTAAAAAAAGGGTCCTTTTTGAGACTCTTGTCACTCTTGTCATTTTATATGGTTGTGAGTTTTTGGGGTTGCAATATATCCCGAGAGTCATGTTAGAATATTGAAATGATTCAAAAGAAATTCATAACCTACAACCTCAATATTAAAGGAAATGTTCCCTATCCTATCCTCTTAATCGAAGCTAGCCTTTCTCCCATTAAAAGCATGGTTATGTTTAGGTATTTGATGTATAAGAATAATTTGTACAACATGGAAGCCAAGAGATTTCCCAAAATTTCTTCCAACTCTAGCCAAAATCCCCACCTCTGTCTCAAGCGCGGGTAGAATAAGAATGCCCAATCTTGGCTCAACCATTGGGGGTTAAAGGAGGAGATCATATTGGGGAATAAGGATAGTATTAAAAATACTATTACCTCCAAATTCAAGGATAAATTGTGGGATGATAAGGAGCTAGAGGGGAAAAGGAAGCTAAGGTATTATGAAGAGGAGAGCAACCCTTCCCTTGCTAACCAAAATTATTTCTTTGTTTTAACTAGTACTAAGAAGAAAATGAACATTGCCAAGATTAGAACTAATTCTCATGAGCTTCAAAGTGAAACTGAGTGTTGTTCTATTCCCAAAACACCCTAGGACGAAATAATTTTTCACTTTTGCGATACTAAGAGGGTTGAAGATGAAAAACACTTTCTCTTAGATTGTCCGACTCTTATTCACATACATTCTCATTTCCAGAACATTTTCCACATCTCCAACCTTCCTGACTTGTTAAGTCAACAAAACTATTGTGATCTTGGAGCACTTCTCTCCCTTATTTTTTATCATAGAAATAAAATATTAAAAAGTCATAATTAATATCTCCCTTCTTAAGGTATGATAAACCACATCGGTCTCAGTGGATGTTGATCATCATCATCACAAACCCTAATATTAAACTCAATATTATAAACCCTCATATTGTAAACCCAATATTGTAAAATCTAATATTAAATCGAATATTATAAAACCCAATATTCAAAACTCAATTATTATAAACCTTAATATTAAACTAAATATTATAAACCCAATACTAAACCAAATATAATAATATTATGAACCCTAATACTAAGCTCGACATTATAAACCCAATATTAAACCCTAATATTAAATTTAATATTATAAACTCAATATTAAACTAAATATTACAAACCTTAGTATTAAACCCATTGTTATAAACCCTAATATTAAATCATAATTTTCTAATATCACAATATGATGTTCAATAAATTACAATGTAATGTAACATTGCGACAATGGTTGTCAAATTGATTGTCACATTGCGATAATGCTTGTCAAAATGCGATGTTGGATAGATTTTTGTACCATTTCAACGTCACAATATTAAACCCTAATGCTAAACCAAATATTATAAGCACATTCATTATAAACCCAATATTATAAACACTAGTATTAAACCTAATATTATAAACCCTAGTATTAAACATATTATTATAAATCAATTACTAAACCTAATATTATAAACCTTAATATTAAACTCAATATTATGAACCCAATTTTATAAACTCAATATTAAACCCTAATATTAAACCCAATACTAAACCCAATATTATAAAATGTAATATTAAATCCTATATTATAAACTAAATATTAAACCTAATATTAAACCCAATATTATAAATCTAATATTAAACTTGATATTATAAACACAATATTAAATTGTAATATTAAACCCAATATTAAACATTAATATTAAACTCAATATTAAACCTTAATTTTGTAATGTCGCAATGCGATGTTGAATTAATTGCAATTTAATGTAACCTTGTGATAATGATTGTTAGATTGATTGTCACATTGTGACAATGTTTATCACAATGTTATGTTGGATAAATTTATGTATCATTCCAATGTCACAATATTAAACCAAATATTATAAACCCTAACCCAATATGATAAAACCTAATATTAAATGCAATATTATAAACCTAATATTATAAACATTAATATTAAACCTTAATATTAAATCAAATATTAAACTGAATATTATAAGCCCTAATATTAAACATTAATATTGTGTTGTTCGATAAATATGTCATAATGCGACAATGTAACATTGCAATAATGTTTGTCACTATGTGACAATGTTTGTTACATGAATTCACCAAGTTCATCATTGGTGAACATGGTTTGACTAATTTTACCATGGTTGACCATAGTTTTCTATGATAGATTATAGTTGTCTATATTGATAATGGAAGACTATGATTGACCATGGTTTATCATGGTGACCTAGGTTGACCATATTTGATCATATTAACAATTGTTGGCTATGTTGAGCATGGGTTGACCATGATTTTTAAAGGCTAATTATGGTGACTATGGTTGACTATATATGATCATGATTTTCCATGGTTGACCTAGGTTACCCATGGTTAGACATGACTAACCATGGTTGAAAAAGGTCAACTATGCTAAATAGATTCAACTATGGTTAACCCAATATTGTAAACCCATACATTATAAATTCAATATAGTAAACCATAATATTAAACCCTAATATTGTAAACCCAATATTAAACCGTAATATTGTGACATTTAATACATTTATGTCATAATGCGACAATGTTTGTCACATTGCGACATTTGTTGCATTGCGATGTTTATCACATGGCTTCACCAGGATAACCATGGGTGAACATGGTTTGACTAATTTGGCCATGGTTTACCATAGTTTTCAATGATAGATTATGGTTGTATATATTGATAATGGAAAGTTATGGTTGTTCATGTTTTGTCATGGTGACCTAGGTTGACTATATTTGACCATATTAACAATCGTTGGCCATGTTGAGCATGGGTTGACCATGACTTTTAAAGGTTGATTATGGTGAGTATGGTTTACTAAATATGACCATGTTTGACCATGGTTGATCTAGGTCGTGCATGGTTGAACACATGGGGGCTTCACTTGGGGAGCCATACAATACCACATGTGTTCATATTGGGGGATATATATTGAGGGAAAAATGACATAATATATTGAGCATATAATAGGGGATAAAGGGTTTTTATATGTTGTGTATAAAAAATGGAGCTCAAAGTTAATGAAAAAATATAAAGGAGTATTAAAAATGTTAATGAAAGAATGGATACCTACAATATCTAGTGAAAGAAGGGGTTTTTTAAATTGGGAAGGTGTATTAGGTTTATATTGCTAGGGGGGTTAAATATAGTGGTTTTTAGAGGTATTTCCATTGATATGTAGTCAAATTAAGGGTATTGTTTAGTATACCATGAATGCGCGCGCTCTGTCAAAGGTTTATTGAGTGAAGCCCCCTATGGTTGAACATCACTCACCATGGTTGATGAAGGTCAACCATGCTAAATAGACTCAACTATGGTTTACAATGGTTGAGCATGGTTTGAACATGGTTAACCCTAGCCATCTACTACATGCCTCCATGGTCAACCATGGCCATACACTATGCTCAATATAGTTCATTATGGTTCACTATAGATCACCTATAGATAGATCATGATTCATGTGGTAAGTATGGTTCACCATGGTAATCATTTTGACTATTGCTAACTATGATGCCCATGTTGACTTTAGTTGACCATGTCAATAATAAAAACCATAGTTATCATATGTTAATGTATAGATTAATTTATAGTTAAGACATTATAAATATGTAAATTAATATATTATTAATGTTATTTTAATATTTTAGTATTGTTATTAAGGTTATGTGTGTGTGATAATTAAATATTAATAATATATTAAATATTAAATAATAATAATATATTAATTATGTATTGTTTTGATAAACTAATTATTAATAAATTAATACATTAATTAAAATGTTTATATATAAATATTTTAATTAATATATTAATGTATTAATTATTATTTTAATTTGACAAATACTATAAAACTTGATGTTATAAATCTTAATATTAAATTTTATATTATAAACTCAATATTATGAATCTTATGAGATAAATCTTAATATATAAACCCTATATATTAAAATTAATATTATAAATCGTAACATTATAGACCATATATTTTAAATTAGTATTATAAATCAAATAGGCCTAATGGTTAAGAGCATGTGTTTCCTCCTAAGAGGTCACAGGTTCAAAACCAGATGGGGGTAGAGTATGTATGCCTTCGTAGACTTAGCAGTCAAATTGTTGAACAGAAGTGGGTCCCTTGTCCCACAAACAAGGGGATCTCATACACCAATTTGGTGTATGGCTTGGTCATGACCTTAAAATTGGATAATAATAATAATAATATAGACCACATATTATATTATAATATTATAAAGAAATATTAAAAATTTATCAGGTTTAATTCTAATATCACTATTAACTGTGTATTTAAAACCATTAATTCAATGGCTTTCTCACATGGTGTTTCCTCTAAGATTGTGTTATGGTCCCCTAGAATTTCCTCCAATGACTTGTTATGATCCTCCTCGTACTTTTAGTGGTGGTGTTCATGTTTCTTCTCATATATTTTCCAAAATTTCAACTTGAATAATAAAAAACCTTAAACGATAAGCTCTCATAGTAATAGAGCCATAATATTATGTTATCAAATCTTTATAGAGCACTAATAATGTACTAACACTTGAATTAGCCTTATGTAAGTTTAGTTAGACTAATGTTTTAAAGTATACCACAATTTTTATTCCATTAATCCCTAATTATTGTTGCCATTCTTAAAAGCTTCTTTTAATTTTCTTTTATATATGTCTCTTAAACAAAAATAATGCCTATAAAAGAATAATGTAATCAAGAATTTTAATTATATCTAATAATAAACCAAATATAGCTTAGGAATTTATATAAGCTTATTATTGCAAGTTTATATTTTTCTATTTAAATTTGAAAAAAGTATGTTTAAAATAAAATAATTTTCATTTATTAGAAACTCTAAAATGATTTTTTTATAATAATATCCACAAAATTTAATTAAATGTAAATCTTATAGTGATTAGATTTCCCATTAGCTAAGACTTCAAAAACTCACCAACTATCATTTTAACTATTTAATAGAATAGTTCGAATACAATGTATATATGCATAGATGTTATAAGCCCTATATATTAAATTATAATATAAGTCTAATATAAACATTAATATTAATCAAGTTTAGGCTTTTGTGATCCATATCTAGATTATAAAAAAAAATCGCTATTAATCACATCAAGAAATATTTTCTGACGCGTTTCAAACTAGCTAGTGTAGTTCATCGTGAGGACTTGAACCACACTCGCTAGTTTGAAAGGCTTCGACAAATATTTCTTGATGTGATTAATGCTGATTTTTTTTATAAACATTAATATTATAAAGCTTAATATTAAACTCAATATTGTAAATATTAAAATTAAACCCAATATTATAAACCTCAAATTCTATAAACACTATCACAACCACATTAGTAAATAAAGTTGACTAAAGCATATTAAACCATATTATTAATAAATATTATTATTATTATTAACGTTATTATATCATTTTAAATATTATTAATAAATAATTAGTAAAAGTTAAATTTATTTTGTAAAAATCATTCAGGTGATATAATACATTACTGGTAGGCCTAAGGCATGGCACAACACTCTGGTTTCACCTGCGGCTAATCTCTCGACCTCCTACTGAGGGACTTCCACCCTACCTTTGCTTGAAAGTCAGGCTCCTCTTAGCCTCCTGCTAAAGTTCCCCCTCCCTTCCCTTGTGTTTTCCCTCAGTTCTTGTTGGTCTTGGTGCACCTATCTTTCTGGTCTAGGTCACGATGGTGACGCCGACCTAGGTGAAGCCTCTATTGGCCAATATCACTACGTTCAATTCCTTGGTTGCGTCAGGTCCCAAGTTTAAGAAGCAAGGCATGCCCAAGTTTTTGAATTCGGCTGAGGAGATCCCAAATATAGAGATTAGCACCCCTCAAGCACACTCTCGTGCATTGCAACTCGCTGAACGGGGGCTTATTTTCTAGTTCATGGGAATTTGGCTGACTCCGTGGATGTTTAAAACCTGGATAGAGAAGAACTAGAAACCTCTCATAAAAGGTGAGGTGATATCTTCTTTATCTGGCAAAGGTTTCTATAACATTTATTTTGAAAACTTGCTAGACAAAGATTTAGTGTTCATAAGTGGTCCATACTTTATGGGGGTCCAGGGGTTGTATTTGGATTGCCGGAGTCCAAGATTTAATCCTGAAAGTGATGTTCCTTACTCAGTTCCAGTCCGGGTGAAGTTTTTGTTTCTCCCACTTCACGGTTGAAATGATGCTACTTTTAGGTGGATAGGGAACTCCTTGAGAAAGTATATCGACTGTTCCGAACCGAAGGATGACCTTTTCTCATGTGATAGGATCTATGTGGAGGTTGACTTAGGGAAAGGTCTCCCAGTAGTAATAATATTTGTATGGATAGTTGATGCATGTGCAGGAAGTCGACTATGATCAACTCCCATTTAAATGTAGGCTTTGTCATGAATATGGACACTTTGATAAAAGTTGCCCAAAAATCCAGGATAGCTTGGAAAAAAAACCAGGAGAATCAAATGAACAATGGAAGCAAGTAAAATGAAAAAGGGGAAACCCTAGCTAGAATAATGGGCCAACCCAAAGTCACAAATCAACCTCTAAGAATGCTAGTCCAAGTCGGAGTTCCCCCTCCACCCGCCTTGGGTCCATCAATGGTGGGTGGTTCGGGTCATGAGGAATACAATCAATTTGTTGTCCTTGCTTCTACTCCCAAGTTTGGAATCTCTCTCCCCCTCCTCTCCAAATAATCCCTATGGATAATGCCACTGTGATCGCCATTCCCTCCTTTGCCTCGAAAAAAAGAAGGAAATAAGCTCTAGTCCGGAAATAGCTAGTAGTATAGTAGAATATTCAGACAAATAGGAGGAAGAAGAAGGTTTTTTATCATCAAAGGAAGTCTCGAGATGGAAATACCTCAGAGCTCAGTAGATGAAAAGTCAGAAGGCATAAGGGTCAAGGAAATGGATAGGAAGGCCAACAGATCAGGAAGGAAATCAAACAAAGAAATAAGAAGGGAAAAAATGGAAAAATACAAAAGAGTTGGGATTTCAACATAGAATACCTCACCATCTAGATGGCTTGGGGAAAAAAGGAGGAAAAAAGGAAGTAATATGGGCTCTGTCAAGGGGGTGACATCCTCAAAAAAGTGATTTATGAATCTAATATCCTGGAACTGTAGGTGAATAGGATATGGGAAAAGAATATCTGAAGTGAAATCTCTAATCCAAAAGGAAAGACCAGCAGTCACTCTCCTTTAGGAGATGAAGTTGGATGAGTCTGACCTCCACTCACTCCTCAACAAAAGCTAGGGCCATAGTAATCTCGTAGCAGTAATCTCGAGAGGAGCATCAGTAGGGATATGTACGATGTGGAATTAAGAGAAACTTCAACTAGTAAGCTATTTCAAAACCACACACTGGATAACAACTACTTTTAATAATATAGAGATGCAACAAATTCTCAATGTGATCAACGTATACATGCATGCTTGTTTCTGAGAAAAACAAGAATGCTAGAAATATTTGATGGAGTTAAAAGGTTCAAAGTGTGTCCAAAATTGCATTTTGGGAGGATATTTTAATACCACAATGGGAAGACATGAGAAAAGGGGAGGCTCAACTGTAAGAGACACCCTTCAGGAGAATATGGAGGAACTTATCCTAAACCTAAACCTATTTAATGTCAAGCCTTAGAAATTTCTCTATACCTGGAACAATAAAAGATCTGGCCCAAGTCACATTGCTACTAGGCTTGACCGTTTTCTAGCCTCAACTAGCCTTTTAGTTTTGAGCATCTACCTAAAGTCTTCCATTTTGTCGTGGTGTGGCTCGGACCATCGCCCATTCAGCCTCCTGATCTCCCTGTCCCTTAACCTAGGCCTTATTCGCTTTCGGTTCTCCCCTTTATGGTTGGACTCTCTTAGGTTCCTAGATGTAGTCTCCCTCTCTTGGTCGAGGTGGGTCAAGGGCAGCCCAGTCACTATTTTTGAAACAAAAATCAAAAGGTTGACAGGAGACATTAAAAAATGTCTAAAAGAAAATAAACCTAAAAGACAATATGAAATAAAGGAAATGGAAGAAAACTTAGCCTTAATAAAGGGAAAAATGGAAACCTATCATGTAAACATATCAAACTTGAAAAAATAAGTTGATACCTTCAAGGCCCTCCACACTAATCTCAGAAGGGAAGAAGAGTACTAGAGACTGAAACAAAAAAAAAAATTGGTTGCTGGTTGGGGGTAGGAACACAAAATTATTCCATAAGTAAGCTAAGTTCTTGGAAACCAAAAACAACATATCTCAGATCAATTTTGGAGGGAATACCATAAATAATTTTGAAGAAATGAAGAGAGCATCGGTGGAGCATTTTGGAAGCCTCTATAGGGAGGACCCACTATGGGATGTTGAGAATGAGGACTAGAGGACTATTTCCTAGAAGGTATTTGTTCTATGGTTTCGATGGACATTACCAAAGCATTGGTATCTGCTCCATCAGTTGAGGAGATTAAGGTAGTTGTCTTCTCCTTCCCTGCTAATAAGGCCTCTAGCCCAGATGGGTTCTCTGCCAGCTTCTATAAAAAATTTTGGGACGTAATTAAGAAATATATTTGTAGAATGGTTGGATACTCATTTAAGAGATTCATTATGGGTGGGGGAAATAAATAATTTCTTCTTAGCCTTAATCCCCAAAGAATCAAATCCTTCCTCCTTTTCCAAATTCCATCCTATTTCCCTTTGCAATGTTTCTTATAAAATTTTCTTGAAGTTACTACCCTCGAGGTTCAAACCTCTCTTGCCTAATTTGATATCGACCAACTAGGGGGGGGTTGTTTGGGGAGGAATTTTTTTTATAATATTATTCTGCTCTAGGAAGCCATTGAATCGAGTTGGAGAAGAGGTGATCAAGGAATGATAATAAATCTAGACATGGAAAATTAATTCAACAGAATTAGGCACAACTTTATGTTAAAATTTATATTAAAAATGGAGTTTGATGAATCATTCATCAGGTGGACGACCCTTTGTATTTCAACTCCTTGGATTGCACTGTTAGTTAATGGTAGAGTGGTCGGTTCTACAAAGCCTCCAGGGGGTTGCACCATGTTTCCCTCACTCTCCCTTTCCTTATATCATGATGGAAGATGCGTGGAGTAGAAAATTGGAACAAGATCAGGATTCTCTTCTCCTTCTAGAGATCAGATATAAAGATGGAATTAGAAGTATTAAGCACAGAAAGTTTGCGGATGACACAATATTGTTGGGAGGTACCTTTGTTTCCATTTCCAGAAGATTCAAAGGAAATATTGATAGGTTCCTAAGTGCATCGGGAGGTGCCATCAATGACAATAAAAGTCAAATATACAGCTGGAACATCTGCCCCTAGAAAGAAAAAAAATAGAAGAAATTATGGGGTTCATATCAGTAAGGGAATGGAAAGACTTTAATTATTTAGGGGTTCCTATTTTCCTAAGATGAGTTTCTCCCTATGCTTGGCAAAAAATCCTTGATAAAATCAAATCTAAAATAGTGAATTGGGGAGGAATCTAGCTCAACCATGCAGGGAGGGAAACCCTGGTGAAGTCGGTGCTTTTAGCAATCTCATTGTATCAGTTCTATGCCCTGCAAGCTCCCAAGTACATTTTGCATCAATTGGAGATTTATATTAGAAAATATTTGTGGGAGGGAGGAAAGAAAGAAACCAAAAAATGTCATTTGGTAAATTAGAAAATTGTTAGAGCACCTAAACAACATGGAGGGCTTGGAATAAGGGACCTAGTGATAATGAATATGGCGATGGGGGCTACGATATATTGGATCATGACCACAAATCTGAATCAATGGTGGATGCAGGTGATGAGAGCATAATATATAAAAAAACAAAACCATAGAGAGGTGAGAATGGAGATGGATCAGGGCTTTCTAATTTGGAAACTAATGAGATCTTCATTAGACATTATAGGGAATAATTTATGTAAAATTCCAGGAAAAGGAGACACAACATAATTGTTTTTCGGATTTGATTTTGGGGCTTCAGCCCCTGGGTTTTGACCATTCCCTCAATCCTCTTCGTCTCTATTTGGGTTAGATTGGGGTGGTATATTTAGACCAAATTTTGGAGTAGGATCTCTAGGGTCTATTGAAGGGGTGGAAGTTGGATAACATCTCGACCGATCTATTACCATTAAGAGAAAACCTTATCAAAAAATCAAGAGGTTTCGCCCCTATTGTGTATTCAATGATGCACAATTGGGGATGGAAAAACACCAATTTTACTATTAAAGAAGGATACTCCCACCCGTTTTTCAATGCTCAAGTCCCTCCAAAGTCCTCAATTTGGAATAAAATTTGGAAATCAAATGTTATTCCAAAGTTAATTTATTAATTTATTTTATTTTATTTTTATTTTTTTATTTTTTATTTTTTATTTTTTATTTTTTATTTTTTGTTTTTTATTTTTTATTTTTTATTTTTTATTTTATTTTTTATTTTTTTATTTTATTTTTATTTTTATTTTTATTTTTATTTTTTATTTTATTTTTTTCTGGTTTTTAGCTCATAAAAAATTCTCACAGCCAAGAACCTTCAGAAACAAGGTCACATTGGGTCATCCAGATGTCCTCTATGTGAAAAGTTTGAAGAGTCTATTCCCTATCTCTTTCTCCATTTTCAGGTGGCTAAGGAAGTTTGGTCAGTGGCTCTTGGTCCGCTTTTCCTCAAAACAAAATGGCCTTCTGATCTCCTTCAATTCTTTAACTCTTGGCCCAAAATCTATTCGGGCTCCCTTCAGGCCAAAATCACCTTCAAGGAGATATGGACCACTCTACCCAAGTATGTCTATTGGAAAATATGGCTAACAAGGAATAAAGTGATCTTCATAATGTCCCGCATGACAGCTAGTAACACAACTCCTAAAGCCCTTTCATCTTGTATGGAAGTACATCGCCCGAAAATAGACCCCTTTTTGGATCATGTTGAAAGAACATAGATGAATCCTTGGGTTTGCCCCCTAGCTCCCAAACCCTCTGCAAAAGCCTCTCCTTCTTGCCCTTCCTATATTCTTAAATTGTCTTCTGAAGGGCTTGTGAATTGGATGCGATCATCGAAAAAATGGGCTCTCCAATTTGATGGAGCATCAAAAGGAAATCATGGGGTGGTAGGAGGGGGAGGGATTCTCATTAATTTCGAAGGAATCATAGAAGATAGATTTTCATGGGGTCTGAGAATGAAGACAAATAATAAAGCTAAGGCTTATGGGTTGTTCCTAGGGCTCTCTCTGGCCCAAAAAATGGGAATCAGGGATATGCATATCCTAGAGGACTCCATGTTGATTATAAATAATATGAACTGCAACTCAAGTCGCTCAAAACATTAAATTGAACCAGATCATCAAGAGAACCCAGGGAATGATACCTCTCTTTAAATAAGTTAAGATTTTCCATATCCTAAGAGGTAATAATAAGGAAGCTGACAATCAAGCCATTTTGGCATGTAGGATGAAATTTTAAGCAACGAGGTGAATGGAATTATGGGATTGGTTACCATCCCCTAATGGTTGATATGAATCTCAAAATTTTGATAGTTAAGGTTCATTTTTGTAGGAAAAAGAGTTATAATATGATTGAAGGCATGGAGTTCATTTTCCCTATCTCCCCTAGCTTAACTCCTCCCCCCCCTCTTCCCCTTTCTTCCCTTCTTCCTCTCCTCCCTTCCTCCCCACCTTCGCCTCCCTCGCTTCCACCTCATCCTCCTCTTCTCCCTTCACATTCCACCTCAGCCGCTTAGGTAGCCATTTCATCATTCCCCTCTTCCCTTCTCTCCTTGCCCCTGTCACATCGACCTTCATATCCCCTGGCCCCTCTTCGTGCCTCGTGGAACCCCTCCTCAGAGTGGCATTTGAATTATGATGTAACATGACTATTATTCTTGGGATGGTACTCCACTTGGAATATGGCGAAGTTTATGCATGGGAGCCCTGGTAGTTTCTCCTGATAAAAGTCACGAAAACCGGTGAAATCGAGATGAAAACATGAGAAATTATTATGAGTGTGAGGGGAAATTAATCCATCTGGTCTGGGGTGGTTAGTTCGCACGATGGAAGTAGGGATTGGACAAGCTAGAGGTCGTTTCCAAGATCAGAAGAATTATGGGAGAGCATCAGTACTTAAGAGGAATGAGTACAACTCAACTACTCCGCATCAGGATCCAGACCATAATTCTCTATATAAGAAGAAGTAACATTATGATCTTTTATTGCAAGAATCAATTTGTTTTTGTCCTAGGGGTTCCCAGCTTAAGGACCCAATGGCTAGGTCAGGGTAGTGTGGGAAGTCTGCGTAGTGACAGAGTCTGTGTAATTTTCATGGTGGTGGCTTCAGAGGGTAGTTGTGCGAATGAATTGGCCACTGCTAAGGGTGGAAAGGAATTTTTTGAATTGGTAGCCATGGCTGGTGGTGTAACATAGTTTTTCTGGTCACTCCCCTGTGGTCAATATGGAAGCTTTGAGTCTAGCAAAGGATAGTAGCTTGGTTTTAAGTTCCTAGGGCCATCGCCGGCCTCGTTCGAGCAGAAAGTTTGGGCACATTATGAATGATCAAGGGAGGTTCCACCATGCTTGGTGTCTCTATGATATAGAGCATGTGCAAATAAAAGAAGGCCTGTCGATAATTTAAAGGTGTATTCATCAACAACAAAAGGAGACTCTCAAGATGCAGGAACAACAGTTGAAAAAAATGAGAGAATTAGTCAACTGGAAGACGAAGTTGATGTTATGCATCTGCAAATTGAGCACCTTTAGCTCAAGTTGGATGAGAAAAGCCTGAGGTCGGATGAATAAAATATTGGAATTGATCTTAACAGGTCGATTCCAATGGAGGAGTAGTCAGTACCATGTGTATTTTTTTCCTATTTTTTGACGTCAAAATATAAATGTAAATATTTGTTGAATAGGTTCTATAGGATTTACAACAATAATCAAGAAATTAGGGAGAATTTTGTAATTTTGGGGATGAACAATCTAGGCTTGGTAGAACAGAATGCAAATTATGATGCCCACAGGTGGCTCTGAACTATTTTTGTAAATCTCCCGGTTTTTGGCCACATATGGGTGCGGATTAATAAATAACTCCTACTCTTTTCGGTTAAAAAAATAAAATTATCATTAAACTTTTATAATATTAGAGTTAACTTTAATATTAAAATTAATCTTAATATGCAAAAACTTCAAACTTCAAGTATATAATATTAATGTTAATACTAATATTAATGCTAAAGTATTATTATTATTATTATTATTAACTTTAATAAATCTTAAAATTAAACTCTACCATATTCAATGACAATAAACGTTGAACACCGAATGTTGCATATTAAAAACATTGTCAATGTTGTACATTCTCCAATTTATAACACTCTTCATCGTGCTTTTAAGGTGTCAATATTATGTATGGAGTTGTCAACATTCATTATTTGTTTTTCTGTCTCTTGCCATCTTTGCGATCTTGTTAATTATGCCTTTCCTGTGCCTATGTCATCTACTATTTTTAAATATCCTGTCACCTTGCATTACTTTTGATCATAAGTGTAGTGCATATTTGTAATGAGACTTGAATTTAAGAGTTAGGGTGCAAAACCCTAAAAAATTATTTTGAGAGCACTTTCTTCCCAATGAAACAATAGGTAACATATCTCATTAAAATGTAGGGATTTTGATTTTAGTACTATAAGTCTTGTTTTATTGCTTAATTATTTGATTAATTACTTGTCTCTTGATTCATTTGCCTTTTGTTTTTTTACCATTGGCTACTATCTCTTATTTTTGCTTCACTGTGACTATTTTTATTGACTTCCATTTAGGTTCATCAAATGCTATTGGAATTGTTGCTTAGGTTAAAATTTGTCTTTTTTTATCAAAATTTTAAAGTAAAACTTGTTTTTAATAAAAAAATTAAAATAAATAATATATTTATTAAAATTTAATGCGTGAATTTAAAATAAAATAACCTTATTTATTTCAAACATTTGTAAGTGAATTGGATTTAAAAATTTTGAAGATTCAAACACTTCATGAAACTCTTTCATTGGCAACTCATTAAAATCGTAAACCTAATATTATAATATTATATTATATAAACTAAAATATGTATGTTTGAGGCATGTTCAAGTGAAAATAAATATGGGGATATAAAATATTCATTTGAGCAATATGCTGGTATAACAAATTCATTTTGCACTTAGTAAAGAGGGATTCAATCAAATTAATGAATTCAAGGCTTAGATGAAGGGGCATGAGGGCTTTACATTATTTTAACATTATAAATAATAAAGTTATTTATTACACCTACCATATTACACTTCCTATTAAAACATTATGTAAGGGTTCACCAACTACCTACACCCCGAATGCGCCGGTTATAGTGTAACTAGCATAATCAATGTAATTGATATACATTTATAACATTGTATTCAATAACGTTATAATCTTTATACATTGTAATAGTTCTTAATATTATAAATAATAAATTTATTTATTATATCTATAATTACGCTAAAATAATTTTTTCCGCAGCCAATCAAAATCACTCATTTTCATCCTCTTTCATCGAGTAAGAAACTTACATGTTGGCTAACACAATTGCTCCTCAAACAAGCTAGATGTTTATGCTCCGTAGCAGGTCCTCTCTGCTTTACATGCTCCAGTGTTGGTCCATGCTCCAGTGTTGTTCCATGCTCCATTTTCTAATGCTACTCAAACAACACTTCACTATTTGTTCAAGGCTCCACCGATCCTTCGTTTCATAGGCCACACACTCCATGGCTCAATTTGAGAACAAGTTCACCACACCACAGTTACACCATAGCCAATCACAAGCCTACAACTGCCATATTATGTCTTTGATATTCAAGATCACTCCATGTTTCTGCAGAATTCAATTGCCATATCCAAGATCCTTCACTCCACAGACTATTTCCTGCTCGCCAGAACGCTAAAGATCTTAGCAACTAACCAGAACAGGACTACAGTGCTCTGATGGTGGAACGACACACTCTTATATTGCACATTTTCTCAGACTTCCAAGATGATGCCTCTTTCCTACATTGTTCTGCTCTACCACACCATCATGTGTAAACATATGGAAGTGTTAGGGCTCCCGACTTTCTTAGATGATCATTGCATATTTTTTGCATGACCAGTAGTGGTGGCCTCTACATAGAAGCGTAGAACCAACCCACTGCTTTCTGCATTCCACATTAACTACTGTTGAAATCTAATTTCAACGCCGATGTACCAAGCCAGAAACCGTTCATCGGAATTTTCTCGGAGCAATTTGCCGACGAAGGAATAATCCGGCAAGGAGCTCCGATATAATATGGAGCTGACACGTGGTTCACCACTGACGTAATGCAACGTAGTTTTCTCGGAAGGTAAAGGTCTGCATAAAATGGGCTTCCGATATCTCTCTCCACCGTCGGATTTACTTCATCGCTCTCCACCGTCGATCAACCAAAGCTGCTCCAAACCTGCATACGGCAAATATTAAATGTTGCGTGGAGTAATTTAAAAACTTGGTTGACCATACCCTTCTTTAATGCATTGTCATAAACTTAGGTGAATAGTTAAAGTTTTTAATATGGGTATGGGCACGTTTCAATATATTTTTTATATATGTTTTTTATATACGGCATGTATTAATGTTCGTAAAAAAACATGTTGTAATTTTTCAAGTGTGTTGACCATTTTGTAAAGAAAAGAAAACATAACAAGTAAAGTGTGCTCCGTTTTGAATGGTTATGGCACACGGCAGGTAAATGGTAACAGGTGTTCGCAGCAGCGAGAAAGAACTGTGTGATGTAATTTTTGTGTAGCGAAAAACCATGTGTGGTTTTGCACAGCAGTGCATAAAGAAAATGATGGAGCGTATCTGTATGCATATGTAAATTTTATTACAGCAGTAAAATGTTTTTCACTGCAGTGAATGTAAAAGGGGATTTACAGCAGTAAACCCAGCTCAGTGAATTCTCAGGTGAAAACACAGTGAATTTTTTTTGTTGAATGTTTTTCTTGTGGTGAATCCCTCTCAGTAACAGAGGATGAATATGTATGAGGCAATATATTTTTGAATAGAAATGCTTTGTGTCAGTTTAATGGTGTCATCTGAGTCATTTTGTTTCTAAGAGGTTTTCTGTCAAAAGATCCTGGACAGAGTAAACAGAGCATTGGCTCTGTGGTAAACATATTGTTTGTTTTTGGTATTTTGCATCAAAAATACCTAACAACTACCTACATGAGTAGTCTTCTTCATCATGCCCTCTGTATATCTGGCCTTTCAACGTCTAAATGCTACCATTCTTGGTGAATCCAAATCACTCTTCAACACGCTGCCTTTTGTAGGCTTTATTGATGGCCTCGCCTCTAGCTATGCATTACTATGCATCTACCATTCATGCTTTATCACAATCTGTGGGCGGTGTCCTTGGTGCCTTTGCATAAACCTCAGGTTCCAGATCGACATCGAGTAGCAAATCCACCTCTTCTCAACTTGATTGGTTCGTCACTTTGTCAAGGTCTTTCTTCAACTACCCTTGATTTTATTTTATTTTCTTTTAGGGTTTTTGAGTGAACTCGTTGATCGCTTTTTAAGCGTTGAGACCATTTGATAAAGGTATGTTATAGTAAATGGAGAACTAGACGTTCATGAAAAGCAGTGATGCAGAGAGGAAACAGAGTATTAATGTAGGATCGTGCAAGTTCCAGAAGCAAAATGCTTGGCTCGAGGGAGACTCCTGTGGGCCAAAATGAATCCGTCTTCATGGTGGCCTATGTAGATTATGGATGAAAGAACTACAAGTTCAAACTGCATTTTTAACAACCAAATTAAGGGTGGAGTTCTAGCTCGCTTTTATGGAAGTTTCATTTATGCTTGGATAGTTCCATTTGCACAACCTAAGGAAATTTTTAAGGGTTCCAACCGTGGTGCTTTTGAGAAGACCTTGGAAGAGGAGATGTTGCTTCAGAGTAAGATTATGGAATCTTCTGTGGAGCCATTTGGAAAACCTAATCTAGAAATTCATCTCAAAACAATATGCCTGGTGGTGAGGGGCTTAAAATAAAAATTTGTACTCGTAAGAGAACAAAACGAGAAGAGATCGAGTAAATTCGTAATCAAAGGAAAGAGAAAGAGAAAATCCCTTCCAATGAACAAGATATTATGACAGATGGTTCTAGGAGAAAGACGCGTCGAATAAGAGTCATGCATAATCTTGGTCTTGTTGCTTCACCTGAGTCCCCTTTTAATGCCAACTCTCTGCTCAAAATTTTCGCATGAGTTATGCCATGATACATATTCGCTATTTTTTGGGTTTTCATCTAGTGTGTAGTTTTCGACAAATAATATGGTCAGTCGAAAATTGAAGGAAATCATCAATTCAACCTGCCAAAACTGAAGATATTAAACTTTTCCCTCTAGTTTATGCTAAATTTACTCTTTCCTGGTTTGTAGGATAGTGGAATTAATTGTCATTTTAAGTGTCTCGGAATAGTGAAAATCATGGGATATGCTTTATATTTATCACATTTGTTCTCTGAAATATCATTTAACTTTAAAGATGTCAATCGGACAAAGAAAAGTGAACTTGAAATATTTTCTTTGATAATCTAACAATGCAGTGCAGCGCTGCGCTGCTTATTTACTTTATCCTACTTTGTGTGGGTAGAAATAATTTGTGTGAACCCACGTCGAGCAGCACATGGAGTTCATGAGGTGGTTGGCAGATGAGATTCTCATTAATACTTTTGCAGAGTTGGAGCCAACATACATCTGACACATGAAGAGATTTTGAGCCAGAGGGAAGCCCTTCTAGGCAGTCAGGTCGACGATTGATCTCTCTAGGAATAACGAAATATAGATGCCTCAAGACACCAAGATTGTGGAGTGTTTAGATGAAAAATGCCACAATCCATCATCTACGTCTTGTTTGGATGAGAATAATATATTTCTCGAATACAGGTGACAGAGGTGGCACTGGGCCTAGAGGCAAGCGGACAGGCCTTCAGCCCTTCCTGTGTGTGTTATGCCCACTAGACTCAAAAATCACCGTGGAATCCTCTTCAATGGTGGAGCATTGGAGAGAGGAAGTGTTGTTGGATGGTTATGAAATGTCGCTTGGGGCGGGCTTGATTATTACCTTCCACACTCCCCATTCCTCCTTTTAGTGTTCTTTGCAACTCTTGGTGCAACTGCTAGTATTATACTTCCTATTAAAACGTTCTGTAAGAGTTCACGAACTACCTACACCCTGCATAGATAGGTTATAGTGTAACTAGCATAATAATGTGATTGATATACATTTATAGCATTGTATTCGATAACATTAATATTTATACATTGTACTAATTCATAAAACAATGTACCTGATGCATATTTCAGGTCCGATTATTATCACGATTTGATTTCATGTTAGACATTATAAGGGCCCCTTACATAGATAATGATAAAAAGAAAAATATAATAATAATAATAATAAAGATTGAGATGAGATTGAGATCGCTTGATATGATTGTTTTACTTGTTTTTTCAAACATCGGCATGGCCATTTCAGCTATGTGGACAATTATATTGTGAATGTTGTAACAATGTCGTGGTTCTCAAATAGGTTCTAAGAGGTTTAATGAAACACACCTTAAACTTTGGCTTTGTAGAAAGTGGTTATTTTATAATTTTTTTTTTTACTTTTAATTAATATGCACATACTATATCCAATGGATTTGAACCTAACCAATAAAAGACCTATTCTTATACATTTTAAGATTCAGAGTATTTTGGATTTTCAATTATTTTTCATTTCTATAGTGTAAATAAAGCATAAGAACTTTTCCCATTTAATTTTTAAAATTTGTGATTTTTTTAATTTGATTAACATTTTTATTTTTAATATATAAAATGTTAATTTATATATATATATATATAGAGAGTTTGAAAAAAATAATTTTAATTGGTAAAAAGTATTGGTAAAAATATTTTTATTTAATTTTGAAACATTAAATTAAAAAATAAAAAATAAAAAAATTCTTCGATATTCCAAAACAATAATTAGATTTGTTTTTGTTTTGTGTATATTGATTCATTGGCAACTTTTTACAATTTTTTCATTCTATGTACTTCAATTTGTATTGAGTTATGCACGTTTTTTCTTTTATTTCTATGCATTATGCACTAAGTGAATAACCACCCTAAATCTATTTTAACTTCAAATTTAAGAGGGATCAAATCTCTCGAGGTGCAAAACCTCTTTTTTGAGTGTAAAACTTAAGGAAATGTTTGCACCTCGAGAGATTTGATCGCTCTTGATGGTTGATAGATCTGGATCTAAGATGGATCTATGCTCATTAATACTATTAATATTATTAATAATTTGTTGTGATAATGGGCACAGTAACTTAATTAATAGATGTTAGCTTGATACATATAAGGTAAAATACAGGCATGAAATTGAAACCAATAATAAATTTGAAATAATTTTAACACTATATTAATATATTAGAATATTTGGTTTGCAGAGTAGGAGAAAGCAGTCACCCTCGTAGGTGAAACCCTCAGGAGTTTCAACTCTTTAAAATTTTCTTTACAATATATTGATAAATTACACATCGAAGCTTATGATAATTTTGGCATTCACATGTGTAAATTTAAAGAAATATAAAACACACGTGAAATACCTTAACACAAATTCCTTGCCTTTGGTAGTTTCTTGATATCATTGGATGTTTGGAATCCCTTCTAGATTGTTTGCAAAGAAAAAAGATGACTTTGTTATGACAATCGTTACATTATGAGAAGTGAAAATTAAGTTGAAATGTAATATGAAATATTTGCAGTTTTGCAGTTTTCATTCTTCAAAGAGGTGTGAGATGACATTTAACATTTCAAATTATAATTTTTAATTATCATAATTTTATTTTTTTCTTGATTAATAATTGTAATTATTATTTTAATTATAATTCCGAGCCAACATAGCATAACATAACATTACATTACATAATCTTACATGACTTTACAACATCTCCCCATTCTTAGTTGTAGAGAACCTCTTAATGCACTTAGCTTAAAACCCTTTCCATCTTATAATTAAATAGTGGCTAGTGTGATATTTAATGAAGAGCATAGAAAGACTATTTATTTAATGCATGGTGCATAGAGATAGCATTCTTCTATGAAGATGCATGCCTCATATCCAAAGCATTACAAACAACCACACAGGTTTACTTACATCCCTAATAATCTTGAAAATTCATTCCATAAGTTTCTACGAGAGAACAATCCCTTGAGCTACATGTAGTTTATTGATGTGAGCTAGACCTCATTTCCTATGCACTTTTGGTAGAAGCCATTGTGGCATCACCCAAACAGCAATGATGGATGAACTAGATATTTTCCATTGTAGTGACAGATATACTCACAAATACTTTAGTCTATGGAGAAATGTCATTGAGAAGACTATACCTCAAACATGACAACAACATTAAAGCTTATTGCTACCTAATTACTCCTCCCATAATGGGACATTATCTAGGAAGCATTTACATTGATTTGTAAAATTTAAGTTATCCATGGAAACAAATCACTTTGCATGGGCACCTGGAAGCTCCACTTTCTTTGACTATTAGGATTCAAATGGTGATTTGAAGAATAGGTTTGAGGGCTATGAGCTTATTAATTGTCTCAAGCCTCAAGAATAGTGCTAGTCATACAATATCAAACTTATTTTGCTTAAATATGTTTATTTATATGGAAATGATGTCAATACATACAATGAGAACACATTGGAGTAGTACAAGGAGATTTGTATGATTGGTAGAAAATGCAAAGGCATTGCCAAAATATTAGACAACATAGATAAATGCTTTCCCAAAAGAATCCCCTTTAGTGGTTAACCATTATTTATGTCAAAGTCTCATTGGATTGTTCTTATAATTCTTCCAACAAAGACATGCTTCCTCCATCCACTCTAACATGACTTGATTAGTCATGGAGCTTCACAAGACCATAAAACCCAATAGACACCAAATTTAGAATATCTTAGCAAGTAGAAGCATCACTAATACAATTATTTCAGAGGTTGCTTGCTTTAACTAGAATAATGGTATTTTTAATTTTTCATTTACTTTTTTAATATGAAGAATCTCTAACATAGCACCAGTAAGCTTAGTTTTTTGGTCCCTCCATTTTTTCTATATTTCCATAAAATTCAAAGTAATATATAATAAAACAAAACCATACAATTTTATAAAATACTATAATTGATCTGAATTGGATCATTATATTGTTTTTCATCCATCTCAATGCATTCAGAGTGGAAAAAGTGGAGGAATCAACTCATAGGACCATTTTTACTGGAGGGACCTAATTTGGCAAAACGGGGTCTGAAACTTTCTAGGAGCGTTTTGAGGAAACAAACAACATTTTATTGGGGTAAAAATTTGTTATTCTACACACATATATCTTTCCAACAATGTAAGAAGCACATCGATCATAGTCTGTATGCAAAAGTTATGCCACTCAGAAGTTGACCTTCCTGTTTTCACACCTATAGTTTGAGAGGATGTCGCGTCAGCCCCCATTATTCATGGAAAAGGGGCTAGACATGTGATTATGGTTGAAAAAGACTCTAGAAGAGTCTATATTGTAACTCTAGTTAAGAGTTGATACAGTCAAAATTAACCACTATATTGCTATCGGGTTGTGTTATAACCGGGCCACTAGGAGGAAGAGGCATTCCGTTATTTCTAGAGAATTTGTTCCATGACTGAGCAAAGATAGCTAGGAGAGATAGGAGGTAGAGCACACAGAGAGGATTTGTTCACTGTAGCAGCACACGGGCCATAAGAATTACTTCTTTGTACATGCAGCCATATTTCCAAACAGAGAAAGAGATTGAAGTGACCTCACCTTCCAGCTCGGTTTTCTCCCAAAAGGATTTTCCAGAGAGTATATCTTGTCGCTTATGTGTGTGTGTGAGTTTATTTTTTCATTCTCTATTTTTCTACATAATTTCCATTCACATGCATGCATTAATTACAGTTAAATCTACATGTTATCGAGAAATCTAGTGTCCACTCGGAGCTGCTAGTCCCACTAAGACGGGTAGCTATCTTAGAAACAAACAGATCAAAGCTACTTTTGTTTTCCTTTATGAGAACTAGATAAGAGGGGAACAAAGGATACCAACCTCAGTCTTGTGCTTGGTTCCTTGCTTGGTTCCTCTCCCTTCTGACAGATCTTTGCCGCTCCTTCTTCGCTTACCCAGCTTCAAAGAGCACCTGTAAAGTCAAAGCAGTATAATACTATCGAAGAACAGTGATCTACAATCATAAGCAATATAGGACCAGATATATATTGACCACACAAATGCATATATCATCAAACATACAAGAATGTGGAGGAAAACTTGAATATCTTTATTGATATCAAGAATAGCAAAGAGGATTACAACCAATTGTTTTGACCCAGCGTCATCCTCCCAGCATGAAAGCCCTTCTTCACCTCATGAAAAGCTTAGATCACCCAACACTATGATATTTCACCAAGAAACCAACAACACTTCCTTGCAAAATACAAGATTCCAGCCTCTGGATCTCTGTGATGAGGGATCCATATATAGATGTTTGCAGGGGGTGAGTCAGCTGCTGGGTTTTTTATTAGTGTCCTCTCTCTGATAGTTCTTGGTTCCACTTGGAGATTCATGATCTCTTACTCATCCGTGGGTGAATTCAGAGAGGCAAGTGTCATTGGAGAAGTTTCTGGAAGATTCCATGATCCTCCACCTCGTAAACTGTCTCTGCCATTTGTCTATTCTCGCTCATCGCACCCTACAGAAGGGATTTCCAATATGCATCGACCTTTTACATTGAGCAGGTGAGATGCATCACACCCTTAGCACTGAGCAACTTGTATGGTCTAGTTTTGACTAGTTCTGAGCAGTTTTCCATGGAGAACTTCTAGGAGATGATGTAATCAGTTGACCTTGTTCCTTTAGGGTGTGAAGCAACACTTTTAGGGACTTAAAAGCCCTTGGTTTATGGACATGTATGATTGGGGTTGCAGTGCCCAAAAATGTCTATAACATTTAACCCCTAAAGCATGAGGTCGTTAATCTTTTGATGTCGGGTGAAATGCTTTATCATGAGGATCCAAAGTTTTTTCGAGCTGGAAGGCGACCTATAATAAGATACAATACAATACATTATCTTTATAACATTTTCATGATCTAGCTAAGGCGGGAATTCCCATGCTCAGCTTTATAAATTCATTTTTATGTACATTGGACAGACAACCGTCTGTGTAGCAAACTGATGTTTCGGACGAAGTCATCATCCTTTGATTCAGGTGATCATTTGTTCCGCAATGATATAAATTTGATGTATTTATTTTCCTGAATATATCGTAGCCCAGATGGATGAAACTAGATCCGGGGTCTTCAAACTCGTTCAATCTTCGCCCGAAGTACAAGTCGATCCATGTGAAAGATGTTCTGGAGTCGAACATGGAAAGACATTGCTTGATTACCAGCCAATGATGTAAGCTGTTAACAGGCGCGAGAGGAATCACCGATAATGATGATGACCCTCAAGGTATGGCAGTACAATTCACGTGGTGTGAAAAAGGACTTGGCGTCGAGCACCATGTAAAATCTTTCGGTTGAAGGCCATTGATGTAAACCTGTCGCTGGAAGTGAGAAACTTGCCATTGAGGCATGCAAGCTTCAAAGTACTGAAAGGGTTGTTCCTAGGTCGACTCCTTGGATAATGAGCTGATGTCGACAAGAAGCAACTTGTCGTAGGAGGTCCTTAATGAATCCCACATCTACGACACGGAACGGAGCAAATGACTTTGGAGGTGAAAACGATCTGATGATATAAGGTTCAGGGTGGCGGTCATGAAAGAATGGAGCGTGAATGTATTGCAGCGGATGAGACATAGGTGAATTCTCTGAGCGACTTCTCTTGAACATACCGGCGACACTGACATGGATTGGTACCGTTAACCCCAAAGATGGATGGTGCGATGGATTAATGGTGATATGACCGGTGAACAGAAAAACCCAACCCGACTCGGACGTGGAGTGAAAGTGTCATGTTCAAGAGCGACTTGCTACCAATAAAGTTTCTTCAAGTTTTCTTCCCAATTTTCCCTAGTCATTGCTGACCAGTACCTCTTTATTTTTATCAAGCTTGAGGAGGATAACATATGCTTGTTCTATAATTCGCCCTTTGGGCGAACCCGTCGCTATGTTTTAACGAGCCTAGCGACAGTGAAACTCGTTCTTGTCTATATGGACAATTTTGTCGCTATTGATTTTAACGAGTTTAACGACAATGATAATTCGGTCCTTTTTCAATTTTAGAGAGTCTGAAAACGGACAGAAAGGAAACTCCAATACTCCTTTTTCGTCATATAATCCCTTAAGTCTGAAAAAGTATAAAATGATATGAAAGGGATGTATTTTCGATAGTTTTAACGAGCCGAACAAGACAAGTGCTCGATCTTTTTGTGTAATAATCCCTCAGGTCCAAAAAGATTAAAATCTAGAAGAGGGATAGCACTTCCGGTAGCTTTAATGAGCTGGAGAGGCCAATTGCTCGAAAATCTTTTCATATTTTATGAGTCAGTTGAAAAGAGCTTAAAGGAGACTCGTTTTTCGAGGAATGAGTGATAATTTTGGGTAGCAGCTAATTCCAAGTAAGTATTGGAATTTTCCAATCATGGCAGTGTCACAAGGATGGCTAACAGAATCACTCGTCGCAGTTGTTCCTCAAAAAGGGTAAACAATCAAATGGAGGCGTATGATCGGCCAAACAGAGTGGAGGTGATGATGAGAACACGACCAAGGCTCAAAAGCTGATGATAATGCATTCACAATGGTTATTTACTAGAGATTGGTTCATTTTTTAATGAGCTTAAACTCTAGGGGAAACATTTGCTCATTGCTTAGGTTTAATTTTTAACGAGCTTGAACTTCACATAAAAACTGCTCGTGCCAGTCATATAATAAGGACATCTCATCGATAGATTCCATTTTTATGGAGCTTGCACCTTTCGAAGCTTTGCTCCACTTCCTTTTGCATGCAAGTTAAGAACGACCAACTACTATCCTGGGGGGTTAGTTAACTACTAAGGTTAGGTAGGAAAACACTTCCTTTACTCTACTGGTGCCATTTGGCCTCCAGCAAAGATGAACGGTCGACCAGACCACTCACCCGACTTAAGCAGTTGAAGTTAGCGGAACTATAGAGGTCGCTCTCCACTAGCTCACAAAAGGTTTGCATGCCCCCAGGTATAGCCAAGTAGAGTTTCCAGGTTAGCCCTTCTTCTGCCAACAAAAAATGTGTTCTATCGGGAAAAGCCTACTTTTCACGGAGGTATCTTATCCTAGTCTAACCCATCTTTCCTATACGGACAGGGTTCAGACCAGTCATATATCCTCTGCGGAAACCTACCCTATACCTGAAGTTCCCCTGCCGAAGTAGGCCAGGGTGCATGCCCCCTGGGTTTCAGTCATGACCTCCCAAATTACTCGCGTTTTTCAGGTGGTCGGACTGGAGATTGATGAGACATTCTTTGCATGAAAAGACCATTTAGGGATGTGATCCGGGGAATGAAAGCTGGTCTACGAGCTAGACCACTCTGCTTTCATGCGGAAAACACGTTACTCGAAAGAGTGAGGAGACAATGGCTCCCATGCAATAAATATAGTCACGCCCAAGGAGTAGATTATAATCTAGAGGTCCTTGGACTACCATTACGTTTATATGAATGGTTTTCCTTCTCAACGTTATGGGCACATTGGGAAGGATCCCTAACGGTCGACTGGTTCCTTTATCGAAGCCTGTCAGATTTCTTATCTCAGGCAGAAGCAATGGCGAGCCAAGCGCTTTCCAAGCAGTCGAGGAAATGATACTCATAGAAGCCCCTTCATCTATGATGGTACACACCATGACCATTCTGTAAGCTTGTACAATGATTCGGAACGGTATACTAGCCGGTAAACGGGGTCTGCCTAGTAGATTCCAATCGAAGGAAATGACTAGGTTGCTTGGAGGTGGGACTGTAGGAATTTACAGGGTAAGTTCCTCAGAAAGAATACCAAAAGGACACCGCTCACAACCAGATCACAGATCAATACACCAGTATTTTTGACGTGGTTAAAACCCTCAAAGAGGGAAACAGTCCACGGCCTGTCCCAACGTGGGTACTACAGGCAATTTATTAATCAAAGAATGAAAATTTACATAAGCTTCTCTCATGCACGGATTACCCGAACAATGACCCTCCATGCGCTTTAAATAGAACTCATGGACCAATCGGGTGTCAAGCCACGGATCAAGTGTCGGTAATACCGAGGAGAGAGTGAACCGTCGGATCACTACATATCGTGACTGTCGGATTGTAAGTTACAAAATGTACAACGGTAAAGAAACACACTTTACCTAACTCTATACCTAACTCTATACTAGACCAAGTTGAACTTAACTATTTCCTATGTGTCGGAATATCCTAACATCCCCCCTTAAGAACAACTTGGGATAGGATTGAAGGATTTACAAATATGACACAATAGGAGAAGGAAGGAGGCACTAGAGCCTATCCCCCCTTAGTGACAACTTCCTGAACTCCAAGCATATATCGAAGTTTAGTGAACTTCGCCTCTGTGAGAGCCTTTGTGAAGATGTCTGCAACCTGAACATCTGTTGAACAATATTTCACTTCAAGAACATGGTCATGAATGAGCTTTCTGATGAAGTGCATGTGTAGTTCAATGTGTTTGCTGCGCTGATGCTGGACTGGATCTTTGCATAGCTGAATGGCACTTTGATTATCACACCAAAGTGTGGTTGGATGCTGCTGCTGAAAGCCAAACTCTGATAGGATCTGACGAAGCCACACGGCTTCCTTACTAGCTTCCACGACACCACGATACTCTGCTTCTGCTGACGAAAGAGAAATGGCAGCCTGTTTCTTACAAGCCCATGTAATAGGTCCTGAACCAAGAGTGAAGACATAACCGGCAGTAGACTTCCGATCATCAGGGTCACCAGCCCAATCAGAATCAGTGAAACCAACTAATAGAGGAGCTGCTTTGGCACTGTAATGAATCCCAAACTGTACTGTACCTCGAACATAACGAAGTATTCTTTTGGCTGCTTTCCAATGACTTTCACGGGGGTTTTGCATAAAACGAGCAACAAGGCCAACAACAAAGGAAAGGTCAGGACGAGTATGGGTTAAATACAAGAGTTTTCCTACAAGTTGACGGTATAATGTAGCATCAACTTCAGGAGAAGTACAAGAGACTAAAAGTTTGACTCCAGACTGAAAGGGAGAAGGGGCTGCCTTACAGTCTTCCATGTGAAAATGACGAAGAATATCGCAAGCATACTTGGACTGGGAAAGGGAAATACCCTCCTTGGATTGCAAGACTTGAAGATCGAGAAAATAGTGTAAGTGTCCTAAGTCTGTCATTTCAAACTTCTTTTTAAGGCTGGACTTCACATGGTTGATAAGGTTGGGATCACTACCAGTAAGAATAAGATCATCAACATAAAGAACAAGGATGATAAGAGAGTTGCCCACTTTCTTGGTGTAGACAGTATTGTCAGAATGACACCTAGAAAAGCCAGATTCTAAAAGAAAGCTATCCATTTTGGCATACCAAGCCCGAGGAGCTTGCTTGAGACCATAAAGGGATTTCTTAAGTCGACAAACAAGGCTGGAGTCTGTTTGAATGAAGCCAATGGGTTGTTCCATATAGATTTCTTCCTGCAAGTCCCCATGCAAGAAGGCAGATTTAACATCCATCTGATGGACTTCCCATTTTAAAGAGGCAGCAAGGGAAAGAACAAGGCGGATAGAGTTCATTTTGGCAACAGGGGAGAAGGTTTCAGTGTAGTCAATGCCTTCAACCTGTGAAAAACCCTTAGCAACAAGACGAGCTTTATGTTTATCAACTTTCCCATCTGGTCCATACTTGGTTCTGTAAACCCATTTACATCTAACAAGTTTGCGTCCCTTTGGCAGAGGAACAAGATCCCATGTATCATTTGCCAACAATGAATGATATTCTTCATTCATAGCTGCTTCCCAATGTGGATGGCCTGAAGCTTCTGCAAAAGTGTCAGGATCATGATTTACTGGAGCTTGAGCCAGTAAAGAAGAGGCTCTTTCAAACTGAGAACGTGTACGTCGCTGATCTGTAGGATCACTGGCAAGATCACCTGCTGCATCCCGAGTAGCACGAACCCATCTTGGAAGTTGAGGATCCTGAGAAGGTGGGGGAGGATTATCATCCTCACTTTCATCATCTGAAGAAGAAATG
Organism: Pinus tabuliformis; assembly: GCA_031772625.1. Lineage (NCBI taxonomy): Eukaryota > Viridiplantae > Streptophyta > Pinopsida > Pinales > Pinaceae > Pinus > Pinus tabuliformis. The sequence goes on from CM062805.1 coordinate 1,254,092,713, forward strand.
TTTTCAAAAGTAGAAGAGATAGGAAGAGGTGGCACATCCGCCGGACTAGGTTCGCAGGCTGATTTATTTTCATCAAATTTTACATCTCTTCTAATGATAACATTTTTGGACTTAAATGGAATAAGTCTATAACCTTTTACATCTTCAGAATATCCAACAAAAGTACATTTCTCACTCTTAGGTTCTAAAGCTTTATGCTTTTCATCTGGAATATGGGCCCATGCTTCACTTCCAAAAACACGAAAGTGACTTACATATGGTTTAATGGAACTCCAAGCTTCTTCTGGAGTGATATTCTTTAGAACCTTAGTAGGAGTGCGATTGATGATATAATTTGCACAATTAATTGCTTCGGCCCAAAAACTAAGACTGAGTCCTTTAGATTACAGCATACAATTAGCCATTTCCTTTAAGGTGCGGTTTTTCCTTTCAGTTACACCATTTTGTTGTGGAGTGTATGGAACAGTATGTTGCATTTGAATTCCATTTTCGGTGCAAAAGTTGATGAATGTGTTTTTAACATATTCTCCACCATTATCAGTTCTTAGCTTAAGAATTTGATGTCCAGATTGTTTTTCAACAAATGCTTTGAAGGCCAAAAATGTGTTAAATACTTCGCTCTTGAGTTTTAAGAAGTATACCCAAGTGCGTCTGGAGAAATCATCAATGAAAGTTAAGAAATACTTGCAGCCAGAGAATGAAGCAACAGGAAGTGGACCACATAAATCACTGTGCACAAGCTGTAAAGGGGCTGAGGCGTGCCAAGAGGCACGTTTGTCAAAACTGTCCCGATGATGTTTTCCGAGTACACATCCGGAACAAACACCATCTCTGCAAGATACCATAGGAAGACCTGTCACCATATTTTCTTTACATAGATGCTGAAGGGAGCGATAGTTTAAGTGACCAAATCGCTCATGCCAAAGTTTGCTCACTTCATCATTATGAGCAACAAATACTGAGGGAAGATTGGATGACCCAAAGTTGTGAAACTTATACAACCTTGTAGAATCATCAGCAATACCAGTAGCTAGAATCTGTTTAGGATCTCTCAGATCCTTGATTACAAAATCATGAGGTGAAAATTCAACAATTTTGCCTTCACCTGAATGAGTTATCTGATATACAGATAGAAGGTTGCAGGATAAGATTGGAACACATAATACATCATTAAACTGACCATTGTCTAGATGAACAGTTCCAGTCCCTACAACATTAAGAGATCTATCATCACCAACATATATATTTTTGGTGTTACAATCAGTTAAAGAAGAAAGCATGGCTTGGTTTTTGGCCATGTGATAAGAGGCTCCAGAATCAATGAGCCACTCATGAGAAGGAGAAGAAGAAGATACATTTAATGCATAACCAGACTGAGATGATTGACAACGACATGCAGAAAGTGCCATTCCGGAAGTTGAAGTTGAAGTATGCTCCACATGGATGTTATGTTTCTTCATTGCGGCTTCCAAGGCTTCCATCTTCTTAAAGCATTTAGATTCTAAGTGGCCATCTCGATTACAAAAGTTACAATGTCTATCAGTCTTCTTCCATTTGTTTTTATTGGTCTTATCATTTTGCTGAAATGATCTTTCATTTTGAGGCTGAGTTTGCTTAGGACCCTTGTTTGGTTTAGGACCATTCTTTCTAGGATATGACTTCTTAGGATTCTTTGAATTTGGTTGCTGCTGGGCTGCTAACTCTTTTTTGGAAGAGTTTCCAAGATTAAGAAGACCAAGGTGTAAGAGTTTTTCTTGTTCTCTTATTAAGGAATCACAAAAGGAGTCAAAGGAAGGGGCCTTGTAGTCTTTTCCTTGACAAATGAAAGCTTCCCTTGTAGAATGGAAAGTGGAAACAAATACAGAGTAGGCTGGTCCCAACTTAGTAAGGATGGAATAAATAAGGTTACCATCTTCTTTCTTAACCTTAACACCTTCTAAGAGATATCTAAGGGTCTTGAATTTGGACAAGAAATCTTCGATGCAAGAAAAATTATTAGGATCCAAAGTAAGCAACTCATTTTCAAGTTGATGGGCTCTAATTTCATTTTTAATCCCAAAAACTTTAGCGATTTTTTCCAATGCTTCATGAGGAGTCTCAAGTTCTGCAATATGGAATCTAAGATCAGGAGAAATAGACATCCCTATCAAACCACGTGCTTGATCTTGTCTATTTTCCCATTTTGCAGCCTTGTCTTCATCTTTTGGTTTCTCCTCTTGGTCTGTGGCTATTCTGTAGAGACCTTTACTTCTAAGTAAATCTTCCATGTAGGCTACCCATTGGAAGTAGTTAGTGCTGTCAAGAATGACTTGGCATGGACTTTCCATTTTTTTAAAAACTGAAGCTGAAGATGCTGAAAGTAAGTGTTCCAATGGATAGATCTCAAAAAATTAGGCTGTTTTAAAAAAAACGGCTCTGAAAAAGGCTTCCGGATGAAGAAGTTATGGCTTTTTGAAAAAATTGTTGAAGTTGCTGGCAAAGTGCGCGAATGTGCGGGAATGAAAAAATCCGCCCCCACAAAATGGAGACTTGAACCCAAGACCTCTACTCTCTTAAAATAGCTTTGAACCAATTGATCTATACAAAAAATTTGAGAGAGAGAGAGAGAGAGAGGGGGGGGGGGGCCTTGGTTTGCGTGCTTGCCTTGAGAAAGCTCTTTTTCCCTACAAAACACAAAACACAAAACCCAACACGAATATGCAAAGAAAAACGAACCTTGCGGCTCGAAGTTAGCTTTAGCCAAAAAACTAGATATTTTTTTTTTTAAAAATCTCAAAGTTAGCTTTAGCCGAAAAACTAAATATTTTTCTCAATGTTTCTGATTTTCCGAGATCACACTAAGGTGCAGGGAAAAGAGCATACGCATGAGAAAAATCCTTCCTTTCTGTTTCTGATTTGCCCAGATCGCACAGAGTCGCAGGGCAAAGAGCATACACAGAAATGAAAGGTATAGATCCGGTTAAAAAAAGGCTAAATAAACCGAAACCGAAATAAGCAGAGAGAAAATAACAGTAAACTGCAAAAACACTGTATACCTCCCGATCTGAAAAATGACGCAGCTAGGGCTATCGGAAACCTTTTCGCGTGAAACGAAAGGGGTTCCTCACTGGAACAGATGCTCCGAATGCAACAGAGCAGTCCTCTTGGCCCGAAAGCAGTCAGAAACAGCAGATCTAGGAAACGACAACCGCATGTAGTTCTACCGGCTTCAGATTTGGATCACCAACGGACGCGGCCCTCAAATAGCTCTGATACCATGTAGGAATTTACAGGGTAAGTTCCTCAGAAAGAATACAAAAAGGACACCGCTCACAACCAGATCACAGATCAATACACCAGTATTTTTGAAGTGGTTAAAACCCTCAAAGAGGGAAACAGTCCACGGCCTGTCCCAACGTGGGTACTACAGGCAATTTATTAATCAAATAATGAAAATTTACATAAGCTTCTCTCATGCACGGATTACCCGAACAATGACCCTCCATGCGCTTTAAATAGAACTCATGGACCAATCGGGTGTCAAGCCACGGATCAAGTGTCGGTAATACCGAGGAGAGAGTGAACTGTCGGATCACTACATATCGTGACCGTCGGATTGTAAGTTACAAAATGTACAACGGTAAAGAAACACACTTTACCTAACTCTATACTAGACCAAGTTGAACTTAACTATTTCCTATGTGTCGGAATATCCTAACAGGGAAAAAATAGACGGCCAGATATGACTCTAACGAACTTCCTTCCTATGGTAAAGGAATGGGTAGATTTACCCCATGTTCATCGGAGTCTGTGTTTACGAAAAGAATTTGAACGGTGTCGTTCTCGTTCTCTTTAGTGACGGTATCATCTGAAGATGGACCTTCTGAAGGCAAGACCGGGTCGACCGCCGCCTTGACCTTTTGACTTTCATCTGGTGTGGATTTAGAGGGTTTATCTTCGATGATAGATGCTTCGACTGACTTCAATGGCGTGTCGGTCGGATTTTCAACCAGTGATGGACTCGGCAAGAGTTTCTTGTATCCAGGAGGAAGCCGTAGCGGTGAAGCAGGACGGTTATCCAAAACTCTTTTAGCTTCATCTAGGAAGGGACAACGGTGGATGACGTGATCGCCTTCACACAGTTTACAAGGAAATTTACATTTCCTTTTCTGTCCAAATAGTTCGCTTTCACTAGTTGATGGTGTACTTTCAACATGATCTTTAGAGGTTGATGACACCGGATTGTACAAATGAGGAGACCAGTCCCTTAAGATCTGAGGGATGCAAGGACAATCTGAATGATAATGGTCTACTTTGCAAATGACACATGGAGAATTAGGCTTGGACGGTGTAGTGTGTGCATTTTCGCTAGACGATGCACAATTACCCCTTTTTTCTTTTGGCTCCTTCTTCTTCTTCCCCTTCTTCTCCTTCTTAGTCACTTGATTTTTTGCTTTACCAGCTTCATCAAGTGAAGAGGAAGGAGGAGATGGAGAAACGGATGAAGTAGAAGGTTGGGGGGTAACTCTATTATCATCTAGTTGCTGAACGACGGAGGTCGAGAAGAGCCATATTGGCAGGCCAATGGTCAATCCTAGAAGTGACAATGTGGCCATATGAGGTGCACCAACATCTCCCCAAGAGGAGAAAGGACTAGGATTTCCTCCAAGGGGACATCCTTGGTTGGTGGACTCCATTTTTCTCAACCTAAGACCAATGCGGGAATAGTGATGTTATTTTGATTAAAATAAATTTTAGACGCTTTGACACAACTTGTTTTTTCAATTTTTAAGAGTCGAGAAAAAACAAAAGATGACTCTAGTCACCTTCGATTTTTATTAAGCCTGAAGTGGCAAGTGCTCAGATGGAACTTTTTCTTTAAGGAGTTTGAAAAGTAACGAAAGAGACTACTCTGGAAATCTAGACAGAGGGATTACCAAACCAATCGCAAAATTGCAGAATACTTTTTACGGTACGGTAGTCAATCTTCCCAATGTTGTGTTTAGTGCATTGCGATCGATAGGGCAACAGACATGGCTTCCTAAGGATAAAGGATATAGCCTATTATGGTCTGTTATCGGGAAATCTAGTGTCTATGCAGAGCTGCTAGTCCCACTAAGATGGGTCGCTATCTTAGAAACAAACAAACTAAAACTACTTTCGTTTTCCTTTATGATAAGTAGATAAGAGGGGAATGAAGGACACCAACCTCAGCCTTGCGCTTGGCTCCTTGCTCGGTTCCTCTCTCTTCTTCTGACAGATCCTTGCCGCTCCTCTCTCGTCAACACAGCTTCAAAGATCACCTGTGGAATGAAAGCAGCATAACACTATCGAAGAACATAGATCTACAATCATAAACAATATAGGACTAGATATATATTGACCACACAAAAGCATATATCATCAAACATACAAGAATGTGGAGGAAAACTTGAATAGCTTTATTAATATCAAGAGAAGCAAAGAGGAATACAACCAATTGTTCTGACCCAGCATCATCCTCTCAGCAAGAAGCCCTTCTTCACCTCATGAAAAGCTTAGATCACCCAACACTATGATGTTGCAACAAGAAACCAACAACACTTCCTTACAAGATACAGAATTCCAGCCTCTGGATCTCTGGGATGAGGGACCCATATATAGATGTTTACAAGGGGGGTGAGTTAGCTTCTGGGATCTGACTAGTGTCCTCTCTCTGATAGTTCTTGATTCCACTTGGAGAATTATGATCTCTTACTCATCCCCGGGCGAATTCAGAGAGGCAAGTGTCACAGGAGAAGTTTCTGGAAGATTCTATGATCCTCCACCTCGCATACTGCCTCTGCCATTTGTCCACTCTCGACCATCACACCCCATAGAAGGGATTTTTAGTATGCATTGCACCTCTCGTGTGCATTTAGGTGGGATGCATCGCACTTTGTCCATGGAGCAGGTGAGATTGTCCAGTTTTGACCAGTTTTGAGTAGTTTTTCATGGAGAACTTCTGGGAGATGATGTAATCAGATGACCTTGTTCTTTTAGGGGATGGAACAACACTTTTAGGGACTTAGGAGCCCTTGGTTTATGGACATATATGATTGGGGTTGCAGTGCCAAAAAATGTCTATAACAGTTGCCCCCTAAAGCATGAGGTCGTTAATCTTTTGATGTCGGGTGAAATGCTTTATCATGAGGATCCGAAGTTTTTCGAGCTTGGAAGGTGACCTGTAATAAGATACAATACAATACATTATCTTCATATTATTTTCATGATCTGGTTGAGTCAGGCATTCCCATGCTCAACTTTATAAATTCATTTTCATGTACATAGGACAGACAATCATCTGTGTGCAGACTGATGATTCTCGTAGAGCCATCATCCCTTAGGTTGGATGATTATCTGTGCAGCAATGATGTACATTTAATGTCTTTATTTTCTTGAATATATATCATAGCTCGGATGGATGAAACTAGATCCAGGGTCTTCAATCTCGTTCGATCTTCACTCAAAGTACAAGTCGATCCATGTGAGAGATGTTCTGGAGTCGAACATGGAAAGACATCGCCTGATTACCAGCCAATGATGTAAGCTGTTAACAGGCGTGAGAGGAATCACCGATAATGATAATGACCCTCAAGGTACTACAGTATAATTCACATGGTGTGAAAAGGGACTTGGCATTGAACACCATGCAAAATCTTTCGGTCAAAGGCCAATGACGTAAACCTGTTGCCGGAAGTGAGAAACTTGCCATTGAGGCATGCAAGCTTCAAAGTACTGAAAGGGGTGTTCCTAGATCGACTTCCTGGATAATGAGCTGATGTCGACAAGAAGCGATCCATCGTAGGAGGGCCTTAATGAATCCCACATCTACGACACAGAACGGAGCAAATGATTTTAATGGAGGTGAAAACGATCTGATGATATATGGTTCAATGTGGTGGTCATGAAAGAATGGAGTGTGAATGTATTGCAGTGGATGAGACACAGGTGAATTCTCTGAGCGACTTCTCTTGAACATACCGGCGACACTGACGTGATGGATTGGTAGTGTTAACCCCAAATGTGGATGGTGTGATGGACCAATGGTGATGTGACCAGTGAACGGAACAACCCAACCCTACTCGGATGCAGAGCAAAAGTGTCATGTTCAAGAGCGACTTACTACCAATAAAGTTTCTTCAAGTTTTCTTCCCAAATTTCCCCAGTCATTGTTGACCAGTACCTCTTTATTTTTGTCAAGCTTGAGGAGGATAGCATATGCTTGTTCTATAATTCACCCTTCGGGCAAACCCATCGCTATGTTTTAACGAGCCTAGCAATAGTGAAATGCGTTCTTATCTGTATGGACAAGTTTGTCACTATTAGGTTTTAACGAGTTTAATGACAAAGATAACTCGGTCCTTTTCAATTTTAGAGAGTCTGAAAGGGACGTAAAGAAAACTCCAATAATCCTTTTTCGTCATACAATCCCTTAGGTCCGAAAAAGTATAAAATGATATGAAATGGATGAATTTTCGGTAATTTTAACGAGCCGAACAAAACAAGCGCTCGATCTTTTTGTGTAATAATCCCCGAGGTCCAAAAAGATTAAAATCTAGAGGAGGGATAGCACTTCCGGTCATTTTAACGAGCTGGAGAGGCCAATTGCTCAGCAATCTTTTCATATTTTATGAGTCAGATGAAAAGAGCTTAAAGGAGACTTATTTTTTGAGGAACGAGTGATAAATTCGGGTAGCAGCTGATTCCAGGGAAGGTTTGGAATTTTCCAATCACGGCAGTGTCACAAGGATGGCTAACAGGATCACTCTTCACAACTGTTCCTCAAAAAGTGTAAATAATCAAATGGAGGTGAATGATCAGCCAAAACAGTGTGGAGGTGATGATGAGAACACGACCAAGGCATCAGAGGCTGATGATAATGCATTCACGATGGTTATTTACTGGAAATTGGTTTATTTTTTAATGAGCTTAAACTCTGGGGAAACATTTGCTCACTGATTATGTTTAATTTTTAACGAGCTTGAACTCCATGTAAAAGCTGCTCGATGATAATGGTCATTGATTCAATTTCACCGTTAACTACTTTTGTTCCTTCAAAGGTTGTACTAACTGTTCAATTGCTTCATCAAACCAATTAGAAATGAACAATATATGTTTCAAAAATGAGTTAAAACAGTAATATTTTACTTGAACAACGTGAAAAGTAATTTAAAAGTGGTTTTTTACCCCTCATTTTACCATTTCATTTGAACTTTGGTTTGTTGGAGCTCTGGAGGTGCTTTTCCCCCTTGATTTTCACCAGCTAATTCTGGGAGATTTTGTGGACAATTCTTGGCATCATCTGGACCAGGTAGGAGCTAAACCTGAGCTCTTTAGTTTCATTATTTCCTTTTTGAATTCTGAGCATGTTTCCTGGTTTTTCTAAGCCTCTGGGGTTTGAAAAATTCGCCCTGGCCCCATCGCACCCTTTCTATATTGAAAGGTGCGATGCATCCCAGCTTGGCCATTGGCCAGTAGGGATGCATCCCACCCAGTACACTACTGGGGGTGCGATGGGTGCAAGGAGGGAAACTTGAGCATAGTTTTTCATGGAATTTTTTACTTGTTTTTCCCCAAATCAGGATCCTGACTCTTCTCTTGTTTGTTTTCAGAGATTCACCGGAGCAAAATGCCTGTTACATGGCGAGAACATGAGCATGAAGAAGAGGACATGCTTTCTTTACATGATCCGGTTACAGTAAATGCATTGCGGAACTGTGGCCTGTTCAAGTTTTTCCGCATCTCTAGCATGAGGCAACAAATCAACTTGTTGCAGTATTTTCTCGATGCATGGGATCCTACCAACCAGGTGTTCTAGATTAGGGGAAAATCCATCCCCTTGACTGTCGTGGACATCTATTTTTTGACTGGCTTATTGAGGCGTGGTGCCCCTATCACATTATCAGGTTCTGCCCGTGGGGGCGAATCCGTGAGAGATTATATTCACCGGTACTGCAGAGAGGGATCTCAGCCGAGTAAGGACGACAAGATCAATATCCGAGATGTCACTGATAGGTCCTTGAGGACCATTCTGTTTACTTTTGCTAGACTGGCTGGTAGTGCGGTTCTTCATGTGGCCAACAAGTTTTATATGCAGTATGCCTTGGAATGCCTTGAACCAAAGGTGTTCAAATAGTGTGATGCAATACTCTCTATGATGAAAGAACAACTGACCAAGGTAAAGAATGGAAGATTGAAGAACTTCAGCTATGGTTCTATTTTGACCGCCTTTGCCTTGGAAAAGATCCCACTGATGCAGTCGTAGTATGTTTCACTTGGTTTACCTCCACCGACTGAGCCACGGATGCAGAGGTGGGTCGACCTTATGGCCCGACATGTTGGTCAGTCCCAGGTTTCCTTTTCCAATATCTTCTTCAAGTGGTTCAACCGTCAGGAGATGGTTTTTTCCGAGTATCCATATGCTGGTATGGATTTCCGGGGTGACCCGGACTTGGTGCTGCTGGCTGGCGAGCAGTGGGGTGCTATTGGTAAATTCTCTGACCATTTCTCTGTTTATCGTCCCTTTTTATAATGTTCTTGTGCTTTCTTCTATCAGGACTAATCAAAACTCATGTGCTCATGCAGATGTTGGACCAGTTCAGCCAGTAGTACGTCTGAGAGTGCCAGCTGCCGCTCGAGCAGGAGAGGCTGTAGGAAGGTCTATCCTTCGCGACCTTGATGTGGTTGAGACTCTTTCAGCATTGCAGGTGTCATGTGGAAAGAGTCAATTTTGTGGACAAAACTGACCTCCCTAGAAAACAAGGCTTTTCTAGTGACAAACAAAACAATCGAGCACTATCTTTCCCTAAATATGCATTTAAAATAAAAGAAACCAGGTGTTTAAGTCTTACCTCTAGTCCAACGCTGTTTGTAGCAGCCAAGCCTCTTCGATCCAGATGAGCTCCTTCTCCTTGAAGCCTGCATTCACTAACAAGCAAACGATTACATAGCACCTGATAACTCATATAATAAAACATATTCATCATAAAGACCAAGGAGTTTATGAAACAAATTATATATAACAATTTGTCGAGAAAAATGAACTTAGTTGTATTAATTGGAAACAAAAGAAACCATTACAACCAGTGCCTTGGTGTTGTGTAGGTCCCTCCCAGGGTCCAACAAGAGTTCTCCTCTACTTTTATCAGCTCACCCACTTCCAAATGAAGCTAAGAAAGGATTGGAATCTCTCCTCTCAAGCTCTATAAGGGAGTCCTAATTTTAGCAGCATCTACCCTTAGGAATTTTCAGCTTTCAACCTCCCCTGCCTCTGGCCCAATGCCTGTATTTATAATGTTTTGGAGGAAGTTAAACAGGTCCGCCATCAATGGGATAGCCCCTCTTTCAAAGGGATAGCTCCCCTCTTCATGGGATAAGTTCCTCTTTCATTGGGATGCATGAACCATCTGGAGGCGCTCAATCCACGTCAAACCATCTTCTAGAATGCTCTAGAATCGACCGCAAGTAAGTTTTTTGAAGTAAAACTTGCGCCTTTTGACCTTTATAGGAGTACGCACCCACCCCTTTACAGAAAGAGCATACAAGTACGCAGGTATTATACACTTGAGGTGCGTACACGCAGGTAAGAGTAAGAGAAACTGCGTAACCAGAGTTATATTGACTTTTAAAGGCTTTCTCTCTTTTTGGAGTTTGACATGAGGAGCAGAGGTATAAGACTTGCCAAGGAGGACAGTATGACTATTGATGGAGCCATACTGACTGCAAATAGTCGTGGTGACAAATTTTAGTGTAACAGCAGGATCAGGTCGAGGGCCTCTTTCTTGGTATCCCAGACGTGAGGACTGATGAGCTGCCTCTGAGGTTGCAGCGACATACTATCGGCGTGCCAAGTCGATGGACTAGGCTTTTATGCATGATTGCACAGGCGGTGACTTGTTATCACCAGCATCATTAGGCTAGGGTGCCCCCTAGCATTTTGAGTTTTGGGTCATCTGACCAACTTTGTATTGGTTACAAAACATTATGTGTAAACTATAAACAATTATATATATATTTTTGATTTTCAGAGTTTTATTTTGGTTAAGTTACATGGTCCTGATGCAAATATTGATGAAATGCTTCTTTTTATAAATGTTGCAAATGTCTATCTAACACATAAGTTGCCAATGAGTCTGTTAATGTGTTTAAATTTCTGGAAATATGCTGATATTGAATAGAATCAAACTGTCTTTCCAAAATCTTGACCCTTAGGAACATGCGATAGATAGCTGGATTTCGGACGGAGTAGATACCAGTGAGTTGTAGGATGACGAGTTGTGAGTCTAGCCTGACGACAAGTTGCGTATGCCATGTGTGATGGCATCAGAGAGGAGTTATATCAACGCGCTATATTCAACGATGTTATTTGTTGATCGACCAATACATACCCCTCTGAAACTTACTAACTCACCGCTTGGATCAAAAATGGCCTAGGCTGCAGAAGATAGGTTCTGCGAACTACGACTCGCTCCGTCGGCATATCCAACAAATGATTCCAATAGGTTCGACATCTGCAGCAAATGTAAAAAGTGGATTACTTGACCAAAACAATTACCCTTAGCGAAAACAAAAATGTAACAAAAGCATAGGGGTTACTACACTGAATCATGCGTAGCAACGCTTAAGGTACAACCCATTACGGGGTTGTGCCAGTGGAATCCCATCATAATCCATTAACTCGTAGGCCTCTTTTGCTAATACACGTTTAACAATATAGGGGCCCATCCATAAAGACTTGAAGTTACTTGCTCCCAATTTATCAGATTCCTGGTCATAAAGTAAGACCAAGTCACCTTCTGAGAAGACACGGGGTTTGACATTTTTGTCAAACCGCGCCTTGACTCATTTCTTATGGGTTTTGTTAGCAAAAGCAGCATCAAGACGGGTTTTATCCAATCGGATTAGTTCCAAGAAACGAGCCCCCTCTTCTGAAGTTCCGGGGAGAAGGTCGACTGTGAGTTTGAGGGATGAGATTTCACACTAAACTGGTAAGATTGCTTCTAGGCCATACACCAGTTGAAAGGGTGTAAACCCGGTCACATTCCTTACCGATGTTCGGTATGCCCACAAGGCTGATTACAGGATCAGGTGCCAACTCCTTTTATGGACTCCAATCATCCTTTGCAGCATCCACTTCAGGACCTTGTTGATTGCTTCAACTTGTCTGTTGGCCCGCGGGTAATATGGAGTAGAGCTGTCGTGGGACAACCCCAATTTAGCAGCTAATTCAACCATCATGTGATTGTGAAAATAAAATCCATGATCTGTGACTATAGCCTGTGGAACGCTGAATCTAGTGACTACATGATTGAAAAAGAAAAGGGCAGCTGTTTTGCTGGTGTTGTTTAATGTAGGCATCGCCTCGGCCCATTTGGTAAAATAGTCTATTGCGACTATGATATACCCATGCCCCCTGGTCGAGGTGGGGTTACATGTCATGAAATCTATGCCCCATTTGGCGAATGGCCCAACAGCGACTACTGGTTGCAGGGGTGTGGGTGGTCTTCTGGTTTTGCTATCAAAAATTTGACACGCATGGCAACTTCTGACTGCGGTTATGCAAACTTTGAACATTGTTGGCCAGAAGCATCCTGCTCGTAAAATTTTTCCGCCGTAGCGTAACCAGATTGATGCCCCCCACACGCGCCTGAATGGCAATCATTCAGGACTTTTTCGGCCTCCTCATGGGTGAGGCACCTCCTAAGAACTGTATCGACACCACGACGGTAAAGCGTATCACTGGCGATCATGTAGTCTTTTGATTGGTATCGAATACGTCTTTGTTCTGAGCGAGAGGTATTAGACCTATATTTTTGGGTTTGGAGATAGATGATTATATCTCCGTACCACGGATTGCTTGAAGATATCAGAAACAAGATTCATCCACGATGGTTTCTTCGGATGTTTCATCGTTGGACGACGATGGGAAATCGCATAGTAATTCTGTGAAAACTAGGGCTTTCTTTGATTTGGATTTTATAAATTCCAGATCAAACTCTTCAAGAATTGCTATCGATTTTGAATATTTTCCCCCCAGCAACTGTCGCGACAATATATAAGTCATGGGGTTGCAATCTAACAAAATGGTAGTTTTTCCAAAGAGGACATAATGTCGAAATCTCTGTATCGTTTGAACAGCTGCGAGAGCCAGCTTTTCAACGTAGGAATACTTTCTTTTTGTATCATTTAAGTTTTTACTTAAATAATATATAGGATGTTCAATTCCATCGTCTTCTTGAACTAAAACCATTGCGATGGTTGTATCTGTTGCAGCCAGATACAGGTTAAAGTCTTTTTGATAATCAGGAGCATACATTAATGATGCTTTTATTAGGGATTCCTTTAAAGCATCAAAGGAAGCTTGTGCGACCTGATCCCAGACGAAAGGTACTTCTTTTTTCAATAGATGTGTATAACCTTTAGCAAGTTCGACGTAATTTGGAATGAACCTCCTCAGAAAGTTTGCTTTCCCTTAGAGTTTCTGAATCTGAAGAAAATTTGAAGGTGGAGGCAAATTTATGATTGCCTGAACCTTACATGGGTCGAGACGAATCCCGTCCTTTGAGACTACAAAGCCAAGCAAATGACCAAAACTGACATAGAACAGACATTTGTGTGGATTGAGTCGTATCTTGTAGTGTAGGCAACGTAGAAATATTGCTTGATCGGTTCGCTTTCGCGAATGAGCCGGAAGACGTCGAGATATGGTTGAATGATGTTTTTGATGTCATGGAAGGCATAATTCATTTCTCTCTAAAAAGTTGCTCCTGCGTTCTTTAAACCAGAGGGTAGCTTGCGATACGCAAATGTGCCCCATGGACAAATAAATACAGTCTTTGACTGGTCCTATGGGCAGATATTTATTTGATTATACCCGGAGAATCCATCCATAAATGAAAAGATTTCACATCCGGCGCATTCATCAATTATCTGGTCAATAAAGGGTGTAGGATAGTTGTCTTTCGGACAAGCTTGATTTACATCCCTATAATCGACGCACACTCTAATCGTTCCTTGTTTCTTCATTACAGGAACACTCTTTGATACCCAATCGGTTAGAGGAACCGGGTAAATAAAACCAGCATGGAGAAGTTTTTCAACTTCTGCCTTGATGGCAGCGGCTTTCTTGGAGTGCACCTGACGTAGCCGTTGTCGTATTGGTTTGACATCTGGATACATCTTGATTTCGTGTTCAACTATACTCGAGTCAATGCCTGGCATTTCATCATATGACCAAGCAAAGACATCTCTGAATTCGCGAAAAAGAGCTTCGTATATTTCTAGTTCCGAAGGAGAACAATATTTGCCAACATAAATATTCTCTACAACATTTGTTTTGGTCGAGATATTTATGGCGATAGTCTCTTCGATATTGGACAAGTTTCGCTCAGAATCCACCGTGTTTACAATATTTGATAGGAAATCAAAAACTGAAGGATGATGAAGGTCATCAGGAGTATCTTCTTGACAATCCGGAAGATGGGAACGATGGTGGTAATCTTCCCATGGCACCCGGTTAATTATCATTGAATGAACAATTCCTTCGTCTGTGTAATGTACTTGCGACCAAGGATCTGAAGGGGTGCCATATTCCTTAGACCTATCTATCCAAACGCTTGATAAGCGTTGATTTGGGTTTGCCTCCCATGCCAAAAATATTGATTGCTACAATATTTCTATTGGACTTGGAGGCAATACCTGCAGATGATCCATGCTAATATCGTTTTCTGAGATTTTTTGAATAGAAGATATCATATTGCAAGTTCCTACCGTCACCACTTCCGCCAGATTGATTGGAGGTGGGAGGGAAAAAGTCGCCATTAATATAGGGTCTTTTAGCAGGCCTACTCCGATATTTTGAAGCGAATGGGGGCTTCCATGGATCATCGGAATGCTTCCTGTAACTTGGGAACTATTGGGGAGAAATGTTTGTTGGTCGACGATTGTAATCCCTCCTTGAAAGGGAAATGTAATCTTCTTGAAGTAGGTCGACACAACTGCAGCCATAGCATATATCCAAGGCCTTCCCAGTAGGATGTTGTAGTCGAGGTTTCCGTTGATTACTTCAACATCTATTTCTACTGTTTTCCTCCCCAGTTCAACTTGCAAGTTACTTAAAATCCCATATGGGGTATATGTTCATCCATCAAATGCTTTTAATGTCGTCGAGGATCATGACAAGGTTGGAGATCCTAAAGTTTTCCAGCAACTCATCGACATAATACATGTAGATGCCCCCTCATCAATAATTGTTCGATGAACAGTTTTGTTGAGGGCTTTCACTTGAATGAGGAAAGCTAGTTGAGCTGGTAACTACGGATCATATCCTTTGTGATTAAAGGACACAAGATTAGAATCCTTTGGGTCAATCCCACCTATTGCTGATAATAAGGCCTACTTTTGGGAGGGGCAATTTTGCAGTACCTCAAGTGTCGACATAGCGGATGGTTATTGGGCCAAATCTTCCACTATATTATAATGTTGTGCTGCTCTGGCATGAGGATTAAATGTCGACTTGTGTACTACTCCCTTTGGTAGTTTTATTGTTAGCTCTGGAATGATGGGCGGCACAACTTCTGTCGAAGTTGTTGTCGAACTACTAGGTTGATCTTTATCCTTGTTGTTCGACAGCTGTGGATTCCCGTAATCTTTATTCCTTGTCGTTATCAAAGCATCATTTTTCTGCTTTGAAACCAACAACATTAGCACTTGGGACGGGGAAGCATTATCACTGGCAACTAGATTTGTTCCTGGATTTGGAAACGGATCAGTTAATACCACTGAGGTTTTTGAATTCTTGAAGAATTTTTTAATCTCAACTTTATATGGGAAATCTTTTACCCAATGATCCTCATCACATATAAGACATGGACGACTTGGTTTCTTATCTCTAGAAGGGTTTGCAGAAGATTTTTCAGGTGATGATTCTTCCTGTTTCTTATTCTTCCCTTTTTTTTTCTTCTTGCCTCCTGGTTGCTTGGTTTCTTTTCCTTTGTCAGTTGAGACGACATTTACTTTTGAGGCGAGAAGTTCCTCATTTGCATTTTGACTAGAAATCTTACGGGCCTTTTTAGATGTAGCCTTTTTCGATTTCATGCTTGTCGTACCTATCACGCCATCGCCAACATGAGAGTCATTGTTCGATTTAGGAGGAGGAGGAACGGAAAATTCCGGTCTGGGAGCGTCAGGGATTTTATCGTAGAGCGTGCCAGACTGAGTATAAATCAAGTCTAAATATTGTGCACGAGCAATAAATTGCTCTTCAGTGATGACTCCTCCCTTTGCCACATCTTCTGTAATGGAAGGTAATAATGACTTGATAAACCATTCAGCTAAAAGCTGATCAGGAACGTACTTTTTTACCATTCTACGATGACATCGCCACTCATGTATATGATCAGATATGTAAGTGGCCGTCATTTGCTTGAAATTGGTAAGAAGTTCTGTTCCCATTTCGTACCTTATATGTAACTGAAAATGGGTTAAAAAGGTTGTGGCTAGGGTACTGAAGTTATCAAACGAAGCTCTAGGTAATTCAATATACCATTTTGCTGCCAGACCAGTTAACGTTCTCTGAAAAAGGCGAAGCCTAATCGAATCATCGTTTAGGGTGTTTGATGAACACCACAGATGAAAGGTCATCACATGATTCGATGGGTCTTCACCCGGATTTCCATTAAATTTAGGAATATCTGACGGAAGTTTATGCGGAATCGCTGGCCACCAAGGGGTGTAAGCAATTGGATCGTTCATTAGCCGATTTAGATCCGGTAACTCTAAAGTTGCCACGAAGGGTAACTGTTGATTCAGGTTTGGCGAAGCATACCCAGGATAGGATGGAATTGCCTGAGCAGTTGGTCTTTGCATACCAGCATAATGCATTTGATGCTGGTAACTTTGGTAAGGTTGATGGGCATAACCATTATAGAATGGTTGATTTTGACCGTTTTGAATATACGGTTTCCCATTATTTGCAAAGATTTGTTGCTTAGATCCTTGGTAAACTTGTTGTAATTGCGGTTGTTGATATTGCACTAGCCATGGTTGTGAATCCATGTGCTGTTGTCCAATACTGGCTATTTGACCAAGATGAGGGGTAATAATACCCATTTGGGCCTGTGTCATCCCACTAGTTGGTGATTGTGGTTGAGTCGCAGGGGCAAGAGGCTGTTGCATTACGACCTGAGAAACCTGAGGTTGGCATACAACAGGCAACGCTTGTACTTGCGACACCATCACAATAGCTGGCGTAGTTAGTATATTTGACATAGGTAAACATTGTTGCATCGAGTATACAACTCTTGGTTGTTGAGGGAGTATTGGCACCCAACCGCTGGTTGTAATTCTAGCATAACCTGAATTTTGTTGCGAACTCTCGTATGGTTGTTCTCTCGGAGAAGACAATGAATGGGTATGTTGCCCCCCATACAGCGGAAATCTGGTGCTCAAAGGAATGATTTGCCTTTGAGGACCGGATTGCCCAAATTGACACCATGAAGGATCAATTTGCTGAGACTCAACATAAGAGTTCCCGGGTATTATTCCGGATGAACAAATGGGAACGGACCATACTGTCGAAATAGCCCCTGAGTGGGCCCCATCTAGCGATTGAGAACTAGTTGGGACAGTTGGTATGCCGGCGAACATTGTTGGAGTGACAGAAGGAAGTTCTGTCGTCGCTATGTCAGGTGACACAGTCCTAGATGTTGACGGTTGTTCAGACATTTCTAGTCTATCGAAAAGATTTCCTAGCGATTCTATAGGAGCTTCCTATAACGGCAGACTAATTTCTAATGAAGAAGGATACAGTGATACAGAGGATGATAGCAATCAGACCAGGTGGAAGTGGTAGACCGTCAGGTCCGTAAAATATTTCTGGTGCTGAAGAAGGTATAGATTCTGCAGTGACAAATTTTTGGGGAATAACACGTTCTGAATCAGCTGTGGATGGAGCTAGTTTAGTAATACAAGTTCTTACCTTCACACTAGGATCAGTTCTACTATCCTTTGGTGGCTGCTGAACTTCTCCTGTAAAGGCAGGGATACCAGGAATGTTTGGAGTAACCTGAGTCTCCGATGGTGTCGAAACACTTGTTCCAACTTTACCAGGGGATTTTGAACCGGTTAAAAGAGCTCGCTTTGTTCATAACAGTTTTGATTCTAGAGACAAAGACGGTTGACTCGTAAGCCTCCGCGCACGACGGGGTTTCAATTGACTTTCTTCCACGATTGCGGATTACTCGATCAACTAAAAATCAAGGGGAAGTATGTTTCCGAATTAAATGAATTTTAGATGCTTTGACACAACTTGTTTTTTCAATTTTTAAGAGTCGAGAAAAAACAAAATATGACTCTAGTCGCCTTCGATTTTTCATGAGCCTGAAGTGATAAGTGCTCAGATGGACATTTTCCTTTAAGGAGTCTAAAAAGGAACGAAAGAGACTACTCTGGAAATCTAGACAGAGGGATTACCAAACCAATCGCAAAACTGCAGAATACTTTTTATGGTACGGCAGTCAATCTTCCCGAATGCTGTGTTCAGTGCATTGCGATCGATAGGGCGGCAGACACGGCTTCCTATGGATAAAGGATATAGCCTATTGTGGTCTCCCAATATATACTCGACGTTACGTGGGAGCACAAGTCCGTACTGGAAAATGTCGTCTCAAAGTGGAGGAATCACCCAACCAGCAATGAAAACAATAGTTACCAGTCTTTACGAAGCTGGAATACGTCTCTAGCCTAGACTTCTAAATGTTGTGCGTTAGGTTCCAAAGCATTTTTAGATTCATTAAATTTATTTTACAGTTGATCTTGCTTAAGAAATTTGCCTTTCAGGTTCACCGCGTGATGTAGATATACAATTCCTAAAATGCAATCTAAGATGATAAACAATCGTTTAATCTTCTTTTTGCAATGAAAATCCTAGCTACTAAGGAAAGAGAGACGATATTCTTTCAACATAGAGTAGAGAGCACACACTATATGCACTGTCCTAAATCAAACCAACAAACAGTCTAAATGCAAATGCACATGCATGTATTTGTTTTCAGCCTTCTTAATGTGTGAATGGTGAAAAGAAAGCTAAGTGCAAATATGAATTATTTTTCAAAGCGACATTACTAACAAGCTTCTTTTGAAGACAAAATGAAGACAATGACGACACTTTGCGATTTGGAATTGAAAACTTGCTTTCGACACTTGAAAAACTACTAATTCAAACCAAATACAAGAGTAACAGTGTAATCGACTATCATGAACAATCGGATTCTCTTCTATGATTGAAAACGACACTTGCAACACTTCCAAATAAAGAAACGACAGTTCAATTACGCTACTTCTTTGTAAAAGAGAACTGAAAATGGCTCACAATACATAAAAACATTTACAGTTATTTGCACAATGGAGGCGGAATAATGGCAAGGAAAGGGGTTTCCAATAGAGGTATACTGACTACAGACAGCAAAACTCCTGAATAGAGCTGAAAAGAGTGAAGAAAAACGAAAGTCTGGAGGAAAAATTAGCCTTTTCTGATCAGCACACCTGTTACACAGGGATTCCAGTATGCATCCCACCTACAGCACACAGGAAGTGCGATGCATACTGATATCCTTGAAGAGAGGGTGCGATGGTACAGTGCGAGACTTTTGATCCAGTTCTTGATCACAGTTTGCAGCACAGTTCAGGGATTTAGGCCGAGCAAGTGATAACTAGTAAACAAATCACATGGGTAGATCTAAGGAGGTTAATAGAGCCACCACAAGGGAAATTAGGATGCCTACAAATCAATTGTTCAGTTTATAAACAAAACCCGGAGATAGACTGAAGCAACATTTATCTACTTTGCATTTGCATAGCAAATGCAGTTTGAAGGCTACCTGGCTTAACTTCAGGCTCCATCTGTAAGTTTATAAAACAAACAAATATAGAAAAGTAAACAAGCTATTTTCTCCCCAGCGGAGTCGCCATTTTGTTATCAGGAAATCTAGTGTCTATGCAGAGCTACTAGTCCCACTAAGATGGGTAGCTGTTATGAAACCAGCTCAAGAAAAGATAGAAAAGATAGATCAACGCCTTAGAATTCAGCCTCTTCGAGGGGGCAACCTCCTTTACATTAAATAAATGAACAATTCTTGGATGATTCAAATGACAAAACCTCCTTTCTATATATAGGAGTCTAAGGAGTCACAATATAATCCAGCCGACCTAACAATAATAATATAAAGCCACAAAAATAACAATAGAGGGATTCTATGGGGCACAGAAATAACAATATGGGGGTAATAGGGGCACAACAATATAAATAAGGGGTATAACTACAATAGTAATGGGGTAATCACTAGTATTATAGGGACCCAACATGCCCCTCTCCTTCAAAAAAGTGTTGTCCTCAATGCTTGAGTAGTTCTAGATACTTCTGCATAAAATTCTCATCCTCCCATGTGGAATCTTCAGCGGATAAGTTCTTCCACTTGATAAGATACTCTGAAATTGATTGATTTCGTAGTTGTCGAGTTCTTGTTTCTATGACTGCTTCCGGTTCCAATATAATTTTTCCTTCCTCGTCAAGTTCTGGCAATATTGTTTGAACTGGGAGCTTGTTGCCTATAACCTTCTTTAAACATGAAACATGGAAAACTGGGTGCAATCGAGAAGCTGCAGGAAGCTCCAATTTGTATGCCATAGTACCAATATTTTGCAACACCTTGTACGGACCATAATACTTTGGTGATAATTTATTATCCTTTTTAGCTTGCTTGAGGGACATTTGCTTATATGGTTGTAGCCGTAGGAATACCCAATCACCTACATCAAAACTTCTTTCACTGCGATGTTGATCTGCCTGTTGTTTCATTCTATTCTGTGCCAACACGAGGTTATCCTTTAAGAGTTGGAGGACTTGTTGTTGATGTTCGATGTGATGTTCCACTGCCTGAACGTTAGAATTTTCTCTTAAATATGATGTGATGGACGGTGGTTGATACCCATAAAGTGCCATAAATGGGGTCATTTTTGTTGCTGTATGGAAGGAAGTGTTATACCACCATTCAGCTAGAGGCAACCATTTGACCCATTGTGTCTGTTTATCAGAAACAAAGCAACGAAGATATCCTTCCAAACATTTGTTTACTATCTCAGTTTGCCCATCGGATTGAGGATGATAAGATGAGCTATGAGCTAACTGAGTACCAAGACAAGAAAATAATTCTGTCCAAAAATTTCCAGTGAAAATGGGATCTCTGTCACTTACAATAATCTTTGGGTTTCCATGTATCTTTTGAATTGTTTCCATAAATGCAGTAGAAACTGTACTGGCTTTAAATGGATGTGATAATGCACAAAAGTGTGCATATTTGGTAAGTCCGTCAACTACCACCACGATGACACTCTTTCCCTCAGACTTGGGTAAACCTGTGATAAAATCCATTGAAACCTCCTAGCAACGTTGGCTTGGAATGGATAAAGGTTGTAATAGACCTGGTGTCTTAATTGTTTCCACTTTATTTTGTTGGCAAACCAAACATTCCGCCACAAACTTTTGAATATTTGATTTAAGACCATCCCAAAAAAATTCCTTCTTAACCCTGTGGTAAGTTTTTAAAAATCTTGAGTGCCCTCCTAAGGGAGAAGTGTGCAATTCCATAAGAATCTTTTGTTTTAGCTGGGAATTCTTACAGAGGTATAAGCGATCTTTGTACCATAACGAATCATTTTTCCAGCTAAATGTATTAGACATATTGGAATCTTGTTGTAGCTTTTGAATAAGTGCCCACACTTCTTCATCATTCTTCCATTCCTCCCTTGCTTCGTTTATCCAATCTGGTTGGATAATAGAAATGGCGCACAACAATGCTTCCACATTCTCATCCTTTCTTGAGAGTGCATCTGCCACCACATTTTGCTTCCCTTTTTTGTAGATGATTTCAAAGTCATAACCCAACATCTTTGTGACCCACTTTTGTTGCTCTTCAGAGGATAATCTTTGTTCTAAAAAGTATTTAAGGCTATCATGATCTGTTTTTACCTTGAAGTGTCTTCCCATTAGGTAGGGTCGCCATTTCTTAAGTGCATGGAGTATTGCCAACATTTCCTTCTCATAAATAGCTTTGCTTAAAAACTTTCCCTTGATCGGACGACTTTCAAAAGAAATGGGTCTTTCATCTTGCATTAGAACAGCACCAATTCCATTTCCTGAAGCATCACATTCCACAATAAAGGTTTTTGTGAAGTCCGGTGTAGCTAAGACCGGTGCTTGGCACATTGCCTCTTTAAGATGTTCAAAGGCCTTTGTTGCTTCCGGAGTCCATGAAAATGCATCTTTCTTCAATAATGTTGTTAGAGGTGCTGCTATTCTCCCATAATTCTTAACAAACTTATGATAATACCCTGTCAACCCAAGAAATCCTCATAGATGCTTTATGGATGTGGGGATTTTCCATTCCTTAATGGCTTTAATTTTGCTAGGGTCTACCTTAACTCCTTCATGAGATACAATATGACCCAAATATTCCACCTCCTGGACTCCAAAGAAACATTTGGATCTTTTTGCATATAATTGTTTCTCCTCCAATAGTTGTAGCACCCTGTCAACATGTTCAACATGATCCTTCCAAGACTTGCTGTAGATTAGTATATCATCAAAAAATACTAACACAAATTTTCTAAGGAATGGTTTGAAAATTGAATTCATCAAACCTTGAAATGTTGAAGGTGCATTGGTAAGGCCAAAAGGCATGACCAAAAATTCATAATGACCCTCATGAGTTCTAAATGCTGTTTTCGCAATGTCTTCAATCTTCATTCTGATTTGATGATATCCTGAACGAAGATCCAACTTGGTGAAGTAAATTGATCCATGCAATTCATCCAGTAATTCATCAATGACAGGAATGGGGAACTTATCTTTAATAGTGAGCTTGTTGAGCTCCCTATAATCCGGACACATGCACCATGATCCATCCTTCTTGTGCACCAATACTACTGGAGCAGAGAAAGAACTTTGACTCGGTTGAATTATACCAGCCTCTAGCATTTCTACAACCATACGTTCAATTTCACTCTTTTGGACATAGGGATATCTGTACAGCCTGATGTTTGGAGGAACACTTCCTGGAATCAGATGAATAGCATGATCATGATCACGTATAGGTGGGAGACCTTTGGGAGTCTCAAATACCTTGGAATGATTGTCCAAGACTTTTTGGAGATCTAGAGAAATAGATGATTCCGATGTGGAAACATCTAGCGAACATAATTGTGCAATTACACCTCTTTGTTCCTTTTTTAGAAGCTTTGTCATACCATTAGAGCTGATTATCTTTCCTAGTTTCCCTGCAATACCCTTTAATTCAACTTCCTTTCCTTCCGCAGAAAATTTGATGAAAAGTTCTTGAAAATTAAAAGCTATTGTACCTCAGGATTGTAGCCATTGGACTCCTAGTACAACATCAGCACCTCCCATTGGAATGGAAAGCATTGGGCTAGTCAATACATATTCTCCCATCGATAGCTTGATATTATGGCACTTTCCAGAGAAATTTATTGTTCCTCCATTTGAAATCATCACTTGACACTCTGGTGCTGGATATAGGAAGCAATTCAATTCTTTTGCTACCCTACAATGAATAAAATTGTGGGTGCTTCCTGAATCAATCAACACTATTACCTTTTTCTTCTTGATTTGTCCTTCTATCTTGATGGTTTGAGGAGCGGTAATTCCCGCCAATGCATTACAAGATATGGTCGGATTTATTTGTTCTTCATCTAGGCTTTGTTCCTGGAGTATATCCTCTTCCTTTGACCTTTCTTGCTCATTTTCTTCTTCCTCTTCACAATCTATGTAGAATAATTTCTTCTCAGCACACTTATGACCTTTAGTGTATTTTCTATCACAACTGTGACAAAGCCCTTTTGCTATTTTTTCTTCCAATTGTTGTGGTGTAAACCTTATAGGTTGTGGAAGACTAGGGGCAACAACACTTCCGTCTTTATATTTGTGAGTGGTATGTTTCCTGGTTGCCATAGTTTTGCTTTCCATTTATCTTGCTAACCTGAATGCCTTCTCTAATGAATCAGGTTCCCAAATGCGAACATCATGTTGGATATTATCCTTTAAAGACCCTATGAACACATCAATCCTATACTCCTCTGGAATATCTTTTACCCTTATGTTCAATTTTTGGAACTCCTCAATGTGCTCATTGAACCCTTTTGTTTGAGACTTATCAATTGGCTAAAAAAAGTGTTGCTTTTTGTATCCTCATAATGTGCTATCAATTCTTCCGTAAAAATTGCCCAAGTGATAAATTGTTTACGAGAGCAAAGCCATTGATACCATACAAACTGATTTGGTTCCAAATATAAAGTTGCCGTACGTACCTTTTGTGTGTTTTGCACATTATTGAGATCGAAAAATTGCTCCATCTGTAATATCCATGTTGCGAGATCCTTGCCATCAAACTTCCTCATATCGATTTTTGGAATATGGTGGGTCTTCGATCCAACATTAGAGTCTATGATATCATGATTAACATTTATTTTGTTCACATCATGAGTTTCCTTTACTACCTTTTCACCATTAGTAAGTATTTCTTGTAGAAAATTTGTCAAATCTGTCTTCATATCTGTCATGCCTGTCTTCAAGTTTGTGTTCAAATCTATCTTCAATTCTTCCATGTCTGTCTTCAAATCTGTCTTCCAATCATCCATCTTAGCTTCCACGCCCTTTATCTTAGATTCCATGCCATTTATCTTAGATTCCACGCCATTTATCTTAGCTTCTGTTAGCTTTTGTGAGCATGACATTTGTTGCACTTGTTCTTGTAATTTTGATATATCATGTAGCATTTCTTCCTCTTCTTCATGAGTCATGCGAGAGCTTTCAGGTTCCTTAATAGGTGTTTGCATTTTCTTTCCTCGGGGCATTAGTTACCGATAATAATGCTTTACTATGCCCTTTGAATTCCTTCAAACCAAGCTTATGCAAAAAAAAAAAAAAAAACTACACAACTTTTTTCACTTTATAGAAGCCTGATATTGAATATGATGTATCTATGTAATTTTAGATCATCTAGTTCTGAAATTGCAGCCTGTAGTAGCCTTCTGCGTCCTCTTTCCAATGCCACAAGTCTGACCCAAATTGGTTTCTCCAAGGACGAGTTATGCGAAATCTCCCACAGTGACTTGCTTTTAGACTAGTCCAGTAGAGCAAACTTGTACGATGTGCCACAAGTCACTGTTTCGACCTATGGATCTGAAAAATGCATAGAAGAAACTACAGTCTGTCCTCTTTCTGTACCTTCTTATGAAATTTCAATCCGATCTTCAGAGAGAAATTTATGGCAATTTTCCCTAGGTCACCTGTTTAGAATGTAATTCAGGAGTCTGCAAAAAGACCGACTTCCTCAGATCATATCTCCGCCAATATAGCACGAAAAGATATGAAATTTGGACCCAAGGTTTAGTGGGAATTATTCTCAAATGGGTTAGCGAAAATGCCACGATGACCTGTTTGGAGCAGCGAAACCCTAGAATCCAAAGCTCTGATACCAAATGTTATGAAACCAGCTCAAGAAAAGATAGAAAAGATAGATCAACGCCTTAGAATTCAGCCTCTTCGAGGGGGAAACCTCCTTTACATTACATAAATGAACAATTCTTGGATGATTCAAATGAAAAACCTCCTTTCTATATATATGAGTCTAAGGAGTCACAATATAATCCAGCCGACCTAACAATAATAATATAAAGCCACAAAAATAACAATAGAGGGATTCTATGGGGCACATAAATAACAATATGGGGGTAATAGGGGCACAAAAATATAAATAAGGGGTATAACTACAATAGTAATGGGGTAATCACTAGTATTATAGGGACCCAACAGTATCTATCTTAGAAACAAACAAACTAAAATTACTTTTGTTTTCCTTTATGATAAGTAGATAAGAGGGGAATGAAGGACACCAACCTCAGTCTTGCGCTTGGCTACTTGCTCGATTCCTCTCTCTTCTTCTGACAGATCCTTGCCGCTCCTCTCTTGTCAACACAGCTTCAAAGATCACCTGTGGAATGAAAGCAACATAACACTATCGAAGAACAGAGATCTACAATCATAAACAATATAGGACCAGATATATATTGACCACACAAAAGCATATATCATCAAACATACAAGAATGTGGAGGAAAACTTGAATAGCTTTATTAATATCAAGAGAAGCAAAGAGGATTACAACCAATTGTTCTGACCTAGCATCATCCTCTCAGCAAGAAGCCCTTCTTCACCTCATGAAAAGCTTAGATCACCCAACACTATGATGTTGCAACAAGAAACCAACAACACTTCCTTACAAGATACAAAATTCCAGCCTCTGGATCTCTGGGATGAGGGACCCATATATAGATGTTTGCAAGGGGGGTGAGTCAGCTTCTGGGATCTAACTAGTGTCCTCTCTCTTATAGTTCTTGATTCCACTTGGAGAATTACGATCTCTTACTCATCCCTGGGCGAATTCAGAGAGGCAAGTGTCACAGGAGAAGTTTCTGGAAGATTCTATGATCCTCCACCTCGCATACTGCCTCTGCCATTTGTCTGCTCTCGCCCATCGCACCTCATAGAAGGGATTTTCAATATGCATCGCACCTCCCATGTGCATTTAGGTGGGATGCATCACACTTTGTCCATGGAGCAGGTGAGATGGTCCAGTTTTGACCAGTTTTGAGTAGTTTTTCATGGAGAACTTCTGGGAGATGATGTAATCAGCTGACCTTGTTCTTTTAGGGGATGGAACAACACTTTTAGGGACTTAGGAGCCCTTGGTTTATGGACATATATGATTGGGGTTGCAGTGCCAAAAAATGTCTATAACATGGTCTCCAAATATATACTCGATGGTACGTGGGAGCACAAGTCTGTATTGGCACTTGTCGTCTCAAAGAGGAGGAGTCACCCAACCAACAATGAAAGCGATAGTTACTAGGCTTTACGACGCCGAAATACGTCTCTAGCCTAGACTTCTAAATGTTGTGCGTTAGGTTCCAAAGTGTTTTTATGTTCATTGAATTTATTTTACAGTTGATCTTGCTTAAGAAATTTTTCTTTCATGTTCACCACGTGATGTAGATGTATAATTCCTAAAATGCAATCTAATATGACAAACAATCGTTTAATCTTTTTTTTGCAATGAAAATCCTAGCTACTAAGGAAAGAGAAATGAGATTCTTTCAACATAGAGCACCAAGAACACACTAAATGCGCTGTCCTAAATCAAACCAACAAGTAGTCTAAATGCAAATGCACATGCATGTATTTGTTTTTCACTTTATTAATGTGTGAATGACAAAAAGAATGCTGAGTACAAATCTGAATTCTCTTTTCAAAGCGACATTACTAACAAATTTTTCTTCAAAACGAAGTGAAGAAAATGATGACACTTTGCGATTTTGAATTGAAAACTTGTTTTCGACACTTGAAAAAACTACTAATTCAAATAAAATACAAGAGTAACAGTATAATCGACCATCAAGAACAATATGGCTCTCTTCTATGACTGAAAACGACACTTACGACACTTCAAAATCAAGAAACGACAGTTCGATTACACTACTTCTTTGTAAAAGAGAACTGAAAATGACACACAATACACAAAAGCATCCACAGTTCTTTGCACAATGGAGGTGGAATGATGGAAAGGAAGGGGGTTTCCACAGTGGTAGACTAATCACAGACAGCAAAACTCCTAAATAGAGCTGAAGAGAGTGAAGAAAAACCCAAAATCTGAAGGCAAATTTAGCCTTCTCTAATCATCGCACCTGTTACACAGGGAAACAGGTATGCATCTCACCTACTGCACATGGGAGGTGCAATGCATACTAATTTCCTTGAAGAGAGGGTGCGATGGTACCAGTGCGAGACTTGAACTTGGTTTTTGATCACAGTTTGCAGCTCAGTTCAGGGATTTAGGCCGAGAAAGTGATGTTCAATAAATATAAATCACAGGGGTTGATCTAATGAGGTTACTAGAGCCACCACCAGGGAAATTAGAATGTTTGCAAATCAGTTGTTCAGTTTATAAACAAAACCTGAAGATAGACTGAAGCAACATTGATCTACTTTGCACTTGCATAGCAAATGCAGTTCGAAGGCTAGCTGGCTTGACTTCAGGCTCCGTCCGTAAGTTTATAAAACAAAAAAATATAGACAAGCAAACAAGCTATTCGCTCCCCAGCGGAGTCACCATTTTGTTATCGGGAAACCTAGTGTCCACTTGGAGCTGCTAGTCCCACTAAGACGGGTAGCTATCTTAGAAACAAACAGATCAAAGCTACTTTCATTTTCCTTTATGAGAAGTAGATAAGAGGGGAACAAAGGATACCAACCTCAGTCTTGCGCTTGGTTCCTTGCTTGGTTCCTCTCCCTTCTGACAGATCTTTGCCGCTCCTTCTTCGCTTACCCAGCTTCAAAGAGCACCTGTAAAGTCAAAGCAGCATAATACTATCGAAGAACAGTGATCTACAATCATAAGCAATATAGGACCAGATATATATTGACCACACAAATGCATATATCATCAAACATACAAGAATGTGGAGGAAAACTTGAATAGCTTTATTAATATCAAGAATAGCAAAGAGGATTACAACCAATTGTTCTGACCCAGCGTCATCCTCCCAGCATGAAAGCCCTTCTTCACCTCATGAAAAGCTTAGATCACCCAACACTATGATATTTCACCAAGAAACCAATAGCACTTTCTTACAAAATACAAGATTCCAGCCTCTGGATCTCTGTGATGAGGGATCCATATATAGATGTTTGCAGGGGGGTGAGTCAGCTGCTGGGTTTTTTATTAGTGTCCTCTCTCTGATATTTCTTGGTTCCACTTGAAGATTCATGATCTCTTACTCATCCCTGGGCGAATTCAGAGAGGCAAGTGTCATTGGAGAAGTTTCTGGAAGATTCCATGATCCTCCACCTCGCAAACTGTCTCTGCCATTTGTCTACTCTCGCTTATCACACCCTACAGAAGGGCTTTCCAGTATGCATCACACCTTTTACACTAAGCAAGTGAGATGCATCATACCCTTAGCACTGAGCAACCTGTATGGTCCAGTTTTGACCAGTTCTGAGCAGTTTTCCATGGAGAACTTCTGGGAGATGATGTAATTAGTTGACCTTGTTCCTTTAGGGTGTGAAGAAACACTTTTAGGGACTTATAAGCCCTTGGTTTATGGAAATGTATGATTGGGGTTGTAGTGCCCAAAAATTTCTATAACACTACAGATCTTAAAGTTTAACAAAACTGTAATAGCGTAGAGTCTCATATTTTTAATATAATATTATCATATATGTTGCAATGAATTGTCCAGTGGAATATCCACGATAGTTTACAAATCATTTGGGATCAAAGAAGGCTTCTTTGGGTATTTTGTGGAGATTGCAGGGATCTAGATTATCGGGGCTAAAAATCGTAAAACCCTAATCATGGGTGACGAATTTGTAAATGAACCTCTTGATCCTGCAAAGGTGAGGTTTACACGATTGGAACAACAAGTCACATATATCAACCGTAATGTAAGCTTCATCATGGTGGCCTTGAATATCAAGCTAGGGATATTTGGAGAAGATGGGGGTTCAAATGCAGAGGACAAATCAAAACAAGGTTTAGAAGAACGGGGAGATACGAAAAACCAATTGAAGAAAGGAACTGAAAAAGATCAACCCAGTTCGAGTGTTGTGAACCAATCATAGTATGTGTTTAAAATGGAAACAAAAGTCAATATCAAGTCATACCATGGTGAGATTGACACTTTGAAGCTAAACCAATGGTTGCAACAACTGGAAATTTATTTTAGTGTCCATCAGATCGAGGAAGGGAAAAAGATCTCATTCACATGACTGAAATTAGAGGGCCATGCACTAAATCAGTGGCAAAGCCACACAAAAGCCCTAAGGGTGGAAGGAGAACCTCCAAGCACTAAGTGGGAGGACTTCAAAACCCTCATTAAGTCACAATGTTATCCCATCAGGTACGTGGAGGACCAGTGGATCTAGTGGCATTACTTCAGGCAAACGTTGGGCCAAAGCATGCAGGAGTACACCACATAATTCATAAAGATGGCTATAATGTTGGGTATATCTCCAAATAACCTAGATTTACTCCTCAAGTATTTAGGGGGTCTGCACCACCATCATCGTGATCAAGTGATGTTGTTCAAGCCGAAATCGGTGGATGAGGCTTGTGTACAGGCACAATACGTGGAAAACATAGGCCTGAAAAGAGCGCAATTAAGTGGATCGAAGTAGAAAGAGCAACATGATACTGTTAAGGAGGGGAAGAAGAAGAAAAAAGGGGGAAAAGATAAAAATACGGCCACCATAGCACATAAGTGCAAAGATCTTTGAAACCACTTCAACCACTACAATATTGATGGCCATACAAAGCAGAAGTGTTGAAAGTTGTATCTAGAGCTAAACCCGAAGAACAAAAAGAAATATAATAAGAAGAAGAATCTCATGGCCACTGATTAGAGCAACCAAGTTGAAATAAACTCAGATGTGAATGAGAAGATCGTCTATATGTCAGTACAAAAGGAGGTGAATCTAAGCAGCCTTCAACAATAGGAATAGAAAGAAATTACCAAGCACTTCCATATAAAGATACAGGTCAAGAAGATGAAGATTGATGCTCTGTTTGACTCAGGATCACAGGAGAATCTCATTGTAGCAGAGCTGGTCACGAATTTGGGGCTAGAATTTTGTGATCATCCAAACCCATATCCATTGGGATGGGTAAATAAGGATACAAAGTTGAAGGTAACAAAAAAAACGTAAAATTGGAATTTCTAGCAGTGTTGATTTTATTGATTAAGTAGACCTAGATTTGGTTCCCCTTGATGTATGTGGAGTCATGTTTGGGAGTCCATAAATGTACATGCATGATGCAATATTCATGAGGATATCCAACTAGTATCGGCTCGTCAAGGATGGAAAATCGTTCATCATCAACCCGCACAAAGGCAAGTCGAGAATCTCACTGGTAAGTGCCAACAAGCCAAGAAATTGATCAGTTTCGGCATGAAGTATGTTTTATTGTTTTTAAGAGAAAGGTGAAAATGAGTCAATAAGAAGCAAGGCATCCATAGAGGGGTGTACTAGGAAACAAAAACAAAAATTAGAGGATTTGTTCCATGTATACAAGGATGTGTTCTGAGAGCCTAAAGGGTTACCACCTAAGAGAGAAGTGGAGCATGACATCCAACTATTGCCAGACTCCCCATTGCAAAATATTGGGTTGTACATGCATATTGTTATAGAAGTAAGTGAGGTGAAGAAAAAATTACAACAATTCCTACAACAAGATTTCATTTGACCAAGTACATCACCATGTGAGCCACCCATCATCATTATGCCAAATAAGGATGGGACTTGGCCGATGTGTATAGATTACAGGGCATTGAATAAAATCACACTAAAAAGCAAATACCCCCAACCTGGGATAGATGATCTGATAGATCAATTTCAATAAGCAAAGTACTTCACCAAGTTGGACTTGAATTCTAGATATCACAAGGTTCGAGTCAAAGAAGAAGATACATGGAAGAATTCATTCAAAGTTAGGCAAGGTTTATGAGTGGTTAGTCATGCCATTTGTCCTATGTAATGCACCAGCTAAATTTATGATATTAATGAATGATGTATTGTGCCCTTTTATAGATTCATTTGTTATTGTCTGTTTGGATGATATATTGGTATATAGTGCTACCTAGGAGGAGCATATGCCATATTTGATGCAGGTGCTGGAAATATTGAAGAAGCACCAACTGCTAGAAAATCTCAAGAAGTGTGAGTTTGCGCAACAGTCTTTGGTGTATTTGGGGTATGTGATCGATGGAGGATAATTGAAGATAGATCCTTCCAATATGGAGACCATCATGAAATGGTCAATGCCTACTAATGTTTCCGAGGTCAGGAGTTTCATTGCTACAACACAATACCCAAGGAATTTCATAGCCTCATTTTTAGAAGTAGCAACACTACTCCACGCCATAACGGCAAGTGGCAAGATTTTATAATGGGTAAATGGTTAGAAAAGAGATTTCGAAGAGATAAATAAGAAGACTAGCGAAACACCATTTCTGCATTACCAAACTTGCAACGACCCTTTGAAGTGGAGACAAATGCAAGTGGGTATGTTATGGGAGTCATCTTAATGCAGGGAGGAAGTCCAGTATACTATTATTATGAAGTAGTTCATTGGGAAGTCCTTAACAACCCTACCTACAACAAGGAGCTCTATGCCATGGTGAAATTTGTGAAGAAGTGGAAGCACTATCTGATGGGAAAGGAGACAGTAATCCACACAAATCACCAATTGTTACAGTACTTGCATTCCTAGAGTAAGCTACAATAGACCAGGAATTACAATTGGATGGGGTTTTTACAATAATTTCGTTTGGTGATAAAGCATAAGAAGGGAAGCACCAACAAGTTGGTCGACATGCTTTCAAGTCCACCCACATTGAAGATTACAACTTTGGGGACTCTTATG
This sequence comes from Pinus tabuliformis, assembly GCA_031772625.1. NCBI lineage: Eukaryota > Viridiplantae > Streptophyta > Pinopsida > Pinales > Pinaceae > Pinus > Pinus tabuliformis. Next base: position 1,254,125,264 of record CM062805.1, read on the forward strand.
CACATGGAGCCATTCACCCATGATGCATACTAAGAGACATATTTAGAGGATAAGGACTTCAAGGAGGTTTATGAGCAGTTGTAGAGTCAGAGTCATGTGCACAATTGCAACAACATTGTTGACTACCATCTCCCAGAAGTGTTACTCTATAGGTTGGATAAGCTATGTGTTCCTAAAGGTGGGTGATTGCAGTTGATCATAGAGGCTCACACCTCCAAGGTTGCAGGGCACTTTGCTGTAGGGAAGACGTGGCTAACTTGTAGAGGTATGTGTATTTTCCCAAGATGCAAGAGTAGGTAGCTAGGTTCATAAGAGGATGCATGCTTTGTTGTACTAGCAAGCCTAGCAACACGAAACATGGTCTATATCATCCCTTACATGTACCTACTCATCCTTGGGAAATAATTTCCATGGACTTTGTAGGAGGTTTACTGACAACTAGGAAGGGACATGACTACCTGCTTTTGTTGTTGACAGGTTTAGCAAGATCTGTGTTCTATTGCCCTATAAAAAGACCATAAGTGGGCAAGAAGCAAAAAAATTATTCTTTGGAAAAGTTTGGGTGCACTTTGGGATACCAAGGAGCATCATTTCAGATAGGGATATAATATTTATCAATGCACTCTAGAATACATTTTGGGAGAAGATGGACACAAATTTGAAGAGATATACAACATTCCATCCATAGAAAGATGGGAAGACAAAAGTAGTCAATAGGACTTTGGTGCAATTTCTGAGGGGATACAATCAAAAACATCTGAATACCTGCGATGAAAATCTAGTATATATAACATTCTTACAATAGAGCAGTCCACACTTCTACAGGAAAGTCCCCATTTGAGACTTGTTTTGGATATTTTTCTCCTTCACCTTTGGATATTTCATATGGGAAACAAGGAGGAGTGAGGGAAGATCTTACAAGAGATGCTTTGAGGGATGAAAATTTTATAGAGAAGATCAAGCATATCCATCTATAGGTACAATACACACTTCAAAAGTCATAGGAGAAGTATAAGGATAGGCATGATCAACACAAAATAGATAAGTCATTCAAGGTGGGAGACAAAGTATGGTTACAGTTAAACAAGGAGAGGCTATAGGGGCCTGGTAAGAAAATCAAGGCTCTGAGGTATGGTCCCTTTGATACACTGGAAAAGGTGAGTGATAATGCCTATCAACTCATTTTACCACCATATATGCACATTCACTCAGTTGTGAATGTAGAGAACTTGAAACTCTATGAGCCTTCCATGCTAGATCAGGAAGAGGAACATGTCCTACCTTCTATGGAGGATTTGGCACCAGATGCTTAGACAGAGTTGACAGAAGATATAATTTTCCAGAATAGGTCCAGAACTACAAGATAGGGGCAGCATGACCTTTGGCAGATTGGATTGAAGGGACAACTTCCAGGCAAAGCTAAATGGTACATGAGAGAGAAGGTGGAGGATACATTTACTCACCTCATTCAATAGAAGATTTTTGGGACCAAAATCCTCCCAAAATGGGGAGGTGTAATCTAAATTAGAACATTATATTGTTTTTCATCCATATCAATGCATTTGGAGTGGAAAAAGTGGAGGAATCAGCTCATGGGACCATTTTTAATGGTGGGACCTAGTTTGGCAAAGTAGGGTCTGAAACCTTTTGGGAGAATTTTGAGACAACAAATGATGTTTTTTGGGGGGTGAAAATTTTCCACAATAGCATAGAACCATTTCATGCTATTCTACATACAAACATCTTTCCAATAGCTTAAGAAGCACGTCAATCAGAGTCTATATGCAAAGTTATGCCACTCAGAAGTTGACCTTCCCATTTTCACACCTATAGTTTGGGAGGATGTCATGTCAGCCCCATTATTCATGGAAAAGGGGCTAGACACATGACTATGATTTAAAAATACTCTAGAATATTTTATATTGTAACTCTAGTTAAGAGATGATGTAGTCAAAATTAACCACTAGTAGGCTATCGAGTTGTGTTATAACCGGGCCACTAGGAGGAAGAGTCATTCCATTCTTTTGAGAGGAATTGTTCCATAGTTGAGCAAAGATAACCAGGAGAGATAGGAGGTAGAGTAGATAGAGAGGATTTGTGTACTGTAGAAGCCCATGGGCCACATGCATTACTTCTTTGTAGCTGCAGCCATATTTCCATATAGAGAAAGAGAGTGAAGCGACCTCACCTTTCAGCTGGGTTTTCTCCTAAAAGGGTTTCCCAGAGAGCATATCTTGTGTATTATGTGAGTGTGTGAGCTTATTTTTTCATTCTATACTTTTCTACATAATTTCCATTCACATGCATGAAATAATTACAGTTAAATTTATATATCTTAAAATTTAATAAAACTGTAATAGTGTAGAGTCTCATATTTTTAATATAATATTATCATAATATGTTGTGACGAACTGTCTAGTGGAATATCCATGGTAGTTTATGGATAAATAATATTATTCTATCATATGCCATAGTAATAATAAAATTATTTATATAAAATCAAATGACAAAAAAGCTCTACAAATTTATTAACTAGATTGACCAAGCTCTTAAGTCTCCATTACATTCAACAAAGTTGCACTCTAAAGTTCCTTTACCCTTCACTTTTCCACTTGCATTCTCTTCTATAAGAGCTAAAAACCTTCTCATTAACTATGACTCAAATACTTAAGTTTAAATTACTACAATAGTAATGACCAATACCCATATCCACTATCATAACCAAATGAAATGGAGCATTTTTATAGGCTTTAACCCTATACAATTGATTGTTGCAAAAAAATTCTTACTAAAACAAAAAATCTGCAACGGAAAACACAAACGTTAACAAAAATATTTTTCCCCAGAAACACAAATAGGGAAAAATAGGAATAATTTTTAGTATGTTCATTTTTTAGTATATGCGTTTGTGTACACACACACACACACACACATATAGACACACACAATGGTATTCATAAACCATCAATCCATTTACCCTGGATTAGAGTGAAAACCATATTTCCTTAATCAAAAGTAGAAAATCATGGGCTAAAACACCACGCACCACAAAACCACTCAAAGTGAAAATATTGTGCCAAAAACCATAAAAAAATTGCCCAATTTTTTCTTTTTCAAGACCACTACCTCCATACTCATGGGATGTTGAAAGAAGTTGTCATTGATGTTAAAGGTTTTCAAAGAAAAAGAGAATGCAATTTTACTCTACTCACCTAGTTCACATGGAAGCATGACATAGATGGTTGGAAATCTTATTCTGTGACCTTTCCAATGATATATGGCACTCCCTCTAACTCCTCACAATTGAGGATAAATTATTTTTGGATTTTTTATGCCCCATTTGGATACCCTATCTTTGAATGCACTTTTACTCCACTTACCAAGATCAGATGAAAAAATAACATATATGGTTGGAAACCTTATTCTGAGAATTTTCCAAAATTTTATGGAACTCCCTCTAACTCCTCATGGTTGAGGATAAATTATTTTTCAAATATTCACTATACATTCTGCCAGTTACACAACCCAGTCCATCCAATAGAAAATTCTACCCAGCCTTGACCCTGATAAAATTTGGATATATTCAAGGAAGCACATAAAAGAAAGGTTTCTAAGGTTCATAGCTCATGAACCATAAGTCAAGATTTGAAGTAATTTTCTTGGGGAATATTTTTGGCACATGTTTAAGGGTTTTTAGGCTTGTTTTATAATACTTTAAGGACCATCTTGTGGAGCTAATTTGTTGCAAGAGAAAAACAACCTTAGAGTAGCTTGGATTGGAGTCTTTCATCACTACATTCTAGGTCGAGTTATTTCTCTTGAAGGGCCACTTTTTAGGAGCGAGGCAGATCCATATTGAAGTGTATGCAAGAGGGCCAATATCCCTGGTATGTGAGTCCTTATTTCTCTTTATAAAATCAAGGGCGGTAAGGTGGTGCAAGGAAAAGGAGTTGTAGCTTCCTTTAGATTGAAGCCTCAAATTAAGAGGTTGGTTCCTGCTTCTAGTAGGTGTTGGTAAACTATGGTTGTAGCCTCCTTCAAGTTGGTACTTATAAACATTGAAACCATTTAAGATACATTTCATGCATAAATTAATGTGTCGTTGATAAGTATTATTTTCATGTTGTCTTTGAAGTTTTAAACAATTATTAAAAGTGTCCAATATTGATTCACCACCCCTCTGTATTGGTTATATTTTTAACAATTGGTATCAGAGTAGGTTACCTTCAAAATAATTTAATCATTGTAAGGAATATAATGAACAAATATGGATAAAATGGAAAGCCTCTCTCCAAATACAATTTAGGTATTTAATGGAAATGATTATGCATTACAGAAAAATAACATGGAGATTTACCTAAGGATTTTGGAGTGGATGTCTGGCTCTCTATTGTTAATAACTACAATTTCCGAAAAAATCATACAAATGACCTTGATGAGAAAAAATTATCTAGTTGTAATTCAAAGGCTCATCATGCTATCACGTGTGGATTGTCAAAAACCTTTAAGACCAAGGTCGTGGGTTAAACACAACTAAAGAGGTTTGGGATGTACTCAAAACTATTTATGAAGGAGTTAAAAGGTACAATAGGTCAAGCTTCAATGAAATAGAGTGTAGTTTAAAAATATGAAAATGAATGAATCATATGATATTGCAACCTATTTACTCAAAGTAGATGAAGTTGTCAATGGTATCAAAGGATTAGGAGAAGAGTGAAAATCCTTGATTGTGCGAAAAGTGTTGAGATTACTTCCTTTGAGATATGATTCCAATGTATCTTCCATAGAAGAAACTAGGGATTTGACCAAAATGACAAGAGATGAACTACATGGCACCCTCACAATATATCAAATGAGAATAAATGTAGAAGATGGACAACCAAATAGAGAAGTAGCCTTTAAATATTCAAAGAAGATAAGGAACAAAGAACAAAGGGTAAACTGAAGATTGGATGATGAATCAGATGAAGAAGAAGCAAATTTTGTAAGGAAGCTCAAAAGGGGAACCAAAAGATACAAAGGTAAGTTACCCTTTAAATGTTTCAATTGTGGTAAAATAGGACACTATGCTAAGAGATTTTCTTTTGAAGAAAAGAAAAGCTTCTACAAGAAAAAGAGTCTTTACTCAAAAGAGGATAACATTTCTTCATATCAAAAGTGATGGAGAAGAAGGTGATGTAAGGGAAGTTCACTTCATAGCTCAAGAAACCCATAATGGTGACCATAAAAATTCTGAAACAAATGATATTGATTATGAAGAAGATTTCATAAACAATACAATTAATTCTTATGCAAAACAAACAAATATGGAACTAAACACCTTTTGGGGAATAAAACATGATACAGAAACCAAACAAGATGATGAAGATAATATTGAAAAAAAATTGAAGTATGCTAAAGTAAAAAATATCAAACTCAAAAATGAAAACATAGAACTAAAAGGACAACTGATGATCTAGGAGGATTGCATTGATTCAATCGCATAGGTGTTCAAGTGTCATCATCAATGTTCAAATTGCCATCATCACTTCAGTTCAACCTCGATAGTTCAACAGTGTTGGTTATGGGTCAGGTTGTTTGTAATGTTATGGTCTTCATTGCGTTCAGTTGAGAGGGTTTGTACCTAGATGTCGACTTGTGTTCATCGACAGTTCCGCCAGGATTGGTCGATGACATGTGTCTTGTTGTTCGAATCGTAGGATTTGGTGTCGATGGTTGTGTCGTCCATGGCATAGGTTCACCGTCAGTGTTTGTCATCGCAAAAGTAGCTGGTTTCGATGATGTGTGTGGTTTTATGTCACATTGTCGACAAGTTCATCATTAGGAAACAAATGTCGCTAATGTCACTTAGCGATGAATGATTGGAATGGGTGTTGATGAAATCTAAGTAACAAACCCTAATCTACATCTAAACCTAAATCCTAAACCTAAGTCATAAACCTATGCTACACCTAAAACCATACACCAAAGACATAAAACCTAAGATAAAACCTAAGTTCTATGGAATAAAACCCTAAACCTATCACTATGTGCTAAAAGACTAAGTATTAAAACTAAGTTTTCAACCCTCAATGTTGTTGGGAAAAGTATCCATTCAGAACGCCCCTATCCCACTCTAAGGTGTGATAGTGCCTTAGCAACAAACAAGGAAAACTATTTTCGTATTCTTCTTTATGAAATGTAAATGAAGAGGAAGGATGTAACTAACCTGTGTCTTTCGCTAGTTTGTTGATCCACTCGCTCTTCTCTTTTGTTCGCTTCCCGCTACCTGCTCCCTTACTGGTCCAGCTTCACCAAGTTCCTGCAAGATCACAGAAGAGAGAAACTACACAAAAGACATAGATTTACATTCATAACTAGTTTAGGATCAGATTTAAACTAAACATGCAAATATAACAAAACATCATTGATACACAACATGTAGGAGAAACTCAAATAGTTTTATTGATATAATAAGAAAGTCCAAGAGGAGATACAACCAAGTGAGTCCCGATCCAGCATCTACCTCCCAGCAAAGGAATCCCTTCCTCTCCTCCAACAAAGCATAAATCACCCAATGCACTAATCTCAATCTCAAACCAACAGCAATTCTCTGCAAAGTACAAAATTCCCGCCTCTGGATCTCTGGGATGAGGGATCCATATATAGATGTAAGCAGAGAGGATGAGTCAGCTTATGTTTTGACTTGTGGCTTCTCTCTGTCATTTCTTGCTTCCACTTGGAGGCTGAGAGCCTCTTACTCATCACTGGTCAAATTCATTGAGGCAAGTGTCATTGAGGAAGATTCTGGAAGCTTCCAGTGTCTATACACCTCGCGGAATGACACTGCCATTTGGCATTTCTTGCTCAGCGCACCCTGGTAGTGCATTTAGGTGCGTTGCAACGCACCTAGCTAGTGTACTGGGGTGCATTGCAACGCAGGCAGCTAGTAGAGCATCTGAATTGATCCTGATTTGACTAGTTCTAAGTGGTTTTTGGTGGAGAACTTCTGGGAGAAGCTGTCATTGGTTGACCTTGTTCCTTTAGGGGCAGGAACAACTCTTTTAGGGACTTTGGATCCCTTGGATTATGGACATTTCATGCTCAATGCTGTAAGGCACAAAAATGTCTATAACAGTTGCCCCCTAAAGTATGAGGCCGTTTATCGGGTGAAATGCTTTATTAGGAGGATCCGAAGTTCTTTCAATGCTGGGAGGAGACCTGTAATAAGATACAATACAATACATTATTTTTCATACTGTTTTCATGATCTAGCTGAGGCGGGCATTCCCATGCTCAGCTTTATAAATTCATTTTTATGTACATAGGACAGACAATCGTCTGATGGTAGACTGATGATCTTGATGAAATCATCATCCTTTTGGTAAGATGATTATCTGTGCCGCAATGCTGTACATGTCAATGTCTTTATTTTTCCTGAATATATATCGCAGCCCGGATGGATGAAACTAGATCCGGGGTCTTCAATCTCATCCGATCTTCACTCTAAGAACAAGTCGATCCATGTGAGAAATGTTTTGAAGTCGAACATGGAAAGACATCGCTTGATTACCAGTCAATGATGTAAACTGTTAACAAGCACGAGAGGAATCACCGATAATGATAATGACCCTCAAGGTACTGCAATACAATTCACGTGGTGTGAATAAAGGACTTGGCATCGAACACCACGCAAAATCTTTCGGTCGAAGGTCATTGATGTATACCTGTCGCCGGAAGTGAGAAACTTGCCATTGAGGCATGCAAGCTTCAAAGTACTGAAGGGGTGTTCCTAGATCAACTTCTTGGATAATGAGCTGATGTCGACAAGAAGCGATCTGTCAAAGGAGGGCCTTGATGTATCCCACATCAGTGACACGGAACGGAGCAAATGATTTTGATGGAGGTGAAAACGATCTGATGATATATGGTTCAGGGTGGCGGTCATGAAGGAATGAAGTATAATGTATGGTAGTGGATGGGACACGGTTGACTTCTCTGGATGACTTCCCTTGAACATATCGGCAACACTTGTATGATAGATTGGTAGCATTTACCCCAAAGGTGTATGGTATGGTGAGACCATGGTGATGTGACCGGTGAATGAAACAACCCAACCCGACTCAGGCAGAGAGTGGAAGTGTCATGTTCAAGAGCGACTTGCTACCAATAAAAGTTCTTTGAGTTTCTTCCCAATTTTTCCCCAGTCATTGCTGACCAGTACCTCTTTATTTTTGTCAAGCTTGAGGAGGATAACATATGCTTGTTCTATAATTTTCCCTTCGGGCAAACCCATCGCTATGTTTTAACGAGCCTAGCGATAGTGAAACTCGTTCTTGTCTAAAGACAAGTTTGTCGCTATTAATCTTTTGAAAGAGTCTAACGACAAAGATAACTCGGTCCTTTTCATTTTTAGAGAGTCTGAAAAGGTACGTAAAGATAACTCCGGAAGTCCTTTTTCGTCATCTAATCCCTTAAGTCCGAAAAAGTATAAAACAATACAGAAGGGATGAATTTTCGATAGTTTTAACGAGCCGAACAAAACAAGCGCTCGATCTTTTTGTGCAATAATCCCTCAGGTCCAAAAAGATTAAAATCTAGAGGAGGGATAGCACTTCCGGTCGCTTTAACGAGCTGGAAGGCCAAAACTCAGCAATCTTTTCATATTTTACGAGTCAGATGAAAAGAGCTTAAAGAAGACTCGTCTTTTGAGGAACGAGTGATAAAATGGGTAGCAGCTGATTCCAGGTAAGGGTTGGAATTTTCCAATCATGGCAGTGTCACAAGGATGGCTAGTGAAATCACTCTTCGCAGCTGTTCCTCAAAATAGGTAAACAATCAAATGGAGGTGAATGATCGGCCAATGGAAAAGTGGAGGTGACGGTGCAAACACGACCAAGGCTTTAATGGCTGATAATGTTACATTCACGGTGGTTATTTACCAGAGGATAGTTCATTTTTTAACGAGCTTAAACGCGGATTGAAACACTGCTCGATCTTATGTTTATTTTTTAACGAGCATGAACTATGTGCTAAAACTACTTGATTAATCCAGTCATATGATAAGAATGTCTCATTTAAGATTCCATTTTTTATGGAGCTTGCGCCTTACAAAGCTTTGCTCCGGAATCCTTTCTTTATGCAAGCTCGGAAACGACTAATCCTACGAGTTTAAAGGGTTAGACCTACAGGTTTAAAGGGAGGACCTAAAAATTTAAAAAATAAATAGCCGCCCCTTGCTTGCACTCCAAAAGGTTTGCATGCCCCCAGGTATAAAGTACGATTTCAAGGTTACCCCTACTTCACTTCCGCCAAAACATTTGTTTTACCGAGAGAGGCCTACCTCTTTCAGGTTACCCAAAGATTGTCCTATTCACACAGCAAACAAAACACTTCTTCGGCGATGTCTACCGAGATAAACAAAGGTGAGCGACGATGCCTGCCAACTCACATAACTTTGAAAAGAGAATATTATTCTAGAATAACCCCTATCTCAATCACGGACGGGGTACAGACTAGTCATATTCTCTCGCGGAAACCTACCCTATACCCAAAGTTTTCCTACCGAAGCAGATCAGGACGCATGCCCCCTGGGTTCCAGTCATATCCTTCCGAATCACTAGCGCTCATCGAGAGGATGGACCGTGGGTTGAGACATTTCTTGCGTGAAGAGACCATTTAGGGATGGTATATGACTATTTGCGATGCGTGATCCGGGAAATGAAAGCTGGTCCACGAGCTTGACCACTCTTCCTTCTTGCGGAAAACACATTACTCTAAAGAGTGAGGAGACGATGGCTCCCATGCAATATATATAGTCTCATCCAAGGAGTAGGTTATAATCCAAGGGTCCTTGAACGACCATCACGTTCATTTGAACGGTCTTCCCTTTCAATGTAATAGGCACATTGGGGAGGATCCCTAAAGGTCGACTGGTTCCTTTATCAAAGCCTGTCAGATTTCTCATTTCAGGGAAAAGCGATGGCGAACCAAGGGCTTTCCAAGCAATAGAGGAAAGGATACTCATAGATGCCCCCTCATCAATGATGATTCCAGCCATGACCATTTTGTATATTTGAACGATAATTCAGAATGGTATGCTTGCTGGCAAACGGGGTCTGCCTAGTTGGTTCCAGTCGAAGGATACAACTAGGTTGCTTGGTGGTGGGACCGAGTAGACGGCCGGGTATCGCTCTGACGAACTTCCTTCCTGCGATAAAGGAATGGGTGGATTGCCCCCGTGTTCGTTAGAGTCTGTGTTGATGAAGAGAATTTGGATGGTGTCATCCTTATCCTCTTTAGTGATTGTATCATTCGAAGATAAAACCTCTGAAGGCAAGACCGGGTCAACTGCCGCCTCGACCTTTTGAATTTCGTCTGGTATGGATTCAGTCGGTTTACCCTCAATGATAGATGCTTCAGCTGACCACTTAAGCGAGCCAGCTAGATTCTCAACTAACGAAGGACTCGACAAGAGTTTTTTATATCCAGGAGGAAGTCGTAACAGTGAAACCGGACGATCATCCAAAACTCTTTTAGCTTCGTCTAAGAAGGGACAACGGTGGAGGGCATGGTTGCCTTCGCACAGTCTACAGGGAGGTCTAGCCCTCCCTTTTTGTCCTGGGACTTCACTTTCGCTAGTTGACGGTGTGCTTTCAACATGGCTATCAGAGGTTGACGACACCGGATTGTGCAAACGGGGAGACCAGTCCCTTAGTATCCGAGGGATGCAAGGACAATCTCTGTGAAAGTGGTCTCCCTTGCAAATGACACATGGCGATTTAGGCCTGGTCAGTGCTGTGTGTGGATTTTCATTAGACGACACTTGTTTTCCCTTATTTGCCTTTGGCTCCTTCTTCTTTTTCTCTTTCTTCTTCTTTTCCTTTTTCTCCTTGGGAACTTGGTTTTTAGCTTTACCAGTCCCGTCACGCGAAGAGGAAGGAAGAGAAGAAGAATTAGAGGAAGTAGAAGGTTGGTGGGAAATTCTGGACTCGTCTAATTGTTGATTCGACTGTTCAGGAATAATGGTGTTCTGAACGACATTGGTTGAGAAGAGCCAGATCGGCAGGCCAATTGTCAGTCCTGGAAGCGACAATGTGGCCATATGGGGCGCACCAACATCTCCCCAAGAGGAGAAGGGACTAGGATTTTCACCAAGGGGAATTCCTTGGTTGGTAGGCTCCATTTTCTCAACCTAAAGATCAACGCAGGAAAAAGGGTATGAATATTCTGTTTAAAATAAATTTTAACGACGCTTGGACACAACTTGCTTTTTCAATTTTAAAGAGTCGAGAAAAAGGAAAAGATGACTCTAGTCTCCTTCGATTTTTAATGAGCCTGAAGTGAAAAGTGCTCAGATGGACCTTTTCCGTTAAGGAGTCTGAAAAGGAACAAAAGGGACTGCTCTGGAGTTCTAGGTAGAGGGTGTGCCAAACTTTTCGCAAAACCACAGAATACTTTTTAAGGTACAGGGGGTCAATCTTCCCGAATGCTGTGTTCAGTGCATTGCGATCAGTAGGGCGGCCAACACGGCTTCCTATGGATAAAGGTTTTATGCCTATAGGGGTCTCCCAATATATACTCGACGGTACGTGGGAGCACAATCCATACTGGCACTTGTCGTCTCTCAGGAGGAATCACCCAACCATCAGTGAGGCAACAGTTACCAGGTTTTACGACGCCGGAACACGTCTCTAGCCTAGACCTCTATGTTGTGCGTTAAGTTACAAAGCGTTGTTAAGTTCATTCAATTTATTTTAGGTTGATCTTTCTTAGAAGTTTGCCTTTTTGGATCACCACGAGATGTAGGTACAATTCCTAAATGTAGTCTAAAGATGATAAGCAAGCTTTTATCTCTTTTCAACAATGAAAATCCTAGCTACAAGGGGAAAAGAAAGACACAATCTTTTCTCAAAGAGCATAGAGCACACTGTAAATGCACTTTCCCTAAATCAAACCATACAAACTGTCAAAATGCAAATGCACTTGTGCATGTATTTGTTTTCACTTTCTTAATATTGATGCCTAAAAAGAAAGTTGTTGTACAAATTTGAATTCGATTTCAAGTGAAAAACACAAACAAGCTTCTTTTCGAAATCAAAAAGACGATTACGACACTTTATGATTTTGAAGTAAACACTTGTTTCGACACTAGAAATTCATAAATTCAAACCAAAAGACAAAATTAAAAGCGTAATCAACTATCAACAGCAAACAAACTTACTCCTAAGATCAAAACGACACTTACGACAGGTCTAGATCTAAGGGCGACAGTATGACTAGTTTACTTTTGTAATGGGAAACTGAAAATGATGTAACAAATACACAAAAACAAATACAGTTTCTTTTATACAAATGAGGCAGAATTAAGGCAAAGAAAAGGGGTTTTTAGATAGGTGCACACACTGATAACAGGCTGCAAAAAACAGAGATAAAACAGAGCAAAAAGAAGCAGAGAACCACAGCTGCACAAGGCAAAGGCTAATCAGTGCACCCCTTGCACAGAGAAACTGAATTGCAGCGCAGGTAGCCCTCTCGGGACCTATGTTGAAATGCAGAACCTCTTCACAGAGCCTGCGCTGAAGCAGAAACGAGAATTGTCTCTGGGTTCTGGGTCACGGTTTGCAGTTTGATCTATGGTTTTTGGCCGGATAAAAGCTATCAATAAGGTACAATTAGAGGGATGATTTAAAGGAGGACTAAGATCTATCACAAAGGGCAGTTAGGGCATTTGTGGATCAGTTGTTCAAATCATAAAAAAATCCTAGTGAAAGGATTGAAGTAGCAGCTACTTTGCATTTGATAATGGAAAATGCTTTTCGATTGCTACTTCTTGTGTTTATGAAACAAACAATCAAAAGAAACACAAACAAACTAACTAGATACGTTCCCCAGTGGAGTCACCAATTTGTTGTTGGGAAAAGTATCCATTCAGAACGCCCCTATCCCACTCTAAGGTGTGATAGTGCCTTAGGAACAAACAAGGAAAACTATTTTCGTATTCTTCTTTATGAAATGTAAATGAAGAGGAAGGATGTAACTAACCTGTGTCTTTCGCTAGTTTGTTGATCCACTCGCTCTTCTCTTTTGTTCGCTTCCCGCTGCCTGCTCCCTTACTGGTCCAGCTTCACCAAGTTCCTGCAAGATCATAGAAGAGAGAAACTACACAAAAGACATAGATTTACATTCATAACTAGTTTAGGATCAGATTTAAACTAAACATGCAAATATAACAAAACATCATTGATACACAGCATGTAGGAGAAACTCAAATAGTTTTATTGATATAATAAGAAAGTCCAAGAGGAGATACAACCAAGTGAGTCCCGATCCAGCATCTACCTCCCAGCAAAGGAATCCCTTCCTCTCCTCCAACAAAGCATAAATCACCCAATGCACTAATCTCAATCTCAAACCAACAACAATTCTCTGCAAAGTACAAAATTCCCGCCTCTGGATCTCTGGGATGAGGGATCCATATATAGATGTAAGCAGAGAGGATGAGTCAGCTTATGTTTTGACTTGTGGCTTCTCTCTGTCAGTTCTTGCTTCCACTTGGAGGCTGAGAGCCTCTTACTCATCACTGGTCGAATTCATTGAGGCAAGTGTCATTGAGGAAGATTCTGGAAGCTTCCATTGTCTGTACACCTCGCGGAATGACACTTCCATTTGGCATTTCTCGCTCAGCACACCGTGGTAGTGCATTTAGGTGCGTTGCAATGCACCTAGCTAGTGTACTGGGGTGCATTGCAACACAGGAAGCTAGTAGAGCATCTGAATTGATCCTGATTTGACTAGTTCTGAGTGGTTTTTGGTGGAGAACTTCTGGGAGAAGCTATCATTGGTTGACCTTGTTCCTTTAGGGGCAGGAACAACTCTTTTAGGGACTTTGGATCCCTTGGATTATGGAAATTTCATGCTCAATGCGGTAAGGCACAAAAATGTCTATAACACTCAACATATGTTTAAAACATATAAAACAAATACAAATAAACAAAACACGCCTAACCGTCAGCTCTAACCACAGTGGGAATACGTGGTCATGTGAATGGAGGTTAGCCTTGACCGTAGCAGAAATGTTAGGATAACCGCGGGGTTAGACCACGTTGGAACTTTGAACATGTGAATGAACTAGAGGTTAGAGCAAATCGCGACATCAAACTGGCAGTCCTCACCGCAGCGGAGAAAACTGCGGACATGTCCATGTGAAAAAACATTGGATATGTTAACCGGGAGTTAGCGTTTGCAGTGGAGAGTTGACATTAACCGTGAAGGATAACCGCCGAATCATAGTCACATGCAAATAGTTAGCACAATAATCGCCATAACTGTCGGGATAAGCCACTAGGTGGCAGGTGAACAGTCGACTGCCGGATAGCCAGCTGTTCACATGGGAGCTGTCAACACCTCTGCCTGGTCAACTAACAACCTGGGATTATGTGGTTATTATAAAGTTATTTTGGGTTTTCAATTAATTTTTCATTACAAATTAATTCAAAGACCTAGAACCTAACCTATGTGGCAAATTGCAACTAGACCGAGCTTGTAAACCTAACCAGAAGCAAACCAAATTCACCATGTATTCAAAAAAGGAGGTTTCAATGTATTTACATGCCTTTAATAGGCATTTTTGTCCATGGAGGAGATTAGAGTGGTTTTCTGACTTTTGCTTGTAGATTTTGGAGGTCATAGGCAGTTTTGTTTTCAGTGTTATGGGAGCATTCAGAGTCAATTTTGGAAACCGTAAGAAGCGTTGGAAAGCTGGTTCAGAGGGCTACCTGATGAAAATGATCAAAAGTGCTTGTGTGCACATTCAGACTGATAAAATATCTATGTAAACAACTCCTTCTATTCATTCCTAATGAAAATGGTCGCCCATCTTGAAAGTGGACCCAAAGATGTAGTCCATCAGGGACGAACTCCGTCATCAATTTTGTTGTCTGGCATCACTATTTTTTTACTATTTTCACTTCTGTTATGCATCATTTTTATGATTAATCAGTTGTCGTAAAGTGTTCTTCTCAAGAAGTTTTCCTCGATTTCCGTGCTTTAAGCTAACATTCAAATCATTAATGGTTAATTGATTCTACATCAGTTTTTAGTTTATGATCATTTCATATCAACTGAAAAGGTGTGAAGAAGAGAATAATGAGCTTGAAAAGACAATTAATAGTTTGAAGGAGTAGTTAGATAAAGCCAAATATTATGAGGAATTGAAAGAAAAATTGGATCATACAAGAAAGGAGTTGATGTTGACAACAACAAAGTTGAATGATTACTTGAAATTTGAAAGAAGTACATAAATATTAGATGAAATGATTATAAAATAAAGACTGCATACTGATAGGACATGACTTGGTTATAACAATAGTTTATAAACATCAATCATAGATAAACCATATACAAAACGACCAATAAGGGAAGATGAAGGAAAGTCTAGAAGCTATGCCAATTATTTGATGGATGAAAACAACAAACAAAAAGGAGTTTCAGAACAATAGGAACATGTCACCACCAGCTAAAGTAGAAGAACAAAATTCATGAAAATTGACCCACCAAGAAGGTTCATTCCTACCAAGTGTATTTTTCTTGGTCACTGTTCTTATTGCATAAATTTTGGACATAAAACAATTCCTTGTCAAATACAATAAACAAGTATACTAGAAATGAAAATGATTGTGGATATACAGAGCATGACCATAGACTTGGAAATTCTCATGGATTTGTTAACAAAAACTACAGTCCATTTGATCCGCTGATGGATCACAACATTGTATGCTACAAATACAATGATTTTGGTCACAAGGCACAAGACTATAGAAAGATAAAAGAATATGATTATATCATAAAGAGAAACCAATTGCAATATGGGAAAAGAAAAGGAAAGAAGATTGTATATTAGCATTGCTTACTGAAAATAAAGAGGATGAATGGTACATATGGAAAGGGTGCTTGACACACATTACTAGGGACCAAATCAAGTTTATCAATTTGGAGAAAATAAAAAAGTGGTAGTGTTGCATTTGGAAAAGACTCTCTCTATCGAGATACTTGGAAAGGGTGTAGTAAGTCTTGGAAGTGAAAATTTAAAAGCAAAAAATGTTTTATTGGTTGAATATTTGAAGCATAATATCCTTAGTGTTAAAAAAATATGTGATTAGAGATACAATCTCATGTTTGAGTCTTGAACATGTGAAATCAAAGAATAAGACTCAGGAAGATTGGTTGCAACATCAACAAGAAGATAAAATAAAATATACATCCTAAACAAAAAGGAGGGAAAGAAGATTGAATCCACACAAAAGAGCTCTAAGGATAACAAGGAAGGAATTGATAAGAAGACAAAAAAGAAAGGCAAAGTACTATTGAGCGCTATAAGTTTAGGAGGAGCAACTACAATGAGAATAATCACCCTTTGCCATTGATGTCAAAAGGGAAGAGAAATACCAAGATGCATCGAGACATGGGGAGCATGATTGTAGGGGGAGTATATTGGTTCCATCAATGAAAAAGGTGGATATTGTTGAAAGAAGTTGTCATTGATGTCAAAGGTTGTCCAATAAAACTACAATGCATTTTTATTTCACTAACCTAGTTCACATGGAAGCATGACATAGATGGATGGAAAGTTTATATGGTATATGTCACTCCCTCTGAATCCTAACAGTTGAGGAGAATTGATTTTTGGATTTTTGATGCCCCATTTGGATACCTTATATTTGAATGCATTTTTACTCCAATTATCTAGCTCAAATGGAAGACTAACATATATGTTTGGAAAGCTTATTCCAAGACTTTTCCAACATTATATGGTGCTCCCTCTAAATCCTCATGGTTGAGGAGAAATGTTTTTGGAATATCCATAATGCATTATACTAGTTACACAAGCTAGTCTAACTAGTGGAAAATGTAGCCTAGTCTAGACCCTGAATGCACTATAAATAGGCACAAGAAGGAGCATTTCAACTAATTTACTCAAGAAAATTTTATTTTTTCAAGGAAGCTTAGAAAATGCTTTCTAAGGTTCATAGCTCATGATCTAGAAGTCAAGAAGAGTTGATTTGAAGTAATTTTCTTAGGGAACATTTTTGGCACATGTTTACGGTTTTTTATGCTTGTTTAAACATATTTGAGGATAATCTTGTGGAGATGATTTCTTGGAGGAAAAAAATAGAATTAGAGAAGTTTGGATTGGAGTATTTCATCACTATATTGTAGGCCAAGTTGTTTCTCTTGAAGGACACATCTTTTAGGAGCAAGGAAGATCCATATTGAAGTGTATGTGAGAGGGCCAATATCCCTGGTATGGGAGTCTTGATTTCTCTTTATTAAAGTGAGGGTGAAGGGTGGTGCAAGGAAAGGGAGTTGTAGCTTCTTATAGGTTGAATCCTGCAAATTAGGAGGTTGGTGCCTCCTTCTAGTAGGTGCTAGTAAACTAGGGGGTTGTAACCTCCTTCAAGTTGGTACTTGTAAACATTGAAACTATTTAAGATAAATTTAATGATAAAATGAGTAGAGGGAATATAAAAAAACTTTGAATGTGGCCCGTGTTCAGTTAATAGATAGAGAAAATTAATTGGTTTGGGTCCAATCCCCCTTCAGTGTCTACACTCCAAAAGAAATTTATATTCACTTTATTAATGATAGAATGGAAGGAGACCCAGCTTGGTGGCGGAAACCATTGTGGAATATCAAATTCCCAACCAAATCCAAACTCTTTATGTGGTGTCATCTACTAAAAAATAAGGTCCCGACCTAGGAAAACTTGCAAAAAATAAATTTTAGAGGTTTTTTTATGTTGTACTCTATGCAAGGAAATTTTTGAGTATGTTCAACACCTTTTCATCAAATTTCATTTCAAGAAGAAAGTTTCAGATATGTGTAGAACACAACTTTCATTTTCATCCTCCTATTTTGGAAGAAATATGCCAAAGGCATGGAGATTATGGTCAGGTAAAAATGCACTGAGAAATTGCATAGCAGTGCCTCTGATTTTGTATTTGGGCATCTGGCTTGCAGGGAACATGGGAATTTTTTAGGACTCCCTTTATTTTCCAGACCATATTTCTTCTCAAATCATTGCAATATTTGCAAATATTCCAAAAACATCCTAGGTTTGTGACACAAGAATAATCGCTAAGGAGGAGATTGACAAAAATATCCCTTAGGAATTTTTTGACGATGCATTTTAAGGAGAGGGTAAGATCTTCGGGGGAGGGGTTGTCCTCTACTTTTCCGATTCTCATTATTTCTCAGTGGATATGGGTTTGGGACATGGTTCAAATAATTTTATAGAACTTGTGGCTCTTAAGCTTTTACTTTTCTTCACAAAAAAAAATGATATGTATCTCTTCAAGTTTTTGGGGACTCCATGCTTGTGATTAATTAGTTTTTTGGAGTCCAAAGGTGTCACAACCAAACTCTATTAGTTGAGGAGATGCAACATATTATAAATACTTTTGATAATATCTCTTGTTGGCATGTCTAAAGGGAGTAGAACTAGATTGCAGATCAACTTTCTAAATAAGTCCTTAGGAAGAATTTTGGGCATTGGTTAATAAAGGAAAAAAAGGAAGTTGAAATTTCTGAATTCTACCATCACCCTTTCATAGAAAGTTTGCACAGTTAGCGGTTTTGATATATCATTTTTTTTATCAGACTGTAGATGAAAGGTCTTCGAGGCCTTATATTTATGTATGTACTTCTACCCTAAGGAAGACTTATTTTTTTATTCTACTAGCATGTATTTTTATCTCTAGAGGTGTTTAAAACACCTCAGGTTCACATAATTCAATCCTCACTTATAGAATTCATTTCGGGAATGCATCGACAAAATATAATTTGTATCATTTTCTTAATAAAATAAATTATTTTTTTTTTCCCGAGGAAAAGAAAAATTTTCATGCATAAATTAATGTGTTGTTGATAAGTATTATTTGCATGTTGTCGTTGAAGTTTTAAACAATTTTTAATATTGTCAAATATTGATATACACCCTCTTAGTATTAGTTGTATTTTCAATAGGGGAGGCTTCCCCCACCCCACAGTGCCCCCCCATGTGACCCCTCCTCTGTGCCTCACACAATGTATAACATGTGGGTCTAGTCCTAAAAATAATTTAACAAATACCAAACATTTACATAGAGGTAAAAGGTATCTTGCTTATTCATGGGAAAATAGTTTCATACACCAAGGTTGGAAGTTCAACAACTTCAACCATTCAACTACCATATATTGGGTTGATCCATGAATCAATTCATTTCTTTCTGTGTAGAGTTTTTTTATTATCTTGTGGATGTGACCAACAACCAAAATCCAAGTGTTATCACTCAAATCCTTTGAAGTTCTCACATTTGAGCCACTAGTGATCCATGTGATGTTGAACTTGTGTTTCATATTTTCATAGAGGATGTTATATTTGAATTTTGCATGTCTTTCCAACTATAGCTTTGTCTCAACTCTACTAGAGATCCCTATAGAAACAATAATCACACTAAGACAAAATCTTGTAAAATAATGCAATTTCATAAAAAAAATTACTCTTAATCAATCTATGATGCAATTTCCACCAATGCTCATTCCACAATTTCACTTGGAAGAACAATTTCTAAGTTTGCAAGTGTTGGGGAAAAATAAATTTATGCTTGGATCTATAGCTTCATGAAATGCCTCAAGAATATTTGAGGAAATTGGTTATAAATATGTAGAAATGATTTTAGTAGCATCCACAACGTTTGTAATAGCATAAAATCTACGAAATATCATGGAAGTAATGGCTAACTAATAAAAGTAAATGAGATGTGTGGGATGTATTTTTTTGTGAAGGCAAATCCCCTCTGCGGATAGAGGCAATCCCTCTAGCCCAATGAGTGGGTCTAGAAACAAATTAAACAAAGTAACATACACTTTCCTAGTTTTGTTAACATATGAGAGAGAAGGAGAAACCTACCTCGTTCTTATGCTAACCACTCAATCCTTTGAAGATGACTTTGAATCTTTCACTCCAGACCTCACTTCTTACTTTTTCTTCACATCCGAGTACCTTAAAGGAAGATCAAAGAGTTATGCAAGATACAAGAGCATATATGGCATACATCAAACATAAACTACTTAATAGATCAAGGAACATTAAGCTAATAGCATAAGCATTTCCACAATTATGGAAAGTGAACATCATATGTATATATTAATAAGCTAAAAAGGGAAGCATACGACCTATGCCTTGATGTTGGAGACCTCTTTTTGGTGGATGTCCAAGTCCAAGAAAAGAATCTTCAAGCACTCCTTCTCCAAGCTATAATGGGTAGCATGTAAGCATAATCTCTGCATAGGGATGCAGCAATCAATGACCAACCATTTGGGGATGGAAGGGAGTGAATTTATAGGAAGGGAGAGGGGGTTATGGATCCACAAAAGAGGGAGGAAGGTCCACATCTCAAGGGGAAAGCCCTTGATGATAAGATTAAGAAGTCAAAATGGGAGAGTTCAACCATATCAACAACAACCAATATCTATCTCGTTGTTCTTGAAGGTTCTAATGTACGAAGCTTCTCCTCCGGTTTGGGGAAAACTGCCAGAAGAGGTTCAGCACTAGTTTTCCTATGAAAACCCACACTGGTAGTGCTAGTTTATAATTATGCAAACTTCCATTAGCACGGGTAGACAATGGAGGAAAATGCGTTGACACTAAAAATTGGATTTTTAGGCAACCTTATTCAAAATGGATTTAGGGAAGTTTTCCTATGATTCTTCAGGGAGGATTTGATTTGTATATCATGATGGATATGTTGCATAGTAGTCAATGTTTTGGCACTTCGGGATACGAAACAGGAAGTGAACAAGAGATGCGACAAAATACTGTGTAACAGATGTCCCCTAAAGCATGAAGGCAGAATAGGGAGTGATCGTTGAGATGCTCTACAAGTCAGTGCGAAGATGAGAACAACACCATCAGGAGACCTGCAAATCAAGAATATACATATACATATACATATCTAACATCTCTGATGATCATTCCCAATGATACATGAATAGGCATCCAATAATACATGAATCCACAGTATGGGTGCAGTCGTCCATCCAGAGGAAACATGTGTACAATCATGAATAACTCATAGCTCCACGCAATTTGGACTTTATCAAACAAAATCTAGGGTCTTGCGCTCCATCTCAGTTCGATCAATGTATGAATTCTAACATGTGAATAGATGTGTCGAAGTCGAACATGATAGAAAACCACCTGATTATTGGTTAATGATGTAAACCATTAACAGGAACAAGAGAAACCACCAATAATGACAATGGCTCTCAAGGTACAATCAACACAATCCACGAATGTGAATAATGAAGCTGAAGTCGAACACCTGTGGAATCATCTGATCAAAGGTCAATGATGTAAACCTATCGTCGAATGTGAAGAACTTTCCATTGAGGCATGCAAGCTCTAAGGTACTAGAAGGGAGTTTCTAGATCATCTTCCTAGATAATGAGTTGAAGTCGACAGGAAGTGATTTGTCGAAGGAGGGCCATAATGAATCCCACATCATCGACACAAAACAAAAGGATGTAGTAAATTAAATAAGTGTGATTCAGGACTGTGGTAGAAAGTCAAACAATGTATAGGCGGTAAAGAACTGCATATAGGACTTATCTTGAACATATCGATGACATGACTTTGAATTTTGGCAACATTTGACTCAACATAGGATCAGAGGTCATGATGAGGAGATGGTATAATAAAATGAGAGGTAGAATGGATTTCCCAAACCCAAGAAGGAAAGTGACCAAGTGAGAATGTCCCAAACCCAACATGAGCAATAGATGAGTGTCATGTTCAAGAGCGAAATGTTGCTTTTACAGAATACAAGAGATGATCGCTTTCACTTTTTCTCCCACCATGTATGGCAAGTACCCCATATATTTTTTATCGCAAGCTTGAAGGGGATAGCATATGCTTGCCATATAAGTTCACCCTTCGGATGAATCCATCCTAGTAAGTTTTACGAGCCCTAGGAAGGAGAAACTCGGTCTCGTCATGGTGACAATTCTTGCGTCGTTTATGTTTTACGAGTCCGATGAAGGTGAAACTCGACATCTTTTTCATGTTTAGAGAGTTTGAAAAAGAAGCAAAAAAGAAAACTCCAAAGGTCCCTTTTCGTAAATCATCTCTTGAACCCGAAAAGGTAGAAAACAATATCTAAGAGAACCTCTTAGCCATGTTCGAATAAGGTATTCCTTTTTCATACAATAGTCTATCTTAGTCTGGAAAAGGTTTAAACTTATACTGAGTAGACGTCATTTCATTTACTTTAATGATTTCTAAATGACAAATACTTGGCAATATTTTCATTTTTCGAGAGTTAGAAAAGATCTTAAAGATGACTCCAGGGGGTCTCTTTTTCATTTATCTTTTACGAGTCCGAAAAACTGATAAAATAAAACTCGTTGAATTGGTCAAGATAGATCATTGTCACCAAGAACATATGACCTTTTGCTGCACAAGGAAACATACATTACTAATTTCGAGGAAAAAGATTAAAAAATGAGTGAAATATGCCCTAATTTGGTAAAAAAATTTTTTTTTTTTAAATTATAAATAGGGAAAAAAGTAAGTTATTTTTACCATTTTACCAATTTGAAATTGTGAGATAATTTTTACCTTATTTTACCTCGATTTTTAGGCAAGGATCATGATCAATTTGGGACAGCATTCGTCGAGCCGCTTGTTGCAGGTAAGAGATCTGCCCCTTCCCTTCATTTGGTATCCATTTCATGTATTTTCATCGGTCGTATAGGTTGCAAGGAAGACGTGAACAAAATTCATATCGTGGGTGACCAACGTGGGTTTCACCCATCAGACTTGTATTTCTCACGCTGTGGTCAATTAGGCCCTTACGCTAGCAGTGCAATAAAACCCATAAATAGACATGTTGACACCAAGATAAACATTTTAAAATGAAATATTCCATGTAAAATAGTTTATCTTGGATTTTCTTTCCATGGATGCTTATGAAATGTTAGTTTATTTATTTTTTGTAGGATAACCAGTCTAAAATGGTGATTGAATGGAAAGAAAGGGGTCATGAAGCCGAAGACCATCAAGCTATGTAGGATCAAGATTTTATTGATACCCTATGAGCATGTGGATTGCTTAAGTTCTTCATGATTCCTAGGATCATATCACAACCTAAGTTATTGTAGCACCTGATCATTTGGTGGGATGTAGATCACCAACTTTTCATGTTCGAGGATAAAGAGCTCAAAATAGAGGTCACTAAAATTTATTTCATCACTGGGTTGTCTAGAAAGGGAAAACGGATGCAGTTTTCTAGATCATGAACTAGAGGAGAGAGCATGGATATGCTCATTGCGAGGCATTGCGTAGGGGCCAAGAAGACCCATAGTGGGAAAATTAACATAAATACCATTACCAACCTCCCACTGCGAACAATCCTACACACCATGGCCCGAATCGTGGGGGCACAAGCATTGCATGAGGCAACAAAGTCTCATTTCTAGTATGCAATCGAGTGTCTGAATCCCACGGTTTTCAATTGGAGTGAGGATTTGTTGGTGTGCATGAAGCTCCAACTTGCCAAGTGCAAGTCAGGGAATCTGAAACAAATTGGTTTCGGATATATTTTGGTGATGTTCATCCTAGAACGTGTTCCATTGTTCTATCATCAGTGGTTGGAAGTGGATCCACTGGTGCCCAGAGATCCACAATTACTTAGGTGGGGAGAGTTGATGCCTCGACATGAAGGTGGCCAAAAATGTCATTCCCTCTAACATTTTTTGGATGGTTCCATCGGCAGCTAATCATGGTTGATGATTGGGCCTATGTGGGTACAGATTTCCAAGGAGATCTAGATCTTCCACTTCCTCCAAGGGCATAGTGGATCGATTCAAGTAAAAACTATTTTTGAAGTTTTTGAAGTTTTTATTGTTTTTTTTATATGTGTACTGAGATTTGACTTATTATATTGTCTAGATGTGGGACCAGAGAGACCTCTATAGGTTTCTCCAATATTCAGGCGAGTGGCATGCCAGATTGACGAGGCTCCCCCTTATGAGGAGGGAGTGGATCCTATCATCGAGGTAGAGCGTAACCTAGAAATTTTAACCAAGGGGATTCCATAGTATGCCTCGATCAATGAGGTGCCATTATGCTATCAGAGGCACATTGTTGGGGTTTCTGCCAGACTGTGTCGGTTGTTGGGCCGAGTTATTAGGGTTGTCTCGTGATATCATGAGCATCATGTGGGAAAATAGCCAACTCTAGTTTACTTTCTGCACTATTGTATGCTTATAAAGCCATGTGTCTCAAAACACAAATTTTGTTATTTTGATGTAGCAAACTCTTTTAAAAACACTCGATATATATATATATATATATATATATATATATATATATATATATATATATATATATATATATATATATATATATATATATATCTATATATCTATATATAGATATATATCTATATATAGATATATATATCTATATATATAGATATATATATATATATATATATATATATATATATATATATATATATATATATATATATATAT
The DNA here is from genome assembly GCA_031772625.1 of Pinus tabuliformis. NCBI lineage: Eukaryota > Viridiplantae > Streptophyta > Pinopsida > Pinales > Pinaceae > Pinus > Pinus tabuliformis. The sequence goes on from CM062805.1 coordinate 1,254,149,819, forward strand.
ATATATATATATATATATATATATATATATATATATATATATATATAGATATAGATATACATATACATATACATATACATATACATGTTTTTTTGTTTACCATGTCTGAAATGTGATGATTTATGATTTACAAGTTTCGCAAATCTCTATCTAACACATAGTTAGCCAATGCATTTGTTAATGTGTTCATGCATCTCGAAATGTGATGATAAGTAATAAAATCAAATTCTCATTCCAATAGACGAACTCGCAAATACATTCTCAAAATTTGAGGGTTTCTAACTGAATATCATCTATTAAGTTGTAGTACAATGAGTTGTGAATCAAGTTTTACAACTAACTCTCTAATGCCAAGAGCAATAGCTTCTGAGAAAATCTCGATGACTGCACTATATTTGGCAATGTTATTAGTCGCTCGACCTAAACATATACCTTGTAAATTCACTAACTCACCATTAGGGTCATAGACTACCCATGTAGCGGAAGATAGATTTTGTGTACTACGACAGGCACCATCAGCAAAACCGACGTAATGGTTGGATGACATCTGCAAACCAAGTAGAGCATGAGGTAAGTAGAGGAAAATGTTTGCAAAAGAAAATTAACACACCAAAACCACATTGCACACTAATGTACATAAGTATTTACACAGATAATCGCATATAATACTTCTTTAGGTAAAGCCCATTTCGGGGCCCAGCCCAAGAATTTCCTTCATAGTCTACTAACTCATAGACACCTTTTTGTAAAAATCATTTGACAATGTAAGGCCCATGTCACATTGGTTCGGATTTTCCTACTCCCGATTTGTCATTGGCTTGATCATAAAGCAAGACCAAGTCACCCTCAACAAAAACGTGAGGATAAACAATTCTATCGTATTGAACCTTAACTCGTTTCTTCTGGGCTTCAAATACTAATGTAGCAAAGTGGTGAGTTTCATCGAGCCTTTCGAGGTAAAGTAAACGTTCCTCTTTAGGTGAGGTATCAGGGAGTAATTCGACAACTAGTTTTAGTGAAGGAATTTCACACTCAATTGGAAGAGTTGCCTCTAAACCATACACCAGTTGAAAGGGTGTAAATCCAATGGCAGTCTTAGTTGCGGTTCGGTAAGCCCAAAGAGATGAAAATAGCATAAGATGCCAATTTGATTTATGCATCCCAATGGTGCATTGAAGCATGGTAACCAAGACTTTGTTGACTTCTTCAACTTGGTCATTGCCCTGCGGATAATGAGTTGAGTTGTCATGATGAAAATCCAACCGAGCAATGAAATCTGCCATAATGTGATTTCATAGATGAGATCCATGATCAGTAACGATGCCTTGATGGACACCAAATCAAGCTATGACATGGTTGAAGAGAAATTGAGCAGTAGTTTTACCATCAACATCACGTGTGGGCATCGCCTTGGCCCATTTAGTGAAATAATTAACGGCGACAATGATATAACCATGCCATTGGCCGAGAGAGGGCTACATGTCATGAAATCAATACCCCATTTAGCAAAGGGGTCGGTGATAACAACTGGGTATAGGGGTGCAGGTGGGGCGTGTTGTTTACGATTGTAAATCTTGTATGCATGACATTTTTAGACTGCTAAAATGCAATATTTAAATATCGAAGGCTAGAAATAACTGGAATGAAGGATTTTCTTAGCAGTAGCATACCCTGACATGTGATCACCACAAGCCCTAGAGTGGCATTCATTGAGGACTCTCTCAGCTTCTTCGAGTGTCAAACATCTACGAAGGATAGAATCGACACCAACACGGTATAAAGTATCGCCAATGTTTCGATATGGTTGGGACTGATGTCGAATGTGAAGACATTCAGAATTGGAAAAATTTGATCGAAATGTTTGGGCTGGAGTTAGACAATAATATCCTCGTACCATGAGTTGAGAGTGCTAATGAGAAAGAGAGTCTCATCAAGAATGAGCTCATCAAAATTCGTAGATGTGGTTGCAAGGGAAGGTCACAAATTAACTCAATGAAAGACAGTGATTTCTTTGATTTGGTTGTAGAAAAATCCAAATCAAACTCCTAAAGGATAACAATCCACTTAGAATATTTCCCCCCCAACAACTAATGAGTCAGGATGTAGGCCATGGGGTTGAAATCGGAAATCACAATAGTTTTCCATGAGAGAATATAGTGTCGAAAGCGTTGAACATCGTGAACAGCTGCTAAAGCAAGTTTCTCAACATGGGCATATTGAGTTTCAGTATCGATAAGGTTTTAACTTAAGTATTAGATCACGTGTTCATTTCCATCATCATCGTCTTGCACTAGTACCATGGCAATAGTACTATCAGCTGCGGCCAAGTACAAGAAGTAATCGCAGTGATAGTTGGGGGGATGCAGCAAAGGAGCACTAATGAGGGTGTTTTTTAATGCATCGAAATATTTTTGAGAAATTTCATCCCAAATAATTGGGATTCTCTTTTTTAACAAATGAGTAAATCCCTTGGCAAGTTCAACATAACTGCGTTGGGTTGTGTTATATTCTTTCCATGACTAGCCCACGTAGTTAACTGTGGGGTTAGAGGGGGGGAAGAGCCCCCCATTTGTTGTGCCAAGCACATAGCGGGGGGGTCACAGGGGGTTTGAGGGGTGTAGGTAACCCCACTCTATGGGGTTCGGGGTAGCGCCCTGAAAATTTTTGGTTTTGGAACCTATGTTAGGTTGGGCGGACCCACCTATGGTTTTGTGAATGATTTTCGCACATGTTTTTGGACGCAATAGTTTTCGGTCCATGGTATTGGATGCTTCGGCATGTATAAATATGTATTATAACATTGAAAGGAACATAATGAAAAATCAATCTGGTAGTCCCGGTTTTGGGATCTAGGGGAAAATCTCTATATATATGTGTTTTATGTGTTATGCTCTTGCATTGTTTATTTTATGTGTTCTAGAATTTGTATGCAGGTAATTTTTGTACGGGGTTAAAACCTACATTTAGGATCAGAGTTGTTTTGGCTTCAAGGGGATGCCTTTGTTGTTGAGGGGTTTCACTCGGGCCTGTCATAGATCCTATTCAGTGGGAGATCTGCGAGATCGATTCTGGTGGTGAAAGAAGATGGCAAGCAGTGGAAAGATAGAGATCGAGAAATTTAATGGTCAGAGTTTTGAGTTGTGGAAACTCAAGATGGAGGATCTATTGGTGGATAAAGATCAGTGGTTTGTGGTAGATCCGGGTACTAAACCAACGGGAGTGCCTGATGAATAATGGAAGAAGTTGGATTGAAAGGCAAAGAGCACAACACGATTGTGTGTCTCAGATTTAGTATTGTTGAATGTATCAGAGGAAGCTATGGCAAAGGCTTTGTGGGACAAGTTCGGGACTTTGTACCAATCTAAGTCTCTGGTGAATAAACTATTCTTGCGGAAAAAGCTATACAACCTAAGGATGAAAGATGGAGACTCGGTGACAGAGCATCTGAATGTATTTAATACTATGTTAAGTCAGTTAGCATCTGTTGATATTAAACTTTCAGTTGAAGGTAAGTGCATCAATTTGTTGGGTTCTCTACCAGATTCGTGGGATGGTCTAGTTATTACAATAGGCAGCAATGCAACTGCCTTGCAGTTTGATGAAATAGTCTCATCTTTACTGACGGAGGAGAGGAGATGAGAAGGAAAAATATGGAGAGCCATAATGGTGATACCTTGTCTATATGATGATGGTCCCAGAATAGAAACAAAAATAAGTCATCAAGTGGGAGATCTAAATCTAGAGGGAGATCTAAATCTCCAGGAAAACCTATAAATGTGGTGTGCTGGAAATGCAAAAAGGAAGGGCACTATAAAAGGGACTGTAAATCTAAAGCTCCTAATAAAGGAAAGGGATCTGATGATGCTCCTTCTGCAGAGGCGAAAACCACCTCAGACGAAGGTGGGGATGTGTACTTGGCTTCTTTAAGTACACATGTAGATCATGAGGCATGGTTGATTGACTCAAGTGCATCCTTTCACTTCACTCCCCATAGAGAGTGGTTCTGCGAGTATGAGAAATACGATGGTGGTGATGTCTTCTTAGGGGATGATAGGAAGGATAGAATCGTCGGTTGCGGAAAAGTAAAGTTGAAGTTGCAAGGTGGAAGGGTTAGAACACTTCCGGGTGTTTTGCATATTCCTGCATTGGCCAGAAATCTGATTTTTGTAAGCAAGTTGGATGATGCAGGTGTAAAAACAGTGTTTGAGAAGGATACCTGCAAGATGGTTCGAGGAGCATTGGTATTGATGTAGGCAGTTCGGATTGGAACTCTGTACAAGCTGCAAGGTACCACGGTTGTTGATGGGTGCAAAACTTCTATGGTTCCTGAAAGTGGAGCAGAAAATCTAGTGGTATCTGGAGAGAAGACTATGTTGTGGCATCAAAGGCTTGGACATATTGGAGAGAAGGACCTTCGAATACTTCATGGTAAAGGTATGAGTAATATCTCTCTGGATTTTGATTTCTGTAAAAATTGTGTATATGGGAAGCAAAATCAGGTGAGTTTCCCCTCTGGTGGTAAGAGGGTGAAACATATATTAGAGCTTGTGCATAGTGACGTGTTTGGACCTGTGAAGGCTCCATCACTGGGTAAGTCTGTGTACTATGTATCATTTATAGATGACTTCTCAAGGAATACATGGATATATTTCCTTAAGAAGAAATCTGAAGTCTTTGACAGGTTTAAAGAATTCAAGGCTCTAGCGGAAAACCAGACAAAGAAGAAGATAAAGGTGCTGAGGACAGATAACGGTGGAGAGTTTTGCAGTAAGGAATTTGAAGAATTATGTAAGAAGTGTGGTATAACATAGTAGAAGACTACTCCATATACACCTCAGCAAAATGGAGTTGCAGAAATAATGAACAAGACGTTGATGGAAAGGGCAAGAAACATGCTCAGTGGTTCCGAGTTAGGATAGGAATTCTAGGTAGAGGCGGTGGAGACATCATGCTACCTGGTCAACAGATCACCTTCATCAGCGTTGGAGGATAAAACTCCACAAGAGGTATGGACTGGTAAGAAACCCTCTCTTTCACATCTGAGGGTATTTGGATGTGATGCATATGTCCATGTTCCAAAGGAGTAATGAACCAAGTTGGATAGTAAATCTGCAAAGTGCATCTTTATTGGGTATAAGGATGGTTTAAAGGGTTATAAGCTTTGGAACCCAGTAATAAGGAAGGTTGTGTATAGTCGAGATGTGGTGTTTAGAGAGGTGAAATATGTTATTAAACATTAAGTCCAACCAAAGGAACCTAAGAAGATAGAGTTTGAGATAAAGGAGGAAGAATCAAACTCTACAGCAGAGGAGGAATCAGAAGATGAAGAGCCACAAACTCCGGGTGTAAGAAGATCAATTCGAGAAAGAAGGCAGCCAGAAAGGTATAGTCCATCTGCTTTCTATTCAAATTTTGCTTTATCTATTACTGATGATGATCCTAGAACTGTGAAGGAAGTAGTAGATTCAGAGGATGGAAAACTCTGGAAAGAGGCCATGGTTGATGAAATGGCATCTTTGCACAAAAATGAGGCTTGGGATCTAGCGGAGTTGCCGGCTGGAAGGAAACCCATTGGAAACAAATGGGTGTTCGAGAAGAAGACAAAGTAGAAGGAAAGGCGGAGAAATACAAAGCTCGGTTGGTAGCAAAAGGTTATTCCCAAGTGTCGGGAATTGATTTTGGTGATATTTTTCTCCTATTGCCAAGGTAGCTTCTATTAGATTACTTTTATCTGTTGTTGCTGCTTTTGATTTTGAGGTAGAACAGATGGATGTGAAGACAACATTTCTTCACAGGGATCTAGAAGAGCAGATCTGCATGAAGCAACCTAAAACCTTTGTGGTGAAGGGTAAGAAAGAACTGGTATGCAAGTTAAAGAAGTCTCTGTATGGGTTAAAACAGTCACCAAGGATGTGGTATCATAAATTTGATACATTCATACGGGGAGTTGGATTTACTAGAAGCAAAGCAGATCACTGTGTGTATTTTAAATTAATTGGTGACCATGTTATTTATCTAGTCTTGTATGTGGACGATATGTTGCTAGTTGGAAATGACAAAGAAATCATCCAGGATTTGAAGACCCAATTGTCCTCCAAGTTTGAAATGAAAGATCTTGGTGTTGCAAACTATATTTTGGTCATGGAAATTAAAAGAGATCAGGTGAAGAGGAAGCTTTGGTTAAACCAAAGGAATTATGTCGAGACAATATTGCAGAGGTTTAATATGCAGGATAGTAAACCGATGAAGGTTCCTATTCCTATAGGTGTAAAGTTATCTGTTGAACAATGTCCCAAGACACAAGAAGAGGAAGAGGACATGTCCCATGTTCCATATGCAAGTGAAGTCGGTAGCCTGATGTATGCAATGGTCTGTACTAGACCAGACATTGCACATGCAGTGGGAGTATTGAGCAGGTTTATGTCAAAACCAGGAGAGGAGCATTGGACAGAAGTGAAGCGGGTTTCCATGTATTTGTGTGGCACTAGTAATTATTGTTTGTGCTACCAAGGAAGACAAGGATTGGATAGAGTGTTGGATATTCATGGCTTTGTTGATGCAGATTGGGTTGGAGATCTGGATCAAAGAAGATCTACAAGTGGGTATGTGTTTAACCTATTTGGAGGTGCAGTCAGTTGGATGAATAAGAAACAATCTTTAGTGGCACTATCAACTACAGAGGTAGAATACATGGTAGCCACTCATGCAAGCAAGGAAGCAATTTGGTTGCAAAGATTGTGTTCAAGTATGGGGTTAGTACAGGGAGCTATAAGGATAGACTGTGACAGCCAAAGTGCAATTTTCTTGGCAAAGAACCCTGCATATCATTCAAAGACAAAGCACATTGATGTTCAATATCACTTTGTGAGCGATATGATAGAAGACAAAAAGGTGTTGCTGGTAAAGGTGGAAACTTTGAAGAACATTGGAGATGCATCGACAAAAATTGTGAGCTCTGAGAAGTTCTCTTGGTGTAGAGAAATAATGGGCATTGAAGGGCTGGATAAATGGCTAAGCTCTCTTGTGGCCCCCTGTGGAAAGAAAAAAACAAGTGGGAGAATGTTGGGTTGTGTTATATTCTTTCCATGACTAGCCCACGTAGTTAACTGAGGGGTTAGAGGGGGGGCGGAGCCCATCGTTCATTGTGCTGATTGCGTAGCGGGAGGGTCACAGGGGATTTGAGGGGTGCAAGTAACCCCACTCTATGGGGTCTGGGATAATGCCCCAAAAATTTTGGTTTTGGAACCTATGTTAGGTTGGGCGGACCCACCTATGGTTTTGTGCATGATTTTCACACATGTTTTTGGACGCGATGGTTTTCGGTCCATGGTTTTGGATGCGATGGTTTCCGGTCCATGGTATTCGATGCTTAGGCATGTATAAATATGTATTATAACATTGAAAGGAACATAATGAAAAATAAATCTGGTAGTCCCGGTTTTGGGATCTAGGGGAAAATCTCTGTGTATATGTGTTTTATGTGTTATGCTCTTGCATTGTTTATTTTATGTGTTCTAGAATTCGTATGCAAGTAATTTCTGTACGGGGTTAAAACCTACAAACTGGGTACAAAACGACGAAGGAAATTAGCTTTCCCTTACAAGCTCCGCAATTGATAAATATGATAGAGGGGGTAAATTTACAAAGGCATCAACTTTGAGGGGGTCAATCTGGATGCCTTCCTTAGATACCACAAACCCTAGGAGGTGACCAGAATCAATGCAGAAGACACACTTATGTGGATTTAAACTAATATTGTAGTGTCTACAGTAAAGAAAAATTTCTCGTAAGTGGTCAAGATGATCATGACGCGTAGCATAATGAGTCAGTAAGTCATCAAGATACGGTTGAATGATGTGCTTGATGTCATGAAATGCATAAGACACCGCTCATTGGAAGGTAACACCAGCATTTTTCAGACCGAAAGGGAGTTTCTTGTAGGAAAAGGTTCCCCATGGATAGATAAAAGCATTTTTATGTTGATCGGCGGGAAGAATGTTAATCTGGTTGTAGCTAGAAAAACCATCCATAAAAGAAAAAATCTCACTCTCCGCACACTCATCAATGATTTGATTGATAAAAGGAGTTGAATAATTGTCTTTGGGGCACACCTGATTGATATCACCGTAATTAACACAAACGCAAATAGTCTCTTGTTTTTTAGTCACAAAGATAATGTTTGAAACCCAATCTGTCAATGGAATAGGGTAAATCAAACCAGCCTTTAGAAATTTTTCAACCTCTCCCTTTATAGTGGTTGCCTTTCTAGGGTGCACTAGATGAAGTTGCTGATGCATAGACTTCACATCTATGCTAGGAATTTCTTCATATGACCAGGCAAAGACATTGCAGAATTCCTTAAAAAGGGCAGTGTAAATATTGATCTCATCTGGAGAACAAGAAACCTCGACATGGATGTTCTCGACAATTCCTGGTTTAATAGAAACATCAATAGACATCATAGCAATAATGTTCCCCATGTTTCCCTCAAACAAAACTTCATGCACCAAAATGGGCGTTTGAAGAGGATGGGTGAGTGTATGGGAAAAAAAGGTATCCAAACACTATGAAATCTCTCCGAGACTCGGGAGAAACGACGAACGATGATGAGCATCATTCCATGGAGTTTCCTTAAGAGACATAACCTCGGTGATACTCTTGTCAGTGGGAAATGTCTTGTTCAAGGGTTATGGAGAATCCTAAGAACCAAGCCAAGGGGACTGTGAATACACATCTAGATGCATACTAAGAGTAGTATGACTTTCAGAAGTAGTAGCTGAAGCCAAAAAAACAGCTTGATAGGCTTGTTCTGCTAGGCGAGCGGCATGACATCACCAAAAGACTCAACCTGATCGGGGGAGGGAATGATCCAAGGATCTTGAGAAGTGGAGATCATGTTAAGAGAAGTGAAGTTTGGAGGTGGGAGGGAAAAAGTTCCCACAAGAGAAGAGTCTTTGAAAAGACCCACCCTAACACTCTCATAAGGGATATCAATATTTCCCGCATATGGCACGTTTCCATTCAAAGAACCAGAAGAGAAAAAAGCCAACTGATCAACAGAGACTATTTTCCCTTCATGTAGAAAAAGGAGCACACGGAACAAAGAAGAAACCACAAAAAAATGATCCTAACTTCGTCCAAGCAAAAGGTTGTAATTCAAATTTTCATCAACGACTTCTACTTCTAATTCAACAATCTTCCCTTTCAACGTGATGGGAAAACTCATGAGAATACTGTAAGGATGAGATCCTCTGCCATCAAAGGATTCTAAGGTGTTCAAAGACTGGTTGAGAGGAAGAGAGCCTATAGCTTTCCAACATGAAACAAACATGATGCAAGTGGAAGAACCCTTATCAATCACAGTTTGATGAATCATCTTCCCTTTTATAATGACTTGGATTAAGAAAGAAAGTTGATGGGGAAGACATACAGGGATTTTCTTGGCTAATTAACTTCGAACCTCGGTCAGGCCCCTACAAGCCAACAAATGGTTCCGTTGCTGGGACCGGGATTTGCATAGAGATATCTGATGTTGTATCACTGGAATCCAACTAAGAAAGGAATTGGAGATTGGTTGGATAGGAAGATTCACGAGTTTGCGGCGCAAGAGAACAGGAATCCGCAACTATCAAAAGAAGAGTGGTTAGACTACTACTTATACACAGAGATCCATGAAATTTTCTTCGCATCTTTCCCTACTGAGCTATACGAGTGGATCATGAAGCTAGCAGATAGCCAAGGAAGGTGCAAGCTCGACAGACCTATTGTGTGGACTCCAGAATTGGTGCGCAAATTGGAAGCATTGGAGGATAATATCGTGCGCGCTGTTGATCACTGGCTCGATCGAATTATAGGAGGATTCATCACTGAGTTCGTGGTAGATACTTCAGTCAGCTATAGCGAGGCAGAGCGATGCTTCCTTAAAGGACCGTGAGGTAAGTACATTAAGTCTTTGAACACTTGGATTAAAATGCTACTATGTGAAAAGCGGGTTATGTGAATAAATTGATGTTTGGGGCTACGCAAAGTGGGAGAATCTATAGAAATGAAGGTAGTGCAGAACTAGAAACTAGCCCCTTGATTTCACCTCCGCGAGGGGTCGAGGAAGAGATCGCGAGGTCTCACCAAGAAGTGTGATCAATTTGATGAGGCAGAGGATTCCTCACATACCACCCCCAACCACACCACCACTAGTTTCACTGTCTTCACCCCCATCTTCGTCCATACCACCATCGCGAGTCAATATGGCGAGCACGATAAAGTTGCCAATGTTCAAGGGAGTAGGAAATGAAGATCCGGACCAGTTTTGGTTCGTGATAAAAGTTGTATGGGAAGCACAGGGAGTTATGGATGACAATATAAAGAAAGAAATGTTGGTCAGCGCTCTGCAAGATCGTGTGCTGACCTAGTACATTAAGCATTCTAATGACAATCCGAATGCGGGGATCGTGGATATCCAAACTGTGCTAAACAAAGAATTTAGAAGGCCGAAGTCAGAGGCACAGTCAATCATTGGGTTCAAGGAAATCACAATGCTACCAGGCGAGACCCCTTGGGAGTTGGATCAGATACTGAAGTGCACAATTCATGAAGCTAACATGACATTGATGGATGGACAATATCGTGAATAGTTTGTAGCATCGTTAATGCCGCATCTAAGGAATGCATTCTCACAACAAAGGATAACAACTCAAGCCGAGGCCCTGGAGATCACGATGAGACTGCATGAGACCCCGATACAGGATCCCAACCTGGGAGTTCAACAGATTCATGCGTAATTGAAAAACTTGTGCCTTGAGATATAGAGTCTGAAACAAGATAGGACAACTCGCCCATAAGTGCGTGATGGGGTATGGTGCGTAAAGTGCAAGGGTCAGGGACATGACAAGGACCACTACCTAGTATTCGCCAATTACCTCGTGGGAGGAGGACCAATGCCATTAAGACCAGAGGCACAAGTAGGACCTAGCGTAGCTCCTACATTATGGTGCGCGATTTGTCAAATAGGAGGAAAGAATGCTACAAATAACTGCCATTTATTGCAGAAGTACACGTAGAATTCACAGCAGTTGTTCTATAATTTTTGTAGATCAGTGAGACATGATGAGCGCACCTGTAGAAGTTATGAGTTGATGATGGATAGGACTCCTACCTACAAAGTTTAGGTCAAAACGCGGCCCCTTGACCAGAATGCAGCGATGGCGCGAACTGGATTTCAGGGGCGTGGGTGAGGCCGAGGTGGAGGAGGACCTGGAAGAGGTCACAGATAGCTGATATGTTATAATTACTAAGGGTCAGGACATTATGCCCGCGATTGTACAAATCTGACATGTCCATCATGCTTGTACTATACATTGTTTGATCATGAGACGGAGGATTTCCCCACACTAATAGAGAGGTTGTGTGATAATGGAGCGCTCTAACCTCCCCCGACTCAGAACCCGCAAATGATGAGGTTTGAGCCACACAAGGAAGACCCTAATGTGAATATTGTGCTACAAAGTGGAATTACGACAAGGGATGACAAAGGCAAGAAGCCTGAAGAAAGTACTTGGGTTCGCAAGGCTCCAACGAAAGAACCTGAGTTTGATTTGGAGCGTGCTAAGGAAACCTTCATGGAAGCCAGGAAGAGCTTCACTGATGCCTCCACTTTAGGAAGCAAAGATAGACCAAAGCCGGAAATGGACCCATCGATGCTCACCACATTCCTGGAAACATGCATGAAGTTGTTGCACGACAGCAAGGCTGTAAAGGGGTTGTAGGAACTCATAAATAGATGTGATGGGACCACACCAGGAGAGCCGCATGTGGTTCGGAAGCTCGAAAATCACACAACAAGGACAAAAAGGGAGATGTGATTGATCGCGCAGATTGGTGAATATGAGATGGACCAAGTGATTTTGGACCTAGGATAAGATGCGAATGTTTTGCCGAAGCAAACATGGGAGCACATGGGAAGGCCTACACTGCAATGGATCCAACTACGAATGGTGAACGAGCAAAAGATCCTACCTATGGGAATATTGCAGGGAATCACAGTGGATATCGAAGGAGAAAGTGCACTAGCAGACTTCGAAGTGATAGAGATTGTTGATGATAGCAATCCCTACCCCGTGATATTAGGAATAGATTGGGCCACTGACATGAATGGGGTGATAAATCTAAAGAAGGACAAGATGATTTTTGAGAAAAAGTCTTTGCACGTAGTTGTACCTTTGGACCCTACAGAAGGATCGCGCTACATGGACCCGTGTGCAATTATGAAAGCGACAATGACTTGGACTGCATCTACAAGATAACCACGCAAGAGCAAGACTGGGTAAATCCAACCATGGATGGACGAATCTCATGGGAGAATGCAAGCTCCTGCACCTAGGATTCTGACAAAGAGATAGAGTGATGGCAAAACTGGTTACACGAGGTAACCATGCTGAACTGTAACATGATGACGAGATTGTTGCGCTACATATCAATAGAGGTAAGGGATCTACCTACGTGTGATGGGTTAAGTGAGGTAGATGACTTCTTGAACAGATTTGAAAGAGAGGTTCCGAAACAGCAATGTTTCAAAGATTTGAAATAGATACTGTGCACTACACCCGCGAGGTGGTGGGGTACGCACCAAGGAAGCTTCGAGGACTGGCGCAAATGCAGGAGAATGATGTGCATACGGTTTAGGAAGCCTCAGATGTGATTAATAGACAAGATTAATAGACGAAACAGTTCACGCACCCACCTGTCCAGGTGGATACAAGCATATGGTACGAAACTTGCGTGGATGCACACAGTCTTCATGTTAGGAGACATGGCCAGTAAGCAGGTGTTGGCAAGTCAATGGTGCGAACGACCCCTCTAGTTGGAACCTCGGAGTATGGAAAGACCAAGTGCGTAGAAGGTTATATGCGCAGAAGCCTTTAACGGAGTATGCAAAGAGCTGAACAAGGTACATAATGTGTAGTGGACTATTTTGGACCTACACATACCAGCGATTTTATGGGCTTATAGAACCATGTGTAGGAAACTGACGGCGCAGGCACTTCTGAGGCTGGAGAATGGAGCTAACGCTATAATCCCCATAGAGTATAACATGCCTAGTCCACACATAGCAGCACCAGCAGATACGAAAATTCGCGGAACCTTGGAAGAAAGGGTAGCGTAGCTAAACAAAGCAGAACACTTGGGATCTGATGAAGAAATCTGACAAGGTGACCTTAGGCTCCAAGAACTTATGAAAGAAAAGGTGTGATTAAGGGAGTAAAGCGCTCTGCTGGAAGTGGAAGCCAAGAAGCTTGAGGATGGGATCAAGAAGAATTTTCTCGATAAAGAACCCGGGGTGATAAAACAAGGTGCACACGATCACATCGATGAATTTGGGGACTATCGCCGATAACTGATAAGCCTGATGCCTTGGATTGGACCGCATATTGCCAAATGGATCAACCATGGTGGCGTGATGTTGATGATAAAGTGCGCGACGCAGCCAGTAACAATAAAATATGGTTATTTTCAAGGAAAAGTGATGGATGACCGGATGAAACCCTATACAGGTGGCGTGACCACATAACTAGCTGTGCCAAGTACAGTCTTAGTGCTCCAGGCAGTTGAAAGGAGGTGCGGGACTATAAAATACTCTGCCTGGGAGCTGCGTGATGTTGGAGTTGCGCAGAGAAGTAAAGTGTCACAAGGTCCATGACCGCGCAAGAGGGGCTGCGCTGCTAGCGGGTTGGTTGGAAAGTGACCGTTGGAGTCACTATTCATGATGTGATGCTCGACTTGAGACCAAATGGAGTGGGTGGCAAGCATTTAAGACGCGTTTTATGGGAAATATTTGGGAAAATTTGCTGCCAAGAGAGCATTAATGAACTGGATTTGGGGAGAACAGTCGAATTCAAATTCAAAAGGCACTATAAATTACAAAGGGCTACCCAGTAAACAACCCTTGGTCATTATCGAATTGAGTTGTTGTATGCCCTGCACATTCTGAGCCGAGATCTGTTTTCACTATGCCGAGCATTGATTGAGCCCCTAATTACGCAATTGAAAGATTTCTAGACCAGCAAGATGGCATCGTCATAAGAAGTTAGGAAGATTACAGAGATGACCACTGAAGAGGCCGCGCAGGCCCTAACTATGGGGGATGCCCCTGAAGGCGCTAGGATTGTGGCAAAAATCCCTAAATCACTGCGCACACCAAGGCCAAAGAAAGACAAACAGCCAATGCTTCTTGTACATGTGTCCCCTCGTAAACCATTGCACACTAGGTTAACGATGGAGGAGAAAGGCAAAGTAGTTAACTTGGAAACCAATGAGGAGGAGAAAGGCCTGGAGGACCTTATAATTAAAGAAGATGAGGATGAAGGCATGGAGGAATAAAATGAGCCTGCGCACCCTCCAACAAATTTGCCTACCTATATCCCCCCATAGAAGGGGAAGGCAAAAATTCCCAAGGATCTCGACGAGAGCAAGAGCTCTCTCATGACCCCGCTCCTCCCAAATGACATCATCTTTGAGGGCACGTACCTAGGGTGGTTGCCTAACTTGAAATTTGAAGATTGGGATCTCGCTGACCACGAGAAGTTCCCTCACCTAGAGACCATGCAACTCATGAAGCCCAAGCAGAACATCGCGGCAAGGGTTATCGAATTGGAGCCGCAAAAGTGGTTACGTGGAGTGGAAAAGGCAGGGTTATTAAACTTTCTCTGGGTACCGCATTTCCACCGCACCCCAATAACAATATTCATCATCAGGCAACTGCTCTACCTGGTGCATCGTGGGTGTTTGTGGCTGGAGGAGCCCGTCCCCATCACAGACCACTTAATCCACCGCATTACCTGGCTCCCATGAAAAGGAGAGGACCCCACAGACATCTCGGAGGGGAAGAGCAATGACTTGGCCATCACGGAGGCCATGAAGAAGAAATATGAGCTGGAGAAGAAGAAAAGGGGCTACGCCATATCCAGCATCAACAACAAATTAGTTAAAGTGGCGACCCAGATAATGGCAAGTAAATTTATGCACAAGTGCAATGCAGACGAGGTACCCGCGCCAGTGTTGGCACTTGCTCAGCAGTGCACGGAGGGGGTCCAATTCAATTGGTTCAAGTTCTTATGTAAAGAGTTCCTAGAAAATTGCCACGAGGCCCAAGAAAAAGGAAAAACGTTCCACTATGCATGGCTTCTGTTGTCCATAGTGCTCGTGGCAGGGGAATTTCCAGAGGATAGTCAGTTCCCCACAATTGACAGGGATCTACCAGAGGCCGCGAAGTATGCTTCGTTGTGGGCCATGAAAGACACGAACCGAATCCGTGACAACAAGATATTCTGGGTGTTCATGGAAATGAACATAGAATAACATGAAGGCATCAAAGTTGTCTATCGACCTGATCACTCTTACTGAGGGTGATCTGCATGACATCGGCGAGACGGTGTGCGACATCACCTCTGAGGCCCTCCAAAACTTTGCGTAAGAGAATCATATTGTCTTGGGGGCCCTCAAAGTGCAGCTTCAGGAGTTTCAGGCGCACACTCCTCAGGCTAGTACCCTTTCGACTAGCCTCGCAGTAGGGACAACTGTAGCAGAGTAGATGTTGCGCACTCTGACAACAAACACAATAGTGCTGCTAGAAGGGGCACTTATTACAACAAATGAGGCCAACATGCCTATGATTAGTGCACTGAAAGGTATCGGGATCAACATGGCTGGGCTCCCATGGGAGATGCTATATGTTCTGCAGGATGGGATTACTTCAGAACTGCGGGCTAGGGAGAGTCGTGCGCTACAAGTACTAAGCGAGCAAAAGAACAATATGGAGCATTTGAGCTTGCAGCGTGACAAAGTGGTGTCACAGAATAGGTAGATGGTATAGGTACTAGAAGAAGCCTTTCAGATGGTCCCTGAGCTGGCCATCCCAGCAGACGCACCAGTAAAGGAGCTCATCCACAGACTAGCAACAGGGGTGCCCGAGGTGCGAGAAGAAATGACTAAGGTTCAGCTAGAGCTGAACCTTAAGATAACAGAGCTGCAGTTGAAGGCACATTCGTCCACCCCTCCAGAAGTAAGAGAACAGTGCACCAGCGCTATTGCATCAGGGCTGGAAGAGATCGACAGTGTAGTAAGGGACTACACCAAAATGTTGGAGGAGTCATTTGAGGTCCTCACAAATCTGCAGGAGGACCCCAACATCCAGTGCTTAGAGACAGAGGTGTGTGAGCTCCAGCAACAATACGACAGTGTCAAAGGGACCGCACAGACGATGGCCCTCACTCAGAGGCTCGCACAAATGCAACAGGCCAAAGTGCTGAAAGAGCAGGTGGACACAACGCGGCACAAAGAAGCAGTCGTGAAGGCGTGCGTGCAGCCTTGGATCAATGAGGCCTTCACCATTGCAGCAACAATTGAAGGAAAGCTCGCACAAATGCAGGGGACGCAGGAACAGGTCCAGGCAAGTAGTTCCGACACCGCGGTCTCGGAACAACGAGTACAGGAGATTCAACAAGCAACCGCTCAATTGGAGGGACTCTGCACGAAGATCTCGACACTAACAAAGTGACTCGAAGGTGAGTCACGATGTTTTTTTTGGGGGCCTATTGGGTGTGGAATCCCCCCCAAGGCATGTTTTGGGGCTTAAAGCCCAAGTTTTGACCAATTCCATTGTAAAGACTCCGCGATTTGTGGGTGCGGAGCACAATGTCATAATAGAGTCATAAGGTTGTCCACCGTCATTTTTGTAATGTAATGTCAGCGTGAAAGATCTACCCATGGTCCACGGACCATGGGATTGTATAAATAGAGCGAGGCTCTAAGTATAGAAAACAACTAATAAGCGAATAGAATAGAAGAATGATGAGTATAAGGGATTGAGTCGAAGTGTAAGGTGTGTCTTTGGGTCGTAGAGTAGGAGAAGGCTCTGCAGCTGAGTGCACAGAGGCCTAGTAGTCCACAGCTAAGTGCGCAAAGGCCTAGTATTTCACAGCCAAGTGTGCAGACCCCTGCAGCTAAGTGCACAGGGCAGATTGAGTCTGTAACCGTGGGAAGAGTTAATAAAAGAGAAGTTATACCCTATTTCTTTGTATCTTTTCCTATTTTATGTATTATTGGGTATGAATTGCAAGTTTATTGTTTATTTGCTGTGTGAACTCATATGAATGTGTTGTATAAATAAATATAACATAAGGTATTCATTTACGTGAAGATAACTAATTGGTGCAAGAAGATAAGTAAGATATTGGGTGTGACGTAGGGAAATAGTGCAGAGCGCTACTGCAGCAGCGCTGAAGCTCCACAGCCCCGAGGCAAGTATATCAGGGCGCGAGGGACAGGGAAGTGCGTGAAGTAACCTGCACGAAGTTGGACCATTTCAACCTCTCAGACATCTCAAGGGTCCGGAAACCTGGTTCTAGCACCCCCCCATACTACTTCGGGTGAGATCTCAGTTTGCACTCCGCGAATGGTTGCTGAAAGGGCCAGTAGTACAGGGATTTGCTTGGCTAATTAACTCTGAACCTGGGTCAAGCCCCTACAAGCCAGCATCCATAGTCTGTTTGGGAGGAGTAGGATAGTCTTTTGACCGAGCGGCAACAGAAATAGGTATTGTTCCACTTATATGAACCTGAGAACCCAAAGATGTAGAAGATTGTGGTTGTTCTACCAATTTGGTTTGTTATGATGGGAAAGGTTCTTTTAGTACAGTCGGTTTCCCTTGAGTGCCTTTTAACAAGTGACTAACTTCTGCACAACAGGGACAATCCTTGCTATAGTGATCTTCCTCACAAATGAGGCAAGGATATTTGGGCTTACGTTTAGATGCATCATTAGCAGATGACTTTGGAGGATCATGTTTTGGGGTATCAAATTTTTCTTTTCCTTTACCCTTATTTTTACCTTTGGAAGCTTTATCTGTTGTGATAGATTGAACTGCATTAACCTCATAGGTTTTACCAAGATTTGGAAAGGGATTCGAAGGAGGGTTAGATGCATTATTTGAAATGTATTTTTGCTTTGAAGAAGATTTACTAGAATTTTGAGTGACTGGTCCAATAATACCATCAATAGATGGTACGTCTAGAGGTCTAGAGGATTCCAGATCCATAGACGTCTCAGAGCATCAGAAAAGAGATCATATAACATGTCAGATTAGGAATATACCAAATCTAAATATTGGGCACAGGAAATGGCTTGATCATCGGTTACACAACCTCCCATAGCTATGTCCTTGGCAATTTTTTTGACAAATGATTGGGTAAAACATTCAGTTAACAGAACATCAGGTATACTAAACTTTATAAGGTGACGTCGACGTCTCCATTCATGGATAAGATCAAAGATATGGGTGGCAGTATTTTGTTTCATAGACATAAGTAGATGGGTACCTTTTTCAAATTGAACTGGTAACTGGAAGTGAGTAAGGAAGGCCATTGCCAAAGAATTGAAGTCTTGATAGGCACCTCGAGGTAACTCGATGTACCATTTCATGGCAGTACCTATCAAGGTTCACTGGAAAAGATGTAGATGAACAGAGTCTTCAACCCAGGAATTGGATGAACACCATAAATGGTAAGTCATAACATGGGCCTAGGGGTCTTCTCTAAACTTTCCTTCGAATTTCGGACAATCGCCAGGAATCTTAGTAGGAACCAGAGGCCAATATGGTGAATGAAGTATTGGATCATTAGTGAGCCTTGACACATCTAGTAGTTCCAACATTGCTAGAAATGGAAATTGTGGATTGAAAGGCATGGGAGGCCTTTGATAAGGCCCAGCTTGTGGATTCCATCCTTGTTGGTATGGGTTCTGCCCCAAAGTGGTGGATTTTGACCATAAGGAGCTTGATATTTCCCCCACTGAGGGGTATTATGACCATACAAAGGTGGATTTTCCCCCCAAAAAGGTGGGTTTTGACTAGGGTAAGGTTGATATTGAACCACCATGGGCCATTGAGAACCATAAGGTGGATAAACAGCTTGCGAAGCATATGGATTATAAGGTTGTTGTTGCAACTGTTGACCCTGGTGGTAAAATTGTTGGCCTTGCTGCTACAGGGGTTGACCTTGTGGCTATAAGGGTTGACCTTGTTGATACAAGGGTTGGTTTTGTTATTGCAAGGGTTGTCCTTACTATTGCAATGGTTGTTGATAGATCCCTTGTTTCACATAAGGTCCTTGTTGTACATAAGTCTATTGTTGTTGGAAAGTTCCTTGTGGAATTTGCTTAGTTTCAAGTTGGTATTGATAAATTCCAACTTGAATTTGACCAGATGCCCCAAATGAGGAATTTGAACCACGCTGCATTTGGGGGCCTGCCTGTTGAGTAAAAGGTGAATTTTGAGGCTATTGTGATCCATACAGAGGGTACGGTTGCTAGTAGGGTATCTGGGCCAAAAGAGGCTGCTGATACATATTTTAGCCTGATCCAGATGGAATTGATGATCCACTAGGATAAGGCACACTGCCAACATTTTGACTAGCTCTGGTTGCATGAGTTTGAGGTGCACTCACATAATTTCCACCTGAACAGGAGGTACATATGGAGGTGGTGGCTGGTGCCCCCCATGCAGTGGGATGGGTGGTGGCACATATTGTCCACTTAATGGAGGACCCAAGGAACTTATAGGGACATTAATTTCCCCAACTATAATAGTCGGTTGTATAGGAACTAACGAAACTACATTCGGTGTAGGAATTTGAGAGGCCATGTTTGAAACAAACAGACCAGAAGTAGGAATGCCACTCGACAACCAAATGGGATTGTGATAAAGTGAAGATTCACTTGGAGTACCTGAAACCAATTGATCCAAAGAGGTATAACCAGCTGGAAACAAAGGTTCACTGCTTTTAAGCGGCGGTGGAGGTGAAACACTTCCCACATATGGATAACCTTCAGGTGGAAAGTCATATTTAGAATCATTGTCAACACTAGGAGAATGAGTGGTTGAGACTTCTGGAGGTCCTTGAGAAGAGGCTGGAAACTCACTTTCTGAAGGCATAGGTGGAAACAGTTGGCGAGGGGGAATATGAGATGATCATGGAGATAACTCAAAAGGCACACCAGGATTATCATATGGACTATAAGGTTATTTAGGAGATATGAACAATGGATCAAAAAGTGGATTCAGAGGGAATAAAACAAACCTTTGTGGACTCTCAAGAGTGCCTGGATCAGATTCATGAGATGATGAGTCTCCAGGTGGAGGATGAGAAGCTACGGGTTGGATACTCAGTATAATTCCAAGTTCAAGACCTTGGTATTCAAGTGACTATGAAATCTCAATATTAACTCCTTGTGATGACCCTTCAGTGTCGGATGATGAAGGGGAAATGTAGGGTGAACCCTTTGGTTCAGCCACGATGAGCTTTTCTCAAAAACAATAAGGGGTGGTTGATTTGAGCCTGCAATTAAAATTTACTATTAATCAGGCAATATGAGGCCAAGGATAACTACATAGGTAAGTCATGTTATCGTGGGTAGTTAAATTTTAGAACTTAAAAACAAAAAATAAATAAAAAAGGGTGTACCAGGCAAGAGGGTTTACCAAGTTTCTGTGAATCGTTATACACACCTTAGCCAAAACCAAGGACTTAACGTACGACGACCGATCTCCTAGAATGTTGTGTTCGGTGTATCACATCTACAAGGTGGCTGACTCGGTTACCTATGGCTAAAGGATAGCAACATAGTGTGGTGTCCCAATATATACTCGATGGTACGGGGAGCACAAGTCTATGTTAGTGTTGTCTAATGAATAACCATTCGGTGAGAGTGCTCCCATATACTTTCCATACTAGAGTGACTCTGATATACCCAAGAGTACTGGAGAAACTCTGATATACTTTCGTACTGGAACGATATTTCACCCTCGGGATACAATGCAGGCAATTAACGACAGCTACTAGGTTTATAGATGTCGAAACACATCTCTAGCCTAGACCTCTAAATGTTTGTGTTAAGTTCCAAATGCTCCTTATGTTAATTCAGTAAATTTTAATGTTTTACTTTAATTAAGTTTCAATTTTGGGCTCAAACGATGTCACCTGAATCCTATAATGCAACTATATGAGTAAAAGGAAACCTTTCATTTCAATGAATTATACACTAGCGAGGAAAGAAAGTTCAATCAATTAATGCATCAAACAATATGCCTCCACTAACTTTTCTAAATGCAACATGTGAGAGAAAAACTAAACTTCACTTTCACTAATGAATATGCAATCTATTGAAAGAAAAAATGACTTTTACTTTACTAAGATGCACTTTACCTATATGATGTTCTCTTTGATTTTCAGATGCTCACATGCAACTAAGCTTCAACTAAAAAAAAAATGAAGATTTTGATTCAAAATGATCCTAATGCAAACAATGCATCAATCAAAGTAACACCAAATTCAAAAGAACTCAATGAAAATGTCTTTCACTTTCTCTTTCGAATAAATAAATAAATCAATTCATTTCATTTTGTAAACCAAACAATGTAATCTATGCTTGATGAATGACAAAGATGGATTTCAAATGCAAGATGACCTAGTACAAATGAAAAGCAACTTTGCACGAAACAAACCGAAACCAATGTAATTCAATGTTTCAAATGATTTTACCAGATGAACAGACCTAATCATTAAACAAACCAGAGACTTAATGACAATCACAAGTGGTAAGTGACAATCAACTGACCTATAAACCCTAAAACCAATCCAATTTCACTCACACACTTGAAAGTTCAAAGAAGTAATAATTTGCTAATAAAATGAGGTAATCAATAAAAAAATCAATAAATCCAGTCATGCAGGACAAAACAAGACCTCAGGGGCTCAGACACACTAGAGTTTGACAGAGAAACCCTAGGTTTTTTGCCAATCTCATGGATCAGTGCGGTTGTTATGGCCAAACTAGCATTGAACAGAGGATCATCACGACTGCTTTAATAAAAAAGCGTGCTAGAAATGCGACTATGAGAGAAAAAAGCATGTTGGGTGAGGAATAAGTCAAAATAAAAAATAATTTCACAAACACTTCCAGACTAAGCACTCTAAGATAGCAACTAGTGATTATGCAAACTTATACAGACCCAAACTAACTAAGAACTCGATGGTCGGTCAAACTGATCAAGATATTAGTTGAGAAAGGAGGATGAAAAGGCTATAGATTCCCAAGTGGATTCACCATTTTGTTGGGAAGGAAAATCCCCTCTATAGACAGAGGCAATCCCTCTAGCCCAATGAGTGGGTCTAGCAACAAATTAAATAAACTAACATACACTTTCCTAGTTTATGTTTAACAGATGAGAGAGAAGGAGAAACCTACCTCGTTCTGATGCTAATCGCTCGATCCTTTGAATATAACTTTAAATATTTTGCTCGAGGCCTTGCTCCTTACTTGTTCTTCATGTCCAAGTACCTGCAAGGAAGTTCAAAAAGCTATGCAAGATACAAGATCATATATGGCATACATCAAACATAAACTACTTAATATATCAAGGAACATTAAGCTAATAGCATAAACATCTACATAATTATGGAAAGTGAACATCAGATGTATATATTAATAAGCTAAAAAGGGAAGCATACAACCTATGCCTTGATGTTGGAGAGTCCTTTTGGTGGATGTCCAATTCCACAAAAAAACTCTGCAATCACTCCTTCTCCAAGCTAGAATGGGTAGCATGTAAGCATAAACTTAGCATAGGGATGCAGCAATCAATGACCAACCATTTGGGGATGGAAGGGAGTGAAATTATAGGAAGGGAGAGGGAGTTATGGATCAACAAAAGAGGGATTAAGGTCCACGTCTCAATGGGAAAGCCCATGATGATACGATCAAGAGGTCCAAATGGGAGAGCTCGGCCATATCAACAATAACCAATATCCAGCTCGATGTTCTTGAAGGTTCTAGTGTAGAAAGCTTATCCTCTAGTTTGGGGAAAACCTGCTAGAAGAGGTTCATCACGGGGTTTCCTATGAAGACCCTCACTAGAAGCGCTAGTGTATAACTGTGCAAACAACCATCAGCACAGGCAGGCAGTGGAGAAAAATGCGGTGATGCTAAAAATTGGGTTTTTAGGCAACCTTCTTTAGAATGGATTTAGGGGAGTTTTCCTTTGATTCTTCATGGAGGCTTTGGTCTGTATATCATGATGGATATGTTACACAATAGTCAATGTTTTGGCACTTCGGGATACGGAACAGGAAGTGAATAAGAGGTGTGACAAAATACTATGTAACAATTTTTCCATTGAAGATGCTTCACCATCATTGATGATGTTCTTTAAATGTTGGTAACGGTGAAAAAGGATCCTCGTCTACCACACAATCATAGAGTCAAAATCACCTTTAAAGGCACAAGTAGATAAGAAGGCATGTGTATTGTATGACACTCCATAATTTATGCATTTTAGATGTGTTATTTAAAATATATAGACACATTTAAATGCAAACATGTAATTTATTATTTGAATAAGAGAATTCAAATGACTTAGTGTAATATTTTGGTGATCTAGGTAGATATTGGTAGCAACCCACCTATTCCATTGACTTAGAATTTTAAGCCTTGAACTTCTAGCACATTTTTTAAGCCTTAAACAACATTTTTTGTCCTTTAAATATATTAGGGTTGTCATAGCATGCCTAATATTTGATTGAAATTGTTTTTCTCTTTAATATATTTCCAATGAGCTATTGTACATACCAAATGAAATTTGTATGCAAAATTTGCATCCTCGGGAAGTTGATATATCAACTAAACTCCTTAGGGCCTACATTCTTTTTACTACTTCATCTCCTTGGGTTTAGGTTTTGGATATTCAAGAAATTTTCCTCTTAGTATTTAGTGCTTTGTGATAAAAGGTCATTTTTATCCTCTTGTAAAAGGTTTCCTTATGAATGAGCATAGCCAACACTTCTCTCTTCAAAGATAAGCTACTACCATTTTAACTAGTTTGCATTATTTTTCATTTTAGAGTATTTTGTTAATTCATTTCTCAATAGAATTTGGTTTTGAAAATATTACTATGCTCTCTACAAAATTTATCTTTGTGTTTGTGTCTAGTCATATTATTACCTTTCATTTATGTCTCAACTAATCTAGATTAGTGGTATCATAACAATTTTCCCTTTGTTGTTTCTTGATGCACGTCCTTGAACTAATTTTCATTGGGGATGACCAGTAACACCAGCCCAAGTGATCTCCCATGGTGAATGAAAAATATAACAAAGAAAAATATTATATCAAGTTGTTTCTCGAGGAATCCCTTGCATGATTGAGGAACAAGATGATAGATAATTTTGCTTAAATCCTTCAGTGGTCGCCAACTAAAATTAAGTCACCTTAAACAAATAATCATTTTGGAGGTGTGACACCCTTCAAGGTATGAGTTATATTTGACATTAATTTACTTGAAAAAAATATGAATTTGAATATTTTAGAGAAATGGATAAATCTTTGACTTTGTTCAAAAAAATTGGGCATTGAAAAGATTACCTTTGTTTTCCTTAAGATCCTTCCGCATGTAAAATATTGGTGGGAAAGTTACTAGGAGACACACAATGAACATAAATCTATCAAATTTACGATATAACCCACTTGGGTAGCTTTTGTTGATGCACTCAAGTTCGAATTTTTCCATGTTGAAAAATATGATGACCACTACATGATATGGGCAACTCTATGTCAATAGAGAGACCAAATAGTGTTGGAGTACAACAATGCCTTCCATGCCTTGTATTAAAATTTGAATATTAGAGGCTTTGAGAAACACCTAGTTTTGAAGTATCACAGTGGCCTACATAGGGACATACAAACATAGATGGATTTATTGGGCATCTCCTCACAAGGAGATGCTTATCAATGTGTCGTAAAAATTGAACAAAATCTTGGAAAAGGTGGCCCTAACTCACAAAATAAAGGATATATCAAGGATAACAAATCTCAAGACAAGTAGTCTAATATGCAAGCATGGAGGGGTAGGGTCGAAGAAGGACATCAGAAAGTGGTGTGAGGTCCAAAAAATCTCCTAGCACAATGTTGTTGAAATTTTCATGAAAAAATCATTGCTAATTAAGTTAAAAGAAAATTAATTAGATCCAAGCTTGGAATTTGATATAGAGAAGGATAAGGGAAAGTTGTTCATTAATAATAAAAAAACCCAGTGCTTACCATTTCAACCATAATTATCCAACTAGAAGACTCAGAGAAGTGGGTGAAAGGTGATGATAACAGTAGCCAAAATGAAGTGGGTGCAACTAGTTCCTATTCCATTCACAGAAGTGGGTGAAAGGTGTTGATAATAGAAGACAAAATAACTTGATCTCAACTAAGGTCGTCAACACATTGAAGTTGTTGACAATGCCACACTTCCTCCCATACACAATTGGTTGTTTGATCTAGGGACAAGATATCGACATCAATCAACAATGTCACCTATCCTATGAATCAAGTCCTTTAGATATGAGGCATTATGTAATGTTTCCCCACTTGAAGTTTGTGATGTTCTTTTGTGACAACCCCATATGTGGAAAAATTATGTGTTTTATGATTCTAGGCCTCATAATGTCATATGCTACTTCAGGATTCCGACTCTACATGGTACTGAAGGTAGCTTCAACTACTGCAACTTCCATGATATCAATAAAGTAGTATGAAAAGGTAATCTCTCAAAGTATAGAAAATCTATCATCTTAATGGTTCAGCTATAAGGTGAACAAAATGTCATTGTGATTACCATTACCTCAACATGAGCCCTTTATACATAAAATAAGCAAGTGGACACAATTGTAAAGTAATAAAGACATATCTTTACTTCACTTATGGGGGTGCCTCTGCATTATGAGGTCAAACATTCAATAGACTTGACACTTGGTGCCCCTTTAATTAATGGCCCAATATATAGAAATTTGTACACACAATTTAGGCTTGTGGGGGGTAGTCAATATCATGGGATTGGGCTTAGTGTAATGAAACAAATACATGTTGAGAGAAAAAACCAGTAAGAGAAGAAAAGAAACCATAGCTTCAGAGATAGAGGTGGGCCAAAGTGATCTTGTGCTAATTATCATCGTCTTCAAACAAAATGGGTTGTTGGGAACAAAGGCTTTAGAGATACAGGTGGGAAAAGTGATCTTGTGCTAATTATCATCGTCTTCAAGGGAAATGGTCTGCTGGGAATATTCTTCAGCCTTGTGTCTTCAACGTCCCTTGTGTCTTAGTTCTTGAAGGTACTTTGTTGTATTGGTTCTTTCTTTATATTTAGTTGGAGTTCTATACTAATGTTTGGGGGATTTAGATGAATTACATTCCAGAGGTATATATATTTATGGAGCCCATATCAGAAATGTGAACTGGATTTTGTGTTGGTTCCATCATGTCCAATCTCTTTGTTGAATTGCCTAATTTACATGATTTTGATTTTTAATCATCATAACAGTTATAGTGCTTATTTTTGTCAATTTTTACTATATTTGTATACAATTTTTAAGTTCTTCAGTGATTTATTTCATCTCCAAACTTGTATTAGAGGAGTGATAAAACATGGGGACTTTGGGTTTGTACTTTGGTTAGTCTCAAGTTTAAACAATCAATTTTGATGCTATTTTTTAGGTGGTTGAGCATATTAACCATGTGAAAGTTTATTCCTTGTTCTAAAACAGTTATGTTCTACATCTATTGGACAATTTTTCGTGCTAGCTGAGCCAATGAAACCTACAAGGCTTTACCAAGTTTTATAATTTAATTAAAAGTTTTAAGAATTTAGAATTTATAAAATTTCAAGGTCTAATTATTTTAAGGGTGCTTGGTCAATGGAAGAGCACCTGCTTTACAAGCAGGTGGTTGGTGGTTCAATTCCATTGTGCCCTGATATTCATAGGGAATGGATGCAAATTGAAATGCAATGTTGGATGAAAAAAGTGATGCATAACTTGGTGCAAAAACAAATGCAAAAGTGGACATAAAAATGACTCAAATTAAATGTAACATTAGACACAAAATGGGATGCAAAGGTGGACACAACACATGGCTTAACACAGGATGCAATTATAGATGCAAATTTGGATGCTCAAAAGGATGTAAAATTGGATGCAAGATATGGTGTTAAAAATGATGCAAAATTGGATGCATCAAATGATGCAAAATATGGTGCAAAATGAGATGAGAAAAATGGAGACAAATCAAATTTAAAGCAGACGTAAAAAATGGTCCAAAAAAATATGCAAAAATGGGCACAAAAATGGATGTCAAATTTGGTGTTAAATCAATTTCAACATATGGTGCAAATATAGACACAAAATCTGGTGCAAAGCTAGATTCAAAAATAGGTGCAAACTTAGAAGCAAAGACTAGTGTAATAATAGATGCAAAACTTGACGTAAGACAAGAATGGATGCAAAAGAATGCACTAGATTGGATGTAAAAAAAGGTGTAATATTGATGCAAATGATGACGCAAAAATGGAAGAAACGAATGGCACAAAATAGGAATAAAAATGACGAAAAGTAGATGCAAAATCTAGAATGAAAAAGGATGCAAAATTAGATGTAAAAAAGGATACTTTAAAAAATATACAATAAAACCATATTTAACGCCAGTTTGCTCATCCCAAGTGCACTAAAATTCGATGCTAAATCCAACATAAAAAATGGTTCGAAACTAGAAGAAAAACTTATCTTAAACCAAATGCAAATATTGGTGCAAAAGTGGTAGGCAACCATGTCATAAAACATGGTGCAAAACTAGATGCAAAAAGTAGTGCAAAATTAGATGCAAAACATGGCGCAAAACTTGGTACAAAATTGGAGGGAAAACTTGTCGTAAAACATGGTTTCTAGAGCCTCAACCTCAAGCAAGGGTGGTTTGTTCCTCATTGCAGGAGTTTTTCTATGAAGGGATATCATTTGGAGGTGGATGTGTTTCTAGAATCCCTCTGGAGCTAGGGTTTCAGTCTGAGGTGATCGAGTAGAAAGGGGTTTTTTTCCCAAGATTGTCCATCCCCTTCGGTTGGATTTCATTCTAATGGAGGGGTTCATGTAGTGGAATGCTTAGAGGTTTTTTTGGGACCTTTTAAGGGTTTTTATCAAGTAGTTTTGTTGGGGAATGATGTGAGCACGTAGGGTATAGGTGGAAAGGAAGGTTTTTTAGGCTCAGCAAGGATACTGAGGTTATTTTGGCTTTAGAGGTCATCCCTCTGGTAACTTTTATGGGAGGATTACAGGATGGATTTTTGAAAAATAAGAATGGAAAAAAGGTAAAGTGCACCAAAACATGGGAAGGGATGAAGAAGTTAATTGTTGGCTTGTTGGGGCCTAACCCAGGTTTAGAGCTAATTTAGCCAACAAATCCCTATACCACTAGCCCTTTCGGCAACAGTCTGCGGAGCGCGGACTGAGGTCTCACCCGAAGTAGTATGGGTGGGTGTTGGAACGAGGTTTCCACACCCTTGAGATGTCTGAGAGGTTGAATTTGTCCAACCGCTAGTCCTTGCGTGCAACTTCCTTTGTGCACTTCCCTGGCCTCCACACCCTCATATATTCACCTTCGCGCAGCCCTAACCAAGGGTTGTGGGGCTTCTGCACTACTGGAGAAGCATTCTGAATTATTCCCCTAAATCACACCCGATATCTTACTTACCTTTTTACACCAGTTAGTTATCTTCGTGTAAATAGATGCCTTGTTTTATATTTATTTATACAGCACATTCATATAAGTTCGTGCAACAAATAAACTATAAACTTGCAAATTATACCCAATAATACATAAAGCAGGAAAAGATACACAGAAATATGGTAAAACTTCTCTTTATTAATTCTTCCCATGGTTACAGACTCATCCTGCCCTGCGCACTCAGCTGCAGCAGTTCACGCACTCAGCCACAGACTACTAGGCCTCTACGCACATAGTTGCAGAGCCTCCTCCTACTCTATGACCCAAAGACACACCTTACACTTCGACTCAATCTCTTAAACTCATCATGCTTCTATTCCATTCCTTTCTCTTTCTTTTTCTATCTTCTACACTTAGAGCCTCGCTCTATTTAAACATTCCCATGGTCTGCGGACCATGGGTGGATCTTTCAAGCCGATATTACATTACAAAAAACAAGGGCGGACAACCCTGTGACTCTTTAATGACTTTGCACTCCGCACCCACAAATCACGGATTCTTTACAATGGAATTGGTCAAAACTTGGGATTTAAGCCCGAAAACATGCCTTGGGGGGGGGGGGGGGATTCCATGCCCAACAGGCCCCCAACACAAACATCATGACTTGCCCTCGAGTCACTCTGTCAGTGCAAAGATATTCACGTGGATTCCCTCCAACTCTGCTAGAACTGCTACAAGGTCAGAAACGCACTGAGTGGTTGCCTACTGAATCTCCTGCATGCATTGTTCCGAGACCACAGTGTCGGAACTACTTCCTTGCATCTATTCCTGCATCCCCTGACTCTGTTTATAGTCCCACGCCTTCATTTGACTACTTGGATCACGAAGAGTGTGCTTCTACCGGCTAGTCAGATAACCGGGCCACCCGTGTAGGGCTTTAATCGACTGCCATTTACTTTTCCTGAGAACAGTTCTAAATTTAGCTTTACTAGTTGTACCACGCCTCCATCTGTGAACTCCTTAACAACGTATGGTCCTAGCCAATGCATTCTGAATTTTCCCAAAAATTTGTCAAACTTACTATCATATAGTAACACTAAATCATTTACCTTGAAGGTGTGCAAGTTAATATGGCAATCGTGTCAGGCCTTCTCACGTTGTTTTTGTACCTGCTGATGGAAGCCAGCCAGGAACTATTCCTCTTCAAGTTCTTCCAACTGTGCGAGCCTCTCTTCCAGGGTTTCGCGGTTCGTCATACCTATGAGCGCTACTATGCACAAACTAGGCACAATATACTCCATTGGCATGACAGCTTCCATGCCATAAACCAACCGGAAAGGTGTATGTCCCATCAGTTTCTTGCACGTTGTCCTATAAGCCCATAGTACTGTAGGTACGCGCAGGTCCCAATCACTCTGTTGCGCGTTGCATACTTTGGTCAATGCAATCTCCAGTATTTTGTTGAATTCTTCTACAGTCCCATTGGCTTGTGGGTGATACAGTGTGCTTTTCTGATGATACACCTAAAACTCTTCTATTAGTGCACTGATTGTTTCATTCAAGAAATGTGTACCGCGATCGCTCATCAAGATTTTCAGACATCCAAATCGAGTCAATACGTGTTTGAACAAAAACTTCGCAACCGTGGTGGCCATGCAATCTTTGACCAGCTGCACTTCTTCCCAATGAGTCAGGTACTCTGTCACGATGATAATGTATCTCACGCTCATCTTTCCTTGAGATTTGGTAGGTCCTACAAAGTCGATTACCCACTTTTCGAAGGGTTGCAGTGTCATTTGAGGATTCAAAGGAATCTCGTCCCTCCACGATGGTTTACCTGTTCTTTGACATATATCACAGGCCTTACAATGTGCTTTTGAATCCTGATGAAGGGTTGGCCACCACAACCTTGCATAGAGAATCTTTTGCGCGGTCGCTAACCCTGCATAGTGTCCTCCTGCAGTGCCCCCATGAGCTTCCATGAGGATTTGACTTCATTAGAATTCAGGTACATACCTTCACAGTATCTCGTCATTGCCCATCTTATATAGGTGCCCCGTGGTGATAGAAAAATCAGTCACGCACACCACCAATTCCTTCTTCTGCTAGATGGAGTATTCTTTCAACGTAGTCCCCGTTGTTAGAAAGTGGATTATATCTTCAAAGTGTCCATCTGCTACGCGCACAGAAAAGAGTTGTGCGTTAGGTAGTCCTTCCTCCAAATTAGTAGGTTCCCCTCTCATCTCAATTCGTGACAAGTGATATGGTCCTACGTTCAGGCATCTATGTTTCGCAATGACCTCAAAATCATATTCTTGGAAAAATAAGAGGCACCTGCATATGTGCCCCCCCAACACAAGCTTATTGACAAAGTATTTTAGCGCGGAATGGTCTGTATAAATCTTGAGGTGTCCCCCTAGAAAATAATGTCGGTATTTCTAGAGTGCGTACACCATAGCCAACCCCTCGCATTCAGTTGTGGAATAGTTCTTTTTTGCTTTAGACAACCTGTGACTTGCAAACGTGATAGGGTGATCCAAGCCCTCTCCACCCTCCTATGTTAGTACAACTCCCAATGCTATACACGACACGTCAACATGGACATGAAACTCCATATCCCATTTTGGGAAGACCAGGATTGGCGTGAAGGCCAATTTCTCTTTTAGTACATCCAGGCTCTTCATGTAATCATTATTCCAACAAAACGTGACATCCTTTTTCAACAGTATCTCCATTGGCGCGGTGATCTGGGCATAACTTTTGATGAACTTCCTGTAGTACCTCGTATGTCCCAGGGTAGCGCACAGTTGTTTGACATTTCGCGATGCTTCCAAATTCAGGATTACTGCAATATTCTCAGGATCTACCATCAGTCCCCATTTGTAGACCACATGTCCCAACAAGGTCCCAAAGGGAACGAGAAACATACACTTCTTAAGGTTCAGCATGATTTGCTATCATCGGCAAGTATCCAACATCAAGCTAAGCTCGCTACATGGTGCTTAACCAATCCAAATATAGTCCAATCATCCAGATAGACTTCCAGGAATTTGTGGATATATTTTTTGAATGCTGCAACAATTATGTCCGTAAAGATGGCCAGCGCATTTTTCAAACCAAATGGCATAATTGTGTATTGAAAGAATCCCCACTCAGTCATGAAGGTGGTCTTTCTCTTGTCTTCCGGCGCGATTTTGATCTGGTGGTACCCTGAGAACCCATCAGTAAAAGAATATGCTTCTTGCTCGTCGACATTTTCCAATACTTCATCTGTGAACGAAGTTGGGAATGGGTCGTGCACACATGCATCATTCAATTTCTTGAGGTCCACACATATTCTTATCTCGCCCTTCTTCTTCTTTTCCTACACTACCATAGGGCTTACCCAGTTAGATTCTTCCACTGGCTCAATGATTCCAGCTATGAGCATTTTGTCTAGTTCTACGCGGACCTTTTCCTTGTACATTGTGTTATCGGGAAATCTAGTGTCCATTCAGAGATGCTAGTCCCACTAAGACAGGTAGCTATCTTAGAAACAAACAAACTAAAGTTACTTTTGTTTTCCTTTATGAGAAGTAGATGGGAGAGAAGCAGAGAGTACCAACCTTAGTCTTTCACTTGGCTCCTTACTTGTTTCCTCTCCCCTCTGACAGATCTTTGCTGCTCCTTCCTTGCTTACCCCGCTTCAAAGAGCACCTATAAAGTCAAAGCAACATAATACCATCAAAGTACAGAGATCTACGATCATAAAAAATATAGTACCAGATATATATTGGCCACACAAATGCATATATCAACTCAAACATACAAGAATGTGGAGGAAAACTTGAATAGCTTTATTGATAGAAAGAGTAGAAGAGAGGATTACAACCCATCGATCTGACCCAACATCATCCTCCCAGCATGAAAGCCCTTCTTCACCTCATGAAAATCTTAGATCACCTAACACTATGATGTTCCACCAAGAAACCAACAACACTTCCTTACAAAATACAAGATTCCAGCCTCTGGATCTCTGGGATGAGGGATCCATATATAGATATTTGAAGGAGGGTGAGTAAACTTCTGGGATTTTGATTAGTGTCCTCTCTCTAATAGTTCCTAGTTCCACTTGGAGATTCATGATCTCTTACTCATCCCTGGGCGAATTTAGAGAGGCAAGTGTCACAGGAGAAGTTTATGGAAGATTCCATGATCATCCACCTTGCAAACTGTCTCTGCCATTTGTCTACTCTCGCCCATCGCACCCTACAGAAGGGCTTTTCAGTATGCATCACACTTTTTGCATGTGGCAGGTGAGATGCATCGCACCCTTAGCACTGAGCAGTCTGTATGGTCCAGTTTTGACCAGTTCTGAGCAGTTTTCCATGGAGAACTTCTGGGAGATGATGTAATCAGTTGACCTTGTTCCTTTAGGGTGTGAAACAACACTTTTAGGGACTCAGAAGCCCTTGGTTTATGGACATATATGATTGGGGTTGCAGTGCCCAAATATGTCTATAACAATTGCCCCCTAAAGCATGAGGTTGTAAATATTTTTGATGTCGGGTGAAATGCTTTATCATGAGGATCCGAGGTTTTTCGAACTGGAAGGCGACCTGTAATAAGATACAATACAATACATTATCTTCATAATATTTTCATGATCTAGCTGAGGCGGGCATTCCCATGCTCAGCTTTATAAATTCATTTTCATGTACATAGGACAGACAACCGTTTGTGTGGCAGACTGATGATTCTAATAGAGCCATCATCCTTTGATTTGGATGATCATATGTGCAACAATGATGTACATTTTATGTCTTTAATTTTGTGAATATATCGCAGCTCGGATGGATGAAACTAGATCCAGGGTCTTCAAACTTATTGAATCTTCACCCGAAGTACAAGTCGATCCATGTGAAAAGATGTTCTGGAGTCGAACATGGAAAGACATCGCCTGATTACCAGCCAATGATGTAAGCTGTTAATAGGCGCGAGAGGAATCACCGATAATGATGATGACCCTCAAGGTACGACAGTACAATTCACGTGGTGTGAAAATGGGATTGGCGTCGAACACCACGCAAAATCTTTCGGTCGAAGGCCATTGATGTAAACCTGTCGTCGGAAGTGAGAAACTTGCCATTGAGGCATGCAAGCTTCAAAGTACTGAAAGGGTTGTTCCTAGATCGACTTCTTGGATAATGAGCTGATGTCGACAAGAAGTGACCCGTCGTAGGAGGGCATTAATGGATCCCACATATACGACATGGAATGGAGCAAATGATTTTGTGGAGGTGAAAACGATCTGATGATACAAGGTTTAGGGTGGCAGTCATGAAAGAATGAAGGGTGAAGGTATTGCAGCGGATGAGACACAAGCTGGGTTAGTGAATTCTCTGAGCGAATTCTCTTGAACATATCGGCGACACTGAAATGGATTGGTAGCGTTGACCCCAAAAATGGATGGTACGGTGGACCAATGGTAATATGACTGGTGAACAGAATAACCCAACCCGACTCAATCATGGTGATGGAGTGAAAGTGTCATGTTCAAGAGCGACTTGCTACCAATAAAGTTTCTTCAAGTTTTCTTCCCAATTTTTCCCCAATCATTGCTGACCAATACCTCTTTATTTTTGTCAATATTGAGGAGGATAACATATGCTTGTTCTATAATTTTCCCTTCGGGCAAACCCGTCGCTATGTTTTAACGAGCCTAGCGACAGTGAAACTTGTTCTTGTCTGCATAGAAAAGTTTGTCACTATTGGTTTTAACGAGTTTAATGACAAAGATAACTCGGTCCTTTTTTGATTTTAGAGAGTTTGAAAAGGGATGGAAAGGAAACTCTAGTGATCCTTTTTCGTCATATAATCCCTTAAGTCCGAAAAAGTATAAAATAATACGAAAGGGATGAATTTTTGATAGTTTTAACGAGCCGAACAAGACAAGCGCTCGATCTTTTTGTGTAATGATCCCTCAGGTCCAAAAAGATTAAAATCTAGAGGAGGGATAGCACTTCTGATCATTTTAACGAGCTGGAGAGGCCAATTGCTCGACAATATTTTCATATTTTACGAGTCAGATGAAAAGAGCTTAAAGGAGACTCGTTTTTTGAGGAACGAGTGATATTTTCGGGTAGCAGCTGGTTCCAGGTAAGGTTTGGAACTTTCCAATCACAGCAGTGTTAAGAGGATGGCTAACAGAATCACTCGTCATAGCTGTTCCTCAAAAGGGTAAACAAGCAAATGGAGGCACATGATTGGCTAAAACAGAGTGGAGGTGATGGTGAGAACATGACCAAGGCTCAAAAGCTGATGATAATGCGTTCGCAATGGTTATTTACCGGAGGTTGGTTCATTTTTTAATGAGCTTAAACTCTGGTGGAACATATGCTCATTGCTTAGGTTTAATTTTTAACGAGCTTGAACTTTGCGTAAAACTGCTCGTGCTAGTCGTATAATAAGGATGTCTCATCGATAGGTTCAATTTTTAGGGAGCTTGCACCATTCGAAACTTTGCTCCAGATCCTTTCTTTATGTAAGCTAGGAATGACCAATCCTACGAGTTTAAAGGGTTAAGAACCTACAAACTAAGAAAATAAATGGTCACTTTTCACTTTCATGCGAAAAGGTTTGCATGCCCCCAGGTATAATGAAGTAGAGTTTCCAGGTTACCCTTCAATTTGCAAACAAAACATTTGTTCTGTCGGGAAAGGCCTACCTTCTGATGGAGGTATCTTATTCCAGTCTAATAAAATTTTCCTAAACAGACTGGTGTGTCAAACTAGTCATATTCCTTCATGGAAACCCACCTTATAACTGGGGTTTTCCTATCGAAGCAGACCAGGGCGCATGCCCCCTGGGTTTCAGTCACAACCACCGAATCACTCGCGCTCATCAGGTGGACGGACTGGAGATTGATGAGACATTCCTTGCGTGAAAAGACCAGTTAGGGATGGCATTTGACTGTTAGATATGTGTGAGCTGGGGAATGAAAGCTGGTCTACGAGCTGGACCATTCTACCTTCATGCGGAAAACACATTACTCGAAAGAGTGAGGAGACAATGGCTCCCATGCTATAAATGTAGTCACGTCCAAGGAGTATATTGCAATCTAAAGGTCCTTCGACTACCATTACGTTCAGATAAATGGTTTTCCCTCTCAAAGTTATAGGCAAATTTGGAAGGATCCCTAATGGTCGACTGGTTCCTTTGTCAAAGCCTGTTAGATTTCGCATCTCAGGCAGAAGCGATGGCGAACCAATCGCTTTCCAAGCAATTGAGGAAAGGATACTTACGGAAGCCCCTTCATCTATGATAGTATCGACCATGACCATTCTGTAAGCTTGTACAATGATCCGGAATGGTACATTAGATGGTAGACGGGGTCTGCCTAGTAGATTCTAGTTGAAGGAAATGACTAGGTTGCTCAGAGGTGGGACCGAATAAATGGCCAGATACTACTCTGATGAACTTCCTTTGTGCAGTAAAGGAACGGGTAGATTGCCCCCATGATCATCGGAGTCTGTGTTTATGAAAATAATTTGAATGGTGTCATTCTCATTCTCTTCGGTGACTATATCATCTGAAGGTAGACCTTCCGAAGACAAGACTGGATCGATTGCCATCTCGACCTGTTGACTTTGGTCCGGTGTGGAATTAGAGGGTTTATCTTCAATGATAGATGCTTCGACCGACCATGAAGGTGTGTCAGTCAGATTTTCAACTAGTGATGGACTTGGCAATAGTTTCTTGTATCCAGGAGGAAGCTGTAGCGGTGAAGCAAGACGTTATCCAAGACTCTTTTAGCTTTTTCTAGGAAGGGACAATGGTGGATGGCATGATCAACTTCACACAGTCTACAAGGAAATTTATATTTTCCTTCCTGTCCAGAGACTTCGTTTTCACTAGTTGACGGTATACTTTCAACTTGATCGTCAAAGGTTGAGGACACCGGATTGTGCAAGTAGGGAGACCAGTCCCTTAAGATCCATGGGATGCAAGGACAATCTCGATGATAGTGGTCCCCTTTGCAAATGACACATGGAGATTTAGGTTTGGATGGTGCAGTGTGCGGATTTTCGCTAGACGATGCATGGTTGCCCCTTTTTGCCTTTGGCTCCTTCTTCTTCTTCTCAATTACTTGGTTTTTAGTTTTACCAACTTCACCAAGCGAAGAGGAAGAAGGAGAGGGAGAAACAAATGAAGTAGAAGGTTGGGGGGTAACTCTAGTATCATCTAGTTGCTGATTTGATTGCTTAGGAATCATGGTGCTTTGAATGACAAAGGTCGAGAAGAGCCATACTGGCAGGCCAATTGTCAGTCCTGGAAGGGACAATGTGGCCATATGAGGTGCACCAACATCTCCCCAAGAGGAGAAAGGACTAGGATTTCCCCCAAGGGGAAATCCTTGGTTGGTGGACTCCATTTTCTCAACCTAAGACCAACGAGGGAACAGTGACGTTATTCCGATTAAAATAAATTTTATGACGCTTTGACACAACTTGCTTTTTCAATTTTTAAGAGTCGAGAAAAAGCTAAAGATGACTCTAGTCTCCTTTGATTTTTAATAAGCCTGAAGTGACAAGTGCTCAGATGGACCTTTTCCTTTAAGGAGTCTGAAAAGGAATGAAAGAGACTACTCTAGAAATCTAGACAGAGGGATTACCAAACCAATCGCAAAACTGTAGAATACTTTTTACGGTACGACGGTCAATCTTCCCGAATGTTGTGCTCAGTGCATTGCAATCGATAAGGCGGCAGACACAGCTCCTTAAGGATAAAGGATATAGCCTATTGTGGTTTCCCAATATATACCCGACGATACGTGAAAGCACAAGTCCGTACTAGAAGTTTTCGTCTCAAAGAGGAGGAATCACCCAACCTACGATGAAAGCGATAGTTACCAGGCTTTACGACGCCAGAATACGTCTCTAGCCTAGACTTATAAATGTTGTGCATTAGGTTCGAAACATTTTTATGTTCATTAAATTTATTTTACAGCTGATCTTTCTTAAGAAGTTTGCCTTTAAGGTTCACCGCGTGATGTAGATATAAAATTCCTAAAATGCAATCTAAGATGATAAACAGTCGTTTATTCTTCTTTTTGCAATGAAAATCCTAGCTGCTAAGGAAGAGCAAAAAGCACAAACTAGATGCACTGTCCTAAATCAAAATCAACAAGCAGTCTAAATGCAAATGCACATGCATGTATTTTTTTTCCACTTTCTTAATGTGTGAATGACAAAAAGAATGCTAATTACAAATCTGAATTATCTTTTCAAAGCGACAGTACTAACAATTTTCTCTTCAAAAGATGAAAGGAAGACTATGACGACACTTTGTGATTTTGAATTGAAAACTGCTTTCGACACTTGAAATACTATTAATTCAAATCAAATACAAGAGTAACAGTGTAATCAACCATCAAGAAGAGTAGGATTCTTTTCTTTGACTGAAAACGACACTTGCGACACTTCCAAATCAAAAGACGATAGTTAGACTAAGCTACTTCTTTGTAAAGGAGAACTGTAAATGGCAAACAATACATAAAAACATTCACAATTCCTTGTACAATGGAGGCTGAATAATGCAAAGGAAGGGAGTTTCCACAGTGGTATACTGATCACAGATAGAAAAACCCTTGAATAAAGTTGAAGAGAGTGAAGAAAAAACCAAAATCTAGAGGCAGAAACAGTGTTATCTGATCATCGCACCTGTAACACAGGGAAACATGGATGCATCTCACCTACTGCACATGGGAGGTGTGATGCATCCAAATTGCCAAGAGGAGAAGGTGTGATGGTCTAGGGACAAGACTTCAACTTGGTTTTTGGTCACAGTTTGCAGCTTAGTTCAGGGATTTAGGACGAGCTAATGATAGTCAGTAAATACAAATCATAGGGGCTGATCTAATGTGGTTACTTGAGCCAACACCAGCGAAATTAGGATGTTTCCAAATCAATTGTTCAGTTTATAAACAAAACCCAGAGATGGACTAAAGTAGCATTGATCTACTTTTCACTTGCATAGCAAATGCGGTTTGAAGGCTAGCTGGCTTAACTTCAGGCTCGGTCTGTAGTTTATAAAGCAAACAAACATAAACAAGAAAACAAGCTATTCGCTCCCCAGTGGAGTCGTCATTTTGGTATCGGGAAATCTAGTGTCCATTCAGAGCTGCTAGTCCCACTAAGATGGGTAGCTATCTTAGAAACAAACAAACTAAGTTTACTTTCATTTTCCTTTATGAGAAGTAGATGGGAGAGAAGCAGAGAGTACCAACCTCAATCTTTTGCTTGGCTCCTTACTTGTTTCCTCTCCCCTCTGACAGATCTTTGCCACTCCTTCCTTGCTTACCCCGCTTCAAAGAGCACCTATAAAGTCAAAGCAGCATAATACCATCAAAGCATAGAGATCTACGATCATAAACAATATAGGAACATATATATATTGACCACACAAACACATATATCAACTCAAACATACAAGAATGTGGAGGAAAACTTGAATAGTTTTATTGATAGAAAGAGTAGAAGAAAGGATTACAACCCATCGATCTGACCCAGCATCATCCTCCCAGCATGAAATCCCTTCTTCACCTCATGAAAAGCTTAGATCACCCAACACTGTGATGTTCCACCAAGAAACCAACAACGCTTCCTTACAAAATACAGATTCCAGCCTCTGGATCTCTAGGATGAGAGATCCATATATAGATATTTGCAGGAGGGTGAGTCAGCTTCTGGGATTTTGATTAGTGTCCTCTCTTTGATAGTTCTTAGTTCCACTTGGAGATTCATGATCTCTTACTCATCCCTAGGTGAATTTAGAGAGGCAAGTGTCACAGGAGAAGTTTATGGAAGATTCCATGATCATCCACCTTGAAAACTATCTCTACCATTTGTCTACTCTCGCCCATCGCACCCTAAAGAAGGGCTTTTCAGTATGCATCGCACTTTTTGCATGTGGCAGTTGAGATGCATCGCACCCTTAGCACTGAGCAGTCTGTATGGTCCAGTTTTGAGCAGTTCTGAGCAGTTTTCCATTGAGAACTTCTGGGAGATGATGTAATCAGCTGACCTTGTTCCTTTAGGGTGTGAAACAACACTTTTAGGGACTCAGAATCCCTTGGTTTATGGACATATATGATTTGGGTTGTAGTGCCCAAATATGTCTATAACACATTGGATTCAAGAGGTAAGGCCTCTATTTAACTGGCTTCGCATCGGGTTTTAAGGTGATCTTCATCATCCCTAAATCACCAATGATTCCCTTTAAGTCCGTGATCTTGGTCAAGAATAAGTCCTGATACTCGCGGAGTAATTTAGTGACCTAATCCACCGTTGCGTCATCCTAGTAGTCGTCGAGCGTTGCATACTTAGGTTCGGCCTCCATACCAATGTTTACCTGCTTTGTCTTTACCGGCGCGGTTTTGTCATGGTCTTCAATCAATGGCCCTTGAACCTTGCGATAGCCTTCAGTTTCTGGAATGTTAACTTTTCATAGATATTCATATTCTTCTTTAGTATTTACATTGTAACACTCCAGCGCGGAGCTCAGCTGGGTTGCCCATTTAGGCTGAATTACTTCTAGTGGCTCCTGGGGTATTTTAAAGATAGCTGCTTTTACTGCTTGCAGCGCATCATCAATAGTATCCCACCAACGATCCTAAGACATGAAGGTTAACAAGAACCCTTCACTCAAGATATCCCATTTACTCGTTCCATGACAGAGCTCTGTCTCTATATACTAGTTCATGGGTATAATATCCAGGGTATGATAGAACAAGTGCACCCACTCAGATTGTGGTTCTTCCCCATAGACCTTTCTCCATTTGGCAAGTTGTGCACATGGATCATCCTGCTTGTCATACTTGTCTTTTAACCACATCTAAGGCTTTCCAAACCACATGCGCATCATCCTCCTACATTCATGCCAGTCCTCAAAGCTTCTTTGCTACATACCCCACCATCTCGCGGGCGTAGCGCGCAGTACCCATTTCAAAGCTTCGAAAATTATTTTTCTGGCACTTATCTTTCAAATCTATTTAGGAAGTTATCCACCTCACTTAACCCATCATATGTAGGCAAATCCCTGACCTCTGATGATACGCAGTGCAGCGATCTCGTCATCATGTTACAGTTCAGCGTGGTTACCTCGTGTAACCGGTTCTTCCATCGTTCCATATCCTCATCATAATCTGAGTTGCAGGAGATTTCACGCTCCCATGAGATTCGACCATCTGTGGTTGGATTCACCCAGTCTTGTTCTCGCACGGTTATCTTATAGATGCAGTCCAAATCGTTGTCGCTGTCATAGTTGCACACTAGCTCCATGTAGTGCGATCCTTCTGCAAAGTCCAACGGTACAACTACGCGCAGAGACTTTTTCTCATAAATCATCTTGCACTTCTTCATATTTATCACCCCATTCATGTCAGTGGCCCAATATATTCTTAATAGTGCGGGGTAGGGATTGTTGTCATCAACAATCTTTATTACTTCGAAATTTGCTAGTGCACTTGCTCCTTCGATATCCACTGTGATTCTCTACAATCTCCCCATAGGTAGGATCTTTTGCTAGTTCGCCATTCACAGTTGGATAGGAGACCATTACAGTGTAGGCCTTCCCATGTGCTCCCATGTTTGCTTCAGTAAGACGTTCGTGTCCAATCCTAGATCCAGAATCACTTGGTCCATCTCATATTCTCCAATCTACGCGGTCAATCTCATTTCCCTTCCCATTTGCATCGTGTGCTTTCCAAGCTTCCGAACTATGCGCGGTTCTCCTGGCATGGTCCTAGTGCATCTATTTATGAGTTCCTGCAACCCCTTTACAACCTTTCTATCGCGCAGTAGTTTCATGCATGTTTCCAGGAACGTTGTGAGCATCGATGGGTCCATTTCTGGTTCCAGTCTGCCTTTACTTCCTAAAGTGGAGGCATCAGCAAAGCTCTTCTTGGCTTCCATGAAGGCTTCCTTAATGTGCTCCAAATCAAACTTTGGTTCTTTCATTGGAGCCTTGCGAACCCAAGTACTCTCTTCAGGCTACTTGCCTATGTCATCCCTTGTCGTAATTCCACTTCGGAGCACAATATTCACATTAGGATTTTCATTGCGCGGCTCAGACCTCATCATTTGCACGTTCTGAGTCAGGGGAGGTTGGAGTGCTCCTTTATCGCGCAGCTGTGCTATTAGTGTGGGGCAATCCTCTGTCTCATGATTAAACAATGTAAAATACAAGAATGATGGCCGCGTTGGATTTGTACAATCGCGGGCATAATGTCCTGGCCCTCAGTAATTGTAACATATTAGCTGTCTGTGACCTCTTCCAGGTCCTCCTCCTGCGAGGTAATTCGCGGACACCAGGCAGTGATCCTTGTCGTGTCCCTAACCCTTGCACTTTATGCACCATACCTCGTCGCACACTTTTGGGTGAGTTGTCATGTCTTGCTTCAGACTCTGCATCTCAAGGCACAAGTTGGTTTCCTGTATTGGGGTCTCGTGAAATCTCATCGCGACCTCCAAGGTCTTGACCTGGGTTATTAGCCTCTGTTGTGATAGCGCGTTCCTTAGATGTGGTGTTAAAAATCCTACAAACCATTTGTGGCATTGTCCATCTGTCAACATCATGTTAGCTTCGTGAATTGTGCACTTCATTCTTTGATCCAACTCCCAAGGGGTGTCGCCTGGTAGCATTGTGATTTCCTTGAACCCAATGATTAACTGTGCCTCTGACTTCGACCTGCTAAATTTTTTGTTTAGCGCAGTTTGGATATCCACGATCCCCGCATTCAGATTGTCATTGGAATGCTTAATGTACCAAGTTAGCGTGTGATCCTACAGAGCACTGACCAACATTGCTTTATTTATATTGTCATCCGTAACTCCCTGTGCTTCCCATACAGCTTTTATTACGAACCAAAACTAGTACGGATATTCATTCCCTACACCCTTGAATTCTGTCAACTTTATCGCGCTCTCCATATTGACTCACGGTGGTGGTGGAGGTTGTATGGGCGAAGATGGGGGTGAAGATGGTGAAACTAGTGGTGGTGTGGGTGGGGGTGGTATGCGCAGAATCCTCTGCCTTATCAAATTGATCGCACTTCTTGGTGAGACCTTCACGAGCTCTTCCTTGTCCCCTCGTGGAGGTGAAATCAAGGGGCTAGTTTCTAGTTCTGTACTACCTTCGTTTTGATAGATTCTCCCACTTTGCATAGCCCCAAACATCATTTTATTTGCATAACCTGCTTTTCACATAGTAGCATTTTAATCCAAGTGTTTAAAGACTTAATGTACTTACCTCGCGGTCCTTTGAGGAAGCGTCGTTCTGCCTCGCTATAGCTAACTGAAGTGTCTACCACGAACTCGGTGATGAATCCTCCTATAATTCGATCGAGCCAGTGATCAATAGTGCACGTGATCTTATTCTCCGATGCTTCCAATCTACGCACCAATTTTGGAGTCCACACAATAGGTCTGTTGAGCTTACACCTTCCTTAGCTATCTACTAGCTTCGCGATCCACTTGTATAGCTGAGTAGGAAAAGATGCAAAGAAAATTTCGTGGATATCTATGTATAAGTACCAGTCTAACCACTCTTCTTTTGATAGTCGTGGATTCCTGTTCTCCTACATCGTGAACTTGTGAATCTTCCTATCCAATGAATCTTCAATTCCTTTCTTTGTTGGATTCCAGTGATACGACATCAGACATCTCTATGCAGATCCCGGTCCCCACAACGGAACCATTTGTTGGCTTGTTGGGGCCTGACCCAGGTTTGGAGTTAATTTAGCCAAACAAATCCCTGTACTACTGGCCCTTTCAGTAACAGTCTGCGGAGCGCCAACTGAGGTCTCACCCGAAATAGTATGGGGGGGTGCTAGAACTAGGTTTATGCACCCTTAAGATGTCTGAGAGGTTGAATTTGTCCAACCACTAGTCCCTTCATACAGGTTGCTTCACGCAGCGATAACCAAGGGCTGCGGGGCTTCCACAATGCTGGAGCAGCATTCTGCACTACTCCCCTAAATCACACCCGAGATCTTACTTACCTTTTTACACGAGTTAGTTATCTTCGCGTAAATAGATGCCTTATGTTATATTTGTTTATACAACAAATTCATATAAGTTTGCGCAACAAATAAACTGTAAACTTGCAAATTATACCCAATAATGCATAAAGCAGGAAAAGATACACAGAAATATGGTAAAACTTCTCTTTATTAATTCTTCCCACAGTTACAGACTCGTCCTACCCTGTGCCCTCAGTTTTAGGGGTCTGCGCACTCAACTGCGTACTACTAGGCCTCTGCACACACAGTTGTAGAGCCTCGTCCTACTCTACGACCCAAAGACACACCTTACACTTCGACTCAATCTCTTAAACTCATCATGCTTCTATTCCATTCCTTTCTTTTTCTTTTTCTATCTTCTACACTTAGAGCCTCGCTCTATTTATACAATCCCATGGTCCACGGACCATGGGTGGATCTTTCAAGCCGACATTACATTACAAAAAAAAAGGGTGGACAACCCTGTGACTCTATTATGACTTCGCACTCCATGCCCACAAATCACGGAGTCTTTACAATGGACTTGGTCAAAACCTGGGCTTTAAGCCCCAAAACATGCCTTGGGGGGGATTCCATGCCCAACATTAACCCTTGGGATGGGTATGCATCTTGATGACATTATGGATACTGCAAGCAAGTTGTTGGTGGGGCGTGTTCGTGGTCACAAGTATTCGGAAAAAATGTGGAAGTGGTGGGTTAATGAAGAATGGGGAAATTATCTATCTACTATTTCAGAAGTAAGTACC
Source organism: Pinus tabuliformis (assembly GCA_031772625.1). Taxonomy (NCBI): domain Eukaryota; kingdom Viridiplantae; phylum Streptophyta; class Pinopsida; order Pinales; family Pinaceae; genus Pinus; species Pinus tabuliformis. Next base: position 1,254,194,204 of record CM062805.1, read on the forward strand.
TTAACTAGAGGTTGTATCATGTTTCGCTTCAATTCATATGATGAAGCCAATTGGGATATTTCATGCTTTTTTAGTATAGAAGTTACTCAATTTTCTTAAAATATGACCTTCATTGTTTGATACGGAAAGGGAGCAGTAGGAGGAAAGGATTGTTTAGGATCTGTTGTAGCCGCTACAACACCACCCAAATTTTTGGGCATATTCAAAATTTTGGGTACCCCACTACTCACCCTGAGTTTCTAGGGTTTTTTATAGGGCTCCAACCGGTTGCTCTCCTAGTGACCTTTCCTATTCAACCCCTTTGATACACCCACTTATGTTTCATGCATCGCATTCATGCATCATGTTTTATCTCAGACATAGGCCTTAGAATCTCATTAGGGTTTCAAAGGCCAATGGATTCATTGATGCGTTAAGAGTCTCTCGTGATTTTAAAACTCATCTTTGGATGATACACATCGTGATCAGTGGATGTCCTATATTTGAACAAGCATGCATTCAAGGTGGCTTCTTGTAAGAGTGACAATATTAGGGTTTGGGAGAAACCCTAGATTGTTAGAAGAGTGATCCCCTCCCTGTTGTCACCATATCTGCATGCCTCTAGGGGTGCACTCCCATCAGCATCACATGGCATCATCGTGGGATTCATAGCAGCACATTTTCCTCAGGCCCTTGGCAGATCCTTCACCTCAGCATGTGTGTTAGGGTCTGTGGGAATTATATATTTTCCTTGCATCCTTACAACTCTGGAATATGTGATTGAAGGTCCAACCCTATTCTCAATTAGTCCTCACTCTCATATATATATTAACAAGATATTTCTAGGTGTTTATCCTATGAGTTGGAAATTACCTTGGGCCTCATATAATACCATGACCGCTTGTAATTAGGAAGCCCATTAAGATGCTTGAATGTTGAACTCATTTCCAAATGAAAGCATAATTCACTCAACCATATAATGTATGACACCTTAATTTGGGATACTTGGGATGCATGTTCCTTTAATGAGTTATTTCCATTATTTTCATTAAGTTCCATGCTTCCACGTGAAAATATATACATGTGTATGTTGTTTTGGTAAAGTGATTGGTTTGTTTCACCTTCTCTGCAGGGATCAAGGGGAGGTGGCTTGGGCACATGTCCAACAAGGCAACCGTTTGCCACAAAACTAATGTCAAATGCGGGCTTGAAGGGTTTTGACAATGAGGGGAGGTCAAGGGTCATGGGAATTGAATGGGGAATTAAATGGAATGGGCATGGGTGGACACCCACCAATGCAATATCTACACTAAACAATACATTTCTTTTTGAGTCAATGCATTCTTCATTTATTTCAAGAATTGGCAGTTTTGTCAAAGTGTGTTAATTGCAGGCTAGTGCCCCTCTGGACTTTAAGAGTGATTCCAGAAGAAAGGAAGTGTTTTTTAAGGCTTGTGCCTAAGGTGAGTAGCCAAGGCTAGGCAGCGTCTCAAAAGGATAGATAGATTAATAGAGGCATTTGAAAGTATGGCCCAAAGACAAGATAACGCAGTAAAGAATACTGGAAACAAAACTAGTTAAGCTTCATGTCATTATTTCCAAAGCATGGTATCATTTTATGACTCTGAAAACAAGCTAAAATCCTAAAGGCATTTCAACAATCAATATCAACCTTGGATCTTTGTAAAATGAGTTGGAAATCACAAATCAACGTTATATTAAAGTAGAGCCTTTGTTATATATGTATATCCAACGAGATGTCAAAGCGGAACACTATGATGCTCACATTTTCAGGCCTCGCATACATTAGCATTGCGTTAGAGTGGCACTTTTCAAAGAACATAAATATTATGTGTATACATGAATTGGTAGCCTCAAAGGCACCCACGAAAATCATGAATAAAGTGATTTTGGATCATTGAAGGCACACCTAGTGATATCGCATGGAGAATATGCTATTCCAGTATAGTATTGGGGTCATGTTACAAGGAGACATTTCGTCGAGTGCGTTTCCCATATTATGTTGAGGTGTCTTTACTGAAAAGTTCCAGTGGTTAAACTATGGAGTGAGAAAATCATATAAAGAAGACATGTGCTAGAAGCATGCCCACACTGACCCATAAGGAACGAAGAGCCATGGATGCATAAACATTGGCAAGGCATTTAGAAATTGAGGACAAGCAAGTGTGATGCATTTGACAAGGGGAAAGGATGCTATTAGTTTTAATGTCAACACACTTTCAAGTCACTCCATCGACAAAATCAAGAAATGGCGAATTCTTGCATTCAGTTTCAGATATGTCTGTGAAAGACGGAGGACAGAAAGCTTCAGTAGTCTCCAGGCCTTCTGCTACGAAGCTCTCCAATTCGAGCAAAAGACCCACTAAATCTTCTTGCAACGTTCACTTTCTGGAAGAAAAACAAAATATGTGTGGAATCCCTTCAATGGCTGCAATCATAACGATCGTAAACAGACTCCAACTCACTGGGTTCCTCCAACGTTGACCTAAAGGTTCATGTAGCCAAGCACTCAACAATCTCAATCGATTCCCCTAAAGATAGTAGCAAAGTAAGATCATCCACTAGTTCATACCTCGACACCTACAAATTCGACAACCATTGGACTTTACCAGACTCGAGCGTGGTCAAATCTGGAGCCAAAGGCAGTACAAAGAAGATATCCAAAGTTGGAGCTCCTGCTAGGCCTGCAACATCATCTCCATCTTCTAATTCTTCAACATCGTCGTCGAGATTAATGCGTGATATCAAGGTGCAGAGCCGAACTAAATTTTGTTAATAATTCTCATTTTCAATTGGCTGCAAAGTTTGGGAAGTTTTCGAATGCTTCAAAAGTGAAAGTCGAGTGATATTTATTCCGATCACCCAAAGGATCCATGGCTTCCAACGATTCTCATTATCATGCCTTTCCCAACAAGATCTTAGGGTCTGAGAAGAACAAGAATAATACAATGTCCAGCAATTTTATGAAAGGAAATCCCCACAAGTCGTAATTTCTTTGTTACAAGCTCCAAGTCATAAATCCCCATCAAATCGCATTTTTCAAACTGTGAACTCTCCCAAGGTCACAAAATCACATTTATGAGCCTCAGGCAAGCCACCAAGAAGTGCCACTAGCTATGTATTGTGACTATGCAACCTTCGGTAAGTCGCACTTCCACTGAAGTCGCATAACCGCACTCTATAGCCTCAAAGAAGAAGCCAGAGTAAGCGACCTATCTGCAACGCAACTATGTTACACCTGGTAAGTCGCACTTCCACCGAGGTCACACAATCGCATTTTTATGCCTCAGGGAAGAAGCCAAAAGATGTGACTTCGTTGTAACATGACTATGTGACCTTCATAAGTCGCAAACTACCTCACAAATCAACGTTTCTCCCAAAGATCACATTTTATTCAACAGATCATGAGGTTGTCAAACATCTTCAAGTCACATTTCCAAATGTGATTGATTTAATGATTGTGAGGTTGCGGGATCCACGCTTGGGTCATGAAGATGACATGATTTGATTTGAATAGGGTCTTCTCAACCATTTCGAGATGTTGCATGGGGCAGTGAAAATGAGCATTATGCATTTTTCCTTAAAATAATGATGAGAATGTGAAGCAACCATGAGACAAAAGAAATCATGAAGTAAATAAAGGATAAACAATTTACTACTTCTGCCCATTTACAGGGGTGCACTGGTTACAAATCATCTCCTAGATAGCATTACCAATGGAAAAGGGAGATATTATCAATGTCCAAATGACAAGGAAGTTATAGAAGGGTTGTGCAACAGTCTTCTTGATGGAGTTGTCTTTTATTCAGAATAGTGGAAGTTACATTACTAGTTTTTCTTATGAAATGCCATTTCCTTTGACTACTATAATGTTTGGATTGTGGATGAACATATATGGCATTGAGAAGAAACTTCCATAGTCATCCAAAATAAAATTCAAGGGAGTTGGCCACATGCATTAGAATGTTGGATCTTGAATCCCAGGAAGCTATATGCCTCTTAGCATTGCATTTCCTCCATAGGAGATAACAAATGCTCTGGGTCCTTCACCCTAAAACACCTCTTGATGATTGATTAGAGAAAGGAGAGATATGGATAGTTCTTTCAGGAACTATTGTAAACATTTTGGAGCCCAAAGACACCCCATAAAGATCGCATTAATTGACTACACTGTGGCATAGAAAGGGACTATACACGGGTCCAAAATGATGTTTTACTTTCAGTTAATTTGTCATGTTTCTGACATTATTCTTTGTCTACATACTTATATGACAATTTTATTTGTTTTCAAGTGGAGATTTTGATTTGCATGAAGGAAACCAAGAATTCTTGCAAGAAGCCTTGTTGTCATGGTTTCGACTAATAAGCTAGCTAAATTCATGTAGTAAGAACTATAGTAGGAATATCAACATTTAACATAGAAGATGGATAGCAACCTTATTCAGTGGCTCATCATGGCTCCGTGGTGGCATTAGGGTTTCCGGAAACCCTACTCATTCTTATCACAATTACTCTATTGTTAATATGTACATATTTCTCACTATAATGCCCACAACTATGCATAGATCAATTGGGCACATAATAGTCAATAGACACGAGAGACGAGTGAGGAAGGTCAAGATTCATGAGGGTAGGAGAAAGGTCACTGAGGGAGGTGAAAGTTCACCCTCCCCATTATTATAAATATACCCTTATGCCTCATTGTAGGAGGACTTTTAGCACTTGAGTTGAGGTAGAGATAGATAGTTGATTGATGCTTGAGAGCTAAGGTCACTCAGCTCTTGGTAGCTAGTAGAGTGGATCTGCAGTGGGTTTAGGGTTGTGGCACCGGGCGACGGTATGGACAGTCCATGTTCCACTATTGGGTATTCACCAATTGCATGATATGTATTTTAAATTGCATAAATATTAATAAGATGTTTTCTTTTACCTTTTGCACTGATTCCCATGCTTACTCATGGTGGTTGTATTAGTTGTCTAGTACCTCACCATATTTGTATGTGCACTTTCATTTACGTGAGATGTTATGTACTGATACATGGTGGTTGCATGTATGTTTCACTTTTGAATCTGTGTTTATTTGTCCCTTGCCATGTCGGTAACCTATTGTGAACTATTTTTCCATTGACCTCTGGCATGTTCTTGTTTATTATGTCCGATGGGGTTTTAGCTCACTAATCCCTCTCATCATTTATTTATTCTTATCGTTGATGTGACTTGTTTGCACCTCTTTCTGCAATTTGTCAATCTTAGGCTATTTTTTTTCACTACCTGAGCACTTCATTCTTGCCCCACCCTGGAATCTTCTCATTTGGTAACCAAGAGAAGAAATAATTCATGGAGGCAACCAGGCCCACATACCAGATGGGGCTCCTATCCCAAATGGTGTGAGGTCTAATGGGGACCTCACACCGGGGAGACCCCTTAGTTGTTGGCGGTACATTTTGGCCCGTCAACAAATTAGCGCTAGAAGGAGGGCCAAATTTCAAGTTGAGCCCTTGGAGCCTACAGTTTAGTTTCATATATGTTAATGGCTCTGACCAGAATCCTGCTCCTGGGGTGTTTATCTGTTTTCTCTATTTTTCGGTTTTCCATCCCCCAGGTGCAGCTCCATCACTTGTCTCAGTTAAATTTTGATGGTGAGGATGGAACACCTTTAATCGAGCACATTTCTGATTTCCTCGAGTTTTGTGAATCTTTTGAGATCGACGATGGAGAGTTTTCTTTTGTGTTTTCCTCCCCCACCCTTGAAGGTCACGCCAAGAAATGGTGCCACACATTGTCAACGACATCCATTCATTCATTTGAGGAACTTGTCGATAAGCTCCGACAAGAATTTGATAGGTACGATTTTCAATATGTGTTAAAGAGGATAAATGAGCTTAGGATGAAACCTAAGGAATCTTTAGAGGAATTTTCTTTTAGATATGTGCATCTTTGTTTTGAATTTCCTGAAATTGATGTCAACTGGGTGTATTTGAATATAAAATTTTAATGATTGGTTCTCATTTCTTTACAAAATTTTCAATTAGAAATAAGTCTTGTTTTGCATGAGTATCATCATAATTTTCAGATTACAAAGTGTCCAGATTCTACCCATAATTTTGTTTTGCCTATCTCTTTGAATCTGGAACAACCTCAACCCCCCGAGGAAGAGATTACTATTTGTGGGATTTCTCATCCTCCTCTTGACTTGTTACATAATAAGATTGTGGTCGTAAAAGGTTCGAATGATGAACAGTGCTTTCTGTGAAACAGATCTGATGGTCTCACCTCTAAATCCATCATACATTCTTTTGGTCTTGAATCTGAAAATCACATAACATCTCTTCTGATTGAGTCCATTAAACATACGTCGCACTATATCCCGAAATCTAATTCACCTGTGTATGATGTCCTTGGTCTTATCTCAAGTAACATTAATTGTCTTATCAAATCCATGAAACATATCAGGCCTGTAAATCCTTCTTTCTCTTTGGTGAACATAAATGGGCAAGATGTGAGTCCGAGTCTGATCGATGCTCCTTATTCTCACCCTGTACATCCATTCTACCCTGATTTAGTCCATGGGTCTATTGCAATGGTGATTCCTTCAGATCATTCATATCTTTATCTTACTCGCATTGATTGCAATCATGTGGATGGGGGTGAGGTTTCACAGTCAAGGGATGCAGAGTCTAAATCCATTATGCCTAATATTTGCCACTCGCAGTGTTTAACAGGTGAAGAAGAGGACCCTGCATCTCATTTAGCTCAAGTTGGTTCCCTCATTAATCCCTCTTCACCCCCAGGCCAAGAATAGCCTTATGTATCAGATACCCAACTTGATCAAACTAGTGGTTTTAGCGATTCTTATTTTGTCAGATATACATTCACTCATGCCTCTGGTGATTATCCTACGTATCTATCTGTTGATCCTACGAAGCCACCAGAATTTTTTGACCCACCTTTCGAACTTTTAGGGAATCATCAGGAAGTTGAGGCACTTCAGCTTCCGCTGATGGTTATGTCAGGTTCTCATTTTCCCGATGAGACTCCTGAAACAAGTTGAATTAGGGTTTCTGAAATTAGGGTTTATGCACATCACACTCCTCATAGCATCATCTCGCTGGATGTGAGCTCATCTTCGAAACCCTCTGATTTGAGAAATGTATCTCTGAGAAAATATTTTCATCACCTTTCAACTAATGTGCATCAACCTCTATATCCTAATTTGTTTGCTGAAGGGAGTGCTCTAGCCATTGTCTCGAATATTTTTTATTGTCTCCCAGCCAATACAGTATGTCAACATAAACAATCAAATGATACCTTACAATCTCCTATATGGGAAGGTGAAAATCGTCTGATCCCCCCTTTTCCTAACATTCTTGTGATTGATTCAGTTCATTCTCAGGAATATAAAGAGTCTCATTTGTCGAGCTGCCAATCTATCAATATTTAGACAATGGATCCAATCCACAATATTTTTGTTGATAATTGTCCGGTCACAACCAACAATAACCATATACATCCATCTACAAATCTTGCAAAGCTACCAATATTTGATGGCATGTCATTTGAAGGTTCACAGGTTGGCTAGGACAATGAGGCACTTCAGCTTCTGTTGATGGTTATGTCAGGTCCTCACGTCCTTGACGAAGTCTATGAAAAACTTCAAACTAGGGTTTCTGAAATTAGGTTTCATGTGTTTGAATCCTCAAGGATCTCAGTTACACCCGACAGAGGCCCCTCTTTTCAGGGTTATCAAGTTAATCGTCCTCTACATCATGATAGGATTGTTGATAGGATTAATCTGGCAGAATCCTTTACTAGTTGGTAGCATCTTTCCTTGCTTGCTTTGGATTTAGGGTTAAGCATGAACAGAAGTACGTCATGTCCAGATGACTATGAATTTCATTCCTGTAATTTGGTTTACCAAGATTGGGTTGCGATTTGCCTTGAAAGGTCTGTTCTAGAACGTTTCCTTGTAAGTAAACGAGGTTTTCTTTCTATTGTGCATACTTTACAGGTAAGCATTTTATTTTTTGCACAACTCTTTTCACAAATTCTAATTGTTGTCATCTTTGCTTTTGCAAGTTGGGAACTGTTGTGATGGCTGCATTGGAAGTTTGATTTCACATAACCCGACCTATGATTTGGTTAAATTAGGATTTAGGGTTTTAGACTAGTTAGGTTTTAGTTTTGCCTATTAGTTCGTTGATTAGAGTTTGCTTTATGATTTAAATGTGTCATGCTTCATTTTCTCTATTGTTGGTAGTTAGTTCCTTGCTTGTTATTTTGCACTCATGTCCTTGCATTTGTTTATTTTTGCATGGCGTTCATGAAATATCTACATATGCATTGCATTGGTCCTTTAATTGCAATTAGTTGATCTCTTTTGCACATATCATTACATTGTGTCATTAACCGTTTCTGTTGCATCACATTATACACTTTCCTTCTCGCTTGGCACACACCCACCTTTGACCTAGCCTGGAAATTTTTACCTATGTTGCATACCACCACATGAGCCTTCATGAACCTGAAAATTTCAACCTGTGGTGTCGTGAATAGATTTATAGCACCTTTTTTTTCTCTTGCTCCAACCTCAAAGTGCATTGCTTCGACCTCTTCACACATGTTTGAAAGCCCTAGGAGAGTTTCCTGGTCACCTTAACCCTAGACCTGAAACCCTGGCCGTAATGATGGTGTGAAGTTGTGATGGTTACACTGATGAGTAGCCTCTCTTGGAACCAATCATCAAAGTTGCATCATGGATATCTCTCCTACGAGTCTAATTTATTAGCAGGGAAGATAAGAACAAATTGCTCAAGGGGAGCCCTAATCTGTTTGAATGACCTATACCCATAACTTGAACCTAGTGCCTAGCATGGTCTTGATTGTTTTAATGACGTGTTCTTTTTCACTTGCTGACTGGAAATGAGATGTGGAAGCTTGGCATGAGGGTAAACCTAAATAAGGATATCTATTAGTTTCTGTCAAACAAGAAACAACCTCACTTGCTCGTAAAATAAGTCAGGATCCCTAATCTGCTTTGACGTAATGAATGCCCAAAAATAAGTGGAAATGCACACGTAAAAGAAAATGAAACCAAATAAAGGGTAAAGGATCGAGAAAGGCTTCCTGCGTAGAGAGGTAATGCAACAACTCCGCTGGGGTACTAACCAGGCTCACTGGCAGCGGAGCAACGTTTGTGATCTCTTGAAGTGACTCCACCGAGGTACTGTCTAGGCCCACTGGCAATGGAGAAACACCAGAAATGTACTTTTTAAATTCTGAATACAATAAGCCCTCTGCCCTATTCTTTGCATCATCATCAACTACCGGCATGTGTGAACTGTCAATGGGGTGTTTACTGACTGGCAAGACCTAGCTGAGGCACGAGGGAAGGCATATCTGCAAAGGTCATGGCAATGCAAGAGGTGCCCATAACATCTGTTCAATATTCCCTTGCATTATTATTTGTACTCAGACTACTACAGGGGTGTTGACAGAGATATTGGATTCTACCAATAGTTCGCCAATTGTTGTAGCCGCTACAACACCACCCAAATTTTTGGGCATATTCAAAATTTTGGGAACCCCACTACTCACCCTAAGCTTCTAGGGTTTTTGATAGGGACCCAACTGGTTTCTCTCCCAGCGACCTTGCCTATCCAATGAATTTGGTATTCTCACTCACGTTTCATGCATCGCATTCACGCATCATGTTTATCTCATATATAGGCCTCAAAATCGCATTAAGGGATTCAAAGGACAACATTAGGGTTTGGTAGAAACCCTAGATTTTTAGAAGAGTGATCCCCTCCTTATTGTCACCATATCGACATGCCTCTAGGGGTTCACTCCCATTTGCATCACATGGCATCATCATGGGATTCATAGCAGTACATTTTCCTCAGGCCCTTGGTAGATCCTTCACCTCACCATGTGCATTAGGGTTTGTGGGAATTACATCTTTTGCTTACATCCTTACAACTCTGGAATATGTGATTGAAGGTCCAACCCTGTTCTGAATCAATCCTCACTCTCAGATATATATTAACAAGATATTTCTAGGCATTTATCCTATGATTTGGAAATTACCTTGGCCTCATATAATACCATGACCACTTGTAATTAGGAAGCCCATTAAGATGCTTTAATGTTGAATTGATTTCCAAATGAAAGCATAATTCACTCAACCATATATTGTATGACACCTTAATTTGGGATACTTGGGATGCACGTTCCTTTAATGAGTTATTTCCATTATTTTCATTAAGTTCCATGCTTCCACGTGCAAATATATACATGTGTATGTTGTTTTGGTAAAGTGATTGGTTTGTTTCACCTTCTCTGCAGGGATCAAGGGGAGGTGGCTCGAGCACATGTCCAACAAGGCAACCGTTTTCCACAAAACTAATGTCAAATGTGGGCTTGAAGGGTTTTGACAATGAGGGGGGGTCAAGGGTCATGGGAATTGAATGGGGCATTAAATGGAATGGGCATGGGTGCACACCCACCAATGGAATATCTAGACTAAAAAACATCTTTCTTTTTGAGTCAATGTGTTCTACATTTATTTCAAGAATTGCCAATTTCGTCAAACTGAGTTAACTGCAGGCTGGTGCCCCTCTAGACTTTACAAGTGATTCCAGAAGAAAGGAAGTGATTTTTGTGGCTTGTGCCTAAGGCAAGTACCCAAGGCTAGGCAGTGTCTCAAAAGGATAGATATATGAATAGAGGCATTTGAAAGTATGACCCAAAGGCAAGATAAGGCAGTAAAGAATACTGAAACAAAACTAGTTGAGCTTCGTGTCATTATTTCCAAAGAACGGTATAGTTTTATGACTCTGAAGACAAGCTAAAAGCCTAAAGTCCTTTCGAAAATCAATATCAACCTTGGATCATTGTAAAATGAGTTGGAAATCACAAATCAACATTATATTAAAGTAGAAGCTTTGCTATATATGTATATCCAATGAGATGTCAAAACAGAACAGTATGATGCTCACATTTTCAGGCCTCACATACATTAGCATTGCATTAGAGTGGAACTTTTCAAAGAACATAAATATTATGTGTATACATGAATTGGTAGCCTCAAAGGCACCCACGACAATCATGAATAAAGTGATTTTGGATCATCAAATGCACACCTAGCGATATCGCATGGAGAATACGCTACGCCAATATAGTATTGAGGTCATGTTACAAGGAGACATTTCGCCGAGTGCATTGCCCATATTATGTTGAGGTGTCTTTACTAAAAGTGCCAGTGGTTAAACTATGCATTGAGAAAACTGTATAAAGAAGACATGTGCTAGAATCATGCCCACACCAACCCATAAGGAACAAAGAGCCATGGATGCATAAGGCATTTAGAAATCGAGGAAAAGCAAGTGTGATGCATTTAACAAGGGGAAAGGATGCTAGTAATTTTAATGTCAACACACTCTCAAGGCGCTCCATCGACAAAATCAAGAAACAACGAATTCTCGCGTTCAGTTTTGGATATTTCTATGAAGATGAAGGATAGAAAGGTTTAGAAGTCTCCATGCCTTCTGCTATGGAGCTCTCCAATTCAAGAAAAAGACCCATTAAATCTTCTTGCATCGTCCACTTTCTGGAAGAAAAACAAAATCATGCAGGGAATCCCTTCAATGGCTGCAATCATAACAATCGTAAACAGACTCCCATCTCACTGTGTTCCTCCAACGTTGACCTAAAGGTTCATGTAGCCAAGCACTCAACAGTCTCAATCAATTCCCCCCAAAGATAGCAACAAAGTCAGATCGTCCACTGGTTCGTACCTCGACGCCTACAAATTTGGAAGCCATTGGACTTTACCAGACTCGAGCGCAGTCAAATATGGAGCCAAAGGCAGTACAAGAAAGATATCTAGAGTTGGAGCTCCTACTAGGCCTACAACATCATTTCCATCTTCTAATTCTTCAACATCGTCGTCGAGATTAATGTGTGCTATCAAGGCATGCAGATCCGAACTGAATTTTGTTAACAATTCTCATGTTCAATCGGCTGCAAAGTCTGGGAAGTTTTCCAATGCTTCAAAAGTGAAAGTCGAGATATCTTTATTCCGATCACCTAGATGATCCGTGGCTTCCAACGATTCTCATTATCATGCCCTGCCCAACAAGATCTTAGGGTCTGAGAAGAACAAGAATAATACAATGTCTAGCAATTTTATCAAAGGAAATCACCACAAGTCGTAATTTCTTTGTTACAAGCTCCAGGTCATAAATCCCCATCAAGTCACATTTTTCAAACTGCGAACTCTCCAAAGGTCACAAAATCAAATTTATGAGCCTTATGCAAGCCACCAAGAAGTGCCAATAGCTATGTATTGTGACTATGCAACCTCTGGTAAGTCGCACTTCCACCGAAGTCGCATAATCACATTCTATAGCCTCAGTTGGGTCTAAAATGCGGATGCAAATTAGAGTTTCATTTATTATCAATCCAGGTAAGTAAACTTCGAGGATCATCCAATATATATGGACTTAGAGACAAACCAAACTAAGCTAGGTGAAGAAATGCCAAAGCTCCCTTACAGGAGGTCTTTCATTGGGATCTCCAACACCTATCTAGTCGTTTAACAAAATGAAATCTAAAGACATTGTGACAAGTGTAAGAAATATTAAAGCTCCCTTACAGGAGATTGTTCATTAATATTTCTAATCATCTTAATCAACAAACTATTTAAACTAATTAAATCAAACAAATCAAATTCATTGAAAGAAACATTAACACTTTCTTATGAAAGGTCATTTGTTAATATTTCAAACATATGAACCTAATGAAATTTACAAACAAACATAAAATGAAAGCTTACCAAAACAAACGTGTACTTGCTAAACAATGGGGGCCCTTCCAAGGATTCACAAGCACATCAAAAAAGAAGACAAATGTAGCAGATAAAAGAAGCTCCATTTTATTTATCATCAATTGCAAATTTCAATTACAAGTTCTACATCCCAAGAGGCTGTAAAATCTCCATTACAATGATTCCAAATTCTAACTTCTCATTACAACTTATAAGATCCTAAGGTTCTAAATTCTAACTTCTCAATTTTAAATTATAAATTCCAAATTTACAAATGAAGGAGATAACACTCCTATTTGTACAAAAGTTATGATAACAAACTCACAATGATGATCCACTATTCCCTCTTGAAATCCACATATCTCTCAACCAATGGTGACACATAAGCCTATCCTCCATGATCTTCTCCATGAGGTCCGTGATCTTATCCATGAGGTTCATGATCTTCCCAAATTCGAATTTGAACATAGAGTGCTACATAAGGGTTCCATAGAAGCTTCCTTTGTACCTACACATGTCAACAAACTCATTCCAATTGTTAGGTATAAGTATAAGCATATTATTTTCTAAAGTTAAACCACAAATTCACTTAAAAATACTAAGAATTAATAATGTTTTGGAAAACACAAAGGTAACAAATATAATGATGAAAGTGAAGCGGAAGTGATGACATGGTGGTGGAATAGAGGTGAGAAAATGTGTGAATGGAGTGAAATTGGATGTATTTTAAGAATAATTCTTCGGCCCAACAGCCTCAAAGAAGCATCCACAGTGAGACCTATCTGCAATGCGACTATGCGACCTCTGGTAAGTCGCACTTTCACTGGGGTCACACAATTGCATTTTTATGCCTTGGGGAAGTAGCCAGAAGATGCGAATTCGTTGTAACGCGACTATGTGACCTTCATAAGTTGCAAACTACCTCACAGATCGACTTTTCTCCCAAAGGTCACATTTTATTCAACAAATCATGAGGTTGTCAAACTTCTTCAAGTCGCATTTCCAAATGTGATTGATTTAATGATTGTGAGGTTACGGGATCCACACTTAGGTCATGAAGATGACATGATTTGATTTGAATAGGGTCTTCTCAAACCATTTCGAGATGTTGCATGGGGTAGTGAAAACGAGCATTACGCATTTTTCCTTAAAATAATGATGAGAATGTGCAACAACCATGAGACAAAAGAAATCATGAAGTAAATAAAGGAAAAACAATTTACTACTTCCGCCTGTTTACTACTTCTGCATTACCAATGGAAAAGGGAGATATTATCAATGTCCAAATGACAAGCAAGTTATAGAAGGGTTGTGTAACAGTCTTCTTGATGGAGTTGTATTTTATTCGAAATAGTGGAAGTTACATTACCAGTTTTTCTTATGAAATGTCATTTCCTTTTACTACTGTAATGTTTGGATTATGGATGAACACATATGGCATTGAGAAGAAACCTCCATACCCATCCAAAATGAAATTCAAGGGAGTTGGCCACATGCATTAAAGTGTTAGATCTTGAAGCCCGGGAAGCTATATGCCTCTTAGCATTGCATTTCTTCCATAGAAGATAACAAATGCTTTGGGTCCTTCTCCCTAAAACACCTCTTGATGATTGATTAGAGCAAGGAGAGACATGAATAGTTCTTTTAGGAACTATTGTAAACATTTTGGAGCCCAAATACACCCCATAAAGATCACATTAATTGACTGCACTGTGGCATAGAAAGGGACTATACATGGCTCCAAATTGATGTTTTACTTTCAGTTAATTTGTCGTGTTTCTGGCATTATTCTTTGTCTACATACTTATATGACAATTTTATTTGTTTGCAGGTGGAGATTTTGATTTGCATGAAGGAAACCAGAAATTCTTGCAAGAAGCCTTATTGCCTTGGTTTGGACTAATAAGCTAGCTAAATCCATGTAGTAGGAACCATAGTAGGAATATCAACATTTAACATGGAAGATGGATTGCAACCCTATTCAGTGGCTCATCATGGCTGCACAACAACATTAGGGTTTTTGGAAACCCTACTCATTCTTCTCACAATTACTCTATTGTTAATATGTAAATATTGCTCACTATAATGCCCACAACTATGCATAGATCAATTGGGCACATAATATTCAATAGACATGAGAGACGAGTCAAGAATTTCAAGAGTCATGAGGGTAGGAGAAAGGTCACTGAAGGAGGTGAAAGGTCACCCTCCCCATTCTTATAATATACCCTTATGCCTCATTGCGGGAGAAATTTTAGCACTTGATTTGAGGCAGAGATAGATAGCTGATTGATGCTTGAGAGTTAAGGTCACTCAACTCTTGGTAGCTAGTAGAGTGGATTTGCAGTGGGTCTAGGGTTGTGGCACCGGGCGACGATATGGATAGTCCATGTTCCACTATCGGGTATTGACCAATTGCATGATATGAATTTGAAGTTCCAGCAATATTAATAAGATGTTTTCTTTTACCTTTTGCACTGATTCCCATGCTTACTCATGGTGGTTGTATTAGTCTAGTACCTCGCCATATTTGTATGTGCTTTTTCATATACGAGAGTGTTGGGTTGTGTTATATTATTTCCACGACTAGCCCACGTAGTTAATCGGGGGGTTAGAAGGGGGGTGGAGCCCCCCCTTCGTTGTGCCAATTGTGTAGCGGGGGGAGTCATAGGAGGTTTGAGGGGTGCAGGTAACCCCACTCTATGGGTCTGGGGCAGCGCCCCAGAGAATTTTGGTTTTGGACCCTATATTAGGTTAGGTGGTGTTACACAAAAATATCGTCACTATGATTATTTACATTCAGTATGGGTCTATCATCACTTGTACTATCCTCCTAAGCAAGTCTAAGACCTCAGCTCTTCAAATCAAGCTTGGAAATGGGAGAAAGACATTTAAAATCAATGTAACTCTGGTTCCGCACTTTCTCTTCATGGTCACCTCGGTCCCGCACCTTCTGTGTAACAAAAGCTGACCTACCCGCTCTGTCCCTAACGGTGTAGGTGCGGACCCTCTGAAAGTCAAAAGGGCCAAGTTTTTATCTTTAAAAAACTCACTTTGGGTTAATTCTAGAGTTTTCTAGAAGGAATTTTGACGTGGATTGTTTGCTCTGAGGTGGTTCATGCATCCCAAAAGAGAAGGAGCTAATCCCTTGACTAAAGGAGCTATCCCTTTGAAGAGGGCTTTATCCCTTTGAAGGAGGACCTAGTAACTTCCCTCCATTGCACTATAAATACAGGGCATTTGGGTGAGGACTAGGGAGTTTAGAAGCTGAACATTTTGAGGGTAAATGCTGGTGAATTAAGACTTCATAGTTGAGCTTAAGAGGAGAGATCACATACCTTTTGGCTTCATTGGGGAGTGAGTGAAACTTGTCAAAGTAGAGGAGACTTCTTGTTGGACCCAGGGAGGAGCTTGTAACAGCGTCTTGGAAAGGTTGTAAAGTTCTTCTTCTTTTGAATTAATACAATCAAACTCATTTTTCTCACAAGTATCTTATGTTATTTGTTTCATGACTCTCTTGACTTTCATGTTAATATGTTTTATGAAATTGGATTTTCAGGTGCTATTTTAATTTGTTTGCCTTGTTTGTGTTTGCAAATTTGCGCAAAGGAGCTCATTTGGACCAAAGGAGCGAGGGCATCCACAAGCTGCGTTGGGACCAAAGGTAGGCCCTAAAAACACTTGTTTGCTATTTTTTATTGAAGCATATTTAGAGAAAGAATGTGTCTGTTGGTTTGCTTGTCATTAGGTCTTCTTTAGATTCTAGGAAGGTCTATCTGTCTGCAAGATCGACTCATTCCGTGCGAAAAAAAGCTACTCTGCTGGGGACTTGATTGTTTTCCTTGTTTATACTTTGACCTGAGAACTGTATTTTCTATTTCTGTTTTTGACTTGATGATTGTGGGATGGGTGAATTTAGTTTAAATTTGAGTCAGTTTTTATTTTTTCATAAATTGGGAGAGTACGCACCCTCTGAGTTAAGAACAGTGCGTACCTGTACGCACTTTTCCTTGTACATAGAGCGTGAACGCACCTGTGTAAACAGGTTGCCTGCATACCTTGTCAAAAATTTGAAAAATTTTTAAATTTTTCCTTTTTTTATCAGTTTAGAATTTGTTTTATAGGTTTTAGCCATTGCCCAGACCTGCTTGTTTCCCTGTCAAAAACTTTCCTTGATTTAATTTCATTAGTGTTAGGGTTTTATGTGGAATTCCTAGGAATTTGCTTGTTGGGTTTGTTTTTCGTTTTTGGTTGTGTAGTGGCTTTGAGCTTAGAAGCCGTAGGGACCTCAGATTACCTTGGTGTCTACCAGTCTTCTTATGAGTCTGACCATTTATGAAATCTCCCCTTGTTGAGGAATCCGTTTTGTGTTTTCTCATTTCAAAATTTCGAAAAACTTGTATTTGAAAGTTGGAATTTTCATTTTTAAAAAAAGAAAAACAAAAGATTGGTTGTTTTTTGACTAATTGTGATTCTGCATAAATTAGTCCTTAGCTCACATTTAGCTAAGTAAAACATCCTCAAAAAGACTTTTAGTAGGCTTTGAATTCAAGTAGCTTTTATAGTTTGTAGCTCTCAAAGTTAGTCATTTTCATTAGTTTGAGTGTTTTATTTACAAAATATAAAAAAAAAAAAAATCTCTTTTGGAAAAAGTTTGTTTTTGTGTGGATTGAGTGCTTGAAAAGAAAAGGAAATTTTTGTGAAATAACTAGTTGTCTCGTTTTGAGTGCTTTGGAAAGGAAAAAGCTCTTCTTTAAATTTGTTTAATTGATAAAGATTTGTCTTTACAAAGTATTTGCATTCTCAAACTCTTTCTTAGTGTAGAAGTTCATCGAAGAGAAAAGATTGTTTAAATCATCTAGGTGCATCTTTTTAGTGATTTCGAGTCGAGTCTTTACACCACGAGTTTCATCTCTGCCACCTCTTGACTTAAACACAACCACTAAAATTATCGCTTAAAGTAAAATTCACCTAGTAACATTTTATTTCTAGGCTTTGATACACCAACTTAGCTTAGGCTAGTGTCTTGGAGTAGGAGAGTAAATTAACTCTCCAAGACAGTAAAAACAAACAAGTCATTGTATCTTGTGGTAGGAAGAAATCCAATTGTTTCATTTATGCTCTGGGAAAACTCCTCTTAAAGGATAAGCACGAGATCGTGTCCGAACCAGTGTGGGAATCAATCCTTCCTCATTGGGAATGATGCCAGATATTCACGTATTAAAAACGGTAAACCTCAGATTAACCATTGTCGAGGAGCCTGGGGTCACTTGTTGGTAAACCTTGGATTATGTCAAGGAGCCTTCAAGGGATTGAGCTTGCTACTCTGCCCTTGCGTGCGTATCGGATCGTAGACTGTTCCCCCATGGTGATTTGTCTCATTTGGTAACCTTAGTGGCCATATTCTTTAGGATTCTTCCTAAGGTGACAGTGGTGGGAAGATCCCACTGTACCTGGAGCAGACGTCGGCTAGACTCACTTGGATTTTCTGGGGGTTCACTTCACTCAAGACGGTTAAGTGGAGGAAACTTGGTCCAGTCTATTCATTAAGCAGGTTGCCGGGTAACTGTTCCAACCGCCATTCCTGTACTGAATTTTGCAACGTTGGATTTCATCACCAACTAGTGTTTTCGGTCAGGAAAGTTACTGTTTGTGTGTGTTTGATCTCTAGATTCTTTAGGCGTGTGATTCAAACTTGTTTGGTACTTTAGAGGCTTTAGGTGTTTTTTCATTGAGATTTTACTTGTTTGCGTGTGAAGTAGTTAAAAGTTTTTAACTGTGGCTGAATTACCAAGACAGTACCGTATGACTTTTGGGCCAGTCTCCTGAGTTTGTAACCATGTTGATTTATTGAGGAAGTCCCGTAGACTTTGGGGCCAACCTCCTGAAGAAGTCCCGAGCCAGCTTGAAGGCTTGAAAGTCCTCGTAACTCCTAGTGGTAGTAAGGTTGGGTCACCTGAAGAAGGAGAGTCTTCATTGTTGTACATCCTGATTACCAAACTCTAGTAACAGGTTACGATCCGCAATCGATTTTAGTTTCCGAACTTGCTGGTAACGTTTCATCTACTAGTGATATAGGTGAAGAACCTGAGATATCTGAACCTGTTACTTCAACATAGGGGTTTGTCTCTCCGACTTCTAGTGGTCTTGATTCACCTAGGGTAGAAAGAGTAATTACCAAGATCTTCCTTCTGGACTTATTGCTATTGAAGAACTTGCTCCGGAAGAAAGAAGTAGGCATCCCTATCCCTGAAAATCAACCATTTCTTAATCTAAGGGAGCGTGAATCAATTTTTTACATTCCGCCTAGGAGTACTACTTGGTATCTTTCTTTGACTAATTATTTGGAAAACCCA